>JAMLFY010000003.1:20601011-21305011 GCA_030441495.1 Dalbergia oliveri
ACATGGTTGCGCTAAGCCAATCCATGCCAAGGATTATTCCTATGTCTTTTAAAGGTAAACAAATCAAATCTATGACATAGGATCTATTTTCAACAGGAGATGGCAATTTACAGTTACATGTATGAGGACGATTCGTAGGAGTAGAAACAATAAGGTCAAATGGAAGCTTAGAAACTTGCAAATTTAGAGACTCAACACTAGCATGTGAGATAAAGAATGTAGCAAGAGTCATATAACAATTAAGGTTCTACCATTTAGTTCGCACTTACCTTCGATGAGGTCGTTATCCGTCCGCGTCCTCCGCGTTGAGGGAAGACCGTCCTTGGTGTTGTTGCGGGATTTGACTTGACCTCCATTGCTTCTGCAATCCTTTGCATAGTGGCCAAGATTGCCACACTTGAAGCATACTCCTTGTCCGCTAGAGAGGATGATTGCCATGATTCTTTCCACACGAGGGCACTCCATGGCTTGTGCGGGTCGGGGAGGGCTCCTTGGGGTGCCTTGTTCTTGTTCCCATTGGGCCTCCTTGTTGATTGTTGTTGTTGTTATTGCGAGGACCGCCCATTCCGCCTTGATGGTTGGGTTTCCGCGGCGTTGGGGTTGAACGGCGGCCTTGGGTGTTGCCGGATGGTTGATTGTTGGGTCCTCTTTGTTGTTGTGGTTGATGATGCGTTGTTGCTTGAACTGGTTGGATTGGTAGGGATGGTAGTGGTTCCTCGTTGAGTCTGATTTGATGGCTTGAACTTCGGGGCTTGGGGTCCCAAACCACGGGGACGATCCACCCTTGCAGCACTCATCTTCTTATGTCCTTCTTTGATGATCGGCACTTGTTGACTAGGGTCGAAGTCCCTAATCTCCATGTGTGCCACAGCGAAGTTAAGTTCAGCCCTCAAACCGGCCTCAAACTTAACACACTTCCATACCTCATCGGGGTTCCCTTGGAAAACCCGTGAGAACTTGATCAATTCTTCAAACTTCGCCGTGTACTGGGCGACAGACATTCCACCTTGGACCAACTGCATGAACTCAATGTCCTTGGCGTTCTTTACGACTCTGGAAATACTTCTCATAGAAGTACATCTTGAGCTCCCACCCAGCGGTGCCCGTAGCTTCTAGTAGCCTTCGGGTGCCGGTCCACCAAAACGAGCGGGCTTCCATCATGTAGGCGCAAAGGTAACCTTCTGCTCCTCCGAGCAAGCAACAACCGAGTAGATCTTTTCCATGTTCTTGATCCACTCGTCAGCCTTGTCTGGGTTCAAAGCTCCACGAAGGTTGGGGGATTGGCCTTGCGAACTCCCCAAAATGGGCTTGTTCCACGGCCTAGGGGGACCTTGAGCAGCGTCCCTTGGTTGATTCATGCGGTCGAACATGCGTTCCATCGCCTAGCCATTTCACGAGATGCCCAGCTCATCTCCTAGTTCACTTGCATTCCTATTCTGCCCGGGTGCCATTGGTCCCTAAGCACACAAGTCAACAAATACCGAGGTGATCAGGCTCAATATTCCAAACTAAATGAGCTAGTTACCAGGGCACAGCAAGACAAGGTCATGAATGCCTATCCTATAGCTTATCTCTAATAGCTAAGCGCTACACATGACATACTATCGTAACATGCTTCTAAGCATGGTCAGCAATTCAGGCTCGTGAGAATCGAACCCTTGATACCATAATGTAACACCCTAATATTTAACCCCATACGCCTAGGACGTACTTAGATTAATTATTAGTCATTACTTCCTTTAAAACCTCTTTTAGAAATTAACTTAGCGGAAAATACAGGTAAATTTTTTTTTGAAATGATTTATATAAAACAAAGTGCGAGCCTTGCGCGTGACATAAAAAACGTGAAGCGGAAGAATACATAAAACATACAGAACATAAGCATTAAAGAACACATCTTCATAAACATCATTCCTCATTATATTAGATAATATAGTTTAGTACATCACAAAGAATAAACAGAAACATAAAGTCTTACCCATACTAGTGGGCAGAGCTTAAGGACAAAGACATAAAATAAGGAAACATGATAACAAATACATGAAACAACCCCCAAAGATAAGCACCTAACTATCGCTACCTCTCTCCAAGCCTATGGCGATGCCGATCTTCGTTGGAGATGTACGCAGCTCAAGCTCCTCTGATAGCCAACGAAAGATAGGATCAGGGCATAGCAATCAAGGAACAGTGTGGCCTCCGCGTCGTGGTCGCCTCTTGCGTCGAACGCGCCTCGCATGCCTCGGCCGGGTGATGTTCCTCCTCCCCTCCGAGACCCATAGGAAGCGAGGGGAAGAGTCTCCGACGAGGAAGGATGGGCACGACGGCTGCCGTCCTGGTCGTGTCCTCTCAAAGATCAGGTCGTCGCCAAAGGGTGAAGTCGGATCGAAACGATAGCTGGAGACGAGGAAAGCAAAGGGCGTCCCACGTATGCAAAACGCGCACCTCGCAATGACCCTTGAAGTGGTAAGACTGATGCTTGGGTCATAGTGCACCTCCCATGTAGGTGGGTCAATGAAAATCACGAATGACGCCATCGATACTGAAGACGTAACGGAAGAAAAGAAGAGGGGTGAGAACTATTACTAAAGAATCTCAGGAGGAAATCCTCTATCTGTCATCGTTTACGTCCTAGGAACCTTGGGTTTATTATGAAAAGGTTAAGCATGCATTAGTTCATTATGGAGTTTTCGCAAAGGTATTTATCCAAGGTCCATGTCTTTTATAATGATTCTTAATGCATGTATGCAACATAATATTTCAATGCATGGTACACAATAATTCAAACAACATTTGAGTGGCATGAAACTTTTCTTTGAACATCTTTCCTTTTCTCATACTCGTGACACCAATAAATAGTAACCGCACCCCTTAAACTAGGCTATGAGCTCATACCTTAACTAGTCGTCACTAGTTCTTACTTATCCTCTTGATAAGCGAATCATAAACATAATCATCATAATCCGACTCCAGAGTACGGTAGGGGCCTAAGGATCACCCATCATGGGACTTTTTCCTTCTTCGAAACGCATCGATGGTTAAGAAGTGACTTTGTCCGCTTTGGAGGCTAATGTCTATGTCACCCTTTTACCTCTCCTCATCTAGCAGGAGAAGACGTCTCGGTGTGTCACCTTAAACATCACATACTTTCATTCTTCAAACGCATCGACGGCTTAAGACCAACGCTTTGTCCGCTTCTGGATGGCTGACGTCCATACCCCCCACGGGTTTACTTTCCTCACCAAGCAGGAGAAATGCGTCTCCATATAACTTTAAACTTCATTTTTCTCAAAAACTTTCTTTTGTCCCTCAAATTTGACGGAAATTCGGCATAACACTACTCGAATTTCCTCAAATTTGAGTCATGCCACATAATTTCAGTCACATGGATCATTTTCATGGAACTTTCTCATTGCAATAACTTTCTAGTTCACATGAGCATATTCCTCAATTTCATTCATAGCTTTGAAACATTATGCATCTCAAACACAACATTTCATCATATCACCAAATCAAATTATGCACATAAAGTTTCATGCTCAAGGAACTTAACATAACCACATCATCATAAGTGTGCACGAGGTTCATCATCATAATCATACTCTCTCGTCCACCTATCTCATAGTATCTTATGCTTTGACCCTTACGGGCTTTAAACTTGCATTTCGGTCATTCTAATCCTCACTAAGGATTTTTATAACACCTAAGGGATTATTACTTAAAATTCTCACTAAGTTTTAGGCACATTTAAAATTCCAAACAGCATTATGTAGTTTGGGCCCGAAAAATATCATATATATCCTGGTTGTATCTCCCTCTTACCCTTTTTAAGATCCGTCTTCGTAAGGCTTCATAATCAATCCCTAAACCAATTATGAGGGATTCCTAGGCATGTTTTGTGAACTCTCAATTTTGCCTGCGAGAGTAAAATGACAGAAATGCCCCTGAGGTCATTTTTACCGAAATTCAAGGCAGTTGCCCTGACAACCCTCGAATGGGTCAACTCAATGTTTAGAGGGGATTACGTTGTTATGAATGATTTTCGAGGTGAATCTCGTTTTCAACTTTCTTAAAATGACCAAATACCCGCGTGCTCTACGTGGGTAAAAGGTGTCGTTTGAGCCCAAATTTTCCAGGAAGTTTAGAATGATGTTTAGAGTAATATTTGATGTTTAGCCTGCCTGAGGTCCAAGGTTTTAGTGCAAATTACCTTTACCCCTAGAACAGGTCCAGTGTGCTAATGAAGCAATTAGCCAACCTAAGCAATATTAGGCTCTAATCGAAGATTAATTTATTTCGATAATTAATCTAGAGTCAAAATGATTTATTAAGGTTGATTAGAAACTAAAATTGCTTAGTCAAGTTCTAATTACATTCTTTAATTCAAGATGTCTAATCAAAAAGTAATTAATAGTGTTTTTCTTCTCCAATTTCCTTAAATCAAGGAAATTTGTCTACCACCTTTTTGACCAAAAGAATTATTTTAAAATTGTTAATCTAGTTAGAATTTCCCCCCAAAAGCCACAAATTTTGAATTCAAATTTCATCCAAAAAGGCTATGCAAAAGCTAGGATTTGACTACACCTAAGCTAGCACTTTAACTAGCTTACAAGCTTTGGAAGATATTTTCCTTCCCTCCAAGGCCAAGAATTTCCAACCTTCCCCCTAAATTAGCCACAACATTTCATTCTTTATAAATACCACACCTTGGAAAGCTTGGACACCTTTTTGATCATTTGCTAAGTTGAGTTTCCTTGCACTTTCTCTCATTTTCTCTCATTTTCCCTTCCTCTAAGTTTTCTTCCTTCCTCAAAGAACCACCACCACCACCTTGAGCCACCACAAACCACCTCAAACCACCACTCTCATACCTTAGAACACCTCCTAAACACCAAACCTCACCATTTCCAAGCTTGCATCCTCAAAGAAAAATCATCTTCCTTGAGAACCTTTGAAGGCCGAATCCTTGTTGCTCACCAAGAGAAGATTTTGTCTTCTCATTTCCTTGCAAACTCAAGCTTTCTTTCAAAGCTTTCAAGATTCACTTGGTAGGGGTTTTCTTTCAAGTTTTCTTTACTTTCTTTGAGAAAAGTTTCTAGTTTTCTCTTGGTTTCAAACTCTTTTTCTTCCCTTTGTATTTTCGGCCATGAGGCCATTTTACAAACCAATCTTTAGCTTGATGATGAGGTCTCATGGAGATAGTTTGGTGTTTGCCATGAGAGAAACCTCTAAAGCTTGGATCTTGGTCTAGGACCATATACAAACTCGGTTTTTCCTTTTCTTTGCAAGTTCAAAGTTTTGGTTTTTCATTTCCTTTCCTTTATGATTCTGGTTCCTCCTTGGTTTTTCCTAGTTCAAGGTTTTGGCCTTCATTCCTCTAAGGTTTCGGTTTTTCCTTTTGCCTTGTCCAAGCTTTGGTTTTTATTTCTTTTTCTTCAATGGTTTCGGTTTTTCCTTTCCTCTCTTGAACAAAGTTTGCTAAAAATGTTAAGGTAGCCCTTTTATGTTTGTTTGAAAGGATGTCTCTTGAAAATTGTTTCCTTGGCTTGATGATGGTGTTCGAAGAACATAAGACTTCCTTGGTGTCTTGATGCTAAGAACTCTAAAGCTCACTTTATGATACATAATGGGTTGAGGTTTTTATGTTCCTTTAAAGTCTTGTAAGAGCTCTAGTTAAGATTAAAAAGGAGTTGCATTCATGTTTACTTTTATGCTTTGCATAGCATGTTTATTTTCAAGCTATCACTAAGCAACTTAAAGATTAAAACAAGAATGTGCATCATCACTTAATAAATCTCAAAGCCTACCTATTTCAACTTTAAAGTTGATTGTTGATTTGGGGTAAACACCCAAGAGGCCTAGAGCACTAAAATAAAGAATTGAACCTTGCATTTCATGTTTACTTTCTTGTCTATCATGTTTATATTTTACGCCATCACTTAAACTCTAAAGATAATAAATGAGTGCACCTCATATTTATTTTATGCTCTCACTTTATTTTCTAAAAGAAGAATAAAATGAGTTGCATAGCATGTTTAAATTTATGTCACCACCTAAATGGTCTAGAGCTCAAAGACTTGCCCAAGTATCCAATGTAAAGTTTTAAGAAAATGTTGGTTTTTCAATGAAGCCATTTTGGCCTTGTGGTGATGATGATAGGCTTGGTGTGAGTTCATCTAATCACAAGTGCCCATAGCCATGTTTTGAAATTTTTCTAAGCTTAGGAGTACCTAAGGAGCATTATGTATGAGATTATATGTTTTAAATCTATTTTATGAGAAAATTAATTTAGCTACTGATCTTGCTTGGACTTTAATGATTTTAATGAGATAAATTGGTTTCTAAAAGAGTTTGAGTTCCTAAAATTGTTCCAAGAGAAAACTAGCAACTTATATGCATTTTAATTCATGAGATTATGTGATTTTATGGGCCTATGATTTTGGTTCTGCCCTTCATGATTGGCTGCTGTACAAATGTTGTTCTAAGGTGTTAAAATGTGTAAAATTATGTTTGAGTGAAGGGAGGATCGATTTAGAGAAGTTAGAAAAGAATAAGTAACTTAAAAGGATCAAGAATGAGAATTCTAGAACACCTTAATGCACAAATTTGCAAAACTGTTCCAGCATAATTAATTCAAGTGTAAATGGTTCATAATCAGTAGGATATGCATAAAACCTTTCATAAATGATTAGGTATTAATTACTAAGCTTAAGGTGATGATAAGGACCTTAAATAGGAATTCTAGCACACTTAGACATGGCAAAATGTGATTCTGTCCAGCAAAGCTAAATTGAGGAAAAGTAAGTTATAACTTAGTAAACATGCCTAGGAATCCCTCATAATTGGTTTAGGGATTGATTATGAAGCCTTAGGCGAAGACGGATCTTAAAAAGGGTCAAGAACGAGATTTAGAGCCCCGTAAGTATATGATATTTTCCGGCCCAAACTACATAATGCTGTTTGGAATTTTAAGTGTGCCTAAAACTTAGTGAGAATTTTAAGTAATGATCCCTTAGGTGTTATAAAAATCCTTAGCGAGGATTAGAATGACCGAAATGCAAGTTTAAAGCCCGTAGGGGGGTCAAAGCATAAGATACTATGAGATAGGTGGACGAGAGATGATTATGATGATGAACCTCGTGCACACTTATGATAATGTGGTTATGTTAAGTTCCTTGAGCATGAAACTTTATGTGCATAATTTGATTTGGTGATATGATGAAATGTTGTGTTTGAGATGCATAATGTTTCAAAGCTATGAATGAAATTGAGGAATATGCTTATGTGAACTAGAAAGTTATTGCAATGAGAAAGTTCCATGAAAATGATGCATGTGACTGAAATTATGTGGCATGACTGAAATTTGAGGAAGATTCGGAGAGTAGCGTTAAGCCCCTGAATTTCCGTCAAATTTGAGGGACAAAAGAAAGTTTTTGAGAAAAATGAAGTTTAAAGTTATATGCCGAGACGCATTTCCCTCCTGAGGAGAAAGTAAACCCGTGGGGTATGGACGTCGAGCCATACCGAAGCGGACAAAGTCGTCTGGTCTTAACCAGTCGATGCGTTTCGAAGAATGAAAGTATATGATGTTTAAGGTGACACACCGAGACGTACTTCTCCTTCCTGAGGAGAAGGTAAAACCGTGAGGGCATAGACATTAGCCTGCCAAAGCGGACAAAGTCGTTGGTCTTAACCAGTCGATGCGTTTCGAAGAAGGAAAAAGTCCCATGATGGGTGATCCTTAGGCCCCTATTTACTCTGGAGTCGGGATTATGATGATTATGATTATGTTTATGATTCGCTTATCAAGAGGATAAGTAAGAACTAGTGACGACTAGTTAAGGTATGAGCTCATAGCCTAGTTTAAGGGTGCGGTTACTATATTATTGGTGTCACAAGTATGAAAAGGAAAGATGTTCAAAGAAAAGTTTCATGCCACTCAAATGTTGTTTGAATTATTGTTTGATTTACCTAAAGTGCTGCCATGCATCCATGAAATATTATGTTGCATACATGCATTAAGAATCATTATAAAAGACATGGACCTTGGATAAATACCGTTGCGAAAACTCTCATAATGAACTAATGCATGCTTAACCTTTTCATAATAAACCCAAGGTTCCTGGGACGTAACGATGACACTAGGATAGAGGACTTCCTCCTGAGATCTTTAGTAAGAATTCTCACCCTCTCTCGTTTCATTCCGTTACGTCTTCAGATATTCGATGGCGTCGTTCGTGATTTTCATTGACCCGCCTACATGGGAGGTGCACTATGACCCGAGCATCAGTCTACCACTTCAAGGGTCATTGCGAGGTACGCGTTTTGCATACGTGGGACGCCCTTTTGCTTTCCCCGTCTCCAAGCTATCGCTTCAATCCGACTTCACCCTTTGGCGACGACTTGATCTTTGAGAGGACACGACCCCATGGCAGACCTCATGCCCAACCTTCCTCGTCGAAGGCACGCGATTCCCGAGTATGTTCCCTATTCTCGATTAGAGGCTGATCTTCGGAGGGCTCTTCCTTCGCTTCCTATGGGTCTCGGAGGAGGTAGCGAGGACATCATCACTAGCCAAGGCATGCGAGGCGTTCAAGCGAGGCGGCCATTACGCGGAGGCCACACTGTTCCCTTGATTGCTATGCCTAGATCCCCTCTTCGTTGGGCTACATCCGAGCTTCGTCAGTCGTGGGCTACATCTCCCCAACGAGATCGGCATCGCCAGGAGGCTTGGAGAGAGAGGGTAGCGATAGTTAGGTGCTTATCTTTTGGGGTTGTTTCATGTATTTGTTATCATGTTTTCTTATTTTATGTCTTTGTACCTGAAGCTCTGCCCACTAGTATGGTAAGACTTTATGTTTCTTTATATTTCCGTTGTGATGTACTAAACTATATTATCTAATGTAATGAGGAATGATGTTTATGATGGATGTGTTCTTTAATGCTTATGTTCTGTATGTTTCATTTGTTCTTCCGCTTCACGTTGTTTATGTTTACGCAAAGGCTAGCACTTTGTTTTATATAAATCATTTCAAAAAAAAAAAATTACCGTATTTTCCGCTAAGTATTTTATAAATGAATTTAAAGAGAAGTAATAACTAATAATTAGTCTTGATACGTCCTAGGCATATTAGGGTTAAATATTAGGGTGTTACATGTTTACTAAGTTATAACTTACTTTTCCTCAATTTAACTTTGCTGGACAGAATCACATTTTGCCATGTCTAAGTGTGCTAGAATTCCTATTTTAAGTCCTTATCATCACCTTAAGCTTAGTAATTAATACCTAATCATTTATGAAAGGTTTTTATGCATATCTACTGATTATGAACCATTTACACTTGAATTAATTATGCTGGAAGAGTTTGCAAATTTGTGCATTAAGGTGTTCTAGAATTCTCATTCTTGATCCTTTTAAGTTACTTATTCTTTTCTAACTTCTCTAAATCGATCCTCCCTTCACTCAAACATAATTTTACACATTTTAACACCTTAGAACAACATTTGTACAGCAGCCAATCATGAAGGGCAGAACGAAATCATAAGCCCATAAAATCACATAATCTCATGAATTAAAATGCATACAAGTTGCTAGTTTTCTCTTGGAACAATTTTAGGAACTCAAACTCTTTTAGAAACCAATTTATCTCATTAAAATCATTAAAGTCCAAGCAAGATCAGTAGCTAAATTAATTTTCTCATAAAATAGATTTAAAACATATAATCTCATTCATAATGCTCCTTAGGTACTCCTAAGCTTAGAAAAATTTCAAAACATGGCTATGGGCACTTGTGATTAGATGAACTCTCACCAAGCCCATCATCATCACCACAAGGCCAAAATGGCTTCATTGAAAAACCAACGTTTTCTTAAAACTTTACATTGGATACTTGGGCAAGTCTTTGAGCTCTAGACCATTTAGGTGGTGACATAAATTTAAACATGCTATGCAACTCATTTTACTCTTCTTTTAGAAAATAAAGTGAGAGCATAAAATAAATATGAGGTGCACTCATTTATTATCTTTAGAGTTTAAGTGATGGCATAAAATATAAACATGATAGACAAGAAAGTAAACATGAAATGCAAGGTTCAATTCTTTATTTTAGTGCTCTAGGCCTCTTGGGTGTTTACCCCAAATCAACAATCAACTTTAAGGTTGAAATAGGTAGGCTTTGAGATTTATTAAGTGATGATGCACATTCTTGTTTTAATCTTTAAGTTGCTTAGTGATAGCTTGAAAATAAACATGCTATGCAAAGCATAAAAGTAAACATGAATGCAACTCCTTTTTAATCTTAACTAGAGCTCTTACAAGACTTTAAAGGAACATAAAAACCTCAACCCATTATGTATCATAAAGTGAGCTTTAGAGTTCTTAGCATCAAGACACCAAGGAAGTCTTATGTTCTTTGAACACCATCATCAAGCTCAAGGAAACGATTTTTCAAGAGACAACCTTTCAAACAAACATAAAAGGGCTACCTTAACATTTTTAGCAAACTTTGTTCAAGAGAGGAAAGGAAAAACCGAAACCATTGAAGAAAAGAAATAAAAACCAAAGCTTGAACAAGCAAAAGGAAAGAAAACCGAAACTTTAGAGGAATAAAAACCAAAACTTTGAACTAGGAAAAACCAAGGAGGAACCAAATCATAAAGGAAAGGAAATGAAAAACCAAAACTTTGAACTTGCAAAGAAAAGGAAAAACCGAGTTTGTATATGGTCCTAGACCAAGATCCAAGCTTTAGAGGTTTCTCTCATGGCAAACACCAAACTATCTCCATGAGACCTCATCATCAAGCTAAAGATTGGTTTGTAAAATGGCCTCATGGCCGAAAATACAAGGGAAGAAAAGAGTTTGAAACCAAGAGAAAACTAGAAACTTTTCTCAAAGAAAGTAAAGAAAACTTGAAAGAAAACCCCTACCTAAGGAAGTCTTTGAAATGGAAGAAAGAAAGCTTGATTCTTGAAGAGTTTGAGAAGACAAAATCTCCTCTTGAAGTGATGATGGATTCGGCCAAAGAGGAAGCTCAAGGAAGATGATTTTTCCTTGAGTTTCTAAGCTTGGGAATGGAAAGTTTAAGTGTTTGAGGGATGGTTTAAGGTGAGGTAGTGGTGGTTTATGGTTGTTTGTGGTGGCTCAAGGTGGTGGTGGTGGTTCTTTGAGGAAGGAAGAAAGAACTTAAGGAAGGGAAATGAGAGAAAATGAGAGAAAGTGCAAGGAAACTCAACTTAGCAAATGATCAAAAAGGTGTCCAAGCTTTCCAAGGTGTGGTATTTATAAAGAATGAAATGTTGTGGCTAATTTAGGGGGAAGGTTGGCGAAATTCTTGGCCTTGGAGGGAAGGAAAAATATCTTCCAAAGCTTATCTTGGAAGCTTGGTTAAAGTGCTAGCTTAGGTGTAGTCAAATCCTAGCTTTTGCATAGCCTTTTTGGATGAAATTTGAATTCAAAATTTGTGGCTTTTGGGGGAAATTCTAACTAGATTAACAATTTTAAAATAATTCTTTTGGTCAAAAGGTGGTAGACAAATTTCCTTGATTTAAGGAAATTGGAGAGAGAAAAACACTATTCATTACTTTTTTATTAGACATCTTGAATTAAAGAATGTAATTAGAACTTGACTAAGCAATTTTAGTTTCTAATCAACCTTAATAAATCATTTTGACTCTAGATTAATTATTGAAATAAATTAATCTTCGATTAGAGCCTAATATTGCTTAGGTTGCTAATTGCTTTATTAGGCGCACTGTACACGTTCTAGGGGTAAAACGGTAATTTGCACTAAAACTACTCTGGACCTTCCTTAAACATCAAATATTACTCTAAAACATCATTCTAAACTTCCTGGAAATTCTGGGCTCAAACGGCACCTTTTACCCGTGTAGAGCACTGGAGGGTATTTTGGTCATTTTGAGCCGAAAGTTTAGAAAACGAGATTTTCACCTCGGATATCAAACATAACAGGTACAACCCCCTTCAAACATTGAGTTGACCCATTCGAGGATGGCCTTACTGCCTTTTAATTTTGGAATGGCCTCAGGGGCATTTTGGTCATTTGCACTCAATATAGGAAATTCTGATATTACAGCCTAAGGCATGGGCTTGGAGTACATCAAAAATCAACATGTGGCACCATTTTTAGAGGGAATTTTTGGCCAACACATCAGCCAAAGGGGAAGGGATTTTGTTCATGTAATTGTGGTTTAAGGATGTGTTTAAGTGTGTCTTTGATTAGGCTTTTGATTAGGAGTTTGTAAGAAGTGTTTAGGTGAGAAAATGGTTAATTAAGGTGGTTTAAGACTTGATTAGGAGAGTAACCTTATTAGATTAGTAAATTAAAATAATTCTTTTGGTCAAATGAGGTATGGCTCAATTCCTTAATTTAAGGAATTTGAGAGAGAAAATACTATTCAAGATTCCATGACTAGGAATCTTGAATTTAAAGAATGCAATTAGAGTTTATCTAAGCAATCTTAGGTTCTAATTAACCTTCATAAATCATTTTGACTCTAGATTAATTATCGAAATAAATTAATCTTCGATTAAAGCCTAATATTGCTTAGGTTTGCTTAATTGCGTCGTTAGGCTCCTGTACACGTCTAGGGGCAAAATGGTAATTTGAAACTCGAGACTTTCTGGCTCAACTAAACATCAAACATTGCTCATAAACATTATTCTAAACTTCCTAAAAGTTCCGTCAACGGCACCTTTTACCCGTGTAGACAAGGAGGGTATTTTGGTCATTTTGAGCCGAAAGTTTAGAAAACGAGATTTTCACTTCGAATATCATCCATAATAGCATAATCCCCTTTAAACATCGAGTTGACCCATTTGGGTTGCCTGGCAACTGCCCTTTAATTTCAGGTAAAAATGACCTAGGGGCATTTCGTCATTTGTACTCTAACAGGAATAAAGGGGTTACACTAGTCATATTCTTTATTTTATTGCTCATGGGCTTCAATCTAGAGTAAAACTCTTAGAACGGCGACCAACTTTAAGGTTGGCAAGGGTAAGCTTGAGCTCTTTGAAATCATAAGATTAACTTTCTTAACAAAACTTTTGTGATCTACTTGACATATTTTACAAACTTTGTTCAAATCCAAAGAAGAAAATGAAGTCCTTAAAGGAAAGAGGAAGAGGAAAGCCGAAACTTAAGCCAAGAAAAGAAAGGAAATCCAAGCATGTATGGTCCAAGACCAAGTTGTTTCAAGCTTTAGAGGTTTCTCACATGACAACAACAAGTCATTATCTTGAAACCTCATCATCAAGCTCATGTTCTCTTCATAAAAAGGCCTCTTGGCCGAAAAGATAAAGAAGAGGAAAAGAGTTTGAAATCAAGAGAAAACCTAGAACTTTCTTGAAGAACACAAACAAAATCATCAAAACTTAACCCCTACCTTAAGAAGTCTTGAAGAGATGGTGGAAAGCTTTGTTCTTGAAGAAAGAAATCCTTTTTGAACTCTTGCTGAAAAACTCAGCCAAGGGGGAGGGAAAAGGGCTCTTTGTGTTTGGAAAGAAAGTTGGAAGCTTGCTCAAATGTGTAAACATTCAAAGGGCTTTCAAACTCATCTATTTATAGAAGAATGAAAGCTTGTGGATGGCTTGGGAAGGGGGAAGGTGACCGGCCAAAAGAGAGGAGAGAAGGAAAATATCTCTGGCCAAGGCATGGTCTTAGGCATGGTGTTGGGAATGGGCAAGGTATGGGCAAAGCATGGCCTAAGGCATGGGCTTGGAGTGCAACAAAATCAACATGTGACACCATTTTAGGGGGATTTCCAACCTCATTAGCCAAGGGGGAAGGGATTTTGTTCATGTAATTGTGGTTTGAGGATGTGTTTAAGTGTTTCTTTGATTAAGGTTTTGGTTAGGAGTTTGTAAGAAGGTGTTTAGGCAAAGTAATTGGTTAATTAAGGTGGTTCAAGACTTGATTAGGAGGGTAATCTTACTAGATTAGTAATTTAAAATAATTCCTTTGGTCAAATGAGGTATGGCTCAATTCCTTAATTTAAGGAATTGGAGAGAGAAAACACTATTCAAGATTCCATGACTAGGAATCTTGAATTTAAAGAATGCAATTAGAGCTTATCTAAGCAATCCTAGGTTCTAATTAACCTTAATAAATTATTTTGACTCTAGATTAATTATCGGAATAATTTAATCTTCGATTAGAGCCTAATATTGCTTAGTTTTGGTTAATTGCGTCATTAGGCTTACTGGACACGTTCTAGGGGCAAAATGGTAATTTCGCTAAAATTGCTTGAGACTTTCTGCTCAACTAAACATCAAACATTGCTCATAAACATCATTCTAAACTTCCTGGAAAGTTTGCTCAAACGGCACCTTTTACCCATGTGACAGCAGGGGTATTTTGGTCATTTTGAGCGAAAGTTTAGAAAATGAGGTTCTC
The DNA here is from genome assembly GCA_030441495.1 of Dalbergia oliveri. NCBI lineage: Eukaryota > Viridiplantae > Streptophyta > Magnoliopsida > Fabales > Fabaceae > Dalbergia > Dalbergia oliveri. Next base: position 20,615,422 of record JAMLFY010000003.1, read on the forward strand.
TCGTTGGATATCATCCATGACAACATAATCCCCTTTAAGCATTGAGTTGACCCATTCGAGGTTGCCGGCAACTGTCCTTTAATTTCAGGAAAAATGACCTCAGGGGCATTTCCGTCATTTGTACTTTAACAGGAGAAATTTGGCTACACCTCATACTTGTGTCAAAAGTCATTTTATTTCCATTCCAAGAATTTAGTTAATTTCTTGTGCATTAACAGAATTTTAAATCAAGTAGCAAGATTTATTTCTTATATCAAACAACTGATTACATGTCCACAAAAATTCTCCATAACACCTCAATGTATCCACAATGTCCATAAAATTTTCAGCGCAACACAAGTTCTCTAACTATATCAACAAAATTCTACAAGTTTGGTGGCCGAGACTACTTGGCCTAAGCTAAAACCAAAATCTCATAATTTTTAACTCTAGCAAATGATTGAATCAACTCAAAATAAAAATTAGTGTTAAACTTCAAGATGTTTACAATACCCTGTAAAAATTTCAAAGGAAAAATCAATCATTTACTATGGTAACAAAATTAAACAAATCCCTAGCTTCAGTTCCAAAAGTTCAGGCACCATAGACACAATTTTAGTTCTTGATTTTTTTTTTAAAGTAGTATAAATCAAAATCAGAGCTCAAGAAAATTCATGGGACTAGCCTATGATGTTAGCTCCAACATATATTTTTTCTACCTCATAAAAATACTTACAACATGCTTAGAAAATTCATGATCCTCCTTTCCTAAGAGAACCGAATTTCCAGCAAGCATGAATAACACTTCTTTAGCAGAATTGAATTTTTCCACAACACCAATACACTCTACCAATACAAATACCTCTACTCCTATGTGTAATCATACAATCAGCAAGAAAATGGAGTTTCATCAAGAAAACAACACCCTACCTTGAAATTCTATTGCTTTGTAATCCAAAGGTGTTCCAAAGTATTTCTCTTCACTCCAAGGACTCTCAATCAAGCTCCAAACCTCCTTTAGGCAGTGAGGAAGTGAGATATCAAAGTGAGGATTTGTGGAGAATTGAAATTGTAATCGGTTAGAATTGTAGGTGTTGAGGTGTACATTAAGTTTAGTGAAGGAAGTTGAGAGTTTTAATAACTATAGGATAGTGTTTTTGGCATTTAAATGAAAGCTTGAGCTCTTGAGATGAAAATGGAGGCTGCTACCTTTCTCCTTGGTGTTGGCCAAGAATGGTTGGCTTCTTGAAAGAGCTTGGAGCTTATGTTTATCTTATACATAAATGAATGAATATTATATTTATATTTGAGTAGTCTTTAATCTAAGATAGTAAAATGGATGGCTAGGATTAAATCTTGTAATTCAAGATTGAATCTTAGCCATTCATTTGATATAAGTGGATAATCTCCTTCATTTTGTAAAGATTAAATTAGTTTCTAGTGTTAGAAACGCATAGAAATTTTGCCAAATAGGTAAAACACCATACCCAAGTAATCAAATATTGCCCATAAATTAATATTAGGTATAAAATCTTTATTCCTACCCATTTCTAATCTTAATCCTATAATTTCTAGTTTTGATTCTCATCCCAATTCTAGGGTTTAGCTGTGAAAGGCCTACGAAGCCCGCAAAATACTATTCACATTTTTTTATACCTATTCATTGAGTTGTCGTCATCATCACTACGTCTATCAGAATATTGAAATTTCCATTAATAAAACCCCAATTAATTTCTAAATAAATTTAGGGTGTTACAATACAGGTTAAGCTCAATCCTTACCTTTTAGAAGAAAACCTTCCTTGTTGCTGTCAATTGTGGCTATGGGTTCCTAGGAGCTTTGGGGCCAAGATTTTTATCCAATCCACTCTCATAACTCTTCACAAGTGGTAGACACTCTAACCTTTGTCTTTTACAATCATTAAGACTTCTAAAACATAATCCAAGGTTAGAATGTCCTAATCTTGCTTTTGAGTCACAACCTTGTGAATACTTCATAAAATGTGTTTATCTTGCAAGAGTCGTGAATTTTCCTTTTGAGTAACTATTTAATCATGTGTTTCTACTCAATGATTTTGTTGGTTGAGTTTGTCATGGTTGTGAAATGTGTGAAGACAAAAATACAAGTTTAAGACAAAAACCTTTAAAATATAGTTACTAGAAAGCGAGTGTTTGCTAAGCCTTAGTCACTTTGAAATTTAGTTTTCTAAATATCCAAAGAGTTTTCAAGTGAAAATTTTTTTGTGAAAGCTAAATCATCAAGCGCAATCAAAGAATCCTACAAAATAGAATTTTGTGGAGAGAGAAATTATTTTTCAAAGTTAAGGTATTTATGATGAGTTTGAAACCGAGATGTGTAGATAATTAAGTATATCTTGAGTTGTAGAGGTCCAAATTTAGTAAAATCAATTTGTTAGAAAGCTGAGATACAAAGGATTAAATCCATATATGATATATAATTTTATTTGATCTGTATTGAGCATAATAGGCAAAGAAAGACTCATTTTTTTTATTCTGAAACAATATTGGGTGATGTTGCTTTCATAGGGCATAACTACAAAATTACTTAGGTGTTTGAGACAAAATTACCCATGATAGAAAAAGGTAAGAGAAAGGAAACCTAAATAATTTTATGTCCAAAATAGGAAGATTTCTTATTTATATGAATTTTTTAAGTTAAGATAGTAATTCTGTAAAACAAAAATCATCATAGGATTACAAAGAAATTTTAAATAAATCAATAACTTATTATGTAATTATAATAAACCCTATTATAAAATAGTAATAAGTGATCATAGGAAGTAAAATAAGATATAAATTAAATATGAAATTTAATAAATATTTATAATTTAAGAATAATTTACTAAATAACAACCATGAAGCTAGTGCTTAATAAAAGTTAAGGAAATAAAATAATTAAAAGATTTAAATTACAAAAATAAAAGGCCTCTCGTAATCAATCTACCCTCTAGAAACACTTAGATGATGGATGACATGAATGGATTGTGTGTTAAAATGTCTAATTTTTTATATGAGTTTTTTATGAGGTGTTTTCATAAAATAAATGGAAATCAAATATGACTATTATGTCATACAAATTGATATCAAATGATATGTTGTATGCATTTATATATAACAAATGAAAAGGGTAAAACTCATTGCTTAATAAGCCCCTCAACCAGTTGTATTAACAACCCTTGGGAAATAAAAAAGAATGCTTAATAAGCCACGGTATGAGCTCATTATCTATAACGCCCCAATTTTCCGTGTATAAATGATCGAAATGCCCCTGAGGTCATTTTACCGGAAAATGAGATCGCGGTTTGGCCATCTTCAAAGGGATGTTTTGATGTTGATAGGGGATTATATGTGTTATGTGTGATAATAAAGTAGAAGAATCTCATTTTTTAGTTCCAACACGAAATTACCAAAACGCCCATGTGGTTGTTTGTCATCGATTTACGTGCCGTGAGCCGGACCTTACCAAAAAGGTTTTAAACAATGTTTTTAAGTGAAGTTTAACAAAAGTTAAGTTGGGTAGCCCGACCAGTTTTAGTACAAAATTATCATTTTGCCCCTAGAACAGTGTACAGTGAGCCTAATGACATAATTAACCAAACCTAAGCAATATTAGGCTCTAATCGAAGATTAATTTATTTCGATAATTAATCTAGAGTCAAAATAATTTATTAAGGTTAATTATAACCTAAGATTGCTTAGTTACAATCTAATTTCATTCCTTAATTCAAGATTCCTAGTCATGGAATCTTGAATAGTAATTTCTCTCCAATTCTTGAATCAAGGAATTGTGTCTATGATTTAATTTGACTAGAAAATGGTTTTAATTTGTTAATCTAGCAAGACCACTCCCTAAATCAAGTCTTGACAACCTTAATTGACCATTACCTCACCTAAACACTTTCTTACAAACTCCTAATCAAAACCTTAATCAAAGATACACCTAAACACATCATTAAACCACAATTACATGAAACAATTTCTTCTCCTCCCCTTGGCTAATATGCTGGCCAAATTCATGCCCCTAAATTGTGTCACATGTTGAGTTTGTTTCACTCCAAAGACCATACCTAGCCATACCTCCAACCATGCCTTTGAATGACAAACTTTTGAAGATATTTTCTCCTCCCCATGGCCTGAAACCGTCGGCCATCTCTCCCATTGGTAGCCCATTGTTTCAATTTTCTATAAATACCAAGTCTTAGAACTTGGTTACACTTTAGATCATTTGCCAAGTTAAGCTTTCTTACTATTTTCTCTCTTTTCCTCTCAATTCCTCTTCATCTTGTTCTTTTTCCTCCATCATCAAAGAAATCTTTCCACTACCACAAACCACCACAAACAATCTTGAACCACCACTCCCCACCTCAAACCACCTCTCAAACACTTAGTCTTTACATTTCCAAGCTTACTTTCTTAAGGAAAATTCATCTTCCTTGTGCTCTTCCTTGGCCGAACCATCATCCTCACCAAGAGAAGATTTTGTCTTCTTATTCCATCAAGAATCCAACTTTCTTCTCATTTCTTTCAAGGTTTCTTTAGGTAGGGGTTTTATTTCAAAGTTTTCTTTACTTTCCTTAAAAAAAGTTCTAGTTTTCTCTTGGTTTTCAAACCTTTCCTTTCCTCCTTTCATTTCGGCCTTGGAGCCTTTTTATGTGAAAAACCTTAGCTTGATGATGAGGTTTCAAGATAATGGTCTTGTGATGCCATGTGAGAAACCTCTAAATCTTGAAAAACTTGGTCTTGGACTATACATGCTTTTGGTTTCTTTCCTTTTCTTTGCTCAGTTTTCGTTTCCTTTCCTTTTTCTTCTCAAAGGTTTCAGTTTTCCTTTCCTTATCTTCCTCAAGGTTTCAGTTTTCTTTCCTTTCTTTGAACAAAGTTTGAAAAAATGTTAAGTAGATCACTAAAAGTTTTGTTAAGAAAAATTAATCATATGTTTTCAAAGAGCTCTAAGCTTACCCTTGCCAACCTTAAAGTTAGTCGGCCATTCTAAGAGTTTACTCTAGATTGAAGCTCAGGAGCAATAAAATATAGAACATGAGTAGTTCTTTTATGTTTGATAAAGTGTTGTTGTTTATGTCTTAGTCCATTTTCTAGAGCTTGATGATGAAGTTCAAACCAAAGACTTCTTTGAAGACTTGGCTAAGAACTCTAAAGCTCACTTTATGTTGTTAAGATACATATTGGGTTAAGGTTGTGATGTTCCTTTAAAGTCTTGTAAGAGCTCTAGTTAAGATAAAATGAGTTGCATTCATGTTTATGTTTATGTCTTGCATAACATGTTTATTTTGATGCCATCACTAAGCTCTCAAGAATAACTAAATGAACTTGCATTATCATGTTTAAATTTCCAAGCTTTCATTTTATGTTTATATTTCAAGTCATCACTTAATCTTTAAAGATAATAATGAGGTTGCATCTCATATTTATTTTATACTCTCACTTTATTTTCTAATGAAGAGTAAAATAAGTGCATATCATGTTTAAGTTTATGCCATCACTTAAATATCCTAGAGCTCAAAGACTTGCTCAAGTATCACAAGTAAAGTTTAAGAAAATGGGGCATTCAAGGAAGCCATTTCGGCCTTGTGATGATGATGATGGACTTAAGATGTTCATCTAATCATAAGTGCTCATAGCCTATGTCTTGGAATTTTCTAAGCTTAGGTGTACTTAAAGAATGTTATGAACAAGATTTTATGTTTTAAACTATTTTATGAACTAAATAATTCAGCTACTGACCTTACCCATTTTTGTATGATTTTAATGAGAGGAATTGGTTTCTAAAAGAGTTTTGAGTTCCTAAAATTATTCCAAGAGAAACTAGCAACTTATATACATTTAAATCATGAAATTATGTGATTTATGTGAGCTATATTTTGATCTGCCTTGTGCACTCGGCCACTGTATAAATTCTGTTTTATGGTGATAAAATGTGTAAAATTATGTTTGAGTGAAGCAAGGAACGATTTAGGGAAGTTAAGAAGGTAGTAACTAGAAAGGGACTTAAGATGAGAATTCTAAAACACTTAGATGCACAAATTGTAATTCTGTTCCAACATAATTGGACTTAAGAAAAATGGTTTATAATTAGTGGATAAGTGTAGGAATCCCTCATAATTGGTTTAGGAGTTGAATATGGAGCCTTAAGCGAAGATAAAACTTAGAAAGGGTCAAAGACGGAGATTCTAGGACCCCGAAAGCGTAAGATAAATTTCTGCCTAAGTGATGCAATGTTGTTTGGATATATTAGTGAACATAAATCTTAGTGAGAATTGTAAGTAATGATCCCTTAGGTGTTATAAAGAACTATAATGGGTGTTAGGATAACTAGAACACGAGTTTAAGACCGTGAGGGCCAAAGCATAAGATACTTAAGATAAGAGGGATGCGAGGTAAGAATGATATCAAGTGAGTATTGCTTTGATGTATGTGAATGTTTTAAATATCGTGAGTATGAGAATGTATGGATGTGTGGCATGTTGCTATGATGATATGGCATGCTATGTTTACAATGTATGAGAATATGAAATATGAATAGAGGATATGTTATATGATGTCGTTGTATGCTCATGCTGCATCCATACAAGATATGATAATGAGGAAATGATCCCATTATGACTTCCCGAGTTAAGGGTTGTAAGAGGTGATCCAAGAAAGGGATATGATTCTCCCTCTTTTTCCTGCATGAATCTAGTGACGACTAGTTAGGATGAGCTCATTCCTAGGCGATGGGTGTATTTGGAGTTTTGGTGGCTATGTGAAAATCGTCAGGGCGGCATGTTGGGTGGATTTTGGTGGCTACAATGAGGGTGGGAAAAGTTAAGAAAGGAACTTGAAGAGTTCAAATATGATAAAGTAAAACACGCACATGCATATGTTTCGTGGTTGTTCCATTGGTGCTTATGATTAAGTGGTATATGTTGAGTACGTAATTGTCATGCCCAAGCATTGCCATGCATACGTAATATATCCTGCATTCATACCCTCAAGACTCATGCTAAAAGAAACCCACTTCGGATAATAGGATTTGAGAAATTAAAACTGAACCTATGCATATACACCTCTTTCATAATGAAACCTGAAGTGGCTGGGGCGACGACGATGACACTTGTGTTAAAGTCGGGAGCCCAACTAGAATCTTGTATAAGTATTCTCACCCCTCTTGTTTTCCTCTCGTGTCGTCTCCAGACGAGATTGATGCGGATGTTTGTGATCTTCCTTGAGGCGCGGGCGTAGGTATCACGTCATCTAGTGAAGTCAGAGGGCGCAGGAGAAGCATGAAGACTAGTATAGCCTTGTTAACATTCTGTTTTGCGTTAGTTAAAATTGCTTGATGTAATTGATACCCCTAGGTGTCCTTATATTTATAAGGACATCGTTATTATGTTATGATTATAATACACCACTATAACTTATGTTGTGATTATTCTATGGTTTATTCATGATTGTTATAACGACGTATATTCTGGTTGTTATGTCTTATGTTTAATAGTCGGTATTTATGCGCATGCATGGCTAGCATTTTAAGTTTTAAAAGAAAAATTTAGTCGTATTTTATTACTCGTATTTAAAAAAAAAAAGTAAGTCAAGATCTGAAATGAAGGCGTAACAACTAATAAATAACCGAATGCAACTTTGAGCATATGAGGTTAAGAGTTAGGGTGTTACATTATCTCATTAGAGAGTGGTATGAGGGATTTGATGATAGTACCTGATGAGTAAATGGTAAAAGGAAAATGAGAAGGGTCATGCGTGAATATCCATACATGAAGCTATAAATTGCATAATTATATTAAATTGTTCATATGATACGATTTGTTTTTTATGATATTCAATGGATGATTGCCTTATAGCCATATTACTGATAAGGGAATTAAATTAAAAAGAACTTCACTTTTTTTTTTTGTACTGAAAAGAACTTCACTTTGATGAGTCACGATTGCGAAAAACTTCAATTATATGCCATTCTTTCTACAATAAACCGGATTCAAAAGTTATAAATAACATCTTAAAAGCCAAATAATCACTCATAAAATACTTTTTATCAATAAATTCCAATAATTTCATTTTTTTAATAAGTATTTGTCTTAACTAATGTTTGATAATAATTATTTTAAGTCACGCATGACTTTTTTCCATTTGCACCAAATCAAAATTTACAAAAACATGCACATTGTTTCTAATTTGAGAATAAAAAGATTTGAATACATGATTTGTTGAGTTTCATTTTCAATTTTCAATTTTTGTTTTGCAGTTATTCAGATTTTATGAAGAAAATACTAAAAATTAAAAAAATTATAAAATTCACTTTTCAAAATTGAATTGCAATTAGCGAATTTACCACTCTTAAATTCTATTATGGGGTGTCAATGGACACCTCACTTTGAATATAGTTGAAATAACAACACTCTTCAAATTTTTTTGTCTCCAATTTCATTCAAAGCCGCCAATGCCTTAGCTTGCCACAAGAAGACATCACAGACAGGAAATCTCTTCATCTTTTCAAAGCATCAGCGCATTTGGGTCATGACCTTATTGGTGGTACTTTTGCCATTTACACACACATAAGGGATAGGCGCTTCTGACATTTTGGTGTGGCTTTTTCTTCTGTTTGACCTGGTGGACATATTTAAGGGCTAATAATCTTTTAGATAATGTTTGAAACGATTAAAATATTAATCAAGAAATAATTTAAATTAATTTGAAATAATTTGATTTGATTCGTAAGTTGAATTTTATATTTAAAATAATTAAATATGAAATGAAATTAATTTGAAAAATAATTCTTATGTTTAAAATTAAATGCAATAAATCATGTTTGAAATGATTAAAAAAATAAATTTATTTGATTTGTGTTTAAATTTTAAAATCAATTTAATTCTACTCAAATCCTATCAAATTTTATAGGATTCAAAAAATAAAGGAGTGGAATTCCATAGATTTGGAAATCAAATTATTTCTTATTTTTGTTAAAGATCCAAACATAAAATTTGATTTATAAATTAAATTATTTCCATTTTTTCATAATTCTAAACACACTTTTATATATAGCGGGGCACCTGTGCAACTATCGTTCGTTCTTCTATAGAACTCACCTGTGCGTTTTAGTACTGCAATTTAGCTTAGAATGGCCCCGTGTATATTGCATGGCTATCAAGTGTGCGGGCAAAAAAGAACAATTACTTTTGGGCCGAAGAAGTTATACCTAATATATAATTCTAGCTTAGCAATGGAGGGGGAAACCCAACCCCGCAACATTAACAAACCAAAGCGTACAAGAAGGAATAGCCTCTATGATAAGAAACCCATTTAACCCTAACAATGTTCTGAGCTTCCTTTATATATATACACACACAACCAAAGAACTAATCCATCAAGTCTAATTCAAAAGCATTAAACCACAAATTGGTAAGGTGTAAAATTAATATATAACACACGTAAAGATTCTTGAGCTATATGGCTACGTGGCCAAGAACACCAACTTCCCGGGCACAACCTTCTGCTCGTCGTGTTTATGAGACTTTGCAGCCCAGTTCAGAGATGAAAGAAACCCCGGAAGCTTTTCTTCTGCATGTTTATCTTCCAGGTATGTGTTATAAATAAGTATATATATATATATATATATATATATAGAGAGAGAGAGAGAGAGAGAGAGAGGAAATTCCACATTTTGAACAAAAAGACCCACACTCTTCTTTTGTTTGTTAAGTTATAAATATGGATACCTTGTTTTATTTTATCCTCACTCTTGTTTTATTAATATTCTCTCTGTGCTGTTTCTCTCACTTAAAACATATTTTATCTATTGTTATATTTTTCAGATGATGATAATAAATTAATAATGATAATATAAAATGGAAATAAAAAGAAGATTATGAGATGATGAAGGGTACAACGTTATTCAACTCATGCTATATATCATAGTATAATAATGTTGTTTCTAAAAATTGTTATTCAAAGTTTCCTTTTATTTTTTGTTGACGTTTCCCTTATTATTATTATTATTATAGATTATTATACAGTTGGATCGACTATCATGATGCTTCTGTTATATGTGCTGGAATCTATTGCTCGATCCGGATTCTGTTAAAGAAATATTTTGTTGAATTAGTATTAAATATATTTATCTAACAAATAATAATTCTAAATAAATATTTAATATCAATAATATATTGTCTAAAAATAGAGAAAAATAGAAATAAAAAAATTAAGTGAGAGAAATACTAGAGAAATAAAAATAATTCATTGAGAGGAAAAGTTAAAGTATCAATTAATATGACTAAAAGAAAATTGCAGAGAGTCCAAAATAAAATGTGGAGCTATATATATATATATATATAAACATTTTTAGCATTCTTCAATGTTATGATCTTATATCTTAAGTAAAGTTTATGATTGACAAAAAGAAAACCTAAAAGAATGTATAATAATTGATAGCGCTCATTCAATGTTGATGAAATATTTTTTTATGGTTTTGGAATACATATGACAACATTAATTAAAATTGATACAATAGAGATTCACATATGTATCGTTGGGTATTCTAAATTATAATTGTCTTCTATAAAGTGAAGATGCACTCATTTAGGCATATATCATCTGTAATAATACATACCGCACAGTTTTAACCGCCCTTATTTTCTGTTTGTTTATACACCTTGAGTCCACTACATACTCTCTAGATTGGATTGGAGGTGATGTGTTTGTTGCTGGTGCAAGAACTTCTTTTTTTTTTTTCATTTACCAAGTGCTGCCCAGTAAAGATTATGATAAATTGTACATAAGAATTAGTTTGACAATATCACTAGTACCAATTATCGAAAAAAAAGTAATTAGCAGCAAGACTCACAACACTAAGCGTAATACACAGCTGGCTCACTTGCTTGGCATTTTATTCACGTATTTTCATGAATTCGATATTTAGGCTTTTATGTTAGTGCGTTACTTAAAAATATCTATCTAAACGCGCAATGAGTGCAACTAAGTTTTGACTCTAGATTCAAGGAAGCATCCTCAACATAAATTCTTTTAACTGAATAAAAGAAAGAGTAATACATAGAACATATAAAATTTGAGTAAATTAATAATCTTTCTCTTGTGATCTCAGGTTTTACGAGAGATCGTGTAAAGATTACATTTGTGGGCTCTTCACGGGTGGTGAGGATTACTGGAGAACGACCAATTCAAGGTAGTAGATGGAGCCGATTTGACAAAACATATCCCGTTCCTGAAAATTGTGAGGCAGAGACACTTCAAGGCAAGTTTGATATGGGGACTCTCGTCCTCACAATGCCAAAGAAGTCAATTTCCCAAGTTGCTCCTAAACCAGAACTGAATACAACCCCAGAAAAAGAGGGCCAGGTCCTTCAGATAAAGTTGCAGCTGAAGAAAATACTCAAAAATCCCAAGAGACCATTCCACCACAACGTAAAACAACCAAATTGGAAGAACAAAACGGAGACAAGAAAAGGGCTTCACTGCCAAGCCCTGTAAAAGGCCCTTCTGACTTGAAAGCACAAAAGGCTACTCTGGAAGACACATCCTCTCAGAGACCTACTGAGAGCGAAAAGCCAGAAGATGTGAAGAGATCAAAAGCTTTGAACCCTCCAGAACCCATCAGGGGTCGTAGCCCTCAAAAGGGTCAAGAGCTGCAAACTGTGAAAAGACCAGCAGTAACAGGTAAGCCTCAAAAAGGTCAGGAAGAATTTGAGTCAAAACAAAATTCAACAATGACAGATCAAGCAGAGGAAAAGCGTGAAGAGGAAGTCAAGCTAAAGGCCAGGCTAGCAGCAGTGAAGAAGCAATTAGAGGGAAAGACTGAGGTTGGTGAGAAGGAAAGGATCTCAAGGGAAGTTAAAGAACAAGATGGGAAGTCTTCTGAGACAAGAAAGCCTGTGAGTAATTTGGAGAAAGGCATTTTTAAAGAGAAAGAAATCAGGACAAGAAAAGTGTCACCAAAGGAAGCAGAGCATTCCGCTCTAAAAGCTCAAGAGAAGAACAAGGAATCCAGCAGTGCATCAGAGAATCTGGTTGATTTTGTAGGGAATGGAATCAGAGAACTGGCTGCTTCTGCTTCACATGTTGTCACAAGAATAGCGGAAGGGACATTGAATGACGAGGAGAAACATTTAGTGGCAAATATGGGTGCTGCAGTTCTAGTGCTTGCTGCAGTGGGAGCTTATGTATACTTTAAGCTTGCCTGAACATAGAGACCCTAAAATTAGTTCTACTCAATCGTGTCTCATTCTAGCACATGAAAGATATGGTGTTGTAAGTAAGTACTTCATAACATGCAAATCACCTTTGATACATGGCGACCTTCTTACATGGTGACTAATATGTTTGTATCCATGTGATGGCAAAATCTTAGACGTTAATCAAAGATTTCAATGGTCATGATTAATTAATATTGAAATTTATATTTATAATTGTTTGCTCTATGATAATTGGCTAAGACTAAGCTATTCCAATTACAATTCAAACATAAAAATCACCTAATGATAGGCAATTTGTACTAAAGAGGATGATTGAACTCTTTACCTTATAGATTTCTCAAGTTACTATAGAAAGGCCTTGAACTTGATTAATGTTGAGAAGCGAAAAATAAAAGGGAAAATTGAACTTGCATTAAATGAAAAGAAAGTAATTACAATGAAGATGAATGAATGAACAAGAGATGCGTTATTCTATGCTAAGTGAGGTCCCTTTGTCCTTAGAATCTACTAGCTATTTATAGGCTTATCACTAAGGCTACCATCATGGCCTAGCAACTCCTATTTTCTAGCTAAATTATCTCCCATTAACTTCAGGCTACAACCATTCATAGCTCTACCTTGAAGCTATGTTAATCCAGGCCCAATTAAACCATCAATTATGGCCCAATTCCTTTTCTTCCAACCTGGGCGCTTCATGCCCTCATATTGGGCTTGAGCCCACTTGCTAGCCCAATTCATGGACTCCAACATATGCCCCCTATGTCTTTCAGCTTAGATAGCTTATGATGAGTTGATAAGACATGCATTAGTTTAAAGCTCACCTTTCCTAACTATTATTGTTTATCATCTTCTCAACCATCATTACGCGATTCTTGCTTAGCTTCCTCTTGTTTCAAATTTCTTAGTATTTTCCTCTCTTCCTTTAAACCTTACCTTCTCCTTCCTCGTCCTTCATTCACTTACAAATCATGTCTTCCCATGATTTTGACTCACAAAACCTAGGTTCTAGCAAAGTGCTACTTGAAGATTCTTCTTCTTCTCTTGGTTCTCTAAATTTTCATCCTAATGAAGAGGACATCTGATGCCTTACCACCTCTTCAGACTTTACAAGACTCTATTGCAATATTTGGTAGCTTTTCCATGCTAAAAATTATGGCATTCCTATCATTCTTATCCCTTTTAATCAACCCAATCTCCATTTTTACCTTGGGCTATTTGTACTGAGCCTTTTGTTTGAGACCCTTGTGGAAACCTACATTAACCCAAAGGCTACCAACTTCCCATTTCTCTTCAGGTATTCTATTCTTAGAAAACATTATGAATTCAAAGGTTGGCCTAAGCCTACAGAACAATATGTCAATTGGCTTGATCGAGTATCATAACAAAAATAAGAACTTCAGAAAGAATGGGAATTTACGAATGATCATGTTTTTGAAGCAAGACTACTTAGCAAACAAGGATCTTCTCCTAGCTTTCTTGGGATTTTGGAACACCACTATCAATGCCTTTCTTTCCTATTTGGGATTTTGTTTGCTACACTTTTTGATGTAGTGTTCATTCTTGGCCTTCCTATAGTTGGTCATGAAATTCCCACACTCTTTGGAGAAGTTTTTCTAGATTTAGCCTACCTAGTTTCCCAGGAAAACATTACTTACTCGACTTTCTTAATCAACACAACAATATCAAGGCTCGATTCTACCTTACACAATGCCTTCTTGCTCTACTAGCTCCACAGATTTTTTATTTACAGCAATTCTTTGAGTTTGGTGGATTCCTACTCTTTACTATGTTTCAGCCATTATCTCTGGTAGACCGCTTGGACTTGGCTGGCATTTTCCTCTTACTATTTTATAAATCCATGAACTAATGGCTAGAAAGGCTGCAAATCTCTTCAAATAAGGTCAAAGCTATTGGGGGTCTCGTCGGTTTCTATACTTATAAGTGAATGAATATTTTGCCTAATTATTTAGGAATAGTGAAGTAGAAGCTGCTCTTGCAGGTAGTGTAATGGTGGCTAAAAGATATAGGGATGTTCCCATACCCACTCAATCAGCCTGACTAACTCGGAGATGCCCTTTTTAAGATTAAAAAGAGGACCTTCAAAGATTCTTGTCCTTTCATGTATCGTCCCTTTAGGCCTAATTGGTTTAAAAATTTATTTGATTGAAGCTACAGAAGGAGTACATGCTAAATTGTTACTTGCCATGTCTAGCCTACGACATCAGAGATTTGTTCAATGGTGTCCAACCTACCTCTAGGTACAATAAAACCTCGATTAAGCCTTATTATGCTATATTTTTTGCCATCCAGTTGGACTTGTAAAAGGAGTCCCTATTCCTTTTCATTTTGCTGCGGATTGGAATGCCCCAAGGCCTATTCTTTTTCCAATTGATATTGGGGATGGAAGTTAAAGAAGCTACCCAACATTGCATGGACTAGTTTATATTCCAGCCTTTTGTGGCTTTTCCAAGCCATACCCTAGAATTCCTTACTTGGTGGCAAATGGTGCTTTCAACCATGTTTAATTCGAACCCATATTTTCACTTGAACAAGCTTTCTCTAAAGCTTGCAAGATACTCTATAGTTCTTTCTTCAAAAAATAAAAGGCCAAAAATACAACTGGTACATCTTTTTAGCTTCTTATTAATCTCTGATTTATCTTACTCTTTTAAGTCTAATTTTAAGACTCTTCAGGTCCCAATGTTATTGATGTGGAAACTCGTGTTTCTTTTTATCACCCTTCTTATCCTAGACCTATAAGGAGAAATGCTTATCAACTATACTCAGCTACCCTAATCAATGTCTGCTCTCATTCAATTGGTTTTCCTCCAAACTCCCACATTCAGGTATTTTTATTAGCCTTCTTAATTTTATTTTCAGAAGGCTAAAATTTCAAGTTTCTTTAGTTAGAACAAAGAAGAAAAAGAAAGCTAACACTCAAGATCCTTCTCTAGCTAGCTAGAACAAGGTAGCAAAAGCGTAAGGCAGTTGAAATTAATAAGGAGACTTCAGAGGATACTACCCCTTAATCCACTACGCAGGCCGGCATCTCGCCAAAGGGTGGCTCCAAGTCCTATTCCTCCAATTATTGAAGAGCAAACTATACCAAAGGCAC
Organism: Dalbergia oliveri; assembly: GCA_030441495.1. Taxonomy (NCBI): domain Eukaryota; kingdom Viridiplantae; phylum Streptophyta; class Magnoliopsida; order Fabales; family Fabaceae; genus Dalbergia; species Dalbergia oliveri. The sequence goes on from JAMLFY010000003.1 coordinate 20,630,754, forward strand.
CAAGTTCTCCTGCTCCTTTGTTAACTCCACTTCTTGAAGGTCACCTATTTTAATTCCTTTGCCAACAGGAATTGCTGCCAATGTTGAAGCAAGTAACTTACCACCCAACATCACCTCTATCCTAGATAAAGAAGAGTTGCTATCATACTTTAGTGACCCTATGCCTCCATGTAGGTCAAAAAGCTTATCTCTTGTTCTTTAAAAGGTAGCTGCCATTGCAAAAAATTTGCATCATTTCTTCCTTAAAGATCCTACCATTATCCAAACTTTGAACATTTCTTTATTAAAGGTAGATGAGTCTTCAGAATGAAGGAATTACTCTTTATTTGTGCAATATATATATATATATATGAAAATATATTTTAGCATGGATGATGCTTTCTAATCTTTCAAAGAGCATAAGGAGCAAAAACCTGTGAGTTGCAACATTCTGGGCGATGAAAGTCCGAGATAACTTGATAGGTGACTTCTTTGCACTCAATAAGCTTTTACCACTCACAATTGAGAAAAGGCTTAAATTGGTCATTGCATTGTTGGACTTCATTCTAAGATGGCTTGTTTACACAAGGAACTGGACTTATTAGAGCCTCAATTAGCCATCATCACCGCTTAATTAAACCGAGCAAGCAAAGAAGGTTAATTTGTATCATCAAGCTAAAACTTTGGATGGCAAGCTAGTGGAATTCTCAAGCAAAGAGGCTTTGGAGAAATCTGGAAAATTATATAAAGGGTATGAATGGAGATAGGAAAAGTTAGGAGTCTTTCTATACCTATTTCCAATCTATGAGATGATTATTGAGATGGCTTCTTATTGATATTCTTCTTAAACCTACATGTTTCACCTATACCAACTCCCTAATTAACTTTCCTTTATTTTTAACGCCTTCGATTTTACAACTTAGTTATACTTGGCTGTCCATCCCCTTCCAAGGATCATCACTTCCACCTTCTGTCAAGTCATTCCTGAAGGAACTTTGTCTAATTAGCCTGAGGATCTCTCGACCTACAGCTAGCTCTTCCTCTACCAAATTCCTCCAAACTAGGGTATTTTGTATATTTCCTTTTCCCTTTTGAACCAACTATTTGGATCATCTGGCCATCATGGCTGGCTTGTCGCCATGGCTAAGTGTTTAAACTCATTATAGTTTGTTTTCACATATAGATTGATAATATTTCTTTAAAAATTTGCCATTAATTGATCTTGCCATTTCTTTACCATGCATATCCACTACTTTGCAAGCTCCACTATAAAAGCTCCCTTATTTCTTAGAATTTTTTCCAAAGCCATAATTTTGTCATCATTAGCTATTTCTAACTATCTAATCATAGCCTAAGTAAACTCATCTAGGACAAACAATGTTGTTTAGCTACTCTTAGTGATTTTACATTAATTTCTAATGGAAGTACTGCATCTTGCCCAAGTGTCAACCTATAAGGAATCATGCTAGTAGCTTTTGCTTTGGTATTTCTATAAGCCCACAATACTTCTGACATCAGTCATATCTGGCATTACATATCACCGTTCCTAGTGTGAGTATAACACCTAACATATGAATATTGTTTGCTTTGGGGCCTACCCGGATGCCCAGAATTTGCTCTTCCTATCTCTAAAGGGAAAATGCGTTACATGGGGAGATATCCACACTCTTATAAGGTATGCTCCCTCCCTCCCTACTGATGGGATTTGTAATGCCCGAATTTCTGCTATTAGAGTACAATGACCGAAATGCCCTGAGGTCATTTTACCCGAAATTTAGGACAGTTGCCCAATCTCCAAATGGGTCAACTCGATGTTTAAAGGGGTTATAATTGTTATGGTTGTTATCCGAGGAGAAAATCTCATTTTTTAACTTTCGGCTCAAAATGACCAAAATACCCCTGCGTGTCTACATGGGTAAAAGGTGCCGTTTGAGCCCGGAAATTTTTCCAAGAAGTTTAGAATGATGTTTTTAAGTAATGTTTGATGTGTAGCCGGGCCCGAAGGTTCGGCAGTTTTAGTGCAAAATTACCATTTTGCCCCTAGAATAGTGTATAGTGAGCCTAATGACGCAATTAAACAAACCTAAGCAATATTAGGCTCTAATCGAAGATTAATTTATTTTGATAATTAATCTAGAGTTAAAATAATTTATTAAGGTTAATTAGAACCTAAGATTGCTTAGATAAACTCTAATTGCATTCTTTAATTCAAGATTCCTAGTCATGGAATTTTGAATAGTATTTCTCTCTCCAATTCCTTAAATTAAGGAATTGTGCCATACCTCATTTGACTAAGAAAATGAATTTAATTTGTTAATCTAGTATGACCACTCCTAATCAAGTCTTGAACAACCTTAATTACCCAATTACCTCACCTAAACACCTTCATACAAACTCCTAATCAAAACCTTAATCAAAGAAACACTTAAACACATCCTTAAACCACAATTACATGAACAAAATCCCTTCCCCCTTGGTTGATATGTTGGCCAAAATCTTCCCCCAAAATGGTGCCACATGTTGATTTTTGTTGCACTCCAAGCCCATGCCTTAAGCCATACCTAAACCCATACCTCACCATACCTTGCCCATGCTCTCCACCATACCAATCAAAGAGATATTTCTTCTCTTCCCTCTTCAAATGGCCGGCCACTCTCCCCCTCAAAGGCCATCCATGAACTCTCCATCTTCTATAAATACACTAGCTTGAAAGCCCTTAGAATCCTTTACACACTTGAGCAAACTTCAAGCTTTCTTTCCCAAGCACAAAGAACTTCTTTTTCTCCTCTTTGGCTGAGTTCCTCCTCAAGACTTAAAGAAGATTTCCTTCTCATTTCATCAAGAAAACAAAGCTTCCTTACATCTCTCTTCAAGACTTCTTTAGGTAGGGGTTTTGTTTTAATGTTTTGGCTTGTGTTCTTAAGAAAAGTTCTAGCTTTCTCTTGGCTTCAAACTCTTTTCCTCTTCCCTTTTTCTTTTCGACCAAGAGGCCTTTTTATAAAGAGAACATAAGCTTGATGATGAGGTTTCAAGATAATGACTTGTTGTTGTCATTGAGAAACCTCTAAAGCTTGAAACAACTTGGTCTTGGACCATACATGCCTTGATTTCTTTCTTTTTCCTTGATAAAGTTTGTGGTTTTCTCTTCTTTTCTTCGGTTTCCTTTGCTTTGGTTTGAATAAAGTTTGCTAAATATTGAAAAGTAGATCACAAAAGTTTTGTTAAGAAAAATTAATCCTAAGATTTCAAAAAGCTCTAAGCTTACCCTTGCCAACCTTAAAGTTGGTCGGCCGTTCTAAGAGTTTACTCTAGATTGAAGCCCATGAGCAATAAAATAAAGAAAATGAGTAGTTCTATTTATGTTTGTTTTGTTAAAGTGTTGATGTTTTTGGTTTTAATCCATTTTCTTGAGCTTGATGATGAAGTTCAAACCAAAGACTTCTTTGAAGACTTGGTGTTAAGAACTCTAAAGCTCATCTTCCATTGTTAAGATACATGTTGGGTTGAGGCTATTGATGTTCCTCTAAAGTCTTGTAAGAGCTCTAGTTAAAATAAAAAAAAAGTTGCATTCATGTTTAAGTTTATGTCTTGCATCTCATGTTTATTTTGATGCCATCACTAATTTCACAAAGATAAATGAATGAACTTGCATTACCATATTTGAATTCCCAAGCTTGCATTTCATGTTTATATTTCAAGTCATCACTTAATCCTTAAAGATAATAATGAGGTTGCATCTCATATTTATTTTATGCTCTCACTTTACTTTGTAATGAAGAGTAAAATGAAGTGCATAGCATGTTTAAGATTATGTTATCACCTAAATACTCTAGAGCTCAAAGACTTGCCCTAAGTACCTTAAAAAGGAAATCTTAACCATGATAAGTGGATATGTTTAGTGTGAAACAAGGATGGTTTGATTTTGTGAAATGAAAGGTTGATTTCAGGAAAATGTTAGAAAACGTTTTATGAGGTCTCAAGGTGTTTAAATAGTCTGGAGTGTGTCAAAAATCATGTTTTCTCAAATTCCTAGGTTCTGTAATCGATTGCCAAATTATGTAATTGATTACCAGAGGGTTTTTTGAAGGACTTTTGGTTTTGGTAATCGATTACCAAAGATAATGTAATCAATTACCAAGGCTGTTCTTCATGCCTAAACCTTCCTTAAAACTTGTAATCGATTACCTCATAGTGTAATCGATTACTCCTATGTTCTTTATTTTTCGAAATAGATTTAACCATAAGTAATCGATTACCCGGTTGTTTTAAACCCAGAATAAATTTAGCTCCTGTAATTGATTACTAGGCACATGTAATCGATTACTAGAACACCTTTTGCTCCTGAAATTGTCCCAAGAGAAAACTAGCAACTCGTGTGCACTTATAACATGAGTTTTATGCGATTATGTGTGATGAACATTTTTTTTTATTTCTGTCTTATCCTTGTGGCCACTGGATAAATTCTGTTTGAGGAGTTATAATGCGTAATATTATGCTTGAGTGAAGTGAGGAACGTTTTTGAGGATTGGAAAGACTAAACAAATAGGAAGGAATTGGAACTAGAATCTTAAAGCACTTAGACACAAGAATAATAACTTCTGTTCCAGCATAATTGAGCTTAAGGAAGACGGTACATAATTGGTGATTATGCCTAGGAGTTAAACATAGAACCTTAGGCGAAGATATAACTTAGAAAAGAGTTTAAGGCATAGATTCTAGAATCCCCATAGTTGAATAAATGATCTTGATAAGTAATCTATATAATGCTATCGGATGAATTAGAGAGCATAATGTTAGAAGAATTATAAAGAACAATTCCCCTAGATATGATAAAGACTTGCAATGGATGATTAGATTACTAGAAAAGAATTCAAGACATGTAAGGGCCAAAGCATAAGACACCATGGGATAGGAAGTGTGATGTGAGCATGAGACCGAGAGAGTATATTCTTAATGACGTGAATATGATTACATTTCAAGTATGAAACCTTATGTGAATAATTGATATGTTGATATGATGAAGTGTTGTGCCATGTATTTAAGATGTATGAGGTTTCAAAATATGAATGAATTGAGAAATATGCTCATGTGAACTAGAAAGTTATTGATTTGAGAAAGTTCCATGAAAATAATGCATGTGATTGAGATTATGTGGCATGACTCAAATTTGAGGAAATTCGAGAGTAGCTGTTATGCTGCCGAATTTCCGTCAAATTTGAGAGACTTAAGAAAGTTTTTGAGAAATATGATGTTTAAGGTGACACACCGAGACATACTTCTCTTGCTCCAGGAAGGAGAAGGTAAAACCGTGAGGGCATAGACATTAGCCTCCAAAGTGGACAAAGTCACTGGCTTAACTAGTCGATGCGTTTCGAAGAAGGAAAAAGTCCCATGATGGGTGATCCTTAGGCCCCTATCCGTACTCCTGGAGTCGGGATTATGATGATTATGATTATGATTATGTTTATAATTCGCTTATCAAGAGGATAAGTAAGAACTAGTGACGACTAGTTAAGGTATGAGCTCATAGCCTAGTGTAAGGGGTGCGGTTACTATTATATTTGGTGTTACAAGATTAAGATGAGGAATGATGTTCAAAGAAAAGTTTCATGCCACTTAAATGTTGATTGACTATTGTTTGGTTTGCCTAAAGAATTGCCATGCATCCATGAACTATTATGTTGCATACATGCATTAAGATTCATTATAAAAGACATGGACCTTAGATAAATATCTTTTGTGAAAACTTCATAATGAACCTTTGCATGCTTAACCTTTTCATAATAAACCCAAGGTTCCTGGGACGTAAACGATGTCACTAGGATAGAGGATTTCCCTACTGAGATTCTTTAGCAAGATTCTCACCCTCTCTGTCTCTTTCCGTTACGTCTTCAGCATCGATAGTCGTTTGTGATCTTCATTGACCCGCCCACTTGGGAGGTGCACTATGACCCCGAGCATCAGTCCTACCACTTCAAGGGTTATTGTGAGGTGCGCATTTTTGTGTACGTGGGACGCCCGTTTGCTTTCCCCATCTCCAGCTATCATTTCGATCCGACTTCACCTTTTGGCGACGACTTGATCTTGGAGAAGACGTGACCCCAGACGAGCAAACCCATCGTGCCCGTCCTTCTTCATCGCACGTGGATACCCGAGTATGTTCCCCGTTCTCGTCGGAGGTCGATCCTTCTGAGGGCTTTCCCCTTCATTTCCTATGGATCTCGGTGGAGGTAGCGAGGACACGGTCACTTAACCGAAGCATGCGAGGCGCGTTCGACAGCCCGAGAGGCGACCACGTCGGAGAGGCCATGTCGTCCCCTCGATTCCAATGCCTAGATCTCCGCTTCGTTGGGTTACATCCGAGGAGCTCCTCCAGTTCACGGGCTACATCTCCCCATCCGAGGATCAGCGTCATCAGGAGGCGTGGAGGGTAAGGGTAGTGATAGTTGGGCATTTTATCTTTTGGGATCTTACCATGTACTTGCCTTTATTTTCCTTTCGTTGATGTATTTCCAGTTTCTATGTACTGCAAGCTCTGCCCACTCATATGGGTAAGACTTTATGCTTTCTTTTCATTTATGGTTATGTATTAAACTTATGATTAATATTATGATGTTTGTTCTCATGATTGAGGTGTCCTTAAATGCTTATGTTCTGTATGGTAGATTTATTCCTCCGCTTCACGTTCCGTTTATGTTATGCACGAAGGCTCGCACTTTGTTTTACATGTTTCATAAAAAAAAAAAATTTACCTGTATTTTTCGCTAAGTTATTTCTAAAAGAGTTTTAAAGGAAGTAATAACTAATAATTAATCTTGATACGTCCTAGGCGTATTGGGTTAAATATTAGGGTGTTACATTATGGTATCAGAGGTTCATTCTCACGAGCCTGGATTGGACTGACCATGCTTTAGAGGCTTGTTACGGTAGAATGTCATGTATAGTGCTTAGCTATTAGAGGTAAGCCATAGGATAGGCATTCATGACCTTGCCTGCGTGTCTGTGCCATGGTAACTAGCTCATTTAGCATGGAATATTGAGCCTGATCACCTCAGTGTTTGTTGACTTGTGTGCTTAGGGACCAATGGCACCCGGACAGAATAGGAACGCAAACGAAGGCGAACAAGGGAATGAGACTGAGCCTCGCGAGATGGCTAGAGCGATGGAACATATGTTCGATCATATGAATCAACCAAGGGATGCTGCCAAGGTCCCCGCGCTGAAGCCGTGGAACAAGCCCGTTTGGGGAGTTCCGCAAGGCCAACCCCCAACGTTCCGTGGAGCTTTGAATCCGACAAGGAGGACGAGTGGATCAAGAACATGGAAAAGATCTACTCGGAGTTGCCTGTTCGGAGGAATAGAAAGTCACCTTTGCTACCTACATGATGGAAGTCAACGCGGAGTTTTGGTGGATCGACACCGAAGACTGCTAGAAGCTACGGGCAGCATTAATTGGGAGCGTTAAGACGTACTTCTATGAGAAGTTTCTGAGTCCGTGAGGAACGCAAAGGACATTGAGTTCATGCAATTGGTCCAAGGTGGGTTGTCGTCGCCCAATACACGGCGAAGTTTGAAGAATTCATCAAGTTCTCACGGGTTTTCCAAGGGAATCCCGATGAGATTTGGAAGTGCGTTAAGTATGAGGCCGGGTTGAGGGTCGAACTTAACTTTGCCTGTGGCACACATGGAGATTAGGGACTTCCGACCCTAGTCAACAAGTGCCGGATCATCGAAGAAGGGCATAAGAAGCTGAGTGCCGCGAGGGCGGATCGTCCCGTGGTTTGGGACCTCAAGCCCCGAAGTTCAAGCCGTCAAATCAGATCAACCGAGGAACCATTACCATCCTTACCAATCCAATCAGTTCAAGCATCAACAACACCAACAACAACATCCAACAACAACAACAAAGAGGACCCAACAATCAACCATTCGGCAACACCGAGGCCGCCGTTCAACCCCAATGGCCGCGGAACCGCAACCATCAAGGAGGAATGAGCGGTCCTGCAACCACAACAACAACAACCAACAAGGAGGGCCCAATGGGAACAAGAACAAGGCACCCAAGGAGCCCCTCCTGTCCCTAGATCCGCACAACCGTAGAGTGCCCGCTGTGGAAAGAATCATGGCAATTGTCCCTGCTTAGCTAGGCAAGGAGTATGTTTCAAATGTGGCCAGCACGGCCACTATGCAAAGGATTGGAGAAGCAATGGAGGGACGTTAGTCAGAATCCCCAACCGCAACACCAAGGACGGGTCTTTACCCTCAACGCGGAAGACGCGCGAGATCCAATGACCTCATCGAAGGTAAGTGCGAACTAAATGGTAGAACCTTAACTATGCTATATGACTCTGGTGCTACTCATTCTTTTATCTCACATGCTAGTGTCGAGTCCTTGAATTTGAAAGTTTCTAAGCTTCCTTTTGACCTCATTGTTTCTACTCCCACAAACCGTCCTGTACATACATGTAACTGTTGTTTAATTGCCATCTTACCTTGAAAATAGATCCTTTATCATAGATTTGATTTGTTTACCTTTGAAAGACATAGGAATAATTCTTGGCATGGATTGGCTTTACGCTAACCATTGTTGTTAGACGTTATACAAAATCTGTTATTTTTCGTCATCCCCCTAGCAAGACTAGTCAAACCTTGAAACTTTATGTAAATGCTGTAGATGTCTTCTATAGTGGGAGAAAACTAAGGGATATGTCCTTCTAGCCGCTAGTGATGTAGACTTTGAGCAGAACATAGATGATATTCCAGTGGTAAAGAGTATCCCGAGGTATTTCGGATGAGATACCTCAGTTCCCTCCGAGAGAGAGGTGGAGTTCTCCATTGAGTTGGTTTCGGGAACGGACCTATCTCGATAGCCTCGTATAGGATGTCACCCTTGGAATTGAAGGAATTGAAAACCCAATTGGAGGAGCTGTTAGAGAAGAATTTTATTAGACCTAGTGCCTAGTGCCTCACCATGGGGAGCCCGGTTCTGTTTGTTAAGAAAAAGGATGGGAGCATGAGATTATGTATAGATTATAGGCAATTGAATCGTGTAACGGTGAAAAATAAATACCCTTTGCCTAGGATTGATGATCTCATGGACCAGTTGAAAGGAGCGGTGGTATTCTCTAAGATTGATTTGAGGTCGGATACCACCAAATTAGGGTGAGAGATGAGGATATACCTAAAACCGCTTTTAGGACACGGTACGGACATTGAGTTTGCCGTGATGTCTTTTGGACTGACAAATGCACCCGCCGTGTTCATGGACTATATGAATAGGATCTTTAGACCCTATTTAGACAAGTTCGTGGTTGTTTTCATAGATGATATACTCATCTATTCGAAGACTCATGAGGAGCATGAATGTCACCTAAGGTTGGTTTTAGAGGTGTTGAAAGAGAAGAAGTTGTATGCTAAGCTCTCTAAGTGTGAATTCTGGTTGGAGGAAGTGAAGTTTTTAGGACATGTAGTATCGAAGGGAGGTATAGCGTTGACCCTAGTAAGATAGAAGCCGTAATGAATTGGGATAACCGACCACGTATCGGAAATACGGAGCTTTTTGGGATTAGCAGGCTATTACCGTAGGTTTATCAAAGGATTTTCCCAGATTTCCCTTCCCCTAACCAAGCTCACTAGGAAGAACACCCCATTTTCATGGAATCCGATTGTGAAAAGAGCTTCCAAGAGTTAAAGAAAAGGTTGACCTCGACCCAATTTTGGTTTTACCCGACCCAATGTACCTTTCGAGGTATATTGTGATGCTTCGGGAAAGGGTTTAGGTTGTGTGTTGATGCAAAATAGGCAAGTGGTAGCCTATGCGTCTAGACAACTCAAGCCACACAAGGTTAACTACCCTACCCATGACCTAGAGTTAGCCGCCATAGTGTTTGCCTTGAAGATTTGGAGGCATCACTTATATGGAGTAAGGTTTGAAGTTTTCTCCGATCACAAGAGTCTTAAGCATTTCTTTGATCAAAAGGAGTTAAACATGAGGCAAAGAAGGTGGATGGAGTTTCTAAAGGACTATGATTTTGGCTTAAGTTACCACCCAAGCAAGGCCAATGTGGTCGCCGATGCCTTGAGTCGAAAATCATTACGCTTATCCCACATGATGGTCAAGGAAGTTGAGCTGATAGAGAAGTTTAGGAACATGAATTTGGGGATGTGGTATCGGAAAAGAGTGTGAGGATGTGCCATCTTACAATAACAAGTGGGTTTACACAAAGGGTTGTGATGGCACAAGTAGAAAATGAGGAGTTTAGGGAACCCTTGAGGAGGTAAAGGCTGGAAAGCTTAAAGGTTTTGAGCAAGGGACAGATGGTTTGTGGAGGTTTGAAGGGCGGATTTGTGTACCGCAAGATGGTGACCTTCGAGAAGTATTTTGGAGAAGGCCCATAAAAGCCACTTCACCATCCATCCTGTGCCACCAAGATGTATCAGGATTTAAAGAAGATGTTCTGGTGGCCCGGATTGAAAAGGACGTAGTAGCCTGGGTTAGTAAGTGCTTAGTCTGTCAAAGGTGAAGATTGAGCACCAAAAACCTTCAGGAATGTTCCAACCTTTGCCTATCCCCGAATGGAAGTGGGATGGTATATCTATGGATTTTGTGACCAGCCTACCTAGAACCTAAGCCAGCCATGATGCTATTTGGGTAATAGTGGACAGGTTAACCAAGTCGGCCCATTTCCTACCCATCAAGATGACCTTTTCCCTAGATAAGTTGGCCCAGTTGTACATCCAAGAGATAGTGAGGTTACATGGAGTTCCATCGACGATAATCTCATATCGAGATTTGCGGTTTATGTCGCGTTTTGGGGAGCCTTTCAAAAGGCGTTTGGTTCAAACTGTGTTTAAGCACGGCTTACCACCCTCAAACAGATGGACAATCGAAAGAACTATCCAAACATTGGAGGATATGCTAAGGGCATGTGTTTTGGATAGAAAAGAAAGTTGGGATAAGTACCTCCACTTATCGAGTTCGCGTATAACAACAGTTATCATGCGAGTATCGGTATGGCACCGTACGAGGCCTTGTATGGAAGGAAGTGCTAGTCGCCCTTGTGTTGGCATGATCTTAGAGAACAAAGCGTTTTGGGACCGGATGTAGTGGTAGAAACCACGGAGCAAATAAGAATGATCAAGGATAGAATCTTGACTGCTCAAAGCCGACAAAAGAGCTATGCGGACAAATGGCGAAAGCCGTTGGAGTTCCAAGAAGGCGAGCATGTTTTCTTGAGGATTACCCCCACTACAAGAATAGGTAGAGCCATGAGAGTCAAGAAATTGAGTCCCAATTTCTCGGACCTTTTGAAATCCTTCAAGAGTCGGGAGTTGCCTACAAAATAGCCCTACCTCCAAAACTGTCAAATCTTCATGATGTCTTTCACGTCTCCAACTGAGAATATCAATCCGACCCTAGCCATGTGTTAGAGCCAGACATGTACAGTTAAGGGAGGACCTAACTTTCATCTCCACCAACGAGAATCGTGGATCGAGGTGTCAAGCAGGAGGAACAAGTCCGTTCCTTTGGTGAAAGTCGCGTGGGACGAGACAAGACAGGAGTACACGTGGGAGTTGGAATCCGAGATACGGACAAAGTATCTCGAGCTTTCTAAGGTAACGAATTTCAAGGATGAAATTCCTTTTAAGGAGGGGAGTAATGTAACGCCCGATTTCGCCTGTTAGAGTACAAATGACCGAAATGCCCCTAGGTCATTTTTACCAAATTCAGGACAGTTGCCCAATCCTCGAATGGGTCAACTCGATGTTTAAAGGGGTTATAATTGTTATGGTTGTTATCCAAGGTGAAAATCTCGTTTTCTAAACTTTGGATCAAAATGACCAAAATACCCTCCTGTGTCTACACGGGTAAAAGGTGCCGTTTAGCCGGAAATTTTCAGGAAGTTTAGAATGATGTTTTTATGTAATGTTTGATGTGTAGCCAGGTCCGGAAGGTCCCAGGCAGTTTTAGTGCAAAATTACCATTTTGCCCCTAACAGTGTACAGTGAGCCTAATGACGCAATTAAGCAAACCTAAGCAATATTAGGCTCTAATCGAAGATTAATTTATTTCGATAATTAATCTAGAGTCAAAATATTTATTAAGGTTAATTAGAACCTAAGATTGCTTAGATAAACTCTAATTGCATTCTTTAATTCAAGATTCCTAGTCATGGAATCTTGAATAGTGTTTTCTCTCCAATTCCTTAAATTAAGGAATTGTGCCATACCTCATTTGACTAAGAAAATGAATTTAATTTGTTAATCTAGTATGACCACTCCCTAATCAAGTCTTGAACAACCTTAATTACCCAATTACCTCACCTAAACACCTTCTTACAAACTCCTAATCAAAACCTTAATCAAAGAAACACTTAAACACATCCTTAAACCACAATTACATGAACAAAATCCCTTCCCCCTTGGCTGATATGTTGGCCGAAATCTTCCCCCAAATGGTGCCACATGTTGATTTTTGTTGCACTCCAAGCCCATGCCTTAAGCCATACCCAAACCCATACCTCACCATACCTTGCCCATGCTCTCCACCATACCAATCAAAGAGATATTTCTTCTCTCTTCCCTCCTCAAATGGCCACTCTCCCCTCAAAGGCCATCCATGAGCTCTCCATCTTCTATAAATACACTAGCTTGAAAGCCCTTAGAATCCTTTACACACTTGAGCAAACTTCAAGCTTTCTTTCCAAGCACAAAGAACTTCTTTTCTCTCCTTTTGGCTGAGTTCTTCCTCAAGATTTCAAGAGGATTTCCTTCTCATTTCATCAAGAAAACAAAGCTTCCTTACATCTCTCTTCAAGACTTCTTTAGGTAGGGGTTTTGTTTTAATGTTTTGGCTTGTGTTCTTAAGAAAAGTTCTAGCTTTCTCTTGGTTCAAACTCTTTTCCTCTTCCCTTTTTTTTCGGCCAAGAGGCCCTTTTATAAAGAGAACCTGAGCTTGATGATGAGGTTTCAAGATAATGACTTGTTGTGGTCATGTGAGAAACCTCTAAAGCTTGAAACAACTTGGTCTTGGACCATACATGCCTTGATTTCTTTCTTTTCCTTGATAAAGTTTGTGGTTTTCTCTTCTTTTCCTCTTCATGATTTCAGTTTCCTTTGCTTTGGTTTGAATAAAGTTTGCTAAAAATTGTAAAGTAGAGCACAAAAGTTTTGTTAAGAAAAATTAATCCTAAGATTTCAAAAAGCTCTAAGCTTACCCTTGCCAACCTTAAAGTTGGTCGGCCGTTAAGAGTTTACTCTAGATTGAAGCCCATGAGCAATAAAATAAAGAAATGAGTAGTTCTATTTATGTTTGTTTTGTTAAAGTGTTGATGTTTTTGGTTTTAATCCATTTTCTTGAGCTTGATGATGAAGTTCAAACCAAAGACTTCTTTGAAGACTTGGTGTTAAGAACTCTAAAGCTCATCTTCCATTGTTAAGATACATGTTGGGTTGAGGCTATTGATGTTCCTTTAAAGTCTTGTAAGAGGTCTAGTTAAGATAAAAAAAGTTGCATTCATGTTTAAGTTTATGTCTTGCATCTCATGTTTATTTTGATATCATCACTAATTTCACAAAGATAAATGAATGAACTTGCATTACCATATTTAAATTCCCAAGCTTGCATTTCATGTTTATATTTCAAGTCATCACTTAATCCTTAAAGATAATAATGAGGTTGCATCTCATATTTATTTTATGCTCTCACTTTACTTTGTAATGAAGAGTAAAATGAAGTGCATAGCATGTTTAAGATTATGTTATCATCTAAATACTCTAGAGCTCAAAGACTTGCCCTAAGTACCTTAAAAGGAAATCTTAACCATGATAAGCGGATATGTTTAGTGTGAAACAAGGATGGTTTGATTTTGTGAAATGAAAGGTTGATTTCAGGAAAATGTTGGAAAACTGTTTTATGAGGTCTCAAGGTGTTTAAATAGTTTGAGTGTGTCAAAAATCATGTTTTCTCAAATTCCGTTTTAGTAATCGATTACCAATTATGTAATCGATTACTAGAGGGTTTTCGAAGGACTTTTGGTTCTAATCGATTACCAGAGACAATGTAATCGATTACCAAGGTTGTTTTCATGCCCAGAACCTGACCTTAAAACTCTGTAATTGATTACCTGATAGTGTAATCGATTACTCCTATGTTCTTTATTTTTCGAAACGATTTAACCATAAGTAATCGATTATGTAACATCCTCCCAAGTACAACGTCATCCTTAAGTCATGACATTATGCTTAGGAGTTGTTACTTATAAATTAGTGGACCTTTCTTAGTTATCTATAGCAATATTGATCAAGTCGAGTAGTAACTAATTCGTGGTTCTACTAAATATATACAACAAATACACAAAACATTTATTTATTTCATAAGTAAATACAAAAGGAAGCTCTTTTATGAGCTTAAATACATACATGTTCTCTACTTCGTTTACAAACATATACACACCACTAAGTACAATATAATAAAAACACTAACTACTAAACTACTGATCCATTCCTTTAGTGTAGCAACCTCGTAGTCCTTTGGATCAACCTGGGCGACACGGAAACACAAAAACGTAGGGGTGAGAATTACACAATTCTTAGTAGGATAACTCCCAGATACACAATCATAAATGTCATCGTCATCGCCCCAGCCACTTTGGTTTATTAGAAAATGTGATCATGTAATGTAAACTAAAGATTCATTTTAAAGTTTCAAAATCATCTTTCCAAGTGGGTAGCTTTTATTATTCAATCACTTAATATACATACATAATATTACTCAATAGCATAGTATTACATTTTGAATATACGTGCCCTCAGGACATGAAGGGGACTTTTTCTTTCATGCCCATTAAAAGAGACTTTCCCGTGCCCATTAAAGAGGACTTTCCGTCCCATAAAAGAGGACTTTCTCTGTCCTTTACACATTTAGGGGACTTTTCTTGTGCCTTCCACATAATATAGGGGACTTTCATTTCTCTACTTAGAACATATACCATCATCAAGTTCACATATAAAGAATCAATCACAATTGACTCTCATTCATTTCTCATAAACCAAACCTTAAAGTCACTATCATGCATTCATACACCATAGACTTGGAATAGATATCAAACTATCATAATTTCTAGCCATTCTCACATTCCAGCACCTTAGAGTTATTGTTCTGGGTACAACATTTAATTACCATATCAAATGACTATCCCAAGAGCCACAAAAATTCTTTGACACTTTAATGTGTCTAGGATAACCTGTAAAAATTTCAGGACAAACAGATCTCTATAGCTACTTCAGTAAAATATACAAGTCTAGTGGTCAGGGGCCACCAATTCACAGACCAATCGGGTTCCTTAATTTTTAACCCTAGGAATTGATGGAACCAATGCATAAGAAAATTTACAGTGACACTTAAATATGTTATTGACTTCAGGTAAAAATTTCATGAGCTAGATCAATCAATTGCTATAATAATAAATTCGGACAAGTTTGTTACTTCAGTTTCAACAACCAGGACAGCATAACACATTTCGGTTCTTGATTTTCTTGAGGCAGAAAACTTTAAAATTAACACCAAGAAAATTCATGTAGTCAGTTTAAGATGTCCACTACAACATATAATTTTTGTAGATCATTTAATTACCCACAAATATACCAGAAAATTCGTGATTAATGACTGCTTCCAGGAAAACTAGGAATCCAGAGCCTAGTCCCAATTCCCTTTGATAAAAACCCCTTTTTAACACCATCCAAACACACCAACAAAATTTACACATCAATATCAACATCATATCAGTCAATACAACCAAAATTTTTGGACATATCTTAACCCAAAACAGATTGGAAAAATTTGACAAAAAAGGCACAAACCCTACTTGTAGTAACTTAGTGGATCCTTGGCTCCAAGATGATCCAAGCTTGATTCCTTGCACTCCAAAGCTACCAAACAAACTTCAAACCCTCCTTAAATCAGTGAGGGAGTGAGGTATCAAGGTGATGATTGATGGAGATTTGAGATTTTAATCGGTTAGATTTGTAGGTATTGATGTGTAGAACAAGTTTAATGAAGGAACTTTGAGGTTTCCACAACTCTAGGCTAGGGTTTTTGGGCTTAGAACTCAAGATCAAGCTCAAGAAGATGAAAATGGTGGCTGGTTCTTCTCTCCTTGAAGGCTGCACGAAATTTTGGAGAAGAAAATGATAAGGTTAGGTGGCTTGGAGGAGAAGTTGATGACTTGTTTATTTTTCATTGAATGCTTGAAGATATTTTGTGGTAAAGCAAAATGGATGGCTAAGATTTAATCTTGGATTCCAAGATTAAATCTTGGCCTTCCACATACTCTAAAGAGGTGGATATTATCCATTGGTTATGATGGAAATATCTTCGGTGTTAGAAACCGCACAAAATCTCACCGAACGGGTAAACACTTACCCAATTGAACCGATATTGAAAATTAATTTTAAGTATAAAATTATCATTCCCACCTATTTCTAACCTTATTCCCATGTTTTCCTAATTTCGGGCACCTCTCCCGGTTAGCTGTCCTGCGGCCTGGGCCCGCAAGGTTACTATTCACCTGCCGAAATTTTTTTTTTTTAGGTCCATTGGGCCGCCCTCATCATTTCTAAACTATTATATTTTTGAAATTAAGATTAATAAAGCTGAAATTAATTTTTAATTAAATTTTAGGGTGTTACAGATTACCATTGTATGTAATCGATTACGCGGTTGTTTTAAACCCAGAATAAATTTAGCTTGGTAATCGATTACTAGGTACATGTAATCGATTACCAAACACCTTTTGCTCCTGAAATTGTCCCAAGAGAAAACTAGCAACTCGTGTGCACTTATAACATGAGTTTTATGCGATTATGTGTGATGAACATTTTTTGTTTCTGTCTTATCCTTGTGGCCACTATATAAATTCTATTTGAGGAGTTAGAATGCGTAATATTATGCTTGAGCGAAGTGAGGAACGTTTTCGGAGGATTGGAAAGACTAAACAAATAGGAAAGAATTGGAACTAGAATCTTAAAGCACTTAGACACAAGAATAATAACTTATGTTCCAGCATAATTAAGCTTAAGGAAGATGGTACATAATTGGTGATTATGTCTAGGAGTTGAACATAGAACCTTAGGCGAAGATATAACTTAGAAAAGAGTTTAAGGCATAGATTCTAGAATCCCGTAGTTGAATAAATGATCTTGATGAGTAATCTATATAATGTTGTCGATGAATTAGAGAGCATAATGTTAGAAGAATTATAAAGAACAACTCCCCTAGATATGATAAAGACTTGCAATGGGTGATTAGATTACTAGAAAATAATTCAAGACCCGTAAGGGCCAAAGCATAAGACACCATGGGATAGGAGGTGTGATGTGAGCATGAGACCGAGAGTATATTCTTAATAACGTGAATATGATTACATTTCAAGTATGAAACCTTATGTGAATAATTGATATGTTGATATGATGAAGTGTTGTGCCATGTATTTAAGATGCATGAGGTTTCGAAATATGAATGAGATTGAGAAATATGCTCATGTGAACTAGAAAGTTATTGATTTGAAAAAGTTCCATGAAAATAATGCATGTGATTGGGATTATGTGGCATGACTCAATTTGAGGAAATTCGGAGATAGCTATTATGCTGCCGAATTTCCATCAAATTTGAGAGACTTAAGAAAGTTTTTGAGAAATATGATGTTTAAGGTGACACACCGAGACGTACTTCTCCTCTTGGTGAGGAGAAGGTAAAACCATGAGGGCATAGATATTAGCCTACCAAAGCGGACAAAGTCGCTGGTCTTAACTAGTCGATGTGTTTCGAAGAAGGAAAAAGTCCCATGATGGGTGATCCTTAGGCCCCCTACCCGTACTCTGGGAGTCGAGATGATGATGATTATGATTATGATTATGTTTATGATTCGCTTATCAAGAGGATAAGTAAGAACTAGTGACGACTAGTTAAGGTATGAGCTCATAGCCTAGTTTAAGGGTGCGGTTACTATTATGTTTGGTGTCACAAGATTAAGATGAAGAAATGATGTTCAAAGAAAAGTTTTATGCCACTTAAATGTTGATTGACTATTGTTTGGTTTGCCTAAAGAACTGCCATGCATCCATGAACTATTATGTTGCATTCATGCATTAAGATTCATTATAAAAGACATGGACCTTGGATAAATATCTTTTGTGAAAACTTCATAATGAACCTATGCATGCTTAACCTTTTCATAATAAACCCAAGGTTCCTGGGCACGTAAACGATGTCACTAGGATAGAGGATTTCCTCCGAGATTCTTTATCAAAATTCTCACCCCTCTCTTTTCTTTCCGTTACGTATTCAGACATCGATGGCGTCGTTTGTGATCTTCATTGACCCGCCCACTTGGGAGGTGCACTATGCCCCCGAGCATCAGTCCTACCACTTCAAGGGTCATTGTGAGGTGCGCGTTTTTGTGTACGTGGGACGCCCGTTTGCTTTCCCCGTCTCCAGCTATCATTTCGATCCGACTTCACCTTTTGGCGACGACTTGATCTTTGAGAGGACGCGACCCGAGACGAGAGACCGTCATGCCGTCCTTCCTCATTGACAGCACGCAGATACCCCGAGTATTCCCCGTTCTCGTCGGAGGCCGATCCTTCTGAGGGCTCTTCCCTTTATTTCCTATGGATCTCCTGGAGGTAGCGAGGACATGGTCATCCAGCCGAGGCATGCGAGGCGCGTACGAGCCCGAGAGACGACCACGTCACGGAGGCCACGCCGTCCCCTCGATTCCCTGCCATATCTCCACTTCGTTGGGCTACATCCAGGAGCTCTCCAGTTCGGGCTATATCTCCCCATCCGAGGATCAGCGTCATTAGTAGGCATGGAGGGTGAGGGTAGTGATAGTTGGGCATTTTATCTTTTGGGATCTTACCATGTACTTGCCTTTATTTTCCTGTCCATTGATGTATTTCCAGTTTCTATGTCCTAAGCTCTGCCCACTGATACGGGTAAGACTTTATGCTTTCTTTGTCATTCAGTGGTTATGTATTAAACTATTATGATTAATATTATGATGTTTGTTCTCATGATTGAGGTGTCCTCAAATGCTTATGTTCTATATGATAGATTTATTCCTCCGCTTCACGTTCTGTTTATGTTATGCGATTGGCTCGCACGTTGTTTTACATGTTTCATAAAAAAAAAAAAATTTACCTGTATTTTTCGGTAAGTTATTTTTGAAAGAGTTTTAAAGGAAGTAACGGTTAATAATTAATCTTGATACGTCCTAGGCGTATTGGGTTAAATATTAGGATGTTACAAGATTCCACTCCTCTCAAGGAGCCCAGCGTCCTCGTCAGCACACCGATTTCAAGACCGACTCTAATACCATCTGTAACTCCTGTCATATCTGGGTATTACGTATCGTCGTCCTTAGCATGAGTGTAACACCCAACATGTAGATATTATCCATGTTGGGGCCTAATTGGACGCCCTCACGGATTTGCTCTTCCCCTTTCAAAGGGGAAAATGCTTCTGCATGAGGGAAGTATCCACACCCTTATAAGGCATGCTTCATTCCCTAACCGATGTGTGGCTGTTTCCATTCTCCTAATGGAGCCTAACGTTCTCATTGGCACACGATTTGGGCCAGCTTTGATACCATTTGTAACATCTATCACATCTGAGTGTTACATATCACCATCCCCAATGTGTGTATAACAACCATCATGCAGATATTGTTGGTGCCCCTAATGAATTTGTTTTTCCCCTTCTCAAGGGGAAAACGCATCTATGTGAAGTTATCCACACTCTTACAAGGCATGCTTTATTCCCCTCTCCAACCGATGTGAGACTAGTTCCACTCCCTCTTAGGAGCCTAGCGTCCCGCTAGCACACCGATCCTGAGACCAACTCTAATACCATCTGGAACATCTTACATCTGGGTGTTACGTATAGTCGTTCTTAGTGTGAGTATAACACCCGACATGCAAATATTGTCCGCTCTGACCTAATCGTAAGCCCCACATGGATTTGCTCTTCCCCATCGCAAAGAGGAAAACGTGTTTGCATGGGGGAGGTATCCACACCCTTATAAGCCATACTTCGTTTCCCTCACCAACCGATGTGAGACTATTTCCACTCCCCTTTAATGGCTTATAAAGGTGTGGATACATTTCCCATAGAGACGCATTTTTCCCTTTGAAAGGGGGAGAGAGCAAATCCATGAGGGGCACCTACTTAGGCCCTAAAGCAAACAATATTTGCCTGATGTTATGCTCACCCTAGGGACGCGATACGTAACACCAACGGCAGATATTATATTCTAAACAAATTTTCATGCCAATGCCTAGGTTAGTCTTCCACAAACTTTTTGATCATATCTATTAGAATTCTTTTAGTGGCTTTAGCCTGACCATTAGCTTGCACATAATATGGGGATGAGTGTAACAATTTGATTCCATATTTGTTGGAAAAAAGCTTTGACTTTATCTCTTGTAAACATAGTCCCTTGGTTAGCTGTGATTATTTTGGGATACCAAATTGATTTATAATTTGCCTTTGAATAAACATAATGATATTACTCTAGGATACATTTCTCATCGCTAAGCATTTACCCATTTAGCAAAATAATCTACAGCCACTATAATAAAATAATATCTTTTAGAAAAAGGGGTAAATTTTTCCTATTAAACCTATAACCTATCCTTTATATGGCCATGGTTTAACAATAGCATGTAATTCTTCTACAAGCACTCTTTGTAAAGGTCCATGTACTTGGTATGCTTCACAACCCTTTGCATAAGCAAAACAATCAGCCATTATAGTAGGCCAGGAATAGTTATACCTATGAATTAGCTATTATGCCTAGACTCGAGCCAGCATGTGCGTTCATGAACTTCCCCCATGGCTTTCAATGCTTCTTCCTTATTTAGGCAATTAAGCATTATTCTTTCCAAACTTTTCTTATACAGTTCTCCATCAACAAAAACATACCTAAATGCTTTGTGTCTTATCTTGAAGTCAACATCTACTGAAGGTTTTCTAAATAAGACTTCAATTCTAATCTCTAATTTTTAGGACTTAGTTCTTGTTGGAATATTTCAGCTATCAAGGGTTTATAGCCTAAGGTATGTTCTGCAAAGCATTGGCTTCTTCATTAGCTGCCCTTGGTGTGTGAAATGTTGGAGCAATTCCAATGCTTCTTGCAAGCATTCCTCAAACATGGGGTGGTGACATTTATAATCTCCCAGCAACTAATTTACAACCAATTGTGAATCACCACATATGTGCACAACCTTATCCTTAATGGGTTAATCATCTTAAACCAATTAATAAGGCTTCTTATTCAGGCTGATTATTGGAAAACTAGTAATCTAGCTGATACATGAAGCTTCTTATATTTCCTTCAAGGTCTTAAATTATTATCCCAACACCAACTCCTTTTTGGTGTCTTGACTCTCAAACCTTAAGGTGCATGGCTTTAGACCTATAACAATACATGGAAAATCCATTGGATTTTGGACTTTAATACAACGGTGTTGTGTAATGAAGTTAGCCAATACTTGCCCCTTCATTGCCTTTAGTGACACATACATTAGTGCAAAAGCACTAAGCTTGACTGCCCATTTCATCAGCCTTCCTTGTAGTACAAGCTGATTTAACAAATATTTAATGATGTCCACCTTATATATTACTATTACCTCTCTTGGCAATAGGTAAAATTCCAATTTTGTATAAGCATGAAACAAAGGTAAACACAATTTTTCAATAGGTGTATATTTAGTTTCTACATCATTCAATAGCCTACTCAAATAATACATAGCCCACTCAGTTCCATCTTTAGCATCCTGAGCTAGAAGGCTACAAAAAAAAAAAAATCACTAGCAATTGATATATATAACTTGAGTGCTTTCTTAGCTATCGGTGGAATAAGGATAGAGGGATTAGTAACATAAGCTTTAAGTTTATCAAATGCCTTTTGTTATTCTTCTCTGGATATAAATTTTTTTTTGCCCGTTTTAGTTTCAACAAAGGTGAGAAAGCCTTTAGCTTTCTAGCTAAGTTAGATATAAAGCATCTTATAAAGTTGATCTTTCCAATTAGACTTTGTACTTCCTTAATGTTAGTTGGAGAACTAGATTCTAAGACTACTTTGGCTTTATTTTTATCTATCTCTATCCGTTATTGGTGTACTATATGTCCAAGGAAGTTTCCAACTAACACTCCAAAGGCACACTTGGTAGGATTCTTTTTTGATGAATGCTTCCTCATATGAAGAAAAAACCACTCTAAATCCATTAAGTATTCCTTGAAGTCAGCCGACTGACAACTACATCATCATGTAGACTTCCATAGATTTCCCTATTAAGTCATGGAATATTACATTCATTACCCTTTGGTAGGTTACCATGGCATTTTTTAATCCATGGGAATTACTACCCATTCATATATTCCAATAGCATGGACAATGAAAAAGTTTTATGGACATCCTCTTTGGCCACAAAAATTTGATTATAGGCTAAATGGATATCCATAAAAGATAAAATTTTATTATTAACGCGACATCAACTAACATATCTGCAATGGTAGTTTGTGAGGCTTGTAATCTGATTTAATAGGTAGCGATGATAAACTAATTCCCTCAACAAATCGATATCTCTTGATAATTCCCTGAAACAATCCTTATACCTAGTCATCAAGGTAATCAATTAATCACGATCTTCTTATCCTAAGAGGCCACTTACTCTAGCCATTCTAGGCTCTTGTTCTATTTCCAAGTTCACATCCTGGATGGATCTTGAGAATCGGCTATTCTTTGGATGGGAGTTATTAAGGGATGTAGGATCCTATTTTCATTAAAATCCTTCTAGATCAACTATTGCTAAATTATATTTTCTCTGATATTATTTGTAGCAAAATATAGAATAAGCCATTGTGGTTTTTCTTGAGCAATTTCTTCACGAGTCATTTTCTATTATAATCTCCTCAAGCTATAAAGTGGCCTAATACTCAATTTGGAATCCTTGGGATGTTAATTGAATTGCCTAAATTGCATCGTATGAGACTTCTACTTGGATTTCTAGAGGTGCAAAGTCCAATTATCAGGCTACTTCTACAGCTTTCACCTTAGCTGAGAATGGCCTTTGATTAGCCTCTACCACTTCTACTTTTCCATCAACGCAAAACAAAAGCCGCTAATGTAAAGTGGAAGGACCACATAATTGGAGTAAATCTAATCCCTTCTGTAATACCCAAAGTTTATTTCTAAACAAATTATTTGAATTTTATTAATTAGAATTTCATGAATTGGATAAATTAGTCTTGATAAGAACGGTTGAGTGAATAAAAAAAGAATAGTGACCGTGAAAGCCTACAGGCCTCTAGGACCACGAAACCTAGAATCGGACCAAAAGATGCCCGATTGAAAACATAGGATTAAGGTAAAAAATGATTAGGAATAAAGATTTTAGACTTAAAATATAATTTTGGGTAATATCAATTTTACGAGTATGGTATTTTATCCGTTCGGTAAAATTATGGTATGTAGTTTCTGACATTATATGAGTCTTGTAGTACAAGTTTGACACCTAAGGTAACAAGTGCGTGGCTTGGAAGCCAAACCATTGCCTTTTCTAGGGACCAATAGGAGGCTTACAAAATTCATATATTTATCTTTAAGGAAAATAAATTTTATATTAGCAATTAATATGTATATCATTATAAATACACAAAATCAAAATCTTATCATTTTCCTCCTAAGTTTTCGGCCAACAAACACTCCAAATCAGCCATCTTCATGTTCTTCTTCATCAAACACCATAACCTAGCTTGATGCTTGAAGTTACAACATCAAAACTCCATAACCAAAGCATAAATTGGTCCCATGGGCCTAGCCTACGGTGACTATTCATATTTTTTTTTTGGCAATCCAATCTTATTTTGACTGACCCTATTAGAATCGTAAAATTTGGATTAATAAAGTCTAAATAAAATTTTTAAAATAAATTTTGAGGTGTTACACCAGTAGCTTACTCTACCTGTCACACCCAAGTAGTCTTTAACTAGCCTCTCAAAGCTAACTCTCTGACTAGTAGCCCTCTACCTGTCACTTACAAGTAGTCTTTACTTAGGCTCTTCAAGCTAACTGGTCACTTACTAGTTGTCTTTGACTAGCCTTTCCAAACTAACTTATAGCAATCACTACCAGATCGGGTTACAAAGATTTGTGTTTGGGTTGGATTACTCAAACTATCAAACACTCAAGTTTTCTTAGGATAAACAATATCAGAACTAAAAACTTGAATGTCTTCTTTTTATTCTTCTTCTTAGGAAGAATGATGTTATTTAATAAGAACATAGAAAGAAGATTTTTAAAAAGATGAAACTAATTACAAGCTATAATAGTTTTATAAAAGATGAGAGGAAATTTCTTCAGCGCTTCAAGTTGATGAACAAAAGTCTCTATGTTATAAGCACAACATCTCCTTTTATACTTGATCTTCATTTATGACTGTTGCCCTTAATCTGTTTTCCTAGTGACTCGTGTTGATCTTCTTTTTGTGTCTTGGAAATGAAGTCTAGAGGAGTAGCTCAGCGTGTTAGAGATTCAGAAGCCATTGTGTAATAAAGGTTTCTGAGTCAATCTTCATAAACTACCTTTTACTTTCTAATGAGATTTTTGAACTTTTCCTTCTAGAAGTTGGGGCAGTTGACCAAGTTAATAGAAAAGATGTCACGTTAATCCTTGACTGGGTTTGACTTTAAATTTGAATTTCAAATTTCCCTCTCATTCTTGTAAAGTGCATCTTTTCAGTGAAATATGCTTTCTGAGTGTCATTCAGTTCTAGCTTATCTTTGATCTTCTATGCTTTAATCAGAGCTTGTCATGAATGATATGTTTACGATCATGATGATTGAAGATGATAATCACACTTGGCTTTAGAGTTAGATTGAAATCTTCACTTGAATTGTACTTTCTAAAGTCACGTGTTGGTTTTGAAGATCTAGAGTCTTGGTTTCTTGTTCTTGTGAATTTTCTTTCATACGTTTAGCATAGAACTATTGATTTCAAGATTTATTTTTCACTTTCATTGAGTACCAAATATCTTTAAGTGAGATCAAACATGTTTGCACATGTCATTGCAAAAATTATCTCATTTTAGAACTAAGTATGTAAACGTGAATAAATCTGTTGGTGCTTAAAGAAACTCAAGTAAAAGATTAGTCCATCTTTAAAATATTTTCATGAAATTGCTATGTTATCATTCAAAACATTTACCATTGATGATTTTTTAAGGGTTCTGGAGCTAACACTTTCACCATCTTTCATAAACTCTAGCCTACTCTATTCTATCTCTTCACCCTTTACCCCAAAACCATACAATCAAATAATCCCTTTTCTTTTTCTCTCTCTCTCTCCTCTCACTTTTCTTCTTAGTTCAAAAGGGCTCTTCTCAATGATGAGTTTCTCCATGGAATTAGTAAGATGAAAATGGGAGTTTTATAGGTTTTGTGAAAAGTCTATTGTAGAGGAAGTTCGATGGTGACAAGACCTATTCATAATTACTTTCAAGTTCTCTCGCAAATTACATGAAGGAAAAAGGAACTTTGGCCTTTTGGGTAGGCTAACTGGAAAGATTAAGGTGTTACGTTTTGACAAAAGCAACTTTCAAATGCTTTGCTCCACTTAGATTTCTCAAACAAGACCTTTAGGGTATTTTTGGATTAAAGGTAAGTATGGGAATGGAGTGGAGGGAGCGAAGTAGAGTGACATAATTTTTCCGCCCTTTTGTTTGGATATTTTAGCAATAGAATGGAGTGGAATGATGATAATTTTATGACTAAAAAATAGAAAAATAAGGATTCCATCCTATTCCGCCTGAATTGGAGTAGAAGTAGGACAATAAGAAATGATGGAATTTGTAACACCTTAATTTTTAACCTAATACGCTCATGTCATATTGGTTAATTATTAGTTGTTATGTGTACGCCCAATTTTTACTGTAATTTTTATTGTCATTAGGAATTACCGAATTACCGTAGGTAAATATTATATAAAATTTGAGACCAAACAATCCTTAATAAAGGAATATAACGTTAGAAGAGAAGTTAGGAGCAATTCGTGCAAGTATTGCAAACCCAAATTTCTGTACGTGTAAAATGACCAAAATGCCCCTGAGGTTATTTTACTCAGAAAATGAGGATCGTGGGCCCCACCCGTCCTCAAGGGAATGTTTTGATGTTAATAAGGGATTGTTTGTGTTATGTGTGTTAATAGAGGAGAAGAATCCTAATTTTGAGTTTGACGTGCGAAATGAACAAAACGCCCCGCCGTTTTAACCCGATTTGTGCCGACTGAGCCCGAACCTCACTAAAATGTGTTAAAAGGTGTTTTTAAGCCATGATTAACCATTGGTTAAGCTCGGGTGGTCTCGGGCAATTTTTAAGTAAAATGACCGTTTTGCCCCTTCTTGTAGTTTTACAAATTTTGAGATTTTTGATTCGTCTAACGAAACCTAAGCAATATTAGGCTCAAATTAAAGCTTATTAAATTCTAATTATTAATCTAGAGTCAAAATTATTTATTTAAATTGATTAGAACCTAAAATTGCTTTAAAACACTCAAATTGCTTACTAATTCACCTAAGCCCTTAACCGTAAATTCTCTAAATTGCATGAATACCTTGCCTACACCTAAATAATACATGGAACACACAAAACCCTCTTCCATGAGGCTGTAATGCATGAAATAATTCAGCCATAATCATTAGAATTATTGCAAGATAATGCACTAAAACAAAATGCCAAAAAATTCCCTAAAACATGGCATAAAACATGCCTTAAACAAGAAATGATTTTCCTCCCTTTGTTCCCCATGAAAAATCCAAAAATTATGCCTCCTCCTCTTGTCCATACATGAACTTAAATCCTCTATAAATAGGCATGCTTAAGGAGTCTTAGATGCTTGCTCAAAATTGTACACATTTCTAGTTTTTCCAAAGCACCAAAAGCTCTCATTTCCTCCTCCTCTTGGCTGAATTCTTTCTTCAAGTTTTCAAGAATATTTTCTTTCATTTCACTCCAAGAAACCAAGTTCTCTTCCTTTCCTTCAAATCAGATTAGGTAGGGAGTTGTTTTTAAGTTTATTTCTATGTTTTGCTAAGTGTTGTTCTTGGTTCAAAATGATGATTTCATGGATTTTCTCTAGTTTTTCCATTTGGTTTTCTTCTTCCTTTTTCTTTAACCAATTCGGCCATATGGCCTAGGTGGGACTAAGATGATGGCTTGATGATGAGGACCTTGAAGGTGGGTTGTGAATCCATCACAAGTTAGGCCTCTAAAGCTTGAAAGTTCCACTTGATGCAAAACTTTAAAGAATGATGTTTTTATGATGATTTTATGATCTTGAGTTTAGAATTTGAAAGATGTATTTCTCACTTTGTCTTGTTAAGATATATATATTGAATTTGTATTTCTATAAAGTCTTGAAGGAGCTCTAGTAAAGAAATCAAATGAACTTGCATCCATGTTTAAGTTTATGCCTTGCATAATCATGTTTACTTTCTATGTCATCACTAAAATTTCAAGAATGAATAAATGGACTTGCATACTCATGTTTAAATTTCCAAGTTTGCATTTCATGTTTATATTTCATGTTGTCACTTAATCTCTAAAGATAATAAAGAAGTTGCATCTCATATTTATTTTATGTTCTCACTTTATTTTATAATGGCTAAAAGAATCAACGCATGACATGTTTATTTTTATGTCATCACCTAAAGATCCTAGAGCTCAAAGACTTGCCCAAGTATCACAAGCAAAGAAATAAGATTATTGGAGTTAAAGAATTGATTCTTTAAGAAGTCTTGAGATTGGAGCTTAAAAAGATGTAATAATAATTCTCTTCTCCCTTCACCGGTCCAGTGCGGATTACCGCGCTCCTTCTAAGATTCTCTTCTCCCTCCACTGGTCCATGCGGACTACCGCCGTTCAGTTTCTTGCATCATGTTTATATTTCAAGTTCTTGCATCATGTTTAATTTTCAAGTCATCACCTTAAATCTTAAAGATAAAGAAATGGATTTGCATATCATGTTTATAATTCCAAGTTATCACCTTATAATGACAAGATTAAAATGAGGTTGCATAGCATGTTTATGATTCTAAGATATCACATAAATCTCTTAAGCTCAAGACTTGCTCCTTTTATCTTAAGTGAGAATTTTAATTATGAAGATTCTTTCAAGTTTAGTAAAAAGAATTAGTTTCTAAAAGAGTTTTAAAGCTTTGCAAGGATTCTACGGGAAACTAATATTTTATGTTCACTTAAAATGTGATTTTATACAATTATATGAGGTTCATGATTCGGCTTCTGATATGAGATTAGTACCAATAAATGATGATGATTTAATATGTTTGGAGTTGTGATAATTATGGTTTATTGTTAAGAGAATGATTCTATGCATGTTAGTGACAAAACTAGCTTCCTAGAACAACGTAAATCTAGAATTTTAGTCTTTGACCCCTTTAAGTTTATCCAATGCCAAATCGGTTTTAGTATGTTATAATTTTTTCTAAGATTAGTTAGCCACGAAAAACTTGGTATCAATTAGTGTAGGATTTATCCGAACACTAAAAATGAAACTAGTAACTAGAAAACCGTAAAAGCAAGAATTTTTTTTAGAACTCTAAAGAATGAAATTTATGCATTCTGTCCAGAATTATCAGCAACTATAAGAACCAGATTTTATTATGTTTAGATAAGGGAGAATAATTCATAATTGGTTTAGTAATTAATGTTAGCATCGTAGGGAAAGCTGGTAGCAAGAAAGGGTTAAAAACAACTTCTAACACATCGTAAAACCTTAAGAATAACTTACTGCCTATGCTGCCCCATAGTTTAATAATGTTCCTAAGCCTTATAATTAATTGTAATAATGGTAATGAATCCCTTAGATGCATAATTAATTAGTTTGGCAATTGAGGTTACCCGATTCTAGAGTTTCGGTTGTTTAAGTTTTCGATAAGGATTTATGATGATGCCTCTTTGATGTTTTAAGTGATAAGTCTATAAAGTGATTTGATGCTTATTAAGTATTTGATGCCATTGAATGATTCCCTAGCTTGCATGTTATAGTTGCTGTTGCAAACAATGAAAATGCTTATGCATGAAATAAAGAAATAATCTCTGTTATTTAAAAAATTACCTTTGTTCTGGAAGAAAGTGTACTACCTGTAAAAGTGTAATTTGGAAAGGTTCTGTTAGGAAAGACTTGGTATTTAAGCGTGTCCATTGTGACCCACTCTCTTTTGGAATCTCCCAGATACATGATTTCAGTTAGTATATTATTCCATCATAAGACTATAAATGAGAAAATGTCATGATGATTATGAATTGAATTATGATATAACATGCAAAGATTTAATGGTGACTTAAATGTAAGAGGAAATGATCCTTTGGACCCATCAGACTATAGGTGGTGAAAAGGTGATCCTAGCCCCTAACCCGTTCTCTCAAAAGGGTAGAGTTGGAACTTTAACTTATCAAAAGGGATAAGTATATGCTAGTGACGACTAGTAAGGTATGAGCTCATAACCTAGATTACTCCCAAAAGGGTGGAGTATAGGGTGGCCCAGGAAAATGATGATGGAAGTAACTTTAAGTCACCTAAGGAACTAAGTAATGCATGATGTAAATATGATGTTCTTCTATGCATAGTATTTATGATATGATGATGAGAAATATGATATTCTTCTATGCATAGTATTTATGATTTGATGATGAGAAATATGATGTTCTTTTATGCATAGTATTTATGATATGATGATGAAGAACATGATGTGTTGATAAAAGGAAAAATTCATTATAAACATGACATGCTAAGTTTATGATGCATTATAAGACACATGATTAAATCGACGAACCTCGGAAGTATATTTTTGAACTTAATAAATAAATCTTAGCATGCTCACTATTTCATAATGAAACCCAAGGTTCCTGGGGACGATGATGATGACACAATGCATCATGAGGTGAGTACCCTACTAAGATTCTTTTTATAAGTTTCTCACTCCCTCTATTTTTCTTTCCATCTCGTCTTCAGAAATAGAAGGAAGTGTTCGTGATTCACATTGAGGCTTTCACCTGGTAGCTGAACTTCATCCTCTAGTTTCACTCGTATATTTCAGATATCTATCCCTATCCCTGAGTGTTATTACTAGGTGTCATTAATGGATGTCCTTCCATCCATATATTATTTATGTTTTGTTAGATTGCCTACACCTAGTCTTATTTTGTTGGTAGGCAAAATATCTATGTGATATGTAATTATGGATGTCATATGATGGAGCCAATATGATGTGTTTCTTCATGATATGTCTTTTCATTTTCTGCTTTATCTCGATTATCGTTCACGTTATGCGCGGCTCACGTTTTCAATTATGTTTTAAAAAAAAATGGCTCGTAATTTCACTAAGTATTTTCAAAGCATGATTAAAGAATTGAAGCAAAGAGTAAAGTCTAGTAATTAATCAATACTGCCTAGGTGTATTTGGTTAATTATTAGGGTGTTACATTATGCCTTTGTCTCAAGATGCGAGCGACGCGTACATACAAATACCAATTAATGTACACATAATAGCAATCATATAAATCTCATCATGATATATGTATAAAACATACCATAACATAACACAAACTAAGATATCATGTCATAACCATAATGTAGTAGCGATGTCCCATAAACCTAAAGGACATCCTAGAATACTGAGCCCACTAATAAAGGTTGAGCATATAGTAGTCCAAAAGCTAAACATATCTATACCAATTGTAGGTGTACATCCACCAACAGACTAAGCTATGAACGTGCACATAAGATACGGTAACCCTTAAAGCTACTACATAAGAAAAAGGCTATCTCCATGCTTTCGTAATGACACTAATCCAGTCATAGAACAGCTTCCATATTCGCATCCCAAGGAAGACCTTGAATGATGCCATCATTCTTATTTGGAGATGACACAAAGGAAAGGAGAGGGATGAGAAACTTATTCAAGATTCATAGTAGGGATTCCCAACTCTAACACAAGTGTCATTGTCGTCATCCAGCCACTTTGGTTTTCATTATGAAAGAGGTTTATATGCATAAGGTTCAATTTTAAACTTCTCAAGACTATTTATCCGAAGTAGGTGTCTTTTAGCATGAGTTTTAATGTCATGAATGCAACAAATATCACTACAAGAAATTAGCTCAAAGGTAACGTTTTAAAAGCGTTGCCTAAACAAAAAATATTGCTTTTTCTCAAAGGCAAAATTTTAGAGCAAAGGCAATGTTTTTTGGGGATTGCTTATATTGGCGTTACCTTTTCTCTAAGTCAATGAATTGATAGAGAAAAGGCAACGGTTTTTGCACTTTTGTAACATCCTCTCAAGTACAACCTTATCCTTAAGTCATGGTATCGTACTCGAGAGTTGTTACTTATAAATTTACGGACCTTTCTTAAATATCTATAGCAAGAATCGGTCAAATCATGTATTAACTAACTCGTGGTTCTATCAAAATATATAGCAAGAAACAACGTATTTATTTAATACAAGTCAAGTATAAAAAGAAGCTCTTCTAAGAGCTTTATAATACATATGTTATCTTTTATATTTATAGACATATGCATATACTTAATTATGTTTCTCTACTAACTACTAAAAATTCCACTTTATTCTTTCCTGTAGCGGCTTCACCGTCTTCTAGATCAACCTGGAGGCAACATGGGAAAACAAATACATAGGGGTGAGAATTTTAAAATTTTCAGTAGGTCATTGTCACAACGTACCAAAGGGCACATGCGACGATGAATGACAACCGATTTTAAAAATGAATGTAAAATGGGAGTTGCCACCAATTTTAATTCTGAAAAATTGGAAAACCTTTTTAATTTGTAAACTGTCTTTTAAAAGAATTAAGGTTTGGAGTCTAATTATGATTAGGGAAGGGTGGAAACTTAATCCCACTGCACCCCTAATATCATTATAAATACGGTTACCCTAGAGCTCATTATGCAAATTTATTATAACTTTAATAATATTTAGTTTTTCCCCAAAATAATTATAATTATGTACAGAAATAAAATAAAATAAAATTAAAGCAAGGAATAAAAATTAAATGAGAACACAATTTAATGAAAAATTAATTTTGACTTGATAGTTGTTTGCTACGCACGTATCCTGGTGCAATGAGGAACTCAAAGCCACGTCGTTCTGTAGAAAATGATTCTGTGTTTGGTGGATTTTATTAGAGAATAAAAAGAGAAGTGTGTTGATCTATTTTAATTTTTGAAAAGGATTTTTGACTGATAACTTATTAAAAGAGAAATGTTTTGCAGGGTTCAACTTAGTACTAGACTACTTAATGAACCCTTACAAATTTAACAGTTCATGAAGGAGGCATTCACCTCTCAATCACACTATTAATTGTTGCGTGGATAAAATATTTTTATTTTTATTATTTTATTTATTATGATTTTTTGTTTTCTTCTTTTTGTCCTTTTTTTTATTTTTTGACGGTTACATCCTAAGACTTTTTTTTTAAAAAAAATAAAATAAAATTAGCCCGACCCAAAAGAAAGCTCCAAACCTTAAGACCCAAAAAAAACTAAAGCCTAGGATCATTAAAAATTTTGTTTGAGGACTCTAGCCCAATAGCAACCCAAAACAGCAACCCAATATCCCAGAGGGCCCAACAAATCCAAACAAAAAGAAACCAAACCCACTAACTCTTACCCAAAATAAATGCTGACTCAAAAAGGACACTAAAAAATAAATAAATGAAGTAGCCCAACCTAAAAGATACAAACAACCCCCAACTTGATACCTGAACTCAAATTGTTCACAACCTTAAACCAGGGTCAAGATCAAGGGTGGAGGCGGCGATTATGTACTGGGGAAGGATGAAGCTTGCGCGGTTGGGGCTCTGGGCTTCCCGAAGGTTGGTGCGCGGGGTGCGGGACTTCGCGATGGCGATTTGCGGGCGGTGCCAGGGTGCAGCCCCAGCAGCTGGCTCTGGCGCGGCTATTTCGCGGAGGTAGGGACACACGGAGGAGCCCGCGACGCGGTGGTCGTGCGCACTGTGTTTCGCAGCCTCACGGTGCTTCCGTCGTGTAGGTTCTGTAGTGGCCGGGGATGGTCTCCGCGCGGTGGTGCGAAAGTGGATGCGTGGGGTTCGCGGAGCTTGTTTCCACGTTCCGCTGCGATTGGGCTTTTCGAGGATGATGATCGCATGAGGAAGGTACTGAGAGTAGTGCAGGGGCTTTGCGGTGGAAGCCGAGAATGGATGGCTGAGACCTTCTCTCTTTTCTCTTTTTTTATTTATTGTTTCTATGATGGAGTTTGTTGCTCTAATTGACTATTGGCTTGTAGTTTTGGTTTGATTTGGTTGTGGATTGCATGGTGTATGGGTTTATTATGATGATGATTCTTTGATATGAAAGCAAAGGGATGAAAGTTTTGTGTATGCGGTGATGGGATATATATTTCAGGTGATGGTTGTGCAAAGCAAGGGACAATGGCTGTGCTAGGCGGTGAGGTTGTGTATGGTGGTTTCTCTTTTCTATTGCCTTTTTATTTGGTTCAATATTTGTTGGATGCTTGACTGGGTTTTATGATGATGGTTGTAATTGATGATATGGTAATGGTAGAAGCTATGTGATAGGAATAGGTGTGAAAAAGGTTGAGGATGATGATGATGATGTCTAGTGGGTTATTGTTGTTGCTCCTGTGTCTTCCTCCCTTTTGTGCTGATGAATTATTTATACTAAGATGGTCTTTGATAATTTACTAATATTTCCATCCCTTCTGAAATGCAAGAGCATCCAATTTGACTTGTTCCCTATGTTCTGCAGTTGTTGGATGCTCCACCATCCATCCTCATGTGCAGGGAGCACTAGCCCATCCTCCTTTGCCGAAGCACAGGAGATGGTTGTAGCTCCACTTCTTTTAATTTTTATTTCTCACCTTTTCCATTTTTGAGCAAAATCGACCCCCACCGCGCTGTTGTCGATTTTCCCTTTTTATAATGTTATTGCCCATCATAACCATTTGTATATTATTTGTGTTGCTTAGGGGGATGGATAGGAATTTATGATAAAGAAAGGAGACCCTAGAATTGTCAGTGCCTGCCACATTTTTAATATAAAAAAGATAAAAATATTGGGCAAAATATGGTGTTCACAGTTGCCTCTCTTACTTGTTTCTTCCTGAAAATATAAAGTTTACGACTTTGATATTTTTACTATAAGAGAAAAGTAAAGACATGAACACATATTTTGTCCAATGCATGTTGATGATGAGTGTGTGGATGATATGAGATGATGTGGTGAAAAATGAATGATGATTGTGGTAGAAGAACTGATAGTTGCTGATGATCCTTTTTTTTTTTATAATGATAAGATAATGATGTGTGTATGATGGTAATGACGAATATGCCTCATGACAATGTAAAATGTTCTGATGGATGATGCTAGATGACCAATGCATAGTGATAATGAATGGATGATAACAACGTGAAATGATATAATAAATGATGTTGGACAATTCTTGGAGAGGATGATGTATGATGGATGCTCTAATGAATGATGCGGCGTCTCATGATGGATGCACATAGCTAATGCATGTAACAAAAAGTATATAGGAAAGAATGCGAAATGCAATGTATATGAAAATGGAATCTGTGAAATATGAATGTGAAATTTGTGAAAGTCAATGCATGTAAAATTTAAAGTAAATGCATGTAGAAGCGGAATAAAGACATGTGAATTTTAAGATTTGTGAAAGCGAGTAAACGGATGTGAAAGAAAATGTTAAAGCGGAAAGGCTGGTGAGAGTAAACGTGAAAGCGGTAAAGGCTTTGTGAAATAAATGTGAAAGCGGTAAAGACTTCATGAATAAACGTGAAAGCGGAAAGACTTGTAAAATAAACGTGAAAGTGGTAATAAATGTGAGAGGTAAAGACTGGTGAAATGAACATGAAAGCAATAAAGACTTGTGAAATAAACGTGAAAGTGGTAAAGACTTTGTGAAATAAATGTGAAAGCGGTAAAGACTTGAAATAAACGTGAAAGCGGTAATAAATGTGAAAGTAGTAAAGACTGGTGAAATAAACATGAAAGCGGTAAAGACTTTGTGAATAAACGTGAAAGCGGTAAAGACTTTGTGAAAGCGGTAATAAATGTGAAAGGGTAAAGACTAGTGAAATAAACATGAAAGCGCTTTGTGAAATAAACATGAAAGCGGTAAAGACTTTGTGAAATAAACGTGAAAGTGGTAAAGACTTGTGAAATAAACGTGAAAGTGGTAATAAATGTGAAAGCAATAAAGACTGGTGAAATAAACATGAAAGCGGTTAAGACTTTGTGAAATAAACGTGAAAAGGTAAAGACTTATGAAATAAACGTGAAAGCGCTTTGTGAAATAAAAGTGAAAGCGGTAAAGACTTGTGAAATAAACGTGAAAGCGGTAATAAATGTGAAAGTAGTAAAAACTAGTTAAATAAACATGAAAGCAGCTAAGACTTTGTGAAATAAACGTGAAAGCGGAAAGACTTATGAAATAAACGTGAAAGTAGATTAAAGACATGTGAAAATAAAAGTGAAAGGAATAAAGACTTCTGAAAATAAACGTAAAAGCTTGTAATATGTGCAAGCATGTAACATGTAAAAATGTGAAGCTAAAATTTTGTGAAGGTGTGTGAAAATTTAAATATATGCGAAAACAAGTGCAAATGAGTGGTTGACAGTTTTGATGAAATAATGATGGTATTGATGTCATGATGATATGAATGATGCAAAATTGATGCAATGATAATATGATGAATGATACAAAGCATGATGCGAAATTAATATAGAGATGATGTGCTTTGTGACAAAATAATGACAATAGCTTTCAAAAATTAAAATTGCCCCAGGTATCTTTACATTGCTCTTCAAGAAAGCCTTTGTCTATCCCAATGAGTTGTATCCTTAGATGAGGTTCTGTGAGCCTCTTTGTTGCATTTTCAAACATATCTTCTCCTGGTGACACTTCAACATTTTCTTTTGCCCAAGTTCTTTCATTGTTCTCATCTTTCCTCGATCCTTGTCTCAATTTTTTTGCAATCTAATCTCGATTCTTAACCCTTTATTTGACTTAACAATCATGAGCTTTGTTAGCAAATTAGTCCCTAGGTTATACTTCAATCATAATGTCCTGTTTGCATGGTTTTAAAAATAGTACAAAAACAAAGATTTTTGGTAGGGAATGAAGGATAACAGAGACATAGAGAAAGAGAAATTTTATTGGATTTCAAACTGGAAAGTATTTACAGGATTTCAACAATTGTTAAGAGATAAAAAATGAAGAAAGAAGACTGGTAATGTTGCTTTCATGTGATCACCCATTTCACTGATTTATCGGCAACACAGACTTGAAATCCATGATCGCGAATGTAGTCTTTTGTTGTGTGCTCAACAATATGCCATAACCTAATGATACTCAAATTGACCATATAGCTTCTAGACCATTGACTTGGCCCTTCACCATTGCATAGGCCGCCTTTTCAGGATTTCAACCTAGCAATTAAGAGTTGTCATCGCTCTTTTGTGCTCTAATTTTTGCCTAGGTCACCCTTCTGGTTTTCAACCTAGCGAGCATTTTTTTCTCTCTTTTTTGCTTTTTTTTTAAATTTTTTTCTTAGGCAAAATACTTCTTCACGACATCTGAATTGATTGGTTTACAAGTATTTTGCTTTCCATGTCAGCCAATATCAATGCTCTCAGAAAATGCATCTTTGACAATGTAAGGGCCTTCATGTGTGGGTGCCCACTTGCCTCTGTTATCATCTTGATTTGGCAAAATTTTCTTAGAACAAGATCACTTGGTTGGAAAGCTAAAGGACGAACATTTTTATTAAATGCTTTAGCCATCCTTTTCTGGTACAACTGACAACGCGTTTAACCATTTTCTTCAAGCATGTTCAATTGCTCGTATCTCATTTTGACCCACTCGGCTTCTTCCAATTCAGCTTCCACCAATATCCTTAACGATGGTATTTCCACTTCTATGGGCATCACTGCCTCCATCCCATACACTAATGAATACGGGTTGCCCCAGTTGGATCTAGCAGAAGTGCGATAGGCGTGTAATGCATAAGCCAGCATATCACTCCAATCTTTGTAGGTAATGACTAACACCCTAATAATTAACCCAATACACCTAGGCGTATTGATTAATTACTAGACTTTACTCTTTGCTTCAGTTCCTTAATCATGCTTTGAAAATATTTAGTGAAATTACAAGCCATTTTTTTAAAACATAATTGAAAACGTGAGCCACACTTAACGTGAATGATTTAGCAAAATTTAAAAGACACATAGGAATTTACAAACATCACATCATAATATATTGGCTCCATCATACAGCATCCATAATTACATATCATATAGATATTTTGCCTACTAACAGAATAAGACTAGGTGTAGGCAATCTAACAAAACATAAATAATATATGGATAGAAGGACATCCATTAATGGCACCTAGTAATAACACTCCAGGGATAGGGATAGATATCTGAAATATACGAGTGAAACTAAGGATAAGTTCAGCTACCAGGTGAAAGCCTCAATGTGAATCACGAACACTTCCTTCTTTTCTGAAGACGAGATGGAAAGAAAAATAGAGGGAGTGAGAAACTTATAAAAACAATCTCAGTAGGGTAATCACCTCGTGATGCATTGTGTCATCATCATCCCCAGGAACCTCGGGTTTCATTATGAAATAGTGAGCATGCTAAGATTGATTTATTAAGTTCGAAAATATACTTTACCGTAGTTCATCGGTTTTAATCATGCATCTTATAATGCATCATAAACTTAGCATGTCATGTTTATAATGAACTTTTCCTTTTATCAACACATCGTATTCTTCATCATCATATCATAAATACTATGCATAAAAAAACATCATATTTCTCATCATCATATCATAAATACTATGCATAGAAGAACATCATATTTCTCATCATCATATCATAAATACTATGCATAGAAGAACATCATATTTCCATCATCATCTCATAAAATGCTATGAAGAACATCATACCATAATAGCTATGCACAAGACATGGTGCACATATTTCATTCCTTTAGTGTCCTAGGTGACTTAAAATCTTGTCGTCATCATCATTATTTCCTTGGGGCCACCCTATACTCCACCCTTTTGGGAGTAATATAGGCTATGAGCTCATACCTTACTAGTCGTCACTAGCATATACTTATCCCTTTTGATAACTTAAAATCCCAACTCTACCCTTTTGAGAGACGGGCTAGGGGGCAAAAATCACCTTTTCACCACCTCTAGTCTGATGGGTCTTAAAGGATCATTTTCTCAAGATCACCTTTCACCACCTATGTCTTGATGGGTCCAAAGGATCATTTCCTCATGAGTTTAAGTCACCATTAAGTCTTAGCATGTTATATCATAATCATCAAGATGCATGAACATTCTCATTGTTTGCAATAGCAATTGTAACATGCAAGCCATGAAATCATTCAATAATATCAAATTCTTATAGGCATTACATCATCATATAAACTGACATTCCAAAGCATCAAAAGATGTCATCTAAATTTTCACAATAAAGCTTCCTTAAATAACCGAACTCTAAAATTGGGTAACCTTAATTATCAAACAAATTACTTATGCATCTAAGGGATTTATTACCATCAATTATAAGCCTTAAGAACATTATTAGACTATATGGGGTAGCATAGATAGTAAGTTGTTCTTAAGGTTTTATGCTAGAAGTTACGTTTTTAACCTTTCTCGTTCCGGCTTTCCCTATGATGCTAAAATTAATTATTAAACCAATTAGGAATCATTGTCCCTTATCTAAACATAATAATATCTGGTTCTTAAGGTCACTAAAGGCTCTGACAAAATGCATAAATTTCATTCTCTAAAGTTCTAGAAATCTTGCTTTTACGGTTTTCTAGGAAGCTAGTTTTATCTAACATGCATAGAATAAACCATAATTATCACAACTTCAAACATATTAAATCATCATCATTTATTGGTACTAATCTCATATCAAAGCCGAATCATGAACCTCATATAATTGTATAAAATCACATTTTAAGTGAACATAAATATTAGTTTCCCGTAGAATCTTGCAAAGCTTTAAAACTCTTTTAGAAACTAATTCTTTTTGAAAGAATCTTCATAATTAAAATTCTCACTTAAATAAAAGGAGCAAGTCTTAGCTTAAGAGATTTATATGATATCTTAGAATCATAAACATGCTATGCAACCTCATTTTAATCTTGTCAATATAAGGTGATAACTTGGAATTATAAACATGATATGCAAATCCATTTCTTTATCTTTAAGATTTAAGGTGATGACTTGAAAATTAAACATGATGCAAGAACTTGAAATATAAACATGATGCAAGAAACTGGAGGCGTAGTGTAACGCCAAATTTTCCTGTAATTTTTACTTCATTAGGAATTACCAATTACCGTAGGTAAATATTATATAAAATTTGAGACCAAACAATCCTTAATAAAGGAATATAACGTTAGAAGAGAAGTTAGGAGCAATTCCTAAGTATTGCAAACCCGAATTTCTGTACGTGTAAAATGACCAAAATGCCCTGAGATTATTTTACTCAGAAAATGAGGATCGTGGGCCCCACCCATCCTCAAGGGGATGTTTTGATGTTAATAAGGGATTGTTTGTGTTATGTGTGTTAATAGAGGAGAAGAATCCTAATTTTGAGCTCGACGTGCGAAATGACCAAAACGCCCTAAGTTTTAACCCATTTGCGTGGACTAGTCCGAACCTCACTAAAATGTGTTAAAAGGTGTTTTTAAGCCATGATTAACCATTGGTTAAGCTCGGGTGGTCTCGGGCAATTTTTAAGTAAAATGACCGTTTTGCCCTGTCTTTGTGCAATTTTACAAATTTTGAGATTTTTGATTCGTCTAACGAAACCTAAGCAATATTAGGCTCAAATTAAAGCTTATTAAATTCTAATTATTAATCTAGAGTCAAAATTATTTATTTAAATTGATTAGAACCTAAAATTGCTTTAAAACACTCAAATTGCTTACTAATTCACCTAAGCCCTTAACCGTAAATTCTAAATTGCATGAATACCTTGCCTACACCTAAATAATACATGGAACACACAAAACCCTCTTCCATGAGGCTGTAATGCACGAAATAATGCAGCCATAATACACCAAAAATTGCACTAAAACATAATGCCAAAAATCACCATAAAACAAGGAACTTTGAAACATGATTCCATGTTTTAAGCCACCAAACAAGATGATTTTTTCCTTCCTTGTCTCCTCCTCAAATTGAATCAGATTTTCCTTCTCCTCTTGTCCATTTATGAGCTTGAATTCTTCTATAAATAGGCATGCTTAGAAGTCATTAGAGACTTGCTCAAAAATTTCACAACTTCAAGTTTTTCCTAAGCTCAAAAACTTTCTTTCTTTCTTCCCCCTTGGCTGAAATTCTTTCTTCAACCTTTCAAGAATATTTTCTTTCATTTCACTCCAAGAAACCAAGTTCTCTTCCTTTCCTTCAAATCAGATTAGGTAGGGAGTTGTTTTTAAGTTTATTTCTATGTTTTGCTAAGTGTTGTTCTTGGTTCAAAATGATGATTTCATGGATTTTCTCTAGTTTTTCCATTTGGTTTTCTTCTTCCTTTTTCTTTAACCAATTCGGCCATATGGCCTAGGTGGGACTAAGATGATGGCTTGATGATGAGGACCTTGAAGGTGGGTTGTGAATCCATCACAAGTTAGGCCTCTAAAACTTGAAAGTTCCACTTGATGCAAAACTTTAAAGAATGATGTTTTTATGATGATTTTATGATCTTGAGTTTAGAATTTGAAAGATGTATTTCTCACTTTGTCTTGTTAAGATATATATATTGAATTTGTATTTCTATAAAGTCTTGAAGGAGCTCTAGTAAAGAAATCAAATGAACTTGCATCCATGTTTAAGTTTATGCCTTGCATAATCATGTTTACTTTCTATGTCATCACTAAAATTTCAAGAATGAATAAATGGACTTGCATACTCATGTTTAAATTTCCAAGTTTGCATTTCATGTTTATATTTCATGTTGTCACTTAATCTCTAAAGATAATAAAGAAGTTGCATCTCATATTTATTTTATGTTCTCACTTTATTTTATAATGGCTAAAAGAATCAACGCATGACATGTTTATTTTATGTCATCACCTAAAGATCCTAG
This sequence comes from Dalbergia oliveri, assembly GCA_030441495.1. Lineage (NCBI taxonomy): Eukaryota > Viridiplantae > Streptophyta > Magnoliopsida > Fabales > Fabaceae > Dalbergia > Dalbergia oliveri. The sequence goes on from JAMLFY010000003.1 coordinate 20,672,019, forward strand.
AGCTCAAAGACTTGCCCAAGTATCACAAGCAAAGAAATAAGATTATTGGAGTTAAAGAATTGATTCTTTAAGAAGTCTTGAGATTGGAGCTTAAAAAGATGTAATAATAATTCTCTTCTCCCTCCAGGTCCAGTGCGGATTGCGCTAGGTTTCTTAAGATTCTCTTCTCCCTCCACTGGTCAATGCGACTACGCCGCTCAGTTTCTTGCATCATGTTTATATTTCAAGTTCTTGCATCATGTTTAATTTTCAAGTCATCACCTTAAATCTTAAAGATAAAGAAATGGATTTGCATATCATGTTTATAATTCCAAGTTATCACCTTATAATGACAAGATTAAAATGAGGTTGCATAGCATGTTTATGATTCTAAGATATCACATAAATATCTTAAGCTCAAGACTTGCTCCTTTTATCTTAAGTGAGAATTTTAATTATGAAGATTCTTTCAAAAAGAATTAGTTTCTAAAAGAGTTTTAAAGTTTTGCAAGGATTCTACGGGAAACTAATATTTTATGTTCACTTAAAATGTGATTTTATACAATTATATGAGGTTCATGATTCGGCTTCTAATATGAGATTAGTACCAATAAATGATGATGATTTAATATGTTTGAAGTTGTGATAATTATGGTTTATTCTATGCATGTTAGAGATAAAACTAGCTTCCTAGAAAACCGTAAAAGCAAGATTTCTAGAACTTTAGAGAATGAAATTTATGCATTATGTCCAGAGCCTTTAGTGACCTTAAGAACCAGATATTATTATGTTTAGATAAGGGACAATGATTCATAATTGGTTTAATAATTAATTTTAGCATCATAGGGAAAAGGGATAACGAGAAAGGGTTAAAAACGTAACTTCTAGCACACCATAAAACCTTAAGAACAACTTCTATGCTACCCCATATAGTCTAATAATGTTCTTAAGGCTTATAATTGATGGTAATAAATCCCTTAGATGCATAAGTAATTAGTTTGATAATTAAGGTTACCTAATTTTAGAGTTTGGTTATTTAGGAAGCTTTCCTGAAAATTTTAGATGACATCTTTTGATGCTTTGGAATGTCCTTTTATGATGATGTAATGCCTACTGAGAATTTGATATTATTGAATGATTTCATGGCTTGCATGTTATAATTGCTATTGCAAACAATGAGAATGTTCATGCATCTTGATGATTATGATATAACATGCTAAGACTTAATGGTGACTTAAACTCATGAGGAAATGATCCTTTGGACCCATCAGACTATAGGTGGTGAAAAGGTGATCTTGAGAAAATGATCCTTTAAGACCCATCAGACTAGAGGTGGTGAAAAGGTGATTCTTGCCCCTAGCCTCTCAAAAGGGTAGAGTTGGGATTTTAACTTATCAAAGTATATGCTAGTGATGACTAGTAAGGTATGAGCTCATAACCTAGATTACTCCCAAAAGGGTGGAGTATAGGGTGGCCCCAAGGAAAATAATGATGATGATGACAAGATTTTAAGTCACCTAGGACACTAAAGGAATGAAATATGTGCACCATGTCTTGTGCATAGCTATTATGGTATGATGTTCTTCTATGCATAGCATTTTATGAGATGATGATGGGAAATATGATGTTCTTCTATGCATAGTATTTATGATAAATGAGAAATATGATGTTCTTCTATGCATAGTATTTATGATTTGATGATGAGAAATATGATGTTCTTTTATGCATAGTATTTATGATATGATGATGAAGAATACGATGTGTTGATAAAAGGAAAAGTTCATTATAAACATGACATGCTAAGTTTATGATGCATTATAAGATGCATGATTAAAACAAACCGGTAAAGTATATTTTCGAACTTAATAAATCAATCTTAGCATGCTCACTATTTCATAATGAAACCTGAAGTTCCTGGACGATGATGATGACACAATGCATCATGAGGTGAGTACCCTCTGAGATTCTTTTTATAAGTTTCTCACTCCCTCTATTTTTCTTTCCATCTCGTCTTAAAACGAAGGAAGTGTTCGTGATTCACATTGAGGCTTTCACTGGTAGCTGAACTTCATCCTGCTAGTTTCACTCGTATATTTCATATATCCCTATCTGAGTGTTATTACTAGGTGCCATTAATGGATGTCCTTCCATCCATATATTATTTATGTTTTGTTAGATTGCCTACACCTAGTCTTATTCTGTTGGTAGGCAAAATATCTATATGATATGTAATTATGGATGCTGTATGATGGAGCCAATATATTATGATGTGATGTTTGTAAATTCCTATGTGTCTTTTAAATTTTGCTAAATCATTCACGTTAAGCGGCTCACGTTTTCAATTATGTTTAAAAAAAAATGTCTAGTAATTTCACTAAATATTTTCAAAGCATGATTAAGGAACTGAAGCAAAGAGTAAAGTCTAGCAATTAATTGACCTGCCTAAATATATGGGTTAATTATTAGGTGTTGGTAGTGCACTGGACATGGAAAGAGAATCTTAGAAGGGAAGGCGGTAATCCGCATCAATGGAGGGAGAAGAATTATTATTACATCTTTTTAAGCTCCAATCAAGACTTCTAAAGAATCAATTCTTTAACTCCAATAATCTTATTTCTTTGCTTGTGATACTTGGGCAAGTCTTTAGCTCTAGGATCTTTAGGTGATGACATAAAAATAAACATGTCATGCATTGATTCTTTAGCCATTATAAAATAAAGTGAGAACATAAAATAAATATGAGATGCAACTTCTTTATTATCTTTAGAGATTAAGTGACAACATGAAATATAAACATGAAATGCAAACTTGGAAATTTAAACATGAGTATGCAAGTCCATTTATTCATTCTTGAAATTTTAGTGATGACATAGAAAGTAAACATGATTATGCAAGGCATAAACTTAAACATGGATGCAAATTCATTTGATTTATTTACTAGAGCTCCTTCAAGACTTTATAGAAATACAAATTCAATATATATATCTTAACAAGACAAAGTGAGAAATACATCTTTCAAATTCAAACTCAAGATCATAAAATCATCAAAAAAACATCATTCTTTAAAGTTTTGCATCAAGTGGAACTTTCAAGCTTTAGAGGCCTAACTTGTGATGGATTCACAACCCACCTTCAAGGTCCTCATCATCAAGCCATCATCTTAGTCCCACCTAGGCCATATGGCCGAATTGGTTAAAGAAATGGAAGAAGAAAACCAAATGGAAAAACTAGAAAAACCATGAAATCATCATTTTGAACCAAGAACAACACTTAGCAAAACATAGAAATAAACTTAAAAACAACTCCCTACCTAATCTGATTTGAAGGAAAGGAAGAGAACTTGGTTTCTTGGAGTGAAATGAAAGAAAATATTCTTGAAAGGTTGAAGAAAGAATTTCAGCCAAGGGGGAAGAAAGAAAGAAAGTTTTTGAGCTTAGGAAAAACTTGAAGTTGTGAAATTTTTGAGCAAGTCTCTAATGACTTCTAAGCATGCCTATTTATAGAAGAATTCAAGCTCATAAATGGACAAGAGGAGAAGGAAAATCTGATTCAATTTGAGGAGGAGACAAGGAAGGAAAAAATCATCTTGTTTGGTGGCTTAAAACATGGAATCATGTTTCAAAGTTCCTTGTTTTATGGTGATTTTTGGCATTATGTTTTAGTGCAATTTTTTGGTGTATTATGGCTGCATTATTTCATGCATTACAGCCTCATGGAAGAGGGTTTTGTGTGTTCCATGTATTATTTAGGTGTAGGCAAGGTATTCATGCAATTTAAGAATTTACGGTTAAGGGCTTAGGTGAATTAGTAAGCAATTTGAGTGTTTTAAAGCAATTTTAGGTTCTAATCAATTTAAATAAATAATTTTGACTCTAGATTAATAATTAGAATTTAAAAACTTTAATTTGAGCCTAATATTGCTTAGGTTTTACGAATCAAAAATCTCAAAATTTGTAAAACCATAACGGGCAAAACGGTCATTTTACTTAAAAATTGCGAGACCACCCAAGCTTAACCAATGGTTAATCATGGCTTAAAAACACCTTTTAACACATTTTAGTGAGGTTCAAGCTAAGTGGCACGCAATAGGTTAAAACGGGCGGGGCGTTTTGGTTATTTCGCACGTCGAGCTCAAAATTAGGATTCTTCTCCTCTATTAACACTCATAACACAAACAATCCCTTATTAACATCAAAATATCCCCTTGAGGATGGGTGGGGCCCACGATCCTCATTTTCTAGTAAAATAACCTAAGGGCATTTGGTCATTTTACACGTCCAAAATTGGGGTTTGCAATACTTGCACGAATTGCTCCTAACTTCTCTTCTAACGTTATATTCCTTTATTAAGGATTGTTTGGTCTCAAATTTTATATAATATTTACCTTCGGTAATTCCTAATGACAGTAAAAATTGGGCGTTCAACGACCATTTCCCAAGATCTTCTTGATGTTTTTGTTCGCTGCCTCTACAACCCCATTCATCTTTGGTCGTAAGGAGTCGAGTTGTGATGCTTGATTTTGAATTGCTCACAGTTTTCTATTACTTGTTGTTGAAATTAGTGGCATTATCTATGATGAGTTTTAGGCAACCGTACCTACAAATGATGTTATTCTTCAGAAACTTCACTACCACTTTCCGTGTTACATTGACATAGGAAGGCTTCCACCCATTTGGTAAAGTAATCAATGGCTACCAGAATGAATCAATGCCCATTGGAGGCTTTGGGGCTAATTGGTCCTATGACATCCATGCCCCACATTGCAAAAGGCCAAGGTGACGTAAGAGTGTGCAATGGCAGAAGAATGGATTCGATTAGCATAGATTTGGCACTTATGACATTCTTGACAAACTCTATGCAGTCTCTTTCCATCGTGAGCCAATAATAGCCCTGCTAGAATCTGAGATAATGTGTGGCCGTTGGCATGAGTACCACAAATACCTTCATGGACTTCTGATATGATGGAGTTAGCTTCAGCACTGACGCATCTTAATAAAACACCATCGTGGTTCCTTTTATAATACCTCACCCGAGAGAAAAAATGACATGGATAATCGAGCGTCTTCTATCATTCTCACTCGCTCGTTGGATATTCTTTTTTTTGGATGAATTTTTGATATCATAGAACCATGGTTGGCCGTCTGGCTCTTCTTCAACCTTAGAACGGTATGCTGGCTCTCTTCTGGTCACTTGCAAGGGCCTTACATCCACTTCCAGATTGAGGTCGGTCATCACCGCCAGGTAGCTAAAGCATCTACAAACTGATTCTGGTCTCGAGGCAAGTAGTGGAAACTGACATCCTTGAACTCATCTTTCAAGCTCATAAGGTGTTCATAGTATGACGGTAACCTGTGTTCTTTGACTCGCCATTCTCTATTGACTTGAAAAATGATTAGAGCTGAATCTCCATAAACCTCCAGGTCCTCACCAAGGATATCGCAGCCTTCAAGCCTGTTATGCATGCTTCGTACTCAGCCACATTGTTTGTACAATCAAATGCCAACTTCACAGCGATTGGAAATTGCTTTCCATCAAGGGATATTAAGACCGCTCCAACTCTGTTCCCTCAATATTGACTTACCGTCGAAGTACATTTTCCACATCAAGCCTCCTTCTTCCTCTCTTTTATTGTCCTCTTCCATAGCTGCTAGGATATCCTCATTCAGGAAATTCAACCTCCATTGGTTGATATTCTTTGAGTGTATTCTCGGCAGGTGATCGGCTATCACGCTCCCTTTTATTGATTTTCTTATCACATACTTGATGTCGAATTCTGATAGAGCCACTTGCCATTTAGACATTCTCATGGAGATGTGCGGGCTCTCAAAAATGTACTTCATGGGATCCACATGAGATATAAGCAAAGTTGTATAGTAGAGCATGTATTGTTGTAACCTCCTTGCTGTCCATACTAGTGCACAACATGTCTTCTCTAGCCAAATACCGAGACTCACAGTCATTGAACTTCTTGCTCAAGTAGTAAATGACTTGCTCCTTTACCGGACTCATCATGTTGGCCCAGTACTACCCCCATAGACCCATGTAACACTAAGATATAGTATGAGTGGCCGCCTTGGTGTGGGTGGAACCAAGAGAGGTGGATTTGACAGGTAGTTCTTGATCTTGTCGAAGGCTTCTTGACATTTGTCATCCTATCTACCCATATCATCTTTTTTCAATAGTTTGAATATTGGCTCGCAGGTGTGGGTCAAATTAGATGAATCTAGCTATGTAATTCAGACGGCCAAGAAAACTTGAACCTCCTTCTGTCTTTGGCGCTGGCATGTCTTGAATGGCTTTGATCTTATCTGGGTCAACTTCGATGCCCTTCTTGCTAACGATGAACCCTAATAGTTTTCCAGTGGATGCTCCAAAGATGCACTTTGCTGAATTCAACCGAAGCTTGTAGGTCCTCAACCTTTCAAACAACCTTTTGAGCATGGCCACATGACTTTCCCCTTCTTGTGACTTTGCTACCATATCATCCACATATACCTCTAGCTCCTTGTGGATCATGTCATGAAAAAGGGTCACCATCGCTCGCTGATACGTCGCTCCATTTTTTAGCCCAAATAGCATTACTCTATAACAAAATACTCCCCATTGAGTGACGAAAGATGTTTTTTCCTTATCTTCTTCTCCATCAAGATCTGATTGTAGCCTGAGTAACCATCCATGAAAGAGAATCGATGACCTCTAGCTGTGTTATTAACTAGAACATCTATATGAGGGAGAGGAAAATTGTCCTTCGGGCTTGCTTTGTTCAAATCCTGGTAATCCACACACATTCTGACCTTTCCATCTTTCTTCACAGGTACTATATTGGCTATCCATCTCGGGTAAGTGGGACCTCCAAGAAGCCCGCATTAAGTTGCTTTTTGACTTCATCTTTGATTTTAAGTGACATTTCCGGACTCATTCTCCGCAACTTTTATCGCTTAGGTTCCATCCCCTCAATCAAAGGGATTTTATGAGCCACTATCTCTGGATCCAAACCAGGCATATCTCTAGGACCAGGCAAAAATATCTAAGAATTCGCGGAATAATGCGACCATCTCTTCCTTTCTGGGTTGTCTATTTTCACCTCTTTCTTATCTTCTTCAGTTTCCAAATTAACTATTTCGACATCCTCCTCGTGTGGATTTATCTCTTTTTCCATTGAGTTTATGATTTTGGCAAATTGTTGGCACAACTTAGGATCTTCATCGGGTTCATTTTCATTCAAGTCTGTTGTAACACAATAATCAGCTAATGGGTTTTCACAATTATTGGCGCAAGACAAAGGTTCTGAAGAAGATGAGTCCCTGGAATTGAGACAATATTGGGAATAAATTAATAAAAGAAAAAAAAGAGATAAACGCAAGAAGACGCAAAATGAATGAAAAAAAAAAAGAACCATGCATAATCATTTCATTATTCAATTAAAACTGAAATACAACAAAGATGACCAAAACGTTCATTACTCAAAATAGTAAGTCATCTAAGGGTTCAGAATCCCAATTGCTCAATGGCTCGAGGCTATGGTAGATTAACGAGGTGCTTCCTCGCCTTCTTCAAGAGTACGGACAGCTCAGCCTTCTATCATCACTGTTGCAGGTAGGTGCAGGAAACATGTCCCTGAGATGTGGGATTTTCTTCTTGGATGATTCAAAAAACTGCTCACTTGTAGCTTCATATCCCAGGCCTAACTTTCAGGGTTGTCAGGAAGCGAGATCGGCTCCCTAATTCCTTGCAGTTGACTCCCTAACCCTTTTCCTTCTTCAAATCCGCTCTTGCGCATTATACGAGCGGCCACTGAATGTACATCCCCTTTTGGTTCCACCGTTTTAGCTATCTCGAGGTTTTGGAAAGAGACCTCAAGTTGATCTTCAGCACAATCAATGTATGGTACCGTCATTGGCTTAGCTACCAGCAATTCTTCTTCTCCTTTGACAGTAACAAGTTTCCCGCCATCTATAAATTTTACTCTTTGATGAAGTGTTGAAGGGACAGCACCTGCCTCATGAATCCAGGGTCTTCCTAGCAGCATCGTATACCCTGGTTCAATATCCATTACTTGGAATCTGGTCACAAAGGTAGTTGGCCCAATTTGTAACTGGAGATCGATGGCCCCCTTGATCTCTCTCAATGACCCATCAAATGCTTTTACGATCGTCCACTTGGCTCAATCATGGAGGGATCAATTGGTAGCTGTTGCAGTGTAGAGTAAGGAAGCACATTGAAGGCTGATCCTCCATCAATCAATACCTTTGCGATATTGCATCCATGACACTTGAGGGTAATATAGAGTGCCTTCGGGCACCCAGCATGAGAGAAGACTTCGTTTTCTTTGAAGGTGATAGCATTAGCCGTTTTAATTGCATTCATGATCCCTTCAACCCGATCCGGGTTATGTCTTTAGATACATATGCTTGATCCAACACCTTCTTTATTGTATTACGATGAGCCTCTGAAGACAAGATCAAGGAATAGAGTGAGATCTTGGCTGGAGTTTTCTTCAGTTGTTCCACTACGTCATACTCACTCTGTTTCATCATTTTCAAGAATTCTTCTTCTTCCTTTTCTTGGCTTTTTTCAGGTGCCATTTGGGGGTCTTTCAGGTGTCACCTGGGGCTTTTCAAAAATTTTGCTGGAGTATAAAATCTGCCACTTCGAGTAACTCCCCTATTCTGGTGACATTTGTAATAGACTCCGATGCAGAGGGTTCGAACAACCTTCGTTGCCATATTTAGACTTTGCAGTCATGGCGAGATGAGAAGACAAACTAGATACCTTGAAGACAGGTGCTTGTCTTTGACTAGGGGATGCTATTCCAGATGTCTTAGAGCGAGGCTCTACAACAATTTCGTACCTCCATGGGATTGCATGATCGCTTTCATAGGGAAATGGCTTAGGCACCTTAAAAACAAGTGATGGCTCATGGTTGTAAACTTTAAAAACGGGGTGCATGGTGGGTCATATTGATGCTCTCTTCGACCCCCTTTGATAACTCGAGCACCCAAGCTTGATCATTTTTTCAATGTAGAACTTCATCATTGGACACTCCTCCATATGGTGCTTCATTCCGGAACACTCGAAACCAATCCTCTTCATCTCCTTTCATCGTCCTTTTACCTTTCCCTCCTTCAACTTCTATCTCATAGCCCGCCTTCCTCAGCGTTCCTAAGATCTCCTTCAGTGGGAGCTTGACATTCTCTACTCCTTAACTTGCATGCTTCTCATAGCAAATAGAATTTACCTGTCCTCCACCATGATTGGGGAATGGGTTATTCCTTATGTGCGGCCTCGATTCTTCCTCCAACTTAATGGCACCGCTTCAATTAAATGCCATACCGCGCTTCTGAACCCGTAACAATCTTCGACGAGTGTCCCGGGAGTTAGAATGATAATCACAAGTATGGTTTGGGTTATACCACCGAGGATATGGTGGCATAAAGGTCTTCCTAGGACGTGGGCCTAGCAAGTTGTCTCTACACAAGTGCTTAAACAACTCGGCATGTGTTATATGGAAATCAGGTAAGGGTCGTTCTCCATTGGAGGCCTGGAGGTGTTGTTGGTATTGAATGATGGAGGAGTTGTAAAGAGATGACTCGTTGGGGGCTTAAGGCGGTGTTTGATGAGGTCTGGGTGATGTGTAAGGTCGTGGATAGGAGACATGGTTGATCTGATGTGGTTGAGATGTGTATGGTATTTGGGGTGAAATGGCTCTTGGAAATTGATATTGTTGATGCAGGTAGGATGGGTGTTGTGTATGTGGGTAAGCTGGATAATGGTTTGGGGGAGTAGGTTGATGAGATTGAGGATGGATGTAGTTAACATGTTCTCCTTCTTCTTAAAATGGGACTCTTCTTGGGTTGGGACTCGCTTGTTTCCCCGTTACTAGCTCTATCTTCCCTTCTTGGATATTGGTTTCAATCCTTTCTCCAATTTCAACCAAATCCACAAATTCTTTTACATGGGTACCTAGCATGTTTTTGAAAAAGGGACCTTCCAGCGTACGAATAAAGTAAGAGCATATTTCTTGCTCTAACATTGGGGGACAACCCTTCCAGCAGGGCCCTCCATCTCTGGGCATATTCCTTGAAAGATTCATTCTCTTTCTTCCTCATCCCTTTTACTGGTCTCCAGTGGGTGCAGCATTCAGATTAAACTTGTATTGGTTTGTGAAAGCCTGAGCTAGGTCTTCCCAACACCTGGTCTGATTGGTCCATTTGCATGTACCATTCCCATGCTGCGCCTTCTAAACTTTTAGGAAAAAGCTGATAAGAAAGTTTTCCTCCTTGGACCACATTCCCATTTGGTGCAGTACATCCGCAAATGCATGATGGGATTAGTACTACCATCAAATTTAATGAGCTCGGGCATTTTGAAGTCCTTGGGAAAGTCTACACTAGGAGCCAAGCATAAATCTCTGATACTCATCGGGCCATAGGGGCTAGGCCCACGCAGCATTTGAAACTCTCCTGCATGCTTTCCTGTAATTCCTTTTAAGCTTTAATCGTTTCGCCTCCTTTGAGTTTCATTAACAGAACCATTATCATTTTGTTTGAGTGGAATAGATCCCTCATCATATCCTAGTTCTTCTTCATGTTCATTATTGCAGCGTCTTCTTTTACCCTATTCACCGTGTCAACGATGAATTGTTTGAGTTCTGGTTCGAGGGACTTCATCAAGTCCTTGAGGTCGTCAATCTCTTGACTTAGATTCCTTCCTTGGTCACTGTTATCTCCAGCCATAGCCTTTTTCTTGCCTTTATCTATCTCGGCCTTCTTTTTCTCAGTTTTCTTTTCTCGATTCTGGGCGTAGTTCGTACGGCTCTCTAGCCGACGCACTAGTGTTAGACAAAGCTTTCTTAAAAGGAGCAATGTTTGAAGATCCTAAATCAATAAAACAAAAGAATTGAGTAAATAAAAAACAATCAAAGTCATAGAAAACCCTTTGATGGCGAGGAACAACATCTATATTTGATAGCGATGGACTTGATTCATATCATATTCAGAGGACGTATTGTCCATAAGAAAAGATATGTGATGGACAAAGTATAGGGGACTATCATTCCACAATATACTTTGTTAGGAGCACACTAAATGTAAAGCGATCTTACACTCTACACAGAAGAAAATATTTTCTATAAGGCAGAAATGTAATTGACAATATATCCAAGGGAGATTTTGCTCCACGATGAATATAGTCTTGCACGTCATCCCAGGAGAAATAGCGAAAATTGAAATATGAATTTGCTTCATTTATTCAAAAGTACGATTACATCATAGCTGCGTCAAGAATGGTCATTCTCTTTCTTTTAAGACCTCTGGCAAAGCTTCTACTCATATCCATGAAATCACTCATTTCACCAGGCAAATGAAGCCTGATATTCTTTTGAACTTCTTTTTCCGCTCTTTCAAAGTGATAGATGAACTTTGGAATATGGTGGTCCAGCTCCTCATTAATCTCGTATATTTTTCTTTCCACACTTCAGCCTTCATTGCCCAATCACCGGCTTGTTTCTTCCAAAATCTTCCTGCATCTTCTGTATGGAGGAGTTGGTTTCGGCATTTCATGAAACGGGCCCATTCTTGGTCACACTCCTCCTTAGCCTGCGCTAAGAGTGCATTTAATTTCCCTATCTTCAAGTCCAAACCTTCTTTTTGCTGTTGCATTTCGACTTCCAACTCTTCTTTTACTTGTTTTTGTTGCTCAAACTTCATTTCCCATTCCTCATTTACTTTCTTTAGTTGACTAATATGCTTTACAAATCTATTAGCCATCATTCGGACCTCTTTCAAGGTTCTGGATCCTCTCTCTTTCCCTTTCTTGATCAGGAGTATCAGGAGTTCATCTTTCAGATACTCAATTAGTTTCTCTTTCTTCTCACATTGGCTTCGTGTGATGATAACTTCTAGCTCTACTGCTTGCTTTTGTTGTTCTAGGAGTTTCATCTAAGCTTTCATGACCTCTATCTTCAGCCAACCTAGATTCATTCCCCTTTTTATGAGGAAAGCTAAGGACACTTTGAGGTACTTCTCTTGCTTCCCTCCATGTGATATATTCACGAGTCCTGATTACGAGTGGTTTTCCTAACTCATCTCTCCCTGCCATGTGAACATTCCTCCAAGTTTTTTTAACTTCTCGTGATAATATCTTAGTGTGCTCTCCTTCCTTGTACCAAAAGTAGAGTCCTCCAAGCTGCTCTTCTCGTGGTTTCTTTTGTGTCCAACAAAGTTGTCTGAGTGCTATTGTCGGTGTATAGGAAATGCAACCTCTTGGACCCATCAATGGTATATTATGATATTCTCCAGCTAAGAATAATGTTACCTCTTTCATGTTCGTACCATGGATAAACCCACTTGAATGATTGTTCCTTTATGGCGTCAAATTCAGCCCTCCATTCCTGGTCTTCTTTCGGCTTTGTTGGAATACGATGGAAGCTTCTTAATGGATCTGAAACATTTCTGATGTGATTCCCTGCATACATGTGTGTGATGATCCACACGTATAAGAGGTGCAGGCAACATCGAAGCTTCCCTTTTTGTTTCTGTTGGCAAAAGTTTAAAGTCAAAATGTTTCAGCCAATATGGCTGGATTCCTGCTTATTTTCCAGCAAAGAAAACATCCATGGCAGCCTGGTCAATTATGTCTGGAGGAAGGAAACAATATTAGCCCATAAATAGGTCCAATTTCCATGCCCAGGCCCTTTAGATGTTCTTCTAAGAATGCCTTAGTCACTCCCTTCGACTCTACATGTTCCTTAACTTCACTTGGGCCACTGGCACCCTAATAATTCCCAAATTGTTCTACTATCTTTGCATCTGAAGTATGTTGTTCTTGATGAAAATAGATAGAGTTGTTTTTTTTCACTGGTAGTTTTAGCATGCAAGCATATTCTTCAATGGTAGGAGTGATATCGATGTTTGGCAATTCAAAACATCTCAAGGCTAGGTTCCAATACTGAGCTAGAACATTGAGGACAGAAGCCTCCACTGATATAAGCAATAGGTCCAGAATAGAACCATACTTATTTGAGAATGCTTTCCTGTTTTCATTAGGTAGCAATTGACTCAACCGTGCAACTTCTCCAGACTGATACTCGCCATCACATTGAAATATTTCTTCGAGTTGGATACATTGCTAGTGTGTTGTGTTCTCTCCATCATTTACGTCTAATACAATGATATTTCTTTGCCTCCAAAGGATCCTTCAAGGAGAGAAAAAGAATGAATGAGATGCATGCAATAAATAGAATAAATATGTATGCTACATGAAAAGAATGCATGTGATATGGCAATTAAAATATGGTTTTTTTTATGCTTAAAATAAACATGCTTGATGAGGAAAAAAATGTGGATGTTATGCATGATAAAATATGAATTACTTATGCAAAGAAAGAATAAAAATCAATTATGCATGTTGTAATGCTTATAATAAAAACTACATGATACCAAGGATGATGCATGATAAAATAAGAAACAATATGCTCCCTTGTGTTCTAATGAGGTGGGACTTAATGCTTGGCAGTTCTATGGTCGACCCTATTTGAGGTGGCCAACTAAGGTCATTCTAGTAGTGCACAGTTTTGGGTGGATGTAGACCCTAAAAGTTGTGGTCCCAGGTTGCCTTTACCAATAAGATAAAGACCTAGTTCCATGAGTCAAACCAGGGACATAAAAGTCACAATATGGCGACCCATAGTTCTAGTAACAACCTTAGCGGGTGAGTCAACGACTTGCGGGAAGCATAAGCCTCACAATAACAACGTCAAAACCCCTTCTTGCCCTATGGATTTCCAAGGCTCGGTATAGAGCCCAAATAGTGTATGCGGACAGTGATAGTGAAAGTGTGTGCAGGGAGCGTACAAACCTTTCAAACCCTTATGTACTGTACAAATTCCTCCAACAAAGCAAAACAATATATATATATATATACAAAAGTCATCTACCCTAAGGTTCCAAAATGTACAAAAATAAAAGTCTTCTATCCTAATGTTTGAATAAGAAATATTTACAAATAAGACAAACTATTATTTACAAAAAGGGAAAATAAATAAATAAATAAATAAATTACCAAAGTAAAATAGGTATGTTATGAGGGAAAAATAAATATAACAAAGTTATAATTATTTGCATAATCAACTCCAATGGGCTTGACTCTCTTAATGTCCCCAGTGGAGTCGCCAAGCTGTCACAACGTACCGGAGGGCACATGTGACGATGAATGACAACGATTTTAAAAAATGAATGTAAAATGGGAGTCACCACCAATTTTAATTCTGAAAAAATTGGAAAACCTTTTTAATTTGTAAACTGGTCTTTTTAAAAGATATCTAAGGTTCTGAGTTGATTATGATTAGGGAATGGTGGAAACTTAATCCCACTTGCACCCTAATACATCCGTATAAATACGGTTACCCTAGAGCTCATTATGCAAATTTATTATAATTTTAATAATATTTAGTTTTCCCCAAAATAATTATAATTATGTAGAAATAAATAAAATAAAATAAAATAAAATTAAAGCAAGGAATAAAAATTAAATGAGAACACAATTTAATGAAAAATTAATTTTGACTTGATAGTTATTTGCTATGTTGACGTATCCTCTGGTGCAATGAGGAACTCAAAGCCACGTCGTTCTGTAGAAAATGATTCTGTGTTTGGTAGATTTTATTAGAGAATAAAAAGAGAAGTGTGTTGATCTATTTTAATTTTTGAAAAGGATTTTTTGATAACTTATTAAAAGAGAAATCGTGTTTTGCAGTTCAAGTTAGTACTAGACTACTCAATGAACCCTTACAATTTTACAGTTCATGAAGGAGGCATTCACCTCTCAATCACACTATTAATTGTTGCGGATAAAATATTTTTATTTTTATTATTTTATTTATTATGATTTTTTGTTTTCTTCTTTTTGTCTTTTTTATTTTTTTATTTTTTGACGATTACATCCTAAGACTTTTTTTTTAAAAAAATAAAATAAAATCAGCCCAACCCAAAAGAAAGCTCCAAACCTTAAGACCCAAAAAAAACTAAAGCCTAGGATCATTCAAAATTTTTTTTGAGGACTCTAGCCCAATAGCAACCCAATATCCCAGAGGGCCCAACAAATCCAAACAAAAAGAAACCAAACCCACTAACTCTTACCCAAAATAAATGCTGACTCAAAAAGGACACTAAAAAAATAAATAAATGAAGTAGCCTAACCCAAAAGATACAACGCCCCAACTTGATACCTCTCAAATTGTTCACAACCTTAAACCAGGGTCAAGATCAAAGGGCGAGGCGGCGACTATGGGCTGGGGAAGGATGAAGCTCGCGCCGCGGTTGGAAGGGCTCTGGGCTTCCCGAAGGTTGGTGCGCGGGGTGCGGGACTTCGCAATGGCGATTCGCGGGCGGTGCGGGTGCAGTCTCACGGCCCTGGTTCTCGCAGCTGTTTCGCGGAGGTACAGGGACACGTAGAGGAGCCCGCGATGCGTGGTCGTGCACGGCCTGTTTGCGCAACCTTCGCGGTGCTTCCATTCGTCGTGTAGGTTCTGGTAGTGGCCGGGATGGTCTCCATGTGATGGTGCGAAGTGGATGCGGGGTTCGCGAAGCTTGTTTCCACCGCGTTCCAGCTGCGGTTGGGCTTTTCAAGGATAATGACCGCGTGAGGAAGGTACTGAGAGTAGTGTAGGGGCCTTGCGGTGGAAGGCCGAGAATGGTATGGCTCAGACCTTCTCTCTTTCTCTTTTATTTTTATTGTTTCTGATCTGATGGAGTTTTGTTGCTCTAATTGACTATTGGCTTGTAGTTTTGGTTTTATTTGGTTGTGGATTGCATGGTGTATGGGTTTATTATGATGATGATTCTGTGATATGAAAGCAAAGGGATGAAAGTTTTGTGTATGCGGTGATAGGATATGTATTTCAGGTGATGGTTGTGCAAAACAAAGGACAATGGCTGTGCTAGGCGGTGAGGTTGTGTATGGTGGTTTCTCTTTTCTATTGCCTTTTTATTTGGTTCAATATTTGTTGGATGCTTCACTGGGTTTTATGATGATGGCTGTAATTGATGATATGGTAATGGTAGAAGCTATGTGATAGGAATAGGTGTGTGAAAGGTTGAGGATGATGATGATGATGATGTCTAGTGACCGGTTATTGTTGTTGCTCATGCGTCTTCCTCCCCTTTTGTGCTGATGAATTATTTATATTGAGATGGTCTTTGATAATTTACTAATATTTTCATCCTTCTGAAATACAAGAGCATCCAATTTGACTTGTTCCCTATGTTTCTGAGTTGTTGGACGCTCCACCATCCATCCTCATGTGCAGGGAGCACTAGCCCATCCTCCTTTGCCGAAGCATAGGAGATGGTTGTAGCCCCACTTCTTTTAATTTTTATTTCTCACCTTTTCCATTTTTTGAGCAAAACGACCCCACCGCCGTTGTCGATTTTCCCTTTTTTATAATGTTATTGCCCATCATAACCATTTGTATATTATTTGTGTTGCTTAGTGGGGGATGGATAGGAATTTATGATAAAGAAAGGAGACCCTAGAATTGCAATGCCCACATTTTTAATATAAAAAGGATAAAAATATTTGGGCCAAATATGGTGTTCATAGTCATCCCAAAACATATATTGAAATTAATATCATCGTCATCGTCCCAAGCCATTTCGGTTTATTAAAAAAGGTGATCATGCATTACATAATAACTGTTCATTTTTAAAGTTCAAAATCAATCTTTCTGAAATGGGTTACTTTTAAAAAAAATCAATCACTTAGTACAAATTTATCAAAAGCTCATAATCATAGTAAATAATGGTAAACAAAATGATTCAATATGATACAAATATGTAGATGCCAAATATAGAGAAATTATCTTTAACTGCCCTTGATAAATCGAAGAGGACCTCATCTATCTCCATTTTCCCTCAACAAGTTGAAAGGATCTCAGCCCTCTCTATTTGCCCTTGATAAGTCGAAAGGATCTTATGTTGCATTATTTGCCCTTGACAAGTCAAAGAGGATCTCATGTTTCTTTATTTGTCATTGACAAGTCAAAGAGGATCTCATGGTTCTTATGGGTATAGAACTTAATTCAATATATCATTCACTTTTCTTTTTCCAAATGCATGGATAAAACACATATAGGCATTCATTCACAATGTAATTTCAATCATGCCTCATAAACCAACCTTTAAAGTCACTAGCATGCATTCATATACAATATACTTGAACCAAATGTCATTATATCATCAAATCAATACTTGGATTCAATTCCAGCATATTGGCAAATTTCACAACTTTGTATCAGATTTATTTGCGCAACAAACAATCAATTTAGGGCTATAAAAATTACCCAAGACACTTCAATAAGGTACCATAAAAATTTCGAGCAAAAAGAGTTCTCTAACTATGTTAACAAAATTACACAAATTTGATGGTCAAAAACCCCTTAACCTCATATCAAAACCCGAAATTCATAATTTTTAACCTTAGCAAATGATTGAATCAATTCAAAAGAAAAGTCAAATTTGCACTTCAAAATGTTGTCAACACTCTGTAAAAATTTCAAAGGAAAATTTAATCATTTGCTATGGTAATAAAATTAGACAAATTCACAGCTTCAGTTCAATAATCCAGGCAGCATGAATACTATTTCTGTTCTCGAATTTTTTTAAGACATTAGGAGTCAAAATCAGAGCTCAAGAAAATGTATGGGACTAGTCTAAGACATTAGCTTCAACATATAATTTTTCTAACTTATAAAACTACCTAAAATTATACCAGAAAATTCGTGAACAATTATTGCCGGAAAACTGAAAATCCAGCAACATAGACCAAAACCCCTTTTGACAAAAATGATTTTTAACATCATCAAAATGCCCCACCAAAATTAATGCATCACTATCCATATATTATCAACCAATACAATAAAAAAATTTTGGAATAATACCAATAAAAAATGTTCATAATAAATTTGGAAAGAAAATACCAAAGAAAATCCTACTTTTGTGGCTTTAGGGATCTTGGCTCCAAAGGTGATTCAAGAATGATTTTCTTCACTTCAAGGTCTTCTAACCCACACCAAACCCTTCCTTATATAGTAGAGGATGATCTTACAAGGTGAGAAAAGGTGAAAAATTGGAATTTTAATTGGTTAGTTTTGTAGGTATTGATGAGTGGAACAAGTTTAGTGAAGGAAGTTTATGGTTTTAACAAGTCTATAGGTATAAAATCCTTACACGGGTAATCAAACATTGCCCAAAAATTAATTCTAGGTATAGAATCTTTATTCCTTTCCATTTCTAATCTTAATCCTATAATTTCTCAGTTTCGGGTATTCGGTTCCCAATTAAGGTTAGCTCTCTCGGCAAGCCTGGGGCTCACAAGTTACTATTCACCTTTTTTTTTTTTTTACATATCTGTTAGGTCGTCCTCATCATTACTATGTCTATTAGATTTTCAAAAATATGACTAACAAAACTCAAATTAATTTTTAACTAATTTTTTGGGTGTTATATTATGTGATGCATTTTATTTTTATTTAAGGCAACGTTTTATAAGCATTGCTTTTTTCTGGTTAAAGGTAACGATTTATCTCATTGTTTTTTCTTATTGTTTAGGCAACTTATGAAAAGCGTTGCCTTTTCTAATATTGTAGTCCTCAATTAAAAACCGTTGCTTCTCAAAAGACCATGTTTTTTCAACTTAAAATCTTAGATGAAGCCTAAGGGTGGTCCCTATTCTTATATACACAAAAATATACAAAAACGATATATTTAGCTTTAGAAACTAGACCCCAAGGATCAGATGGGTTTGCTTTAGAGAAAGGCAAATATAATACTTTTCTTTTATTCACTATGTGATAGTATTTTGACTTCTCTCTGCACTTGATTTAACAAATTAATACATGCTTATGCTCAACCAATTCAATTCAAATTAGCAAAACATCAATGGGTAGGGTGCAATTGCGCATGAATGGCACTTAAATGTGCTTGTAGTGACTTGAGATTATTGAGACAACATTGAAAATAAAACGAAAATTTTGATAACACCTACATATACATATTGGAAGAGCTTACAAAGCTAAGCTTTATACATTAACACATCATCCAGGAATACATAAAAAAAAAGATCACAAAGCAAACAATTTTTAAATATCACTATGCAACCAAGACCATGAATTAATAGTAACACTTAATATACAAAAAAACTAAGAACGAAGAACTAAAACAAATAACCTAGAGGAAGCGGTAAAACTTTTCATAACCATGCTCATAATCCAATACAAAATTAACAGCAAACCTGATACTGAACCCCACATTTCAAGACATAACTACACCCCACGACTTATGGCAAGCCATTGAGATCACATGAAAACCTTCTCTCTACTTCTTGCTTATCCATTTAAAGAGGAAGGAATCACTTACTTTGTATGATTGTTGAGGATACTGTGTGCCTGCAGAAATTACACTGCAAGTCATAAAAAAGATAACTGGAAGAATCCTCATATTAAGAAGTTTGCACAAAACCTAATAAGACCGAAAATATGACCAAAAACCCTGAAGTTTAAAATAAAATCTAAGAAACCAGCACTAGACCTTGTTCATTTTTTATAATGAGAACAATGAATGTGGAGGTAAAAGTAAAGTCTTCCCATGGTAATACTAAAGTTTTCCCACTGCTCCATGATCCATTCCTCAATAGAAACAAAGTCAAATGGATAAGTTTCAAAATAGGAAAACAAAAAACGAGAGCAAGGCAAATACATTATATAGCATATAATTTCACCTTGTGCAAGAAAGAAGGTGACAACTTGTAAACCTAAGTCGTAAAACTAGTTCCAGCATCCATAATAAGTGCCCAAAGATTGGAATAATAAGCTACACAACTAATAAGAAGGCCGTCTACAATCCCTCTCTCAGATCCTGTGCTAATCCTGCATTTGCTACATTGTAGTGATACCTGATACACAACAAGTTCAAGAGTTAAAGCAACAACATAGTATAACAAATATTTAAATAATAGACACTTCACTTCTAGGTAAAACCTATAATGTAAGGTGCAAAGGAAAAAAGTATAACCCAACAGAAATTTGATAGCTGGTTTTGAAGAGATTGGATTTTTGAAATATTTGAAAGTATCTCACTAGGTTGACCTAGATATCATGTAATTATTAGTTGAGAAAGTGAAGTTAGTTAGATAGCTTCCTAAAATTTATAGATTTGCTTCCTCATTTTTGTTCCTTAGTTGTACATTCATTATGTCTCTCTTACAAGACATGACTTTTAGAACCTTAGTAAATAAAATCAAGATATTGGAATTATTTCCAAAAGCTGGATTAATGGAAATTGTTAAAAAGCTGATTGCAACCTACCTCTGTTTCATTGGGTGCCTTGCATTGTAAACTAAAATCCATTATGTAGCAAGAACCCCCAAACAAACCTTTTTTTTGGGTTGTGAATCATCCTCTTCCTCAATATTCAATCTACCCAGCTTTTGCCTAACTTGATTAATTTTGGTTAAGGGAACAAATGATCATGAAAAATACAAAGACCAATAAAAAGACTAAAGATATTATTATGAAATAGAGCTAAGAAAAGAGAACTCCAACATTATATGTCATGATTACCTTTTGAGCATCTTCAGGATTAATTGGTTGCAGGATTTGGACCAAGCATATCATGAAACAGAGATATTAGCTTAGAATAGTTTGGTTCTTCGTCAAATTTCATGTTCACTACAATCTCAATGATAATTAGATATAGATGAAGTGTCATTCATACCACTAATTAATGCTTACAAAACTATGTATAATTGCACAAATAAGTAACAATTGAATTTGAAAGTTCATCATCATCTAGACAATAGAATTGAAACTACCACAGTTAATGCTTCCCAATAAGCATTATTTCACGACGAAAAAATGCCAGGGTTACTAGATGCATCCAATAGTACAAGTGGTTACATGATAACTTCTCATATTAAAAACCAGCAAAACTCTGTGTAACATCCCCCTGCTTTATGGATTGACGATGTCCCCACAAACCACGGGTCTTTTCAACATGCTTTGTCCTCACTCACACGCTTCCTAGGAAAACTTCCCAGGAGGTCACCCATCCAAAATTACCCCAAGTCAAGCACGCTTAACTATGGAGTTCTTTTGTGATAGGCTACTGAAAAGAAAGATGCATCTTTGTGGCATAGGTAGTACCAATCAATTCATATAAGCCCTCCTTAACTGGATAGTCCATACCTATAGAGACTCAGGATCCCTCTCATTCAAGTGTGTAATCGGTTTATTCATGTACCATCCGCTGGAGGCAGGAACCGCTCCTTGTCCGTGCCTCTCTCAGTGATCACTCCCTACCTCGTCCCGGCGTTACATGCCCACCAGCTTCCGCTGGTTCGTCCCCGAACCACACGTCCTGGGAGAGGTGCAGGCTCTGAGACCATTTGTAACATCCCCCCGCTTTATGGATTGACGTCCCCACAAACCAGGCACGGGTCTTTTCAACATGCTTTGTCCTCACTCACACGCTTCCTAGGAAAACTTCCCAGGAGGTCACCTATCCCAAAATTACCCCAAGTCAAGCACGCTTAACTATGGAGTTCTTTGTGATAGGCTACCGAAAAGAAAGATGCATCTTTGTGGCATAGGTAGTACCAATCAATTCATATAAGCCCTCCTTAACTATAGTCCCATACCTATATAGACTCAGGATCCTCTCATTGGTGTGTAATCGGTTCATTCATGTACCCCTCCGCTTGGAGGCAGGAGACGCTCCTTGTCCGTGCCTTCTCACGTGATCACTCCCTACCTCGTCCCCCGTTACACTCTCACCCTTTCCCCAACTTTATAATCAAATGTCAAAAGAATCTGCTTCCTAATAGATAATTGTTTGGAAATAAAGTAACAACAACCATAAACAAAATTCAATTGAAAAAGAAAACTCAAGTACCAAATCATTGAAATATTATTTCCAAACATGGGGAACAACTTCCAATTTCAAAACCATAAAACAAAAGAAAAAAACATAGGCAAATAATCATAGATCTGAAAAAACTTGGAAGATTTGAATAATAATACTAACAAAAATAATACAAAAACAAAATAATAAAATAAGGAATACTTTGATGAACTTTAGTGGACTTCAAGGGCCTTCACTTCGAATCCAATGATTCCTGAATAGTGACATCAGGTGTGAAAGGGTGAAGAAGGTAATCTCCTGGGCTTTAAAGAAAATACAAAAAAATTTACATTATGGATTTCAGATTCAACTAATGCAATTTGAGGGAAAAAATTCCAAAAGAAAGTAGAGGGTGACTATGACTGGATGTGAACTGATGTGGATACATGGAGGCTTGAACGACAGACCGACGAACTGCGTAGCCGTGAGCGAGAGAGAGACTAGGTTTGTGACCGCGAGATAGGCTGAGCGAGACAGACCTTGAGCAAGATAGAGACTAAGCTGTGCAAAAATCACTAAGGATTTAGGGGTTTTTGAATGCGGAGAGGTTGAGGCCTTGAGCGCCAAAACCACTAGGGATTGAGGAAGGGAAGTGAGTGATTCCTCCAATCGGGAAATGTTCCATATCTGGGTGAGCAATGACACTTCTTCTTAGCCGCCGTGAGACGAGTGTCAGGGAATGCCCATTTTGTGGTAATGTTCACGGCTAAGGCGTTCATCGTTGTGGTTGAGGGAGGCATTCGAAAGGATGAACGGTGTGGTGTGGTGGCTCACGCGCTCACGAACTGGTGGTTGACGCGATCACGAATGCCTCTGAAAATGGTGCGGTCTGACGGGCTATTTCTAGTGACCTGAAGTTGGAAGTAGCGGCCGTTTCTGGCTGACGTGAATTGTGTGTGAAGGTGTAATGGCTGTGTGAAGTTGGGAACTTGTGAGAAAACTAGAGATTTGATCAATGGAAGGTTTACAGGCACAGTTAAAGGGAAAGCCAATATAGGTCGTGCCAATTAGTTTAGGCAACGATTCAAGTGGGGTGTCAGTAGAAATTAAAAGGCAACGGTTGCAAAGCGTTAACAATTGATTAAAAAGTCATTACCTATTTGTACAAGATATAACAACTTCAACATGTTGTCTTTTTCTTTTAAGACAACATTTTCTAAGCATTGCCTTAAAACCCGTTGCCAAAGCTTTGTATCGAAAAAGCATTGCCTATACTAACCAAATGCAATGGTTTGGAAGCATTGCCTTTAAAAGTGTTGTCTAAGGCCTAAAATGTTGTAGTGATAATAAAGAAGAGCAAGTCTATACCGTGAAGATAAGCTCTAGGAAGCAAAGCTCCCAGTAGGGATGCTAAAGCAAAAAGGACGTTGCTGAAGCCAAGAAGAAAAGAGAGAGAGAAGAAGGAAAGGACAAAAAGGAAGGTTGTCATTCCTGAAGCAGCATTAAAGCCCAAGAAGAGAGCAAGCTTCTAAAACTATGTCTAAGGAAGTTCTTCCTAAGACAAGTCAGAAAGGCAAAAAGAGGTTAACCAAGAAGTAGAAGCTAGCAGAAATCCTAAAGCCTTATGAACCATCAGAAAGCGAGCTTCCTAAGGGCAGACTTGACAAAGTCCCTATTCGAAGGAAGAATTTTGAGAGAAATATAGAAACCTACCTAAGTGGGAGTCGAGAGCAACACTCATTCTAAAATATTTGTGTGATGTAGAAGATGCAGGAACCACTACTGAGACACTGAATCTTCTAAGCATAAAGAAGAGGCAAAATGAATCCTCAAGGAGAGAGTTTTTCAAGAAAAGAGGAGACTAGATGAAGCAAGAAAACTAGAAAAGGCTAAAGGGATTCACGGTTCCAGGAGAAAAGAAGCCTTGTTGTTCCTAAACCCTTTATGGTAATTGAAGAACAGCCTATTAGGCCCATGACCTAACAATTTGGGCTCACCTCCTTTCCACTCTCTCCTGCTACTATAGAATACAGATGGCTTCAAAAACTTACTCCACCAGGTTCAGGAACCATTCCTGAAAAGACAACTTCAATTGAGATTAAGGTGGCTTCCCATGTTGATAGTGATGATTTTATGACCATCAATCAACAGTTAGAAGCCATCTCAAAATCCTTAGAACTAGGCCACAGCTTGAGGAAGAAGGTTTGGATGGACTCAATTTCTTCATAAATGAGCTCTTTTCCAATCTGGAACCGATTATTGAAGAACTATCTGCAAAGCCAATCACTGAAGAGGTAGCTAAGGAACTGATGGTTCCTCAACCTCCTTCTTCTATTCATAGAACTCATGTGGAAGAGAAAAAGGATAGGACATCAGAAGTTAGTGCTCCTCATGCTGTAGAAGCCGCCTCCGCTCCTAGGTGCTTAACATTACTTCGCTCCTACTACTAAACCTGCTTATGCTCTTGCCACCATTGCTATAACATCCTCCCAAGTACAACCTCATCCTTAAGTCATGGTATTATACTCAAGAGTTATTACTTATAAATTTGCAGACCTTTCTTAATTATCTATAGCAAGAATCGGTTTAATCATGTATTCACTAACTTGTGGTTTTATCAAAATATATAGCAAGAAACAACGTATTTATTTAATACAAGTTAAGTACAAAAGGAAGCTTTTCTAAGAGCTTTACAGTACATATGTTATCTTTAACTACCCTTGATAAATTGAAGAGGACCTCATCTATCTCTATTTTCCCTCAACAAGTCAAAAGGATCTAGCCTCTCTATTTACCCTCAACAAGTCGAAAGGATCTCACCTCTTTCTATTTACCCTCGACAAGTTGAAAGGATCTTATGTTGCGTTATTTGCCCTTGACAAGTCAAAGAGGATATCATGTTTCTTTATTTGCCATTGACAAGTCAAAGAGGATCTCATGGTTCTTATGGATATAGAACTTAATTCAATATATCATTCACTTTTATTTTTCCAAATGCATGGATAAAACACATATAGGCATTCATTCACAATATGATTTCAATCATGCCTCATAAACCAACCTTTAAAGTCACTAGCATGCATTTATATACAAAATACTTGAACCAAATGTCATTATATCATCAAATCAATACTTGGATTCAATTCCAGCATATTGGCAGATTTTCACAACTTTGTAGTATAAATTTATTTACATATCAAACAATCAATTTAGGGGCTATAAAAATTACCCAAGACACTTCAATAAGGTTCCATAAAAATTTTGGAGCAAAAGAGTTCTCTAACTATGTTAACAAAATTACACAAATTTGGTGGTTAGAAACCCTTAACCTCAGCTCAAAACCCAAAATTCATAATTTTTAACCCTAGCAAATCATTGAATCAATTCAAAAGAAAAATCAAATTTGCAATTCAAGATGTTGTCAACACTCTGTAAAAATTTCAAAGGAAAATTCAATCATTTACTATGGTAATAAAATTAGACAAATTCACAGCTTTAGTTATAATAATCTAGGTAGGAATACCATTTCAGTTCTATTTTTTATAAGGCATTAGGAGTCAAAATCAGAGCTCAAGAAAATTTGTGTAATTTAAGATGTTAGCTTCAATATATAATTTTTCTAGCTCATAAAAATATTTACAATTCTACTAGAAAATTCGTGAACAATCACTACCAATAGGAAAACAAAAAATCTAGCAGCATAGACCAAAACCCCTTTTGATAAAAATGATTTTTAACATTATCCAAACACCCCACCAAAATTAATACATTACTATCCATATATTATCAACCAATACAATTAAAAAATTGCAGAATAATACCAATCAGAAATATTCATAATAAATTTGGAAAGAAAAGGTCAAAGAAAATCCTACTTTGGTGGCTTTAGGAATTTTTGTTCCAAAGGTGATCCAAGAATGATTTTCTTCACTTCAAGGCCTTCTAACCAACACCAAACCTTTCCTTATACAGTAGAGAATGATCTTACAAGGTAAGAAAAGGTGAAAATTGGAATGTCAATTGGTTAGTTTTATAGGTATTGATGAGTGGAACAAGTTTAGTGAAGGAAGTTTATAGTTTTAACAAGTCTATGTTAATGTTTTGAGGATTTGAACCTTGTTTGTGGTTGTTTGAGAAGAAAGAAATGGAGATTTAGAGGCTGCTGTACTTGGCCGAGAATGGCAAAAAAAATGATAAGGTTAGGTGGTTTGAAGTAATCTTGTTATAAGGATAGCATTTATGTAATCAAGGTGTATTTCTTTTCCTTTAAATGAAACAATGGAATGGATGACTAGGATTTAATCTTATTAATCAAGATTAAATCTTGGTCATTCACTTGGCTTTAAAAGATAAGCATTATCTTATTGTAAGGATTAAACTATCTTTCGTTGTTAGAAATTACATATCGAAATTTTACAGAACGGGTAAAACTCTTACACGGGTAATCAACACATTGCCCAAAAATTAATTCTAGATACAAAATCTTTATTTCTTCCCATTTATAATCTCAATCCTAAAATTTCTCAGTTTTGGGCATCTCAGATCCCAATTCTAAGGTTGCAGCGTCCGACAAACCTCCGGCTCGCAAGTTATTATTCACATTTTTTTTTTACATATCCATTAGGCCGTCCTCATTATTATTACGTCTATTAGATTTTTGAAATTATGACTAATACAACTCAAATTAATTTTTGACTAATTTTTGGAGTGTTACAACAATTGCTTATGTTCCATCTTCTCCACCTCCTCCTACACATGCTGAAATTGAGGCTAAATTGCCAAAGTCTAGGGAAACCATACCCCTAGATGTAACATCATTTGTTGCTTTATGGATTGACGACGGTCCCCACAAACCAATACGGGTTTTTCAATGTGTTTTGTCGTTACTCACACACTTCCTGAGAAAACTTTCTAGGAGGTCACCCATCCCAAAATTACTTCAAGTCAAGCACGCTTAATCGTGAGTTCTTTTGTGATGGGCTATTGAAGAGAAGATGCATCTTGTTGGCATAGGTAGTACCAATCAATTCATATAAGAAATTTGTAACTGTATAGTCTCATACCTGAGACAGTCTCAGGATCCTCTTATTCTAGTGTGTAATCGGTTCATTCATGTACCCCCGCTTAGAGGCTTGCCAGGAGCCACTCCTTGTCTATGCCTTCTTGCACGGCGATCACTTCTCCCTTGTCAGGGCGTTACACTAGACATACCAGAGCCTTCTCTAGAGCTCTCCATCCACTTCTGCACCAATCCATTTGATATACCAACCCTCATCAGAGCCTTCAACCATCTCTACACACATCCAACTGCTTCTGCAAAATCAGAAGGACATGGCCTCTAGGTTGGATCAGGTTAAAGCTTCCAGGATTTGGTATGGTGCCCAACTAGGAGTCATGAGGAAATAATGCTTCAGATCCTTCAAAACACTTAGGAGATTCTCAGAGAACTGAGACGCTGGGGCTTATGATGGTGTTCTTGGTTTCCAACACACCTCCTTTTTGCTAATGTCAAGAGAGGGAAAAGAAAAGGAAGAAAATCTATTAGGTGCTGAACAGGGGGAGCATCATTGAGGGGGAGCTCAAAAAGATGTTTTGTTTTAGCATGCATTTGTTTTGAATGATCTATTTTTATGTTTTTTTTTTCATGCTCTGATACCATTCTTTTTTTCTTGAAGAATATTCTGGTGCTTTTATGCTGTATATAATTAGTCTAGTTATATTTGTTGAAGAAACATATGTGTTGTGGTTCTTTTAAGCTCTGATACATATCAATGCCTTGTTTATCATGCTTAGCTACTCGTGTATCATGCTTGAGATGTATGCTTCTTAGCTCTTAGGGTTTGCTCTAATATGTTGATCCTTTAGCACACTATTTAGCTCATCTTTGGTTCCATGATTAGCATTGACAAGTATCTGGTGAGCACATGTATTATCTTTGCTTTGATACGCATATCTATTTGTGCTTTGATACGTATGTTTTGCTTACATGCTTAAAAAGTTTTTTTTTTTTTTATATATGAAACATATATACTCTAATACACATATAATGTTTTCATGAGTTCTATATAACTCACTCTAAATACAGTAGTGATAAGTTTCTGCTAATCTTCAGAAACTTGTTTTACATGTTGTAATAAAATTGAGAGCAGTTTGTGAACTTCAAAAACCTTTTATGTGTACAAAGTTAATATGTTGCAACACTACCAGAAAGTGCTATTTAGCGACGATTTTTTTTGTAGCAGCGGTTTATATTAAGGGCCACAAATCTATTTCCTTTCGTGGCAGTTCTAGTAAAAAGAAGTTGTTAAAAATATTAAAAACAAATAAGAATAATAAAGTGAAAAATGAAACATCAAAACAAAACCCAATCTTTCTCTCTTGTACCAGAAACAAAACCTAACCCTTGTTTAGAAACTCTTAAAATTCAATTTTATCAAGAAATTTAATTGAATTTTATACTTTAAAAGTAACTTAAGTGAATGAATTGAATTTCTATAAGAAGAAAATCAACAAAATTAAGAAATTGAAATTAGACCAAATGAGGATAATTTGGTGTGATAATTGAATTCCAACTAATGAAAATACCAAAATAACCTTATTTGAATATAACGTTTTATTCCTAACCTATTAATGAAGATAAAATAGTAAAAATAATTAAATTAATTTATTTTTAAACTTATTTCAAATTAAAGAATTGAATTAATTTACTAATTCATTCTCAACATAAGAATTTAATTTAATTTCTAATTTTTGATAAAATTCAATTCAATTTCCTCTCATTAAAATTTTCAAACGCCTTGTGAGATTCCATCGCCTCCTCTTGGTCTCCACCTCAGCCCTCGTCTCCGGCGTCGGTTCCAAAACCATAGCCTTCAACTGCCTCTTCTACTAGCTCTTCCTTCAAATCCAGCCACCACCACCACCACCACCGTCAAAGGTTACATGGCGGTGCAATCCTTCTCTTCCTTCCCTCGAACCGTGCTCTCCTTTGCGGGGGTTCTATCAATTTCACTGGCCTCTCTGTCGAAGACGACGCCGACGACGCCGTCATTTTCTCGCGGTTTGACTCGATGACGAAGCTGGAAGTCCGATCGTAGATCTATGAGCGTCACCGCCTCTGTGCTCTTCAACTGCGTAAGGCTCCACGACTGAGAAATATTTTCTGTATCTTTTTGTATTATTCTTACATGAAACAGATCTCGGTCGCAAATTTGACGGGGTTAACTCCCAGCTCCGAACAAAGATCAGCCTGTTATTCTCATATATCTCTCTCTTTATCTCATACTGATTTGATTATCTTGTGTTTAGGATTCAGATTTGCCTGTTACTCCTAGATCGATTGGATTTTAGGCAGAGAAAATGAAATTGATTACTTGTTTAGAGCAGTTTATGATTTCTTATATGTTATCCTCATATCAATTTTGAAATAGGAATTTGCTAGGATAAGGTTGACAACGTGAAAATGTAAGATTGAATTTTTTATTTTTACGGAGTTTGGATAAGTCACTGAAATATAGCATGATTTTACCTCTACGAGTTGAAAGCCTTACATCCATTTTGTTGAATCATTTTGAATTCATAAGTCACTGAAATATAGCATGATTTTACCTCAATGAACAATTCTGGTCTCTGTTTTAAATTTTTATCTCTTGAAATAAATTTGTGGTTGTGGAAAAAGAGAAGATATTATTTTATCTCCTTGTGATTTAGACCATTTAATCTGCTACAAAAAATATGCTTCGACAACAAATGTTTGTGTTAGGAACTTAAATGGAAGATGATCTACTATTCTACTTGTTCTTAAAAGATGAAAAACAAAGGAGATATTCGAGCCCAACATTTGTTTGTTTTGGTTGACTAATTATTGTTCTTCTTACTATGTGTCAGCAACTGAAGGATCAATTTCTGGTTTCTTTCCACTTGGTAAAATCCTTGTAGTTAGAACTTTCATTGATCGAGTGGAATGGACAGTTTTCTTTTTAATTTTTCTAAGAGACAGCCAGATAGGTGCAGGGTGGCATTTTGTTACCAAAATCATTTACCTTGATATGGGAAGGTTACAAACTGAACCCAAATTTATTGCTTTATTTTGTCTTCACCTCTGTTACTACAGACAATATGGACCTTGAATGTGCTTTATTTAAAAGCTAAATGTATGACCTTGCATTCCTATTCCAAAAACCATATATAATCACACACTTTGGTCATACCAACCAGAATTTTTACAATTAAATCTTCAAGAAAAAAATGAAGCACCAACAATGTTACTTGTTTGTCTCTTTGACAATTTTTCAAAACAATGTTACTGTGACCAACCAACAAACTTCAACAAAGAGTATGCTACATTGCTCACAAGCTTTCTTTGCAACTTATTTTGTGTTACTTGGCTTGTTTCTTTCCTCCTTTTTTTTTGTTTGCGGATTTGACACTTAGTTTAAAGTTAAAGTCATATATATCTGAATTCATTTGTGTATTCTTGCCGGGGAGATCTTCATTGCTAGACCATTATGGTTATTTACAACCACATCTATCAGAAAGTGAAGTTCATGGCAACAAGTAAGCAATTGTTTTTCCTCTGCACTGGAAGAAAACTTTATTAGCAGATTTCTTTATTCTCTCAAGAAGCTGTCTCTTTCTCCCCTAGCAAGTTCTTTTTCTGAAAAAATTTCTTTTAGCATTGTTATTGTTCAAGAGTTAGCTAATGGTAAGACATTTGGATTGATTGATCTCATTTACTCAGTCAATTTTTATTGCTAAGTTTTTTTCATGGAATACTTAGAAGAAATATACATTATTTAACTATTCCATCATTTCTATTTTATGATTGTTTAAAGAGTGATTCGAGATGGAAAACGTTTCACAACTGAATACATGTTATCTGTATTTGTTTCTGCATGTATGGGCTAGCTGCATCATCATATTTGGATGAGTGTCTAAGAACTGGAGTGTTTTTTAAAACAATGCTAGGCATGATAGAAGTATATATTCGTTTTTCTTGAATAGATTGATCCAATATGATTCATGCATCATTAAAGAATGATTTTTTTATTTGTTCATTGTCATCTTATTATTCAGATCATAATTCGTTCTCCATATTTATTCCCTTCTTTTCAGGGCAATGCAATTGTGCTCTTCAAAAGAGATTGTAAAATGTTCAGTGTGGATTTAGAAATGGTGATTTATTCTTCCTCTGTTTCTTCCTACTTTCTTGTTGGTCTTTAGAAATTTCAGAACATGATTGAAATTGTTTGCTATGATTCTTGTTGAAATTGTTGGTATATGGGTTCATTGTTGCTGTCTGGTTTATTCTCCTTCCAAATACAGTAGAAAGCATAAAAATTTGGAAAGAGAACAAAAAAACTAACTGAAGCAATAATTAGTGCTATATGTACAAACCCAGTGTAAAGATCTGCTTTTGATTTGGTTTTTCAACTTATCAATCAATGCTTTTTAATCATTCAATGAATCCCTTTTATCCTTAAAATACAAGCTTATCGAGAAAATTTGCCAAATTGATTTTGCAATAAGTGGCATATTTTAGATGATTTTGTTTTGTTTTGACAATTCTTGATATTATTGAGCTTTGGGGATAAAGATGCCATTTGCCTGAACTCTAATTAATTTACTGTAGTTTTTGTTTGGTTTTATGTGATCATGTTACTCATTTTGCTTTCGAATTTCTCGTACATTTAGCCGTGGAGATTCAAATTTGGTTATGTGGCTCTTTAGGTGTGTCTATAATTGAAGATGGAGGAGCGGATGGTGTTACAATGGAATTAGAACTGCAGTGGGATGGGAATCCGAGCATTATAATTGACATTAAGACTCTTAATGGTGTTGCGCTACCGATTCAGGTACTTCTCAATTTCTAGTTTCTTTTGATTGCTAGTGGCTGGTTGGAAGCCTTCATATGATTTAGTTGTGTAGTTTAGTGGCTGTTTGGAAGCCTTCATATGATTTAGTTGTGTAGTTTCTGATGTCGACTATCAATTTTCTCACTCTCCTTATCTTTGAGGACTACATGCTAATTGTGCCAAGGCTTGCTTTTTTTCTTTTCATTCAATCAAACTAATGTAAGACCTGAATTCTTATAATTTAATCTGCCATCGTATCCATGTTGCTCTGAAACTGAATGTAACTATAAACTGAATGCCATCTTATTTTGGTTAGCCGGTTTTGCTTCAAAATTAATCTCATTTTCTTAACACCGGTTTTGCAAAAGAGATTGCTATAGCCACTATTGCTCAGCAGCTTACACTTCACATCATCAGAAAATAGCACTATTTTCCAGGACTGATGTGGAGACAGCAAAACCAAGGTTTAATTTTCTCCTCCTTTTTTTATTACTTTGTTTATTTGTTTATGGATTTCTGTAAAGATGTGAGAGACAATTCTCTTGCTAAGTTTGATTTTAGGCTTCCCTTAGGGATGTAAAGATGTGAGAGACAATTCTCTTGCTAAGTTTGATTTTAGGCTTCCGTTAGGGATTAAATTTTTTGATAGATTACCTTATTTGTATCTCTTTGGATTTTGATTAATTTATAAACTATATATTGGAGATGATGATGATGAAGAAGAAGAAGAAGAAGCTTGCTTTAGTTAATTAGAAGATAATAGATAAGCCATTCCTTTCATGCACTTTAGTTATTATTCTCCCTTTGATTTAATACCCCTTCAATATGATTTTCAGGGTATGTGAAAACATCCCAATTGTTCTTTGTGGCAACTAGGTTGATGTGAAGGACAGGAGAGAATCCAAAACAAGTTACTTTCCATGGAAAGAAGAATGTTAGAGAAGAATGCAACTGTTTTTTATTTTATTTTTTTTGTTATGGATTTTCTTTTGATGCTTATATGCTAGATTTGTATAAATACTTGTTCAAGATTGTTATAATAGTGACATTTGATACTTGTGCTCTTTCTGTCAAAAGTTTTAGAATTTCAGTTAAATATGATCGTTGATCGCTAGTGTAGTCCAAGAAACCACTTAAGGTCTCTAATTATAGAAAAAAAAGGTATCTTTTTTCCTCTAAAATGGAAGATTATTGGCGGTTTGAATTTGATAGAAAATCAAACCTAGCATTCGTAGCGATTCCAAACCATCGGTAATTATTAAGCATAAGGTTATTCATTAGGTACTTCAGTTTCAAATCGACACTAGAAGTGCCAAAGCCGTCACAAAAGCAACCGCTCACGGCGCAAAACCTATTTTTGTGGCGATTGTCTGCGGTTCCCTAAACTGCCATGAATTGGTTTAAGGATAGCATTATTCGCAAATTGGCAAATGTACCGTCGCTACTAAACCCAAATAAAATTGCCGCTAAATGCTATTTTTCTGGTAGTGCAAGTTTTCTTTCATGTACAAAATTGCATAGCATTTCAAAAATATGCTTGATATATGTTGTGTTGGATGAGAAATCTAATCAAGAGGATATATCACAAGTATTACTTATTTTTATATATGAGCGTGTGTACTTTTAGAAAGATCTTTATTGACCGAAATTCAAGGTGTTTCTCTTTCAAAAAAAGGCTTAAACGTTGATATCCTTTTTTTAATATTACTCTTACTCCTAAGAAAGTACTGAGTATGTTCAAAAACCTCATGGAAAGTAAAGACAGCTCTTATTTAACTCACTTAAGGCTTTGAAATGTTTTTAACTTTTTATCTATTACACCTTAAGAAAAGAACTTCTGAAAATCACATCATATAGTGATTTGAAAGAATATTGGTTATTATGTTACATTTCTTGTTATATTTCTTTCAAAATTTCTCTTCAAAAGATTTTCTTCAAATTGGTTTGTCATCATAAAAAGAGGGAGATTATTAACTCCCAAGCCTTTCAGAAAGCTTTATTGTAATATGTTTTGAATGATAACCCAACTAATTTTAAGGAAAATATTTTGAAGAATGACTAATGTCTACCTTGAGTTTCTTGTAGTAGCAAATAGGTTCTTTCGTTAGCATAACATTGTTTCTGTAGTGAAAATAATTTCACTTTACATGTGCAAACATGTTGTATCTCATTTAAAGAGATTGGAACTTAATGGAAGTGTAAATTATGTCGTGAAATGAGCGTATAAGTGTCTAACGGATTGAAGAAAATCATCAAGTACGAGAAACCAAGGCACAAATTTTCAGAAAGTAGGACGTGACTGGAGAAAATATGCTTGAAGTGAAGAAATCTATCCAGCTTAAGCATCTGTAAGCATGATTGAAGATTAAAAGATCAAAGACATTACAAGGAATTGATGTTGCACTTCAAAACGCTCACGTTACAGTGAAACGATGCACTTTTAGGTAAAAAGAAGGAAATTTGAAATTCAAATTTGAAGTCAAACCCAGTTACAGACTAGCATGTCATCTATTCTGCCAATTTGGTCAACCACTTAGCTTCTAGAAGGAAGTGTTCAGAAACCTCGTTAGAAAGTAAAAAGTAGTTTCTCAAAGTAGTCTTAGAAACCATTATTTCACAACGGCTTTTACAACAGCTTAACACAAGACGAGCTATTCCTCTAGATGTATTTCCAAGACACAAACAGATGATCAACACGTGTCACTTGGACAACAAATCAAGGGCAATGGTCATAAAGGCAACCAGCTATAAATGGAGATCCTAGCGTTCAAAGAAAAAAAAATTTTGATACGCTACAAAAATTTCTCCTTATCTTTTATAAAGTTCATTAATTCTTGTAATCAATTTCCTTACTCATAAAAAAATTTTCTTTTTACATTCTTTTCTTCCAAGGAAGAATCATAGAAAGAATTCATTCAAGTTTTTCCAGGTCTATTATTGTATATCTTAAGGAAACTTGAGTGTAGGTTAGTTTAAGTGGCAAACCCAAACACAAATCTCTTGTAACCTCGATCCAGGTAGTGATTGGTGTGAGATAGCTTGGAGAGGCTAAGTAAAAACTATTTACAATGCGACCAGAGTGAGCTCCTGGTCATAGTTTAGCCTGGAAAGGCTAGTATAATACTACTTGGATTAGCTTGGAGAGGCTAGTACAAGACTACTTAGGTTCAGCTTGGAAAGGCTGATGAATAACTACTTGGGTTGTGAAGGGTTAGGTTATTGGTCAGGGTAAGAGCTTGGGAAGGCTACTAGCAAGACTATTTAACTTTCTCAAGTTAAAAAAGGTTTCTTTTAGTGGAACTCAACTATTGTTGAAACTGGATGTAGGTAGGTTGGCTGAACCAGTATAAAACTTCTGTGCATTATCTCTTCTCCTTCATCCTTCATTATTTTTATTGCTTTGTGATTATTATATTGTCCTTTCTGGAAAACTTGTTTTCTTTTACGTAGTTCCTTGTATATCGTAGTTTAGAAAGTTGCTTTCTAATATCACTAGCATTGTTTTCGTTGCTCTACAAGTACAATACTTGATAGTACTCTATTCAAGTTTTCAGAAATGAGAAAACGTAAGAAAGGCTAAGTTCTGATTCAATGCCCTTCTCGTGCTCTTTCACTCTACACAAATGTCAAGAACAAGGTTGAGAACTCTCTAGAAGGAGCTTGGAGCAAAAAGGAAAAAACTGAAAAAAGTCACTTTCCTGTGAGCATTATAGCTCTCATGTTACCGCTACAGCACTCGGCAAATGAGGCTTCAACAATTCTTGAGCTCATGGTTCAAGAGCGTTGTAGGCTTATTTTAGTGCTGCAACACTAGTGCGGCAGTGGATTGTAGATAATTATCTGTTTTTGAGCCCCACTTCGGGTTATCTTAAAGAGTAATATTTAAGGGATTAAACAAGACTTTTACCCTACCTTTTGAATTAATTTTGGATCTGGAGTTAGGCAGCCAATTTCTCTCTCTACATCTCTCTCTTCTTCTTCTCTATTCTTCTCTCTCTAGGGATTCCACTAGTGAATTGGGTTTGTTTTTGGGAATTTTAACAAGGATCCTTCCTATTATTTCTAGGTACTCTTTTTAATTCATTGTTGTAATCCTCTAAAGATGGAGGAGTAGATTTTCTTACTAGTGTGAGGATTTCCGATGGATTGGGATGATGTTTGAGTCCTCTTTATTAGTTATTTGCATTAGTCAAGCTCTAGAGGTCGATCAATCACTAGTAGAATTGATAGTAATATATTACTAATAGCCATTGATGTATTCAACATTTTGGTCTATGATAACTAGTTCCAATCCTAGGAATACTTTGCACTAGTGCCACTTTATTATTGCTATTACCATTTAATTTTAATTGTTTCAATTTTAATTCTCAAAGCCCCAATTTTTCCTAACTATGTGATAAAGCTTCCTTGAGAGATGACTTAGGTTGTGCACTTTACTACATTTTTGGTGTAATTTAGCATTAAAATTAATTTTTAATTTGAGGAGGTAAGCGACAATCCTCTGTCAAATTTTGGCATTGTTGCATGGGAGGCATTAAAACTTAGTTGTTTATTTTAATATTTTTTATTTTATATTATTTTTATTTATTTATTTTTTAATTATTGCTTTTGTTTTTATTTTTTGTTTTTATTTTTTATTGTTCCCTTATATGAGTCATTCCCTACCTATTGGCAATTTAATACCTCTTGATTCTAAAATTGAGAAAACCTTAAGGCAAATTAACAAGCAAAACATCAACAAGAGGAACTTTCTGAGCATTCTAACCTCAATTTCCTGTTTCAGGTGATACAACAAATATGGTAGATCACAGGACACTAAGGGAGGCCACTACTCCTGACTTTGCCTGGCAGCCCCTGGCAATCATATGCTCGAGGCTTGATACTAATTTTGAGCTAAAGGAGTACATGGTCCATGGTTTACCTAAGTTCCATGGATTGTCTGAGAAGACCTACACCAACGCTTGAAGTAGCTGCATATGGTGTGTTGGCATTAGGCCCAATGGAATGGAGGTGGATGATGTCAAACTTAGGGCATTCCTTTCTCCCTAGAGGTGCTGTAAAAAATTGGTTCTTCAACTTTCCTGATGGAATTTTGAATAGCTGGACTGCATGAAGAGACTTTTCCTTAAGAGCTACTTTCCCACCTATCTCTATAATCTATCAATCAGATAAGACCTTGCATGAGTATTGGGAGCATTTCAAGCTCCTATGTGCCAGCTGGCCCAACCATCAAATCTTAGAGAGCTCCTCCAATATTTTTATGAAGGTCTTGTACCTGCTATAGTTGCATGATTGATGTAACACCCTCCAAGTATAACAACATCCTTAAGCCATGATATTAGACTTCAGGAGTTGTTACTTATAAATTAGTGGACCTTTCTTAAGTGTCTATAGCAAATTCGATTGATTCGTGTAATAACTAATTCGTAATTCTACAAAAACATATAAAAAGGAAACAAAGTATTCGTTGAATATAAATCCAAATACAAGAAAAAACTCTTCTATTAGCCTTAGTGTACATCTGTCTCTTTATATATTTATAAACATATATACATAAGAAAATAAGATTGATAAGGAACTTCAAGTATTGAGCTTCCATAGTGGCCATCTCATTATTCTCTTGAGAAATCTAGAGACGACAAGGGAACAGAAACAACATAGGGGTGAGACTGTGAAATTCTTAGTAGGGCATTCCTCAAACACATAATAAAATTCATGTCATCATTATCATCCCAGCTACTTCGGTTTATTTTGAAAAAATGTGATCGTGTAATACATATCAAATATTCATTTTAAAGTTCAAAAATCATCATTCCAAAGTAAGTTTCTTTTAGCATTCAATCACTTAATATACATATATCATAATACTCAAGATCATAGTAAATTATCTTAAACAAATAATTCAATGCAATATGCATATGCAAATGATAAATGCAGTGATCTAAGTGCTGGATAGGATTCTTAGCAAGATTAATAGCATTAATATTATCACAGAAGATAGGGATTTTGGAATACCTCAGGTGATAATCTTCTAGCTGGTTCCTTATCCCAGTACCTGGGTACAACATTTGCAATAGCTACATATTCGCTTAACGTAGAGAGTGCAATGGTATTCTGCTTCTTGCATGACCAAGTGATGAGGCTCTTCTGAAGAAATAGTAGCATTTATTAGTGCTTTTCCTGCTACTCTGTCTCTCAGCG
Organism: Dalbergia oliveri; assembly: GCA_030441495.1. Lineage (NCBI taxonomy): Eukaryota > Viridiplantae > Streptophyta > Magnoliopsida > Fabales > Fabaceae > Dalbergia > Dalbergia oliveri. The sequence goes on from JAMLFY010000003.1 coordinate 20,709,946, forward strand.
AAGTCAACACCACAGTAACCTACAATCTTACAAGATGTACCTTTCTTGTACCATAAGTGAATATTAATAGTACCAAATAAATATCTAAAGATTCTTTTGACAATATTTAAGTGTGATTGCTTTGGATTAGATTGAAATCTAGCAAAAATCCCCATGCTTAATTGAATGTTTGGTTTACTTCCTAAGATACATAAGTGACCCAATCATCCTTCTATAACTGCTTCTGAGACCTTTTCACTATTCTCATCAGCATCGATGATTTAAGATGGATGCATAGAGATACTCATAAGTTTGACTTGATCCATATTGAACTTTTTCAAAAGCTCCTTTGTATACTTTTCTTGATGGATCAAGGTTCTTTCTTTTGTTGTTTTATTTGCAAATCGAGGAAAAACTTAAGCTCATCCATCATGCTCATCTCAAATTCACTTTGCAGTAATTTTGAAAACGTTTCACAGAGACTGGTTAGAGGCAAATATAATATCGTCAATATATATTTGGACTATCAGAAAGTGATTATCTTGTTCAAGAGTAAAAAGGGTAGTATCAGCTATACCTCACTTAAACCACTCTTCAGTAAGAAAGTACTTAGTCTTTCATACCAAGCTCGGGAAGCTTGTTTCAGACCATAAAGTGCCTTTATCAGCTTGAAGACATGGTTGTGAAGGTCTTCACTCTCAAAACCAAGAAGTTGCTTAACATAAACTTCCTTAGAGAGGAATCCATTTAAGAATGCAAACTTGACATCCATCTAGTAAAGAGTGAATCCCATAAAGGAAGCAAAAGCAAGTAGCATTCTTATGGTTTCTAGCCTAGCTTGGTGCAAAGGTTTCATCATAATCAATTCCCTCTTATTGATTATAACCTTGTGCAACCAATCTTACTTTGTTTCGGATGACTTTGCCAGCTTCATCGAGCTTGTTCTTGAACACCCATTTTGTTCCAATGATCATTTTTCCTTTGGGTCTTTTAATAAGCATCCAGGCTATGCTTTTCTCAAACTAATCAAGTTCTTCTTGCATATCATCTACCTAACTTTGATCACTCAAAGCTTTTTCAATGCATTTAGGTTTGATGGTGGAGATGAAAGCATGGTTTGACTAATTTCTAAGGGATGATCTAATTCTCACACCCTTGGAAATAACTCCTAGAACTTTGTTATGAGAAACTACTTTTAGATCAGAAACTCCCTTGTAGTTTCTAGTTAGTGATAATCTTCAATTTCTATTTCATCTTAGAATTGCTCTTCTTCATGTTTAGAAATGTCACTTTTTGATGTCTTTGGAGTCCTGAGCAAGCTTTTTGAAGTGTCTAAGTTCTGGAATCTACTTTATGAAGGTTGAGCTTTTATCTGCTTGCTTTTTGAATAATTCTTGAGGTTCAGTTTCTCTAGATTCTCATTCAAATCTTCAAGATCATCAGCAAAATCCTTCTTTAGCTCCTTGAACTTGATGTGGATAGTCTCTTCAATGCATAGCATTCTTTTGTCATATACCCTGTAAACTTTAGAGATTGAGGAATAACCTAAGAAAATGACATCATTAGACTTAGGATCAAACTTTGCGAGTTTGTCCTTGGTATTAAGGATAAAACAAGATGAGCCAAAGATATGAAAATATGAAATGTTGGGTTTTCTGCCCTTCCATAGCTCATAAGGAGTTTTCTTGAAAATTGACCTTAGAAAGATTTTGTTTTGGATGTAGCAAGAGATGTTCACAGCCTCCACCTAAAACTTTTTGATAAACCACTTTCTAAAAGTATTGTTCTGGCCATCTCTTATAGGCTTCTATTTTTCCTTTTAGCAATCCTATTTTGTTGAGGAGTTCTAGGTGTAGAAAACTAATGAATGATGCCATGTTTTTCACAAAACTTTTCAAAAACATGATTTTCAAATTCTCCTCCATGATCAGATATGATAAAGCTGATTTGAGAATTTTTCTCAATACAAACATGTTTTGAAAAGACTTTGAATCTCTTGACCACTTCATCTTTAGAAACTAGGTAGATAACCCATGTAAATCTTGAGTAATCATCCATTATGACAAGATAATATCTCTTCCAACAAGACTAGAAGTCTTAGTTGGTTTGAAAAGATACATGTGTAAAAGCTCAAGTGGCTTATTGATTGAAACCACATTCTTGTTGTGGAAAAAAGCCTTGATTTGCTTGCCTTTCTCACAGAAGTCGCAGTTGAGTCCTTGTCAAATCTGATCTTTGGCAGGCCTTTAACAAGCTCTTTCTAAGAAAGCTCAGAAATAAGCTTCATATGAGCATGCCCAAGCTTTTTGTGCCACAACCATTTGTTATCCATGAAGGATGTGAGACATTTTAAACCTTGATCTAAAAGGTCATCCAAGAATAATATATTAAGTGTTATCATGCCTCTTGCCATATAAGAAGACTTATCTCAAAGTGGGATTTACTATCTTGCATGCATAGGCATTAAATAAAATATTAAAGCCTTAGTCATAGAACTAGCTGAATACTCAACAGATTGTGAGCTAGACCATCAACAAGCAACACATCAGAAATTTGGTGGGAATCATGCTTACCAACATTTCCTATGCATGTGGCTTTGGCCTTACCTCCATTAGCAAACTTGACTGATCCAAAATTCTTAGACTTGAAGTTTTTGAACCATCTTCTAGACCCAGACATGTGTTTAGAATAGACACTATCCATGTACCACTTGTTGTCTACTTCAACGTGCATTCTTAGACACACCTGCAACAAACACGGTTTTTAATTTAGATACCTATACCTTCTTGGGTCCTTTTGGGTTAGTCTTTATAAGAAAGGTTTTCCAGCCTTTGTGACAGACTTCTTCCTCATGAAGCACTTGTCAAGTGTCCTTTCGTATGACAGAAGTTGCAAGAAACTTTGTTCTTCACTTTCTTCCTGAGTTGCCTTTTTTTTTCTCATCCATTTCCTCTTCATATCCAACATATTTCGAAAATATGGCCTCTGAACTCTAAGCATTATTTCAAGAATTTTCAAACTATTAACCATCTTTTTGAGGTTAGATTTGAGAAGCTTTGAAGTCATTTCTAATTCAGAAATAATTTTTTGAGTTTTCTCATTTTCTGATAGGCTTCAGCTTCTAGGGCATTAGCTTAATGTTTGAAACTTTATTTTCTCCTTTTAGCTCTTGTTTCTCAAGCCTTAGATTTTTAGCTTTTGACTTGGCCATTTCAAGTTCTAAAACAATCTTTTGATGTTTCTTCTTTAGGTTGAGATAGTGAGAGGAAAGAGTTTTAGAATTTTCAAGCAACGTTTCATAAAAAACTAAAAGTTCATCATAGAAAAGATCAGAGTTCGGACTTGTTTACCTCAAATTCACTTTCTAAAGTGCAGTCTGCCATGAAGCATAGGTTGGAAATGTCTTCTAGCTCTTCCTAGACTTCTGATCCTTCCTTCTCTTGTTCAGAGTCACTCCACATAGCCAGCATGCCTTTCTTTTTCTTAGAGACTTCTTCTGTGGTCCCTTGAGCTTGGGATATTCTAGTTTGAAGTGTCCCTTCTCACTACAATTGTAGCAAGTGACACTTTCAAGCTTTCCTTTGCCTTTCTTGTCTTTCCTGAGATTGATATATCTTCTTCTCTTTAATTTGCCTTTCTAGGATTTGGACATCTTTCTCACCAGCATGGACATCTCGTCCATGTCTTCTTCTTCTGTCTCATCATCAGATTTTTCCTCTTCATCAGAGGATTTTGCTTTTGATGAGACGACTTCAAAGCCATGGACCTACTTTTTTCATGAATTCTTTTTGCATTTCAGAGAGCACAACCTCCTAGGTTTTGAGACCCAATGAGTGTATCCAAGACTGAGAGTTTGAAGGTTTTTGACTTCTGTAATGACTTAACCTTAGGTAGCCATTTGGTAAGGAGGCTTTTTAAGATTTTTCTAACCATTTCTAAGTTAGAATATCTTTTGCCAAGACTCTTTAGTTGGTTTATGATGTGCATAAACCTTGTGGTCATTTCATCAATACTTTCTTGATCTGTCATTTTAAACATTTCATATTGATGAACCAGCATATTGATCTTAGTTTCTTTAACTTGATCAGTACCTTCATGCAACATGTACAATCTGTCCATATCTCCTTTGATGTGCCACACGTAATGATTTTGTTAGATTCAGCCTTGCTTAGTGCACACGTGAGCGGTACTAGCTTTGGAGATCACTGAACTCTGGCTTTATGTTGCTCTGTCCACCTACTCGGGGACTTCTCTTATGTTGAAGGTGCGCCATTTTTTCTAGGAACTTCTTCCATCGAAATATAGTCTCCTCTATGATTGCCTACAAGTCAAGACTTATGTATTTAAGGAACAACTCCATCCTATCTCTCCAATAAGCATAGTCCCCACCATCAAAGAATAGTGGTATGTTGAGAGTTCTTCTACTATGTGGATATTTTGAGCCATAACTCCTTAGGATCTTTGTCCACTACAGTCGCTAGATTGCTCAACCCTTTAGAGGCTTGAGCTCTGATGCCACTTGAATGTAGAAAAGCGCTAGAGAAAGAGGGTTAAATTGTGCTTCGATTTTTCTTTCCTTCTTAGCTTCTAGAAACTTAAACAATATACTATTAAGCTATGAGCTTGAAGTGCAGTGGAAACAACATTAGTTACTTTATAAAGCTACTTTTTGAACAACGGATAATGCTATAAAAACTTGCAAAAGATAGTTATTCAAAAATAGTTTAATATGCACAACAGATGTTTTTATCCTGGTTCGACCAATGTGCCTACATCCAGTTCTCAATAACGTTGAGTTCCAGTAAAACCTTTCTCAACCCGATAAAGAAAATGATAGTCTTTGCAGTAGCCTTCCCAAGCTCTTACTTGTGACCAGTAGCAAACTCTCCTGTCATAAACCAATTAGTTTTTAACCAAGTTCTCCAAGCTAAACCATGACCAAGCAATTACACTCTATTGTCACAACCTGAGTAGTATTTAACTAGCCTCTCCAAGCTAACCTTGAGTAGTCTTTAACCAACTTCTCCAAGCTAAACCGTGACTAGTAGTTCACTTCTACCATCGCATTGCAAGTAGTCTTTGACTAGCCTCTCCAAGCTAACTCACACCGATCACTATTGGATCGAGGATACAAAGGTTTGTGTTTAGGTTTGCAACTCAAACTAACCTACACTCAAGTTTTCGTAAGATATACAATAACAAACCTAGGAAAAACTTGAATGTCTTCTTCTAAGATTCTCCCTGGGAAGAATGTATGATCTACTAAGAACGTCGAAAGAAGATTTTCGTAGACAAGGAGTCTGATTACAAGATGTAATGAACTTTACAAGAGATGAAGAGGAATTTTCAGCGTTTCAGCCCTTGTGCAACGTCAAGATTTGCTTCTTTGTAAGCATACTATCTCTATTTATAGATGGTCTTCATTTATGACCATCACCCTTGATTAATTGTCGAAGTGACACATATTGATCATTTACTTGGGTCTTGGAAAACGGTCTAGAGGAGTAGCTCGTTCTTTGTGAGAGCTATTTCAAAAGCCGTTGTGAAATACAGGTTTCTGAGGTCACCTTCAGAAACTACTTTTTACTTTCTGAACAAGGTTTCTAAACTCTTCCTTCTAGATTAGTTTTTATGCTCTAATACAATGGTGTATATACTTTGGCATATATATTTCAGAAATTCTTGTATTGTTTACTATTATCAAATTTATGCTTTAAATTATTGCTTACATACATAAAAACTAATATTGATTCTCTAAGAAAGATGATATTTTTGGAAAATCTTGGAAGAAATTACGCTAAGTATTAAGTTCTAATACAAGATACATGTCACAATTGTCGTCATTTTAAACCTAATACTTTATTTGATAAATCTCAAAATGTAATAATGATCTAATATTCAAGCTATTTTTAGCTTGAATAAATGTTCTAATACAAGATACATGTCACAATTGTCGTCATTTTAAACCTAATACTTTATTTGATAAATCTCAAAAAGTAATAATGATCTAATATTCAAGCTATTTTTAGCTTAGAAAATTAAAATGCTCTGATACAACTTAGAAAATCATTTTCAAAATAGCTTTGATTCTAGCTATTTAAGGTTGTCATGTATCTTGACAAAATCAACGAGAAACCTTAAATCAGCTTTCTAAAAGACCATGCTATTACATTCAACATGTTTCTTGAAAGAACTCTTAAACTCTTATACAAGTCTCTAGACTCAAAATTTCTTTCAAAATATTCTCCAAAATGATTTTCTCAAAATTTGGTTTGTCATCATCAAAAAGTGGGAGATTGTTAGCTCTTAAACCTTTCGAAAAGCTTTATAGCTTGATTTTTGAGTGACAACAAAGCAAATTTTGTTAAAATATTTTGAAGAATGGACTAATATTTTACTTGGGTTTCTATAGCATTTAATAGGACTATTCTTGTAAATATACAAGTTCCATCAACGAGATATTTTTTACAATGTCATGTTTCAACATGATTATAATCTCAATTAAAGAAATTCAAAACTTTAATGATGTGAAATATAGTTCTAAAAGTGAACTTGTATGTTAAATACATGAGAAAGGAATTTCAAGCATCAGAAACCAATTTCATATCTTTAGAAAGAAGTTCACGCATTTAGAAAGTGCTACATCAGTCACAAAATAATTTGTTTTTTGGAGCAAGTTGTGATTATAGTCTTCAATCATGACAAGCTCAAATTGAAGCAATGAAGATCAATGAGAAGATCAGAAACTAAAAAAGCATATAGAAAGCAAGCATTTTCAAAATTCAAATTAAGTCAACTCTTAAAAGGGACTGATAGTGACATATTACTTTTACACTTGGTCAACTGCCTATCTTCTAGTAGAAAAGTTCAGAAACTATGTCCAGAAAGTAAAAGTAGCTTCTGAAACTTTACTTAAAGACTACATTTGACAACGGAGTCTGTAATTGCAAAAGTAGCTCTAACAGATGTGCTACTCTTTAGAGGACAGTCCTAAGGACGCAAGAAGATCAACATGTGTCAAGAGGAAAGGCAATTAAGAGGCAACAATCCAATTCAAGAACCAAGAATAAAAGGAGGTGACTTTCATACAAGAGAAGAACTTTTGATAGAAAATTTTTTGCCTAGAACTCTTTATGAGAAACCCTCATGCTAATCCCTTTCTTCTGAAAGTTTATTACATCTTGTAATCAGTTTCTAAAAATCTTCTTCTAGCTTTCATTAGATAACATCTTCTTCCTTGGAAGAATTTTAGAAAGAAGTCATTCAAGTGTTCAGTTCATAGACTATTTTATTCTTAGAAAACTTGAGTGTATCTTAGTTGGAGAGTACCAACCAAACGAAACTCTTTGTACCCTGATCTGGTAGTGATCATTATGATGTTAACTTGAAGAGGCTAATAAAAAGACAACTTGAAGTAAGAGTAAATTGGAACTACTGTTCAATGGATATCCAAGGATATAAGTAGCCTCGCCCAAGTCCTTTATTGAGAAACGGCTCCCAAGCCAAGTCTTTACATTTCTAAGACGGGAATGCCATTACTAATGAGTAATATGTGATTGACATACAACACAAGGAAAACTATTGCGCTCCCACTAACCTTCTCGTATACACAAGGTTGATCTTCATTCTTTATGAATCCAAACTATTTGACTACTTCATCAAAATGAAGATTCTAACTCTGAGAAGCTTGCTTTAATCCATAAATGGATTTTTGAAGCTTGTAAACCTTTCCAAAATTCTCAAGATGAACAAAACCTTCAGGTTGTGTCATATACACATCCTCAAGTAAGTTTCCATTAAGAAACATTGTTTTAACACCCATCTACCATATTTTATAGTCATAGTATACAGCAATAGCAATGAGAATCCTTATGGATATGAGCATCATGGTTGGTGAAAATATTTCATCATAGTCTAACCATGAGTTTGTTTGAAACCTTTTGCAACAAGTCTTGCTTTGAAGGTATGCACTTTAATATCTATGTCAGTTTCTTCTTGAAAACCTACTTGCACCTAATGATTTTTAACCTTTTAGGTGGATCAACCAAGTTCCAAACTTCATACATGGACCATTTCAGATTTCATGGCATTTTGCCACTTCATAGAATCTATACTTGATACAGCTTGATAGGTAGTAGGCTTATCCTAATCCATGAGCAAAACATCACAATTGTCTGTCATGAGAAATCCATATCTCTTGGTCCCACGTCGATATCCTATCAAACCTGGGTGGAACTTGTATTTCTAGAATATGCTTTACAATGGTTTGTGGGTCTTGCTAAGGTTCCATTGGTGGTTGCATGTTCTCTTAAACTTCTCGATATTCTTCGAGACTTACTCTTTTCCCACTGGTTCTTTTGCAAATGAATTCTCTTTCCAAAAAGACACCGTTATGAGCAACAAACACTTTTTCTTAGAGGAATTATAAAAGTAGTATCCTTTAGTTTCTTTAGGATAACCTACAAAGAGACATTTGTTAGAATTGGCTATTAGCTTATCTGAAACTTGTTGTTTCACATAAGTTTCATCACCCCAAATTATGAGAAAAGACAAACTAGTTGTTTATCCAGTCCACATCTCATATGGTGTCTTTTCAACCATTTTGGATGGAACCCAATTCAAAGTGGCAAGTTTCTAAGGTGTAACCCACAAGAATAAAAGAAGATCTGTCTAACTTATCATGGAATGAACCATATCTAATAGGGTTCGATTCCTCCTTTCAAATACACCATTCCATTATGGTGTTCCTAGTGGAGTTAATTGTGAGACAATTTGAATATCTAAGATGGTCTTCAAATTCTTGGCTTAAGTATTTACCACCTTGATTGGATCGAAGTGTCTTAATAGTTTTGTCAAGTTGACTTTGTACTTCATTTTGAAAAGTCTTGAATGTTTCAAGTGACTCATATGTTTCATCAAATAGACATAGCCATATATGCTAAAACCATCAGTGAATGTAATAAAGTCCTGAAATCCTTCTCTGGCTTGAATACTTAATGGACCACATACATCAGTATGTATTAAGCCTAATAAGTCAGTGGCCCTTGTACGTGTCCAATAAAGGGTTCCCTTGTCATTTTACCTAGTAAACAAGATTCAGAATTATCAAATAATTTATAATCAAATGAATTTAAGATCTCATCCTTATGGAGTTTAGAGATGTGTTTCTAGTTTATATGGCCAAGATGATAGTACCATCAATAAGTTGGATTCAAATCATTCGATTTGCCTTTCTTAGTAGTTATGTTATAGACGTCACCATTATTAGGTGCTTCTAGATTTAGAATGTAAAGTCCAGTATATGAATCAACAATACCATAAAGCAAATCATCATAATAAATGGACCATCTTTTATTCTTAATAAGAAAAGAAAAACCTTCATTATCCAAACTAGAAACTGAAATAATATTCCTACCCAAAGTAGAGCAAAATAGCAATTGTTCAAAAGTAACAAAAGCCCATTGGGCAAAACCAATTTCATCCTCCAGATAAAGCAATAGGTCTTGCTCCATTGCCCATTCATAGGTCCACATCACCTCTTTTCAGTCATTTATGCCTTTTAAGTCCCTACACATTTGTATAAATGTGAGATCCACATATAGTATCTAATACCCAGGAAGTAGAAGTAGACAAATTAACCTCTATAACATAAATACTTGAAGATGTAGAGTTAGCACTTTTCTTCTTCTTCTTCTTCAGAATGAGTTTACAGTTCCTCTTCCAATGGCTCGGTTCATTGTAGTAGAAGCAAACTCCTTCCCTGGAACCTTTCCTTAGGCTCAGCCTTAGCCTTTGCTTGTCCCTTAGGCTTTTTAGCACTCTTTGTCTTAGACTTGCCTTTCTTTTTCATCCTCATTCCTTTGTTAACTATAAGTATATGCCAGGCACTTTCTTCACATCTTGCTAAGTAGTTTTAAGCATCACATGCAACTCAAGCAATGGATTTCTCCATATTGCTCATATTATAGTTCATGACAAACTATGCATAACTATCAAGTAATGAATTCTGGATCAAATACATGGAGAATTCTAAACAAAGTGGAAAATCGAGCCTTTCAAGGTGATCAATATAGCCCTTCATCTTCAAAACATAACCGCTAACTGATGCATCCTTAGCTATCTTGCAAGGATAAAGAGCTTTGGTAGTCTCATACCTCTCTTGTCTTGCTTGTTAATGGAATGTCTCTTTTAGATGAACAATCAACTCATAAGCATCCAAGTGTTCAGACCTTCTAAAGTTCTAAATAGATGGTTGCAGCATGAGACACACAACATCAATAGAATCATCAAAATGTTTCTTATATTTATCCTTTGGCTTTGTGGTATCAAGGGCTAGCAAATCAGGAAGGGTTCATCAAGGACATATGACTTCCTTTCTTGCTTGAGAATAATTCTCAAGTTTCTAAGCCAGCCAAGGAGGTTACTGCCATTTTCTTTCAGCTTGTCCTTCTCAAGGACATATCATAGTGTGAGTGTGGAATGGTTATTTGAAGCTATTGATCTATATTAAAATATGCAAAGTAAAATTTAGTTATATTTTCATAAAACCCTATCCCTTAATATTAATATAGTTATTACAACACTTGTAAATACTTAGTGGCTAATATCCATATTTCGCATAATTATAAGGCAGTTTGGCATGTCCCTTCAAATTATGTTATTTAGATAGGTAACTCTTTACCAATTACATCACATGTAACTCTTAAATTATATGGGATTTTGACATCATATGTCTCGACATGTTACAATCCCATCTTATGCCCTTAGACCCAAAACCATTTTGATAGCCTAATTAAGTCTAACCATTTTAAATGTATAGGTAGCACCATTACCCATTCTATCTGATCATGATAAGCTAGTGTACCTCACTTTGGCAGAGCCTACATTTAGTGATCATAGCCTTTGTAGGTGTTTTAGTCATGGATGACATAAAACTTAAGATTATGGTGAGGGAATTTAATTCTTGAATTGTTGTGTTTATATTATCATCTCATACATGGTATGTCATACATGCATACATACATATATATATATATATATATATATATATATATATGTATGTATGTATGTATGTATGTATGTATGTATGTATCGACATATGTAGGGAAGAAGCCGCATGAGAAGGGGGGTTGAATCGTGCTTTGTTTTTTCTTTCCCTATTTAACTTCTAAAAAACTTAAACATGATATTATCAAGCTATGAGCTTGAAGTGCAGCGGAAACAATGTTAACGACTTCAGAAAGTGAACTTTTTGAACTAAGTATGTGAAATAAACGTGCTAAGGAAAGCTTTCGAAAGAGAGGCTGTAAATAAACTAAAACTAGAAATGAAAATGGAGATGAAGGAGAAGAGATCCTACAAGAGTACAACGGTTGAGTTTCACTAAACCTTTCTCAAACCAGAGAAAGAACAAGGATAGTCTTTACAATAGTCTTCCCAAGCTCTTATTAGTGACCGGATAACCCCTACTGTCACAAACCAAGTAGGTTTTTACCAGCCTCTTCAAGTTAAATGGAGTAGTCTTTGACCAACCTCTCCAAGCTCAATCGAGTAGTCTTTGACAAACTCTCCAAGCTAAACCATGACCAATAAAACACCTTTACTATTGTGGTTCAAGTAGTCTTTGACTAGCCTCCTAAGTTAAACCACACCAATCACTATTGGATTGAGGTTACAAAGGTTTGTGTTTAGGTTTACAACTTAAACTAACCTACACTCAAGTTCCCTTAAGATATACAAAGAAGAACCTGAGATAATTTGAATGACTTTTTTCCACCTATTCTTCCTTGGAAGAACGTATGAACAATGAAGGAATGTAGAAAGAATATTTTTACAACCAAAGGAAATGATTACTAGATGTAAATGAACTTTACAAGAAGATGAGAAGAAATCACCAAGTTTTTGCTCTTTGTAGAGCGCCTATTATATATCTTTCAAAGCACATCATCTCCATTTATAGATGGTCTTCCTTATGACCATTTCCTTTGATCAGATCTCCAAGTGACACATATTAATCATCCATTTGTGTCTTGGAAAAGCAGCTAGAAGAGTATCCTCTGTTTGTTCAAAGCTTTTTGAAGCCATTGTAAGATTGAGGTTTCTGTGTCCTTTTAGAAATTACTCTTACTTTTTTAACATGGTTTTTGAACTCTTTCTTCTAAAAGCTAGGTAGTTAACCACGATGGCAAAAGAGATGACATGTCAATTTTGTCACTAGGTTTTGACTTTTCAAATTCAAATTTGAATTTCAAAATTTCCTTTATTTTCTTGCAAGAGCAAGTGTATCATAGTAAGTGAGCTTTCTATGTGCTACCATTTCCTTGATGATTCTTGGGTCTTCTTATCTTCAATCAGAGCTTGTTGATGAATAAAACATTGCGAGTATGAGATTGAAGATAGTAGAACACTTTAGCTTCAATATTTGATGGATATCTTCATTTCAGGTGTACTTTCTAAAGTCTTTCACTACTTTTTGAAGTCTCAATTTGGTTTCTTATATGATTACTTTTCTTCAAATTTAAGTTCATATTTGGGCATAATTATCACTTTCATTTTGTTCATATCTCTTAAAACGTGATAAAGCATGTTTGCACATGTAAAGTGAAATTATTCTCGCTTAAATAAGCCTTATTATGCTAATTATAGAACCTATTTGCTACTTCGAGAAACTCAAGCTAAACATTACTCATTTTTCAAATATTTTCCTTTAAATTGGTTTTGTTGTCATTCAAAACATATTTCATTAAAGCTTTTAGAAGGATTCTGGAGCTAAAAATCTCCCCTTTATGATGATGACAAACCAATTTGAAGAAAATCTTTTGAAGAGATATTGAAAGAATTACTCCTGGACGTATAGCGTGATAATTTAAAATCTTTTCAACTTATCACATAAAGTAATTTTAGGAAGTTCTTTTCTTAATGTATGATATGAATAAGAAAAACGTTCAATAGCCTTAAGTGACTTAAATCATAGCTATTGTGATTTTCCATGAAGTTCTGAACCAACTCAAAACACTCTGAAATATCTCAGTATGCCAAAGGAAATATCGTTTAAGCTTTGATTACACAAGTAGCTGGATTTTTAGTCATAAAAAAAACTTTTTGAAGATTCACGTGCTTGAATAACTAATAAGTAATACTTATGATATTTTATCTTGATTGATTTTCTTCTCAGCACTTCTTTATCCAAACCTATTTTCTAAAACGGATGCTCATGTTTATATGAGAGATGTATCAAAGCATTTTGAGCAAACAAAACAAAGATAATATACATGCATTTTCTGATGTTGAAAGAAACCTTAAAAGTAAAAGAGGTATATACAGTTTTAGGTTTCTGAAGCTCAATAGGGATTAATTCCAATTAATTCAAAGCAGGAGCAATATTGAGAATATAATATGAGTTTAGGAAACTCTTCACATAGATATCAGAGCATGGAATTTTGTAAATCATAGCTTAAAACAAATGTCATGCATTTCAAATAAGTTTGCGTACTGATATATATATGACACGTAATAAAGCATCAAAACATCATGTACAGAAGCATTCACACACACACACACACACACACATATATATATTGATATATCTTGCATATCCATGCTGATGAATGATGATCTTCCTCTTGCTTGATCTGATATCTCATTTACATCAATAATTTGATATATGTTATGCTCATGCTATGAAACAAGTGTGCTTAATGATGTAAATGAGATATAGATCAAGCAAGAGGAAGATCATCATTCATCAGCATGGATATGCAAGATATATCAATATATATAATCAAGAAAGCATGTAACACCCTAATTTTTAACCTAATATGCTCGAGTCGCATTCGGTTAATTATTAGTTGTTACGCCTTTGTCTTGGAACTTAACTTATTCTTCTTTAAAATATGAGTAAGAAAAATATGGCTAAATTTTTTTTTTTTGAACTTTAAAACTAAAATGCGAGCCACGCGTGCGCATATATACCGATTAATACACGTATGACATAGCAATCATATAAAATTTCATCATAGCATATATATGTAAACCATAGTATAACATATACAAATCATATTAACATGCCATAACCATAACAATAGCGATGTCCTGTATACGTCAGGACATCCTAAGATACTAAACTCAATAATAAGGTGGAACATACACCAGTCTAATGCTAAACATAACTATAACAAAACTAGATGAGTCTCCATGCTTCCGCTACAACCTCTACGGTAGGTAACGTGACTCCTATGCCTGCACCTCAAGGAAGATCACAAACAACCGCACCATTCATGTCTAGAGATGACACGGTAAAAAGAAAGGGATGAGAAACTTATTCAAGATTCTCAGGAGGGCTCCCGACTCTAACACAAGTGTCATCGTCATTGCCCCCAGCCACTTCGGTTTTCATTATGAAGGAAATGTGCATGCATAAGGTTCAATTTTAAACTTCTCAAAATCCCTTTATTTGAAGTGGGTGTCTTTTAGCATGGGTCGTAATGACATGAATGCAATAGGTATCTCATGTATGCATGGCAATACCTCAATGAGCATAATTAACACATGTAAATAGCATATATCACATGATCAAATTAACCAATAAAACAATAATGTAACGTACGCATATGCATTTTTACTTTATCACGATTGAACTCTCAAGTTCTTTTCTTAATGACCACCCTTGTACATCATCACCATAAACCAACCATCTCACCTTCCTTGGTGATTTTAAGTCATCAGCAAAACTCCACCTCACTGATCGCCTAGGATGAGCTCAATCCTAACTAGCTGTCGCTAGATTTAATATAGGGTAATAGAGGGAAAACACATCACTTTCTTATCATGAGTATGCAACTTTCTTGGATCACCTCTCATAACCTTTAATTCGGGGAGTTAGAGGATTACTTCCATTTGTATAATGTCGCCTTTAATTCTTAGCATATTTTGTTAAGATGCAAAGCCATAACCATATCATATGCTTTTCTCATGCTATTTTGAACATATGCAACTTTACAATATTCCAAGTGAAATTATATCATGCCATATCCATTCAAAATCAAATAACTAAACATATAAGACCTCCATTTCACATACTTCCTCAAGCATATGGAAAATCACAACATTAACTAATCTTTCTTATATTTAATTCTAGATTGTTCTTATAAATAAATTTGTATCTTTATGGCAACACAATAAGTAACTTTTAGGTTAGTAGCAAAAATTAGAGAGCTCAATAAAAGGATGTCTACTTTTAATAAGATGTATACTTCATGAGTCAAAAGTCTCATGTGTGTTGAAATGGTGAGTCATGAGCACTAAGTTAATCAAGTGATGACATAATTTTAAACATGCAATGCAAGCTTCATTTTTAATCTTGACATTATATGGTGATGGCAAGAAAAGCATAAGCTATGCAAAGCTTTGAATTTAAATATGAGAATGCAAGCTCTAGTTTGAAATCTTTACATTTAGGTGATGACTTGAAAAATAAATATGCTAGGCAAGAAATGTAAACATGAATGCAATTTCAATTCTTTATTTTAGTGCTCTAGGCCCCTTAGAGTATTCACTCTAAATCACATCTCAACTTTAAGGTTGAAATAGGTAGGCTTCAAGATTAATTATTTAGGTGATATGAAAATGTAAGTTCTCATTTTATTCTTTAAGTTTAAGTGATGACTTGAAAAATAAATATGCTAGACAAGAAATGTAAATATGAATGCAAGTTCAATTATTTATTTTAGTGCTGTAGGCCCCTTAGAGTATTCACTCTAAATCACATTTCAACTTTAAGGTTGAAATAGGTAGGCTTTGAGATTAATTATTTTGGTGATAACATAAATGTAAACATGAAATGCAAGGCTTAAATATAAATATGCAATGTAAGGACTTGAGATATAAATATGAATGCACTCCATTTATTATTTCTTTGAGTCCTAGGCTCAAGATTACCATTTAACAACATAATATATTCATTTGCTAAAAACTCTTAAAAGTGAAACCTTCAAGTTTTAGAGGTCAATTAAATGATGGTTTTGCAACCAGCACCCAAAATCCTCATCATCAAGCCATGGTTTCTTCTTTATGTAGGCCATCAAGGCAAAAAATAAAGAGAGAAGAAAAGGAAAATAAGAAACTGAAAATATGGAGGAGGAAGGAGGAATCAACATTACAACATCTTAAACCAATGAGCAAAACAAAAGAAAATAATAGCAATCTTTAAAACAACTCCCTACCAAAGATGTTTTTCTTTTGAAAAGAGAAAAGCTTGGTCTTGGAAATGTGATGAGAAGAACAAATCCTCCTTGGTCCCAAGATGGTTTCGGCCAAGAAGAGAAAATGAAGAAAGGTTTGTCTTGGGTTTTTTTATCTTGGAGGTGGAGAGGTTATGTGTTTAAACGAATTTGTATGTTGGTTGTGTAGTGGTTTGAGGTTAGGAAATGGTGGCTTCTTGGAAGAATGAAGAAGGACTAGAAGAAGAATTCTTTGAGCTTAAAGAAAGAAAACTTCAAGTTGTAAGTATGAGCAAGTCTTTTTGCAAGTTCTCTTGATGCCTATTTATAGAAAATGAAACACAAGGGAGGTGAAATGGCAAGGAAGAGAAAAATATCTCTTTACATGGCATGGCTTTGGGTATGGCTAGGTATGGTTAAAAGTATGGCTAGGTATGGTTCTTTAAGTATATTTTAATTGAATTTCAATATGTGATAGATGAAAATGGAGGAGGGTGGCTGATTTGTTTAGAAAAAATAGGGAGGTGAAAATCTCATTTTAATGTTGGTTTATGGGTATGTTTAGAAGTTGATGTAGTTAGGTCATGGATTAGGGGTTGTAATTTAGTATTTTAGGTGAGAAAATGAGTAATTAAGGTGTAACACCCTAATAATTAACCCAATACGCCTAGGTCGTATCTAATTAATTACTAGACTTTACTCTTTGCTTCAGTTCCTTAATCATGCTTTGAAAATACTTAGTGAAATCACGAGCCATTTTTTTTTTAAAACATAATTGAAAACGTGAGCCGCGCATAATGTGAACGATAATCGGATAAAGCAGAAACGACAGACATATCATGAAGAACACATCATATTGGCTCCATCATATGACATCCATAATTACATTTCACATAGATATTTTTCCTACCAACAGAGTTAAGCTAGATGTAGGCAATCGAACAAAACATAAATAATATATGGATGGAAAAACATCTATTAACGGCACCTATTATAACACTTTAGATATAGGAATAGATATCCGAGTTCACGCTAAGGTCTAGCAATACGTTCCTCAAGGATAATAAGCTGGTTCACAAGATCACGTGCATCTACCAGATGAGAGCATCAACGGAATCACGAACATCACCATCACTTTCTGAAGACGAGATGGAAAAAAAAGAAAGAGGGAATGATAAACTTATAAAAGAATCTCAGTAGGGTACTCACCTCATATGCATCGTGTCATCATCATCGTCCCCAGGAACCTCGGGTTTCATTATGAAAATGTGAGCATGCTAAGATTCATTTAATTAGTTCGGAAATATACTTTACCGAGGTCCGTTCATTTTAATCATGCGTCTTATAATGCATCATAAACTTAGCATGTCATGATTATATAATGAACTTTTCCTTTCATATATAATAACATAATTATGCATAAGACCACATCATATTCCTTATCATCATATCATAAATACTATGCATAGAAGAATATCATATTTCTCATCATTATCTCATAAATACTATGCATAGAAGAACATCATAATCACATAATACGTTACTTAGTTCCTTAGGTGACTTAAAGTTACTTTCATCATCATTTTCTTGGGCCACCCTATACTTTACCCTTTTGGGAGTAATCTAGGTTATGAGCTCATACCTTGCTAGTCGTCACCATATACTTATCCCTTTTGATAAGTAAAAATTCCGTCTCTACCCTTTTGAGAGAACGGACTAGGGGCAAGAATCACCTTTTCACTGCTATAGTTTGACGGGTCCAAAGGATTATTTTAGGATTACCTTTTCACCACCTATAGTCTGATGGGTCCAAAGGGTCATTTCCTCATATATTTGGAGTCACCTTTAAGTCTTTGCATGTTATATCATAATACAATTCTCAATTCATAATCATTTATAACATTTTCTCATTTATAGTCTTATTGGAATAATATATATACCAACTGTAATCATGCATCTGGAGATTCCCAGGAAAGAAGGTGGGTCACAAATGGACACGCTTAAATACCAAATATTTCCTAGCCAGAACCTTTCCAAATTACACTTTTATAGTAATATACTTTCTTCCAAGCAACAAGGGTAAATTTTTAAATGACAAAGAATATTTTATTATTTCATGCATAAGCATTCTCATTGTTTGCAACAACTATAACATGCAAGCCAGAATCATTCAATGATATCAAATACTTAATAAGCATCAAATCACTTCATAGACTTATCATTTCAAACTTCAAAGAACTATCATCATAAATTCTTACTGAAAACGTCTTAAACATCCGAAACTTTAGAATCGGGTAACCTCAATTATCACAACTTTGAACATATTAAACCATCATTATACAGTAGTACTAAATTCAGATAGGTAGCCGAATCATGAACCTCATATAATTGCATAAAACCACATTTCAAGTATACATAAAGTACTAGTTTCCCGTATAATTTTTGCAAAGCTTCAAAACTCCTTTAGTAACTAATTCTTTTTATTAAACTTTAAAGAAATTATAAGACTTTAAGCCTCCATAATCATGAGGCCGATTTATACATTGAAAGAATGTTCATGATTAGAATTTTCTCTTAAGATAAAAGGAGCAAATCTTGAGCTTTAGAGATTTAGTGATAGCTAGAATTATAAACATGCTATGCAACCCATTTTAATCTTGTCTTTATAAGGTGATAACTTGGAAATATAAACATGATGCAAGAAACTGAGTGGCGGTAGTCCACATGGACCAATGGAGGAGAAGAGAATCTTAAAAGGAGCGACGTAGTCCGCATTCCTGAAGGAAGAGAATTCTTATTACATCTTATTAAGCTCCAAACTCAAGACTTTTTAAAGAATGAATTCTTTGACTCTTATAATCTTAAGGAAGCTTTAGAGTTTTTATTACTATGGTTCCAACTTTGCTTGTGATACTTGGGCAAGTCTTTGAACTCTAGGATCTTTAAGTGATGACATAAAATAAACATGCCATGCGTTGATTCTTTTAGCCATTATAAAATAAAGTGAGAGCATAAAATAAATATGAGATGCATCCTCTTTATTATCTTTGAAGATTAAGTGACAACTTGAAACATAAACATGAAATGCAAGCTTGGAAATTTAAACATGAATATGCAAGTTCATTTATTCATTCTTGAGAATTTAGTGATGACATAGAAAGTAAACATGGTTATGCAAGGCATAAACTTAAACATGGATGCAAGTTCATTTTATTTCTTTACTAGAGCTCCTCCAAGACTTTAGAGAAATATAAATTCAACCCATTATATCTTAGCAAGACAAAGTGAAAAATACATCTTTCAAGTTCTAAACTCAAGATCTTTATTTTTACATCATAAAAACATCATTCTTTAAAGTTTTGCATCAAGTGGAATTTTCAAGCTTTAGAGGCCTAACTTGTGATGGATTTACAACCAACACTCAAGGTTCTCATCATCAAGCTATCATCATATTCCCATATAGGCCTTATGGCCGAAATGTTCAAAGGAAAAGAAAGAAGAAAACCGAATGGAAAAGCTAGAGAAAGTCCATGAAATCATCATTTTGAACCAAGAACAACACTTAGCAAAATATGGAAATAAGCTTAAAGACAACTCCCTACCTAATTTGGTTTGAAGGAAAGGAAGAGAACTTGGTTTCTTTGAGTGAAATGAAACAAAATCTCCTTGAAAAGTTGAAGAAAGAATTTCGGCCAAGGGAAGGAAGAAAGAAAGTTTTTGAGCTTTGGAAAAACTTGAAATTGTGCAATTATGAGCAAGGCTTCTAAGACTCCTTAAGCATGCCTATTTATAGAGATTTTGGAGCTCATGAATGGACAAATGAAGGAGGCATAGGTGGCTGATTTTGAGGGGGAACAAAGGGAGGAAATTCATATTTTTGTTTAAGGCATGTTTTATGCCATGTTTTAGGGAATTTTTGTTTTTTTTTTTTTACATGAAGCTTTGTGCCAAATTTGCCAAGTAATATAATGCATGGAGGCCATATAATTTCGTGCATTACAGCCCAAGGAGGAGAAATTTATGTGTTCCATGTATTATTTAGGTGTAGGTAAGGTATTCTTGGAAATTAGAGAATTTGCAATTAAGGGCTTAGGTGAATTAGTAAGCAATTTGGGTGTTTTTAAGCAATTTTAGGTTCTAATCAATTTAAATAAATAATTTTGACTCTAGATTAATAATTAGAATCTAATAACCTTTAATTTGAGCCTAATATTGCTTATGTTTTGCTATACGAATCAAAAATCTCAAAATTGCAAAACTGCACAAAGGAGGGACAAAATGGTAATTTTACTTAAAAATTGCTGAGACCACCCGAGCTTAACTAATGGTTAATCATAGCTTAAAAACATGTTTTAAAACATTTTAGTGAGGTTCGGCTTAATCGGCATGCAAATCAAAGTTAAAACGCCGCGGGCGTTTTGGTCATTTCGCGTCGAAACTCAAAATTGGATTCTTCTCCTCTATTAACACACATAACACAAACAATCCCCTATTATCCTCAAAACATCCCCTTGAGGACGGCTGGGGCCCACGATCCTCATTTCTGAGTAAAATAACCTTAGGGCATTTTGGTCATTTTACACGTAAGAAATTCGGGCTTGCGACTCTTGCAGGAATCGCTCATAACCTCTTTTCTAATGTTATATTCCTTTATTGAGGATTGTTTGGTCTCAAATTTATATAAGAATTACCTAGGGTAATTCGGTAATTTCTAAATGCCAGGAAAAGTTAGGGCGTTACATAAGGTGACTCCAAACAAGATTAAAGATTGCTCTTGCTTGATTAATGCAAATCCACCTTTATTAGGGAGGAATCTCATCATGTGACCATTTCCATAATTTAAGGAAATTGGATAGGAATTTTACTATTCATGAAAATGTGACATAAAGTCTTAAATCAAGAAAAGGATTTTGAGTTTCTCTAAGCAATCTTAGGTTCTAATTAACCTCAATTAATTATTTGACTTTAGATTAGTAATTAGAATTTACTAATCTTTAATTAGAGCTTAATATTGTTTAGGTTTCATTAATCGTATCATTAGACCCAAATACACTTAAGGGGCAAAATAGTAATTTTCGCAAAAACCTCAGGGCTACCTAGGCTTAACCCGATGTTAAACATTACTTAAAAACATCATTTCAAACCTTTGGGGTGAAGTCCATGCTTAATCGGCACTTAATTCGTGTTAATTAGCCATAGGGGCATTTTGGTCATTTTGCACATCGAAACTCAAAAATAAGATTCTTGCTCTATTAGCATACATAACACACGAATCCCTTTCAACATCAAAACATCCCTGAAGATGGCTGGGCCATCTTCATTTTGGTAAAATGACCTCAGGGGCATTTTGGTCATTTGTATATGGGAAAATCGAGGTGTTACAAAGCAAACTATAACGGAAAAAAAAATGTATCAGAGTATAAGCGAGTTATCATAGTAGTTGAGATGGAATAGAAGTAAAATCAAAAGAAAAAAGATAAAGAAATGCAAGATTTAAAAATAATCTCTGAATATTCTCCTCCTCACCATACTCTCCTTGTTTTTCACACAAGATTTTCTTCTATTTCTTCTCCCTTTTGTCATCAACAAAAGTGGTGCTGGAATTTAGGAACACCATCATTACCTTGGCACCTGATTTCACAAAGAATTTCTAACAGAAGTGCTTCATGTCTTCATGATAAAGCTTCCATCTGATCCAGCTAGTTGTTGATGAGGCATTGTTCTAGCAACAGGACTTGTACTTCTATGAAGCTTGGTTGTGCCTTGGTGCAGGTTGGCTTGAAGAGGGATCAATATTCTGAGCTGAAGATGATTAAGGAACAATTAGAGCGAGAGAGGAACATTGACTTGAGGTGAGCTCTTCTTAGAGTTGTCATTTGATGAGTCATTCTTTGAAGATATCTCCTTTCAGAAGCAAATTCTGAATCAAAAGACTGTAAGCTTGTCTCATTCTAAGAATCTAAGACCATGCATGATTTACAAGGTGAGCCCCTATATCTTATAATTTTTTCAGACCTTTTACTTTCATTGGAGTTGTCTTCAAGAAGTATGATTCTTCTTTTCTTCTTTTCCTTTATTCTCTGAGTTGTCTTTTCAAGAGCTACTTCTCTTATTCTTAGACTCCGTCTCTCTGACACTAGATGTTACCACAATGGTAGGTCTCCTTAGGGTTTTGAAGGAGTTGAAAGTATATTTAGTACCTTCCATATACTAATGCTACTCATTTGCTAGTGGGTAATGAGAGTATTCGAAGATCTTGGTCAACAGAATCCATAAGGCTCTCTCTCTGGAGAAATAGTGCTCAACATGTAGTCAAAGATTAGTCTAGGCAAGTTTACCTTTCCTTTTGCCAACAGATAAAACAACAACATGCAGTTCATTTCAGCCGCAGATGCATGCTCCCAAATGTAGAAGAAGAGAAAGTGGATTAGGGTGACGACTTAACTTCAAGGTGGATATCTGGGAGAGTTCGTTAGACATTTGGATACCTCTTATGCGTGACACCAAGGGTCATAAACCAATTCTCCTCATATGAGCATTTGACACCTTCGTTAAGAGCATGGATGAAATTTGAGGTCGTCTATGCTTAACTCCATATCAACGCCTCAAATATAAGACGAGGAGAGAGATACTTGTACCAACTGGGAATAGAAAGTGGTGACCATCCTAGTGAAGACTGATAGGCCAAGTTGAAAAATCCTTCCCATCCCTGGAAGAGAACTTCAAATAGGATGAGTATTTGAGTCATTAGCTCCTATGTTAGCCTCTTGCCAGGGCTATTGGTTGCTAAGAGAAGTTCTTGGCATAGTGATGCTTCTAACACCCATCCTACTATAGTGCTATGCTTGAGTCATAACATTATAGTAAGTAGTAGTTACCTATAATTTTTTTTTCTATTAACTATATAAGTTACATATGTATGAGTTGTAATAAGTAGGAGCCTTGTACTAAAAGCTATACAAATTTTCTCGCATTTCGCAATCCTTTCAGCATATTAATCAACCTAGAAATAGCAGAAAATGTAGTGCGCATTCCACAAAGTTGGTCACACGATCATGTATATCTATATCACAACCATAGTAAGTTAAGTCATACAGTTATACTATATACATTCACACCTAATTACATCTGGATTATAATTAACCCTACCCTGTCCTCGTAGTGACCACCTAATCCGGGTTAGCACCTAACAAAATACAACTAACTATATACAGATAAACCTAACTCCTCGGTAATGGCTCATCAAAAGGTTAAGACGTAAGAGCCCATGATAGTCAAATAATATGAGGGACCCTAGCGATACTATGTTTATAAATAAGCTGGATACACCATAATGAGTCAAGTGGAGAGTATGCCCATTAGGCACATCAGCTCAGGTAGCTTTGCCAGTCCCCATTACCTCTCGGAAGGAGTAGAGGAACCAGAAGATGTCTCCTCTGAAGGATCAGAATACACATCGACTCAGCTGCGGTGGCTGTGGTGGATGGGTTGTGTACATTGGAAAAGCAGAAAAGGGGACTCTGGATCAAAAGTAGGACTCATAACAATAGTAGCGAATGGGAGAGCAAATAATACATAAACATGGATACGAATCAGCGACCAAGTACAGTGACCCTAACTCGAGTCATAATACACTGCAAATCAACCATTTCGAGAAAGAAAATGATCGAGGCCATCTATATAAAATACATCATCCAGTAGGAATGAGAATCAATTATTCCTAGTAGGAAAACACCTATTACTCAATGATATTCAACATTAATACAAAATAAGCAATGCGCTTCTGTTGATTATATAAAGGTCTTAGTAGTTAGTATAATTATTTCCTTAACTTAATTTTATTAGATAATTTTAAACTTAATGGTAGAACTCATAGGACTCTTGATATACTTCTTTGTGTATTGTACTATCAACGATGTAATGTGTTGCGTTACAACCTGATATAGTTCACTAGATGGAGTATGTCTACTACATCTCATCTGAATAGCCTCGCTATTCTCAATACATCCTTTTCTTATAACGATGTAACGTCACGATTACAACTGATATAGTTATAAGGGTATAGCACATCTACTACTCTGTAATCCATGAGCTTACCATTAAGCAATTAATATTATATAAAGCTTATTTCTTAAGTTTTCTCTTTTCATAAGGATCTTTAATATTTGTTTAGGAAATCTTATGATTCTCAAGAAATCTCTTCTTAATAGTTATATTTCTTATACTATTGCTTTGAGATTTTCTTAAAATCTCCTTAACTCTTATGAGATTTTCTCTGTTAAGTCTCCTGAATTACTGTGAAACTTTTCTCTTCAAAAATCTTCTAAATTTCTTATGAGATAATTATTCTAAAAAATCTCCTAAAATCTTATGAGATATTTAAAAAATCTCCTGAAATCTTACAATATATTTTAAAAATCTCCTAACTTCTTATGAACCTTCTCTTAAATTTTTATGAGATTTATCGCTAAAATCTACTAAACTTTTTATAAGATTTTGCCTGGAAGAACTGTTTAAGATTTCTAAAAGTTAGTAAACTTTTATGAGATCTTATATTATCATAACTTGTAAAACTCTTCATAATGAAATTCTTATAAATTTCAAGGAAAACAAACCAAGTATCTTTGGTGAGCTTCAAGCCTTTTCTTCTAGGAATAAAAAATCTCTTCATTTGCTTAATAAATCTTCTATATTAATTCAATCAATCAGCAATTAAGTGTTCTTGAACTATAAAACTCATATCTATTGCATCAATTACCTCCATAAAACTCATATATATGAATCTTGAAAATAAATTTCAGATTTCATAAACACAATTTCAAACATATTTCAAGAGTTTATCTAGCAAAAATAGCCAAACATCATAAGGTAAAAGACCAAGATCTTTTCTTACCTTCTTCTAATCTTTTCCTCTAGTTTTCCTTTCTAACCAAGCCTCAAACCCCTTTTTCAGCCTCTTTTTTTGCATTGTGTGGACCAAAGTGCTGGGGAAGTCAAGGTTTTCAATTGATCTTGATGTAGAGATGCTCTTAGACTAATTTAGATATTTATCTAAGAGTATTCTTTGTAGATATGATAGTTTAATGGAGTTTCCAAAGAGAAAACTTGAAAATGGAGGAAGAAAGAAAGTAAGGTGAAGATGGAATGAAAACGTGAAGTCTATGAGAAACAGGAAGAAATGCGTAAGTAAAAATTATCTAGGATCAATAATATCCATTATTTTTACCAACTTCAATGTTTTGGTGTCCTGGTTATTATCTTTCAGTGTACCAATTATTACTATTTTGGTACCCGTTCGATACCTAAATAATTTTACTAAGTAAAAAATATTTATTTAACCTTATCATTATTTTTTCAATGTCCTTATACCACTTATAGGTCTTATTCTATATCTCTGATTATAATATTATTATATTAAATTTTCAATAATGTTAAATAAATTTTCATTTTTTTCCAAAATCCTTATATTGTTTCGATCATAACGCTCTGTCAAAATTTTTGAACTCCCTACCGATTACTCATAATTAATTATTTTATTAGAGACAATACAAAAAGACGAGTCATTACAATGCTGATGTATCAATTCGTTAAACATGAGAAGTGTTTCCATGTTGGCAATGCCATGTAAAAAAGCTTGCCTTTAGCCATTAATATAGTTGTGTATGGATAGAACAAGAAATGTTGAAGCTTGAATAGATTGAGGGAAGAAGCTTTTTGTAAGAGATAGAGAGTGGTTCCAGTTGTAAGGATGAGGATTTGATAGAAAATGATTGCGGTTCCAAGAACGGTAAGAGAGAGAGAAGTTGAGGTAGCGTGTTTGAGGTTGAAGATAAGAGGTAAAGAGGTGATGTGTGGAGTGGGCGGTTATTTAAGTGATGTGACGTGACTGATCAATGTGAAATGGGGAGAGATAAAACTTAAAAGAGTGGTAATCATCTTGCCTTTTCATCCTTCTTCAAAAAGGTGTTCTTGAACTTTAGAGCACTTTCTAAAGAGCTTTCTTTTTGAGCTTCACTTTTTACTTTCTAATCCATTGGGACAGTCATTACATACTCATCACAAGCTCATCTTCATAAACTTAATCCTATGACCCTATATTTTCTTCATTTTCTGATCCCCATTTCTTCTTTTTGGCCATCCATCTTCTTTCTAATCAACCCATCCTCTTTATGATCTTGCAAACTGAAATTTTGATCTTTAAAATAATGCTTGGTCTTGCAAATGATTCTTCTTTGGGCTTTATCTTTGGAGATAAAGGGGAGGGTGTCTAGAGATAGTTTATGCATGAATGCTTATGTAGATTTAAAAAACAATTAAGTTAAAAAGCTTTTTCAAGACACAACCGATCTTCAGCTAATGGCTTTGTGAATATCTGACACTTGGTCTTCATATTCAAAAACATTAACTCAATATCTCCTTTTTGAATGATTATAGATAAAATGATGTTTAACATCAATATGCTTGATTCTAAGATCCTGGATAGGATTTTTAGCAAGATTAATAGCACTAGTATTATCACAATGGATAGGGATTTTGGAATACCTCAAGTGATAATCTTCCAGCGGTTTCTTATCCACAGGACTTGGGTGTAATAATTTGGCAAGCTACATATTTAGCCTCAACAGGAAAAGAGCAATTGTATTCTACTTTTTGCATGACCATGTGATCAGGTTCTTTCCAAAGAAACATCAGAAACCACTAGTGCTTTTTCTCTCAACTCTATCTTTAGCGAAGTTAGCATCACAATAACCTACAATTTCACAAGAAGTACCTTTTTCATACCATAAGCTGAGATTAGTAGTACAGGATTAATAGAAGGATTTCTTAACGCATTTAAGTGTGATTGCTTTGGGTTAGATTGAAATCTAGCACAAATTCCCATACTTAATTGAATGTCTGATCTATTAGTTGTAAGGTAAAGAAGTGAACCAATCATTCCATGATAATTACGTTCTGAAATTTTCACCATTCTCATCAACATCAATGATTTGAGATGAATGCATGGGGTGCTCATTGGTTTAGCTTGATCTACATTAAATTTCTTCAAAAACTCTTTTGTATATTTTTCTTGATGGATCAAGGTTCTTTCCTTTTACTATTTTATTTGCAAATGAGAAAAATTTCAATTCACCTATCATACTCATCTCAAATTCACTCTACATTAATTTTGAAAACTTTTCACGAGAGAATGATCAGGATTGCCAAATATTATGTCATCAACATATATTTGAACTATTAGAAAGTTATCGTCTTATTCAAAAGTAAAAAGACTAGTATCAATTTTACCTCTCTTTGAACCCATTCTTCAGCAAGAATGTACTTAGTCTGTCATACCAAGCTCGAGGAGCTTGTTCTAGATATAGAGAGCCTTTGTTAGCTTGAGACATGATTGGGAAGGTCTTCATTCTCAAAACTAGGAGGCTGCTTCACATATGCTTCCTTATAGAGGAATCTATTTAGAAATGCAGACTTAACATTCATTTGGTAGAGAATGAATCCCTTGAAGGCAGCAAAAGCAAGTAGCATTCTAATAGCTTCAAGCCTAGCTATAGGCACAAAGGTTTCATCATAATCAATTCCCTTTTGTTGATCATAACCTTGTGCAACCAATCTTACTTTGTTCTTAATGACTTTGCCAGCTTCATCGAGCTTATTCTTGAACACCTACTTTGTACTAATGATGGTCTTTCTTTCCTTTCAACAAGTATCCAGACCTTGCTTTTCTAAACGTCCAATTCTTCTTGCATAGCATCCACCCATATTTGATCACTTAAAGCTTTGTCAATGTATTTAGGTTGAATGGTGCATATGAAAGCACGTTTGAAATATTTCTTGTTAGCAATATGGGATTGCATGGTCCAGAACTCTTTAGAGAGCTTCATAGCAATATGTTTGAGTGATAACAAAACTAATTTAAAGAAAATATTTTGAAGAACGACTAATGTCTACCTTGAGTTTCTTGACATAGCATACATGTATTTTCGGATTGCATAACACAGACTTGAATCGAGACATGATTTATATCTCTTTATATGAGATTGGACTTAATAGAAGTGAATATTATATCATGCAAAGTACACATACATGTCCAGATGAAAAGAAAATCAAAACAAGGGAAAGAAACCAAGGTCTGGGACTTCAAAAAGGACTTCAGAAAGTACACCTAAAATGAAGATATCTATCTAAAATTGAAGCCAAAGTGTTCTACTATTTTCAATCATCACACTCACAATGTTTTGTTCATCAACAAGCCATGATTGAAGACAAGAAGGCCCAGGATTCATCAATAAACTGAACGCATGTCAGAAAGCTCACTTCAATGTGAGTGTTGTTACCTGGAAAGGAGGAAATTTGAATTTTTGAAATTCAAAATTAAAGTCAAACCGTTTAACCTAGGTCATCTTTTCTCCAACTTGGTTAACAACCTCAGCTTCTAGAAGAAAGAGTTCAGAAACCACGTTAGAAAGTAAAAGTAGTTTATGAGTAGCATTAGAAACCTTAATCTTGGAAAGCTTCTGCAGCTCTTGTGATAGGGTACTCTTAGATTGCTTTTCCAAGACACAAATGGATGATCAACACGTGTCACTTAGAGATCTTATCAAAGGCAATGGTCACAAGGGAACCATCTATAATAGAGATGCCTGTGCTCAAATGAACATGATTTTGATGCTACACAAAGTGGAAACTTTGTGAAAATCTCTCCATACATCCTGAAGGTTCATCACATCATGTAATTAGTTTCCTTAATTGTAAAAATCTTCTTTCTACGTTCTTGAATAGATATATGTTCTTCCTAGAAATTATAGAAAGAAGTCATTCAAGTTATCCCAGGTTATTCATGTGTATTTTAAGGAAACTTGAGTATAAGTTAGTTTGAGTGGCAACCCAAACATAAACCTTTGTATCTTTGATCCAGGAATGATAATGTAAGAATATGTAACACCCTAAAAATTATTAAAAATTAATTTGAGCTTTATTAGTCACAATTTCAAAAATCTGAAAGCTTTAGCAACGATGAGGATGGCCTAATGGATGTGTTAAAAATAAATTTCCAAGCCAGGGTGAATAATGACCTTGTGGGCCCCATGGCCCGTCGGAAGCCGAAACCTAGAATTGGAACCAAGAGATGCCCAAAACTAACAAAATATATGGTTAAGGTTAGATATAGTTAGAAATAAAGATTTTATGCCTAGAATTAAATTTAAGGCAATGTTTGATTATTGGGTATGATGTTTACCAGAAAAATTTCAATGTGTGATTCTTAGACCAAAAGATAGTTTAATCTTTACAATATGATAATGCTTATCTTTTAAAGCCAAGTAGATGGCCAAGATTTAATCTTGACTAATAAGTTACATCCAAGCCATCCATTCCATTGTTTCTTTTTTTTTTAAAAAAAAAAGCAAAAGAACATTTGACTACATAAATGCTATTTTATCCTAAGATATATTAAAAAGGATATCAACCTTATCACTTGAAAGACCATTCTCGGCTAACCAAGGAAGGTAACACAAACTCCATTTTTGCTTCTTCAAAAACCATGAAAACTTGATCCAAATCCTTGCCTAGACTTGATAAAACTGCAAACTCTCTTCATAAAACTTATTCTATTCCTAATAATCTATCAAATAACGATTAATTTCATTTCTTATCATTTCTCACCTTGATATCTCATATCCTACTGCCTAAGAGAGGTTTTGATGCTGGTTTGAAGGCCTTAAAGTGAAGGGTGTAACACCCGAATTTTTTAGTGTACAAATGACCAAATGGCCCTGAGGTCATTTTCCAAAATGAGATTGCGTCAGCCACCCTAAGGGTGCATTTTGATGACTATAGGGGATTATATGTGTTAATAGAGTAGAAGAATTTCATTTTTGAGTTTCATGTGCAAAATTACCAAAATGCCCCTGTGGCTAATTAATATTGATTTACGTGCCGTAAGCCCAGTTTCACCCAAAGGTTTTAAATGATGTTTTTAAGTAATGTTTAATGGTAGGTTAAGCACGGTTAGCCCCGAGGGATTTTTGTGAAAAATTATCGTTTGCCCGGCTAAGTGCATTTTGGGCCTAATGATGTGATTAGCAAAATCTAAGCAATATTAGGCTCTAATTAAAGATTAGTAAATTCTAATTACTAATCTAGAGTAAAAATAATTAATTGAGGTTAATTAGAACCTAAGATTGCTCAGAGAAACTCAAAATCCTTTTCTTGATTTAAGACTTTATGTCACATTTTCATGAATAGTAAGATTCCAATCAATTTCCTTAAATCATGAAAGTTGTCACATAATGAGATTCCTCCCTAATAAAAGTGGATTTGCATTAATCAAGCAAGACCACTCTTTAATCTTGTCTTGAACCACCTTAATTACCCATTATCTCACCTAAAACACAAATTACAACTCCTAATCCATAGCCTAACCAAATCAACTCCTAAACACACTTATAAACCAACATTAAAATGAGATTTTCTTCCTCCATTAGCCCTTAATAGAACCGGCCACACATCTCCCCATTATCATCCATCAAATGTTAAAATTCAATTAAAATAGGCTTAAAGAATCATGCATGCCCTTACCTTGACCTATACTTGCCCATGCTTTGAACCATGCCCAAGACCATACCTTGCAAAGAGATATTTTTCTCTTTTTCCTCCACAAGGCTGACGGCCTCCTCCATCATTTGCAACTCCATGTGTTGCAATTCTTCTATAAATAGACACCAAGGAAAGCTTGTAATGATTGTTTTTTTTTGCTCACTTGTGCAAAGCTTCAAGGTTTCCTTTCTTTGAGTTCTAGAGTTCTTCGTCTACTTCTACTTCATTCTTCCAAAGAACCACCATCCTCCACCATTTCCCAAACACAAACCACTATACAAACACCATAAACCTTCCTTTAAACACACTTTCCATTTCCAAGCTCAAGAACCAAAGACAAACCTTTCTTTTTTCTTTTCTTCCCTTGGCCAAATCCATTCTCCACTTCAAGGAGGATTTGTTCTTTTCATCTCATCTCAAGACTAAGCTTCTTTCTTTGAAAAAGAAAATATCTTTGGTATGGAGTTGTTCTTTTAAAATTGCTATTCTTTTCCTTGGATTTATTTTGTTTCAAGTTGAAAATTCTTCTTTTCTTTCTTCACCATTTCGATTTCCTTTTTCTTTTTCTTCCTTTGATCATTTCGGCCTCAAGGCCTAAATGATGAAGAACCATAGCTTGATGATGAGGATCTTGGGTATTGGTCACAAAACCATCATTTATTTGACCTCTAAAGCTTGAATGTTCCACTTTTAAGAAAGTTTTTAGCAAATGATAATGTTATGTTGTTAAGTGATAGTCTTGAGCCTAAAACTCAAAGAAATGCAATCATATCTATATTTCAAGCCCTTGCATTACATATTTATATTTAAGCTTTGCATTTTCAAGTTTATGTTATCATAATAATTAAAACCTGCCTATTTTAACCTTAAAGTTGGAATGTGATTTAGAGTAAATACTCAAAGGGGCCTAGAGCACTAAAATAAAGAATTGGACTTGCATTCATATTTATATTTCGTTGCCTAGCATATTTACTTTCCAAGTTATCACTTAAACTTAAAGGATAAAACAAGAGCTTGCATCTTCATTTCATCTAAATAATTAATTTCAAAGCCTACCTATTTCAACCTTAAAGTTGAAATGTGATTTAGAGTAAATATTATAAAAGGCCTAGAGCACTAAAATCAAGAATTGAACTTGCGTTCATGTTTACAATTCTTGTCTAGCATATTTACTTTTCAAGTCATCACCTAAAACTTAAAGATGTAAAACTAGAGCTTGCACTCTCATATTTAAATTTAAGCTTTGCATAGCATATTTATATTTCTTGCTATCAATCTAAAAGACTAAGAATGAGGCTTGCATTATATGTTTACTATTATGCTATCACTAAAAATTAATTTAGTGCTAAGACTTACCATTTTAATTTACATAATAAACTTTGACTTATGAAAAAATATATATGTTATTAAGTAAGGACATATTTTATTAAGTTCTTTAATATTATCATCAATATGAAGATTTCTAATTATGTGGCTAAGACAATAAAGATTACTTATGAGGATAACTTAGAGTTAAAAATGTGGCATGGCTAGTTATTAAAGAATGTTGTGATGTTTTCACATGCTTGAGGAATTATGTGATATTGAGACCATACATGATTAGTTGCTTGAAATGAGTATGGTGTGTTATGATTTTTACTTGGCAAATTATAAAGTTGCATATGTTGAAAGAGCACGAGAAAAATATATGATATGACTGACTTTGCATTTTGACATGATATGCTAATATAAAGGTGACATAAAAACTATGTGGAAATGACCCTCTAGACTCCCGAATTAAAGGTTATGAAAGGTAATTCACAAAAGGAAATGACCCTATAGACTCCAGAATTAAAGGTTATGATAAGCGATCCTTAAAAATTCAACTTATCAAAAGGGAAAAGGTTATGCTAGTGATGACTAGTGAGGTATGACTCTTATAACCTAGAACTCTCAAAAGGGAGAGTATTAGGGTGGCCCCCAAGGAAAAGAGAATAAGAAGTCTAAGTCACCTAAAGTAAGCTATGTTGAGATATGTTGCTATGATTATGTTTTCTAACTTATGTCTTGACTTTAGTATGGACATGCATTTCATTCTGAAGTATGTTGCATTCATACCCAAGATGCATACTAAAATGAATGAGTCTCGATAAATTACACTTTAGAACCCTAAAATTGGAACCTTATGTATGTTCACTTTTTACAAAGAAAACCCAAGGTTCCTGGGACATAGTGTGCCCAGGGATGAGGCAGGAAGTGATCGCGAGAAGGCATGGACAAGGAGCCGCCTCCAAGCGGAGGGGTACATGAATGAACCAATTACACACCCGAATGAGAGGATCCTAAACCTGTATAGGTATGGGACTATAGGTTAAGGAGGGCTTATATGAATTGATTGGTACTACCTATGCCACAAAGATGCATCTTTCTTTTTGGAGCCCATCACGAAAGAACTTCACAGGTTAAGCATGCTTGACTTGGGGTAATTTTGGGATGGGTGACCTCCTGGGAAGTTTTACCAGGAAGTGTGTGAGTGAGGACAAAGCATGCTGAAAGACCCGTGTTGGTTTGTAGGGATAGTCGTCAATCTATAGAGCGCGGGATGTTACAAATGGTATTAGAGCCTGCACCTCTCCCAGTACGGTGTGGTTCGGGGATGAACCAAGCGGAAGCTGGTGGGCATGTAATGCCCAGGGCGGCGGGAGTTTCGCTGTGCGAGAAGGCACAGACAAGG
This sequence comes from Dalbergia oliveri, assembly GCA_030441495.1. Taxonomy (NCBI): domain Eukaryota; kingdom Viridiplantae; phylum Streptophyta; class Magnoliopsida; order Fabales; family Fabaceae; genus Dalbergia; species Dalbergia oliveri. The sequence continues at coordinate 20,743,450 of JAMLFY010000003.1, forward strand.
AGCGGCTCCTACCTCCAAGCGAGGGGTACATGAATGAACGATTACACACCCGAATGAGAGGATCCTGAGTCTGTATAGGTATGGGACTATACAGTTAAGGAGGGCTTATATGAATTGATTGGTACTACCTATGCCACAAAGATGCATCTTTCTTTTCGGTAGCCCATCATGAAAGAACTCCACAGTAAACGTGCTTGACTTGGGGTAATTTTGGGATGGGTGACCTCCTGGAAGTTTCCCAGGAAGTGTGTGAGTGAGGACAAAGCACGCTGAAAAGACATTTTGGTTTGTGGAGACGGCAGGGATGTTACACATAGACGATGATACTAGGATAGGAGATTCCCTCCTGAGTCTCTTATTAAGTCTCGCCCTCTCATCTTCCTTTCTTTCTGTCACGTCTCCAGAGGACCATGGTCATGTTCGTGATCTTCGTTGACACGCTTTGGGAGGTGCACTACGATCCGGACCACCGCTCCTACCACTTCGAGGGTCATTGTGCGATACACATTTTTGCATGCATGGGACGCCCCTTTGCTTATCCAGTTTCCAGCTTCAGTTTGACCTCTACATCCCCCTACAATGATGATTTGATCTTCGAGCGCTCTCGACCTCATGACGAGCAGACTTGGTGTGCTCGCCTTCGGCTTGGCTCTCGTGACTACCCGAGTATGTACCCGTGCGAGGTGTTCAGAGACTGACCCATCTGAGGACTCCCCCACATGTATCTACTCGGAGGGTTCTACACCTGACACCCATGGACATGGGTAGAGGCAATGAGGATACGGTGACCCAGCCCAGCTGGCCAACGGGAGATGCATCTCACCGCGGGGTCATGTTTATCCCCCTTTCCGCCTGCATACACTCGAGGAGCTTGCCCGGTCATTGGGTATGTACCCCTCGCGGAGGATTAGTTCCGCTAGTAGACCATGATGGAGGACCTATAGGAGCAAGTTGTCACAAGGATCCCCTTTCTTACTACATCTTTTGATAGGGGTGACTTTTGGTTGAGCACTCGGAGGGTTAAGGAGGGAACTGTTATTGGCTTTGAGTGTTTTGTGATTCCATGTAATTCCTGCTTCCTATTTTCTTTCTATTATTTACTTATGTATTTGAAAGCTTAGCCCACTCTATATGGGTGTGACTCTATTTATTTTATCTCTTATGTATTATGAACTATGTTATCTTGTGATATGTAATCTAAGTTTGTTTCATGTTCATGAATGCTGTGTTGGAAATGTGTATGTACATGATTCATATATGTCTCTGTTTGGTTTGATGGCGCTTAACATTCAGTTTAAGTTAGCATGCGCGGCTCATGTTTGCTTTATGTTTTCAAAAAAAAAATACCCATATTTTCCGCTAAGTATTTTAATAAAAATGAATTTAAAGAACGAAACAAAAGAGTAATAACTAATAATTAATCTCAATACGTCCTAAGCGTGTTAGGTTAAATATTAGGGTGTTACAAAGGGAATCATCCTTGGAGCATCCTTTAGAGCCAATATCTCTAAAGCTCCAAAGAGTAGGGTTTTCTTTGGTCTTTTCTTTCCAAATTTATTCTGAACATTTTTTATTGGTTTTGCTCCAAAAATTTTGATTGTGTCAGTTGATAACATATGGATATTGATGTATTAATTTTGGTGATATATTTGGATGGTGTTAGAAATTAATTTTGTCAAAAGGAAGTTTGGACTATATTGCTGGATTTTTAGATTTTTCATGGCAGGGATTGTTTTACGAATTTTCGGTGTAATTGTAGGCATTTTTATGAGCTAGAAAAATTATATATTGAAGCTAACATCCTAGGCTAGCCTACGAATTTTCTTGAGTTCTAATTTGGACTTATACTGTTTTAAAAAAATTATGAACCGAGATAGTAACTATCCTGTCTGGATTGTTGGAACTTAAGCTGTGAATTTGTATAATTTTGTTACCATAACAAATGATTGAATTTTTCTTTGAAATTTTTATAGAGTATTGGACACATCTTGAAGTTCAACCATGATTTTTCTTTTGAATTGATTCAACCATTTACTAGGGTTAAAAATTATGAATTTTAGGTTTTGAGCTGAGGTTAAGTGGTTTCTGAGCACTAAATTTGTCTAATTTTGTTAGCATAGTTAAAGAACTCTTTTTGCTCTAAAATTTTTATGAAACCTTGTGGATACATTGAAGTGTTATGGAGAATTTTTATAGCCTCTGAATTGATTGTTTGATGTACAAATAAATTTATACTACAATGGTGTGAAATGTGCCCAATTTTTGGAAATGAACCCAAACCTTAAATTGTAATGCAATGGCATTTTTTGTTCAAGTATAATGTATATGAATGCATGTTAGTGACTTTAAGGATTGGTTTATGATGCATGATTGAAATTACTTGTGATTGAACGCCTACATGTGGCTTATGCATGCATTTGAGAAAAGAAAAGTACATGATGCAGTTATATGAGAAAAGATCATGTATAAATTTCAATCGTGCATGTTCTGACATATGGACAAAATAAAAACAAGACTTATGTTGAGTAAAAAGGAAGGCAAAAAGAGGAACTTCCCTAGAGATATTATGAGTTGGTAGACGTATCAACTAGGAATAGATCTATGTGAGATTGGAAAAGGAAAAAATGAAGTCTGATGATCATGTATAGGAATGAACTCAGTCCTGATAAGCGGTCTATTTCCCTTATGTGGTGTGATCTACTATAAATACCATGTGGTATAAACTAAGAGTATAAACTAAGTCTTTCCTATGTCGATAAAAGAGAAAAATGCACCGAGTTGAGTTCTGTGGCCATAAGTGAAACTAGGTTACTTTGGGATAATTTCATTGCATTTAGCATATGCATAATCATATCATATGTAATCTTCTGATTAGAATTACTTACTATGTGTTTGAGCTTCATGAATATGTGCACTAAGTGATTGATTGTTAAAAGCTACCCACTTCGGAGGATGATTTTAGAACTTTAAAATGAATATTTAATATGTATTGCATGATCACATTTTCTTGATGAATCGAAGTGTTGGGCGATGACGATAACATTATAATTGCGTAATTGGGGAGTTGCCTACTGAAAATTATATAATTATCATCCCTATGTGTTTTTGTGTTCCTGTATCGCCTCCAAGTTATCCTGAGCACAATGGGCTCTACGTGAAGAGCTCGGGATTGTAGTAGCTTAGTAGTTGATGTTTTTATTTTACCGTACTTAGTTGGAGTTACATGTATGTAAATGTAATAGGAAACATATATGTATTAAAGCTCATAGAAGAGCTTCCTTTTGTACTCAACTATGTATTCAATAAATGTTGTGTTTCTTTGTTATATATTTTAATAGAATTATGCTTAGTTATTAGACATGTTAATCGAGCTTGCTATAGATATTTAAGAAAGGTTCGCTAATTAATAAGTAACAACTCTCGAGTATGATGTCATGACTTAAGGATGAGGTTGTACGTGGAAGGGTGTTACATTATAGTATCAAAGGTTCATCCTTGTAAGACCTTGAGAAATGGATTGACTATGCTTCCAAAGTGTAGATAAGTCATTCCTTGAATTGTATCTATATGATAGGATATAGGGTTTAGATATGCATGACAGTCTAGTGGTGTTATAATTGCTTGCTGTCACACTTAGCATAATGTTGAGCCTGATCAACTAAATATCTTTGTTTGGTGTGTTCAGGAAATAATGCAGACCGTAGATGTACTAGGGACAGGAAGGCTGAATTGGATGACTTGATGAGTACTCTTCAGGAGATAGCTATGAGAGCACAAGCTGCAATGGCCAATTGGATGATGGAAAGATTAAATCGAAATGCCAAGGAGCTGGAGTTCATGGCACTTAAGCAAGGATCCATGAGTATAGCGGAGTACACGGAAAAATTTGATGAGCTCTGCCAATCTTCTAATATCTATCGGCACAATCCTGATGAAACTTGGAGGTGCATGAAGTATGAAGGAGGTTTGGAGGATATTGAAGGTCGTTGTCCTTAGAGATTCAAGATTATGTTACTTTTGTGAACGAGTGTCGATTATAGAGGAATTTAATAGGAAGCTAACAATTGCCAAATTAGCTAGGGACTATTCTAAGAAGATATTGGCACCTGAAGATCAAGAATATGAGGATGCCTCACAAAAGAAGCAATTTCAACGTAATCTGTCCGAGGATAAACTACAACAATGGTCAACCACGAGACAAGATTGCCCAAAATGTAGGAAGAACTATGGGGGTAGACCATGCTTGGCTGAACAATACGTATGCTACCGCTCTGGAAAACTAGGACATATAATCAAGGAGTGTCTAGATAGGTATCCAAAACTAATTGCAAAGCCACAACACCAGAGTATGGTCTCCACCATAAGTGCCAAAGGACGTCACCACCCAAAAATCTGATCTAAGGTAGGAATATTTAGAATTTGATTGAATTTTTGAACTATGTGTGAACTCTTTGTTTGATTTATGAAATTTGTCTTTTGAAATTGTTTTCAAATGAATTTTGAGGGCAAAATTCTTTTTAAGGTGGGTGGTAATGTAATATCCTAAAAATTATTTAAAAATTAATGAGTTTTATTAGTCATAATTTCAAAAATCTAACAATTTTAGCAACGATGAGGATAGCCAACGGACTTGTTAAAAAAATTTCTGAGCCCAGGTGAATAGTGACCTTATGGGCCCCACGGCTTGTCGGACAGCTGAAACCCTAAATTCGGGACTAAGAGATGCCTGAAACCAAGAAAATATAGGGTTATGGTTAGAAATAGTTAGGAATGAAGATTTTATGCCTAGAATTAAATTTTGGGCAATGTTTGATTACTCGGGTATGGTGTTTTACCTGGTAAAATTTCAGTGAGTGATTTCTAACACGAAAGATAGTTTAATCTTTACAATATGATAATGCTTACTTTTAAAGCCAAGTGGATGGCCAAGATTTAATCTTGGCTAACAAGATTAAATCCATTCCATTGTTTCTTTTTTTTTTAAAAAAAAAAAAGCAAAAGAACACTTGACTACATAAATGCTACTTTATCCTAAGATATATTAAAAAAGGCTATCAACCTTATCACTTGAAAGACCATTCTCGGCCAGTCAAGGAAGGTAACACAAACTCCATTTTTGCTTCTTCAAAAACCATGAAAACTTGATTCAAATCCTTGCCTAGACTTGATAAAACCACAAACTCTCTTCACAAAACTTGTTCTACTCCTCATAATCTATCAAACTAACCAATTAGAATTTCATTTCCTCATCATTTCTCACCTTGATATCTCATATCCTACTGCCTAAGAGAGATTTTGATGTTGGTTTGAAGGCCTTGAAGTGAAGGGAATCATCCTTGGACCATCATTTAGAGCCAATATCTCTAAAGCTCCAAAAAGTAGGGCTTTCTTTGGCCTTTTCTTTCCAAATTTATTCTAACCATTTTTTATTGGTTTTGGTCTGAAATTTTTAATTATATTGGTTGATAATATATGGATATTGATGTATTAATTTTGGTGGTGTGTTTGAATGAATTAGAAATCAATTTTGTCAAAAGGAATTTTGGACTATGCTACTAGATTTTCAGATTTTGCCTGCAAGGATTGTTCATGAATTTTCTAGTGTAATTGTAGGTATTTTTATAAGCTAGAAAAATTATATGTTGAATCTAACATCCTAGGCTAGACCCATGGATTTTCTTGAGTTCTGATTTGGACTTATATTGTTTTAAAAAAATCAAGAACCAAGATAGTAACTATGCAGCTTGGATTGTTGGAACTGAAGCTACAAATTTGTATAATTTTGTTACCATACCAAATGATTGAATTTTTATTTGAAATTTTTACAGAGTGTTGACACATCTTGAATTTCAACTATGATTTTTCTTTTGAATTGATTCAATTTTGCTAGAGTTAAAAAATTATGAATTTTGGGTTCTAAAGATCAAGTAGTTTAGAGTACAAAATTTTCTAATTTTGTTAACATGGTTAGAGAACTTTTTTTGCCCTGAAATTTTTATGGAACCTTGTGGACACATTGAAGTGTCATGCAGAATTTTTATTGCCTCAGAATTGATTGTTTGTGTGCAATAAATTTGTGCTACAATGGTGTAAAATCTGCCTAATTGCTGGAAATGAACCAAAACCTTGAATTGTAATGTAATGACATTTTTGGTTCAAGTATGATGTATATGAATACATGCTAGTCACTTTTAGGATTGATTAATCACTTGTGATTGAATACCCACATGTGGCTTATGCATGTATTTGAGAAAAAAAAGTACATGATGAAGTTATATGAGAAAAGAAAATGTATAAATTTCAATCATGCATATTCTGACATATGAACAAAACAAAACAAGACTTATGTTGAGTAAAGGGGAAGGCAAAAAGAGGAACTTCCCTAGAGATATTATGAGTCGGAGACGTATTAGCTAGGAATAGATCTCTGTGAGATTCAAAAAGGAAAAAATGAAGTCCGATGATCACGTATAGGAATGAGCAAGTCCTGATAAGCAATCTAGTTCCCTTGTGTAATATGATCCAATATAAATACCATGTGGTATAAATTAAGGGTATAAACTAAGTCTTTCCTATGTTGATGAAAAGAAAAAAATGCATCGAGTTGAGTTCTATAGCCATAAGTGAAACCAAGTCACTTTGGGATAATTTCACTGCATGTGGCATATACATAATCATATCGTATGTAATCTCTTATTAGAATTACTTACTATGTGTTTGAGCTTCATGACATATGTGCACTAAGTGATTGATTATTAAAAGCTACCCACTTCGAAGGGATGATTTTATAACTTTAAAATGAATCTTTAATATGTATTGCATGATCACATTTTCTTGATGAACTGAAGTGGCTGGGCGATAATGATGACATTATGATTGTGTAACTGGGAGTTACCCTACTAGAATTGTATAATTCTCATCGCTATGTGTTTTTGTGTTCCCATGTCGCCTTTAGGTTGATCTAGAGAACAATGGGGCTGCTACGTGAAGAGCTCGAGATTGTAGTAGTTTAGTAGTTACTGTTTCTATTTTATTGTACTTAGTTGGAGTTATATGTATGTAAATGTAATAGGGGACATATATGTCTTAAAGCTCATAGAAGAGCTTCCTTTTGTACTTAACTATGTATTTAATAAATGTTGTGTTTCTTTGTTATATATTTTAATAGAATTAAACTTAGTTATTATACACGTTAATCAAGCTTGCTATAGATATTTAAGAAATGTCCGCTAATTAATAAATAATAACTCTCGAGTATGATGTCATGACTTAAGGATGAGGTTGTACGTGGGAGGATGTTACAAGATAGCTTGGAGAGGCTAGTCAAAGACTACTTGCAACATGATAGTAAAGGTGTTTTACTGGTCTTGATTCAACTTGGAGAGGCTAGTGAATAACTACTTTCAACATGACAGGAGAGGTTGTCTCCTGGTCATTGGTTCAACTTGGAAAGGCTAAGAAAGACTACTCGAATTAGCTTGGAGAGGCTGGTGAATAACTACTTCAATGTGACAATAAGGGTTGTCTACTTGTCATGAGGTTAGCTTGGGGAGGCTAGTACAAGACTACTCAAGGTTCAGCTTGAAGAGGCTGGTGAATAACTACTTCGACGTGACAATAGGGGTTGTCTACTTGTCAGGATTAGCTTAGAGAGGCTTGTACAATACTACTCATGGTTCAGCTTGGAGAGGTTGGTGAATAACTATTCAAGTTGTGACAGTAGGGGTTATCTATTAGTCACACGTGAGAGCTTGGGAAGGCTAATGTAAAACTATCCATGTTCTTTCTTCTGGTTTGAGAAAGATGTTTAGTAGAACCTCAATGTGTTATATTTTCTTCTTCTTGATCTCTTTTACTTTATCTATTACTCTATTTTATCTGTTGATATATCCGGTTAGCATTTCTGTCATATATTGTATGCTTTAAAAATTTACCTTCTGAAACATCTAGTCTCATTTTCATTACACTTCAAGCTTAATGCTTGATAGTTCTTTCGTTAAATGTTTCAGATGCAAAAAGAGGCAAAGCATGATTTAACCCTCTCTGTGCTCTTTTGTACCTACGTTTCTAAGGGATGATCTTGTTCTCACACCCTTGGAAATGTCTCCAAGAACTCTATTTTGAGAAACTACCTTTAAATCAAAAACTCCTTTGAAGTTTCTGTGGCCTTGACATTCTTTAGCTTCTCCTTCATCTTCAATTGCTCTTTTTCATGTTAAAAAATGCTACTTTTAGATTGCTTTGGAGTTTTGAGCAAGCTTTCTGAAGTGCTTATATTATGGAGCTTACTTTCTGAGGGTTTGTCTTTCATCTTCTTACTATCAAAAGTTTCCTTTAGGCTTATTCTTTCAAGACTCGCTTCTAGTTCTTTGAGATCATCATCAAGGTCTTTTTGAATAGTCTCTTCAATGCATAACGTTCTCTTATTGTACACTCTGTAAGCTCTAGCAACAAAAGAGTATCATAGGAAAATACCATCATTAAATTAAGAATCAAACTTTGCAAGTTTGTCTTTGTTTTAACGATAAAACATGATGAGCCAAAGATGTGAAAAATATGAAATATTGGGTTTCCTACCCTTCTATAGCTCATAGGGAGTTTTTTTAGGATTGACCTTATAAAGATTCTATTTTGTTTATAGCATGAGGTGTTTATAGCCTCTGGCCAAAACTTTTTTAATAAACCACTTTTTAAAAGCATTATTCTGGCCATTTCCTGCAAGCTTCTATTTTTCCTTTCAGCAACCCCATTTTATTGGGGAGTTCTAGGTGCAGAAAACTCATGGAGGATGCCATGGTTTTCACAAAACTCTTCAAAATATGATTCTCAAATTCTCCTCTATGATCAGATCTGATAGAGGTGATTTGGGAATCTTTTTCTATGCAAATATGTTTTGCAAAAACTTTGAATCTTTGAACTACCTCATCCTTAGAAGCTAGAAAGATAACCCATGTGAATCTAGAGTAGTCATCTACAATGATAAGACAATATCTCTTTCCAACAAGGCTTGCAGTCTTGGTTGGTCCAAAGAGATCCATATGTAAAAGCTCAAGTGGTCTAATGGTTGAAACTACATGCTTATTATGGAAAGAAGCTTTGGTTTGCTTACCTTTTTCACATAAATAACAAGTTAAGTCCTTATCAAATCTGATCTTTGGTAGGACTTTAACAAGCTATTTCTGAGAAAGCTTAGAAATGAGCTTCATATGAGCATGCCCAAGCTTCTTATGCCATAACAACTTATCATTCATGAATGATGTAAGACATTTTACATCTTGATCTCTCAGATCATCCAAGAATAACATATACGTGTTATCATGCCTCTTACCCAGAATGACTTGCCCGAAATGGAACTAACTATTTTGCATGTAGGAGCATTAAAAACAACCTTAAAACCCTAGTCAGAGAACTTGGCTAATACTTGATAAGTTGTGAGCCAGACCATTAACAAGCAAGACATCATAAATCTAGTGAAAATCATCCTTACCAATATTTCCTATGCCTATGACCTTAACCTTACCTCCATCAGCAAACTTTACTGATCTAAAGATTTTGGGTTGCAAATTTCTAAACCACCTTCTGGATCTGAACATGTGTCTTGAGCAGCCACTGTCCATGTACCACTTGTTGTTAGGTTCTACGTGTATTCTCAAACAAACTTGCAACAAACATAGGTTTTCTTTTAGGTACCCAGATTTTCTTGGGTCCTTTGAGTTATTCTTTTGAGAATGAGGTCTTCCAACCTTTTTGATAGACTTCTTTTTCATGAAGCATTTGTCAGGTGGATGTCTCTTCTTAAAACATAAAGTATAAGAAGTCTTATTCTTTACTTTCTTGAGGAGAGTTAGTTTTCTTTTCTCATCAAATTCTTCATCATATCCCAACCTAGTTTTTAAAATATGGCCGCTGACCTCCAAGCATCAAATTAAGATTTTTTGATCCTTTCACCATTTTTTTAAGGTCAGATTTAACAAGTGTTGAAGTTCTCTCTAGCTCATAAATGACTTTCTGAGTGTTTTGATTTCTACTTGCAACTTTAGATTCTAAGGCATTGAATTTTATAATTAGAATCTTGTTTTCTTCCTTCATTCTTCTTTTCAAGCCTAAAATTCTCAGCTTCTGCCTTGGCCATTTAAAGTTTTAAAACATTCATTTTATATTCCTTTTTTAGGTTGAGATAGTGAGAAGAAAGAGTTTGAGAATCTTCAAGTAACTCTTCATACAAAGATAGAAGTTCATCATAGGAAAGATTATAATTGTTTATCTCAGGTTCACTATCTGATGAATAGCCTGCCATGAAGCATAGGTTGGCAACATCCATCTCCTCTTGATCTTCTGATCCTTCCTTTTCTTTCTTATATTCACTCCAGGTGGCCAACATGCCTTTCTTCTTGGGCACGAACTTCTTCTATGGGCCTTTGAGTTTAGGACATTCGTTTTGAAGTGTCCTGTCTCCCACAATGGTAGTAGATGACACTTTCAGGCTTCACCTTGCCTTTTATATCCTTCCTAAGGTTGATGTCCCTTCTTTCTTCATCTTGCCTCTCTAGGCCTTGGGCATCTTCCTCACCAGCATGGAAAGCTTGTTTTCATCTTCTTCTTCTATCTTATCATCAGTTTCTCCCTCTTCATCAGAGATTTCAACAACTTTCATTGCTTTAACTTTGTTTGCCTTTTGATGAGATGACTTTAAGGCCATGGACTTACTCTTCTTGGAGGATTCACTATACATTTCAGAGAGCATTACCTCATGGGTTTTAAAAGACCCAATGAGTGCATCTATGCTGAGAGTTTGAAGGTCTTTTGCCTTAGTAATGGTTGTGACCTTAGGCAGCCATTTGGCAGGAGGCTTCTTGAGATTTTTCTAACTATTTCAGAGTTAGAGTATCTTTTTCCTAACCCCTTTAGTTAGTTCATGATGTGTATAAACCTTGTGGTCATTTCATCAATATTTTCTTGATCTGTCATTTTGAACATCTCATATTAATGAACCAGCATGATCTTAGTTTTCTTCACTAGATCAATGTCTTCATGTAGCATGTGCAGCCTGTTCCATGTTTCCTTTGCCGTGTCACCAGCAATGATTTTGTCATATTCTGCTTTGCTTAGTGCACACGTGAGTAGATACTTAGCTTTTGAGTTCAGTTGAACTCTGGCCTTGTATTGTTCGTCCACCTACTCTGGGGACTCTCTTAATGTTGAGGGTGTATCATTTGTTCCTGAACTTCCTCCATTGGTGTAATGCCCTGATTTCTGCTATTTGAGTACAAATGACCAAAATGCCCTGAGGTCATTTTTCCAGAATTAAGGGAGTTGCTCCAGTCCTCGAATGGGTCAACTCAATGTTTGAAGGGGGTTATAATTGTTATGTTTGATATCCGAGGTGAAAATCTCATTTTTCGAACTTTCGGCTCAAAATGACCAAAATACCCTGTTGTATTCTACACGGGTAAAAGGTGTCGTTTGAGCTCGGAACTTTTCCAGGAAGTTTGGAATGATGTTTATGAGTGATATTTGATGTCTAGTTTGGCCTGAAGGTCCTGGCAGTTTTAGTGCAAAATTACTATTTTGCCCCTAAAACAGTGTATAGTAAGCCTAATGACGCAATTAAGCAAACCTAAGCAATATTAGGCTCTAATCGAAGATTAATTTATTTCGATAATTAATCTAGAGTCAAAATAATTTATTAAGGTTAATTAGAACCTAAGATTACTTAGTTAAACCCTAATTGCATTCTTTAATTCAAGATTCCTAGTCATGGAATCTTGAATAGTGTTTTCTCTCTCCAATTCCTTAAATTAAGGAATTGTGCCATACCTCATTTGACTAAGAAAATGAATTTAATTTGTTAATCTAGTATGACCACTCTCTAATCAAGTCTTGACATCCTTAATTAGCCAATTACCTTACCTAAACACCTTCTTACAAACTCCTAATCAAAACCTTAATCAAAGAAAACACCTAAACACATCCTTAAACCACAATTACATGAACAAAATCCCTTCCCCCTTGGCTACATAGGCTGGCCGAATTCTCACCCAAAAGAAGTGCCACATGTTGAATTTTTCCTAACTCCAAAGACCATGCCTTGCCTATACTTATGCCCATACTCAACCATGCTTTAACCCATACTCAAAGCCATGCCTTGTAAGAGATATTTCTTCTCCTTCTCCCTCAAAGTGATCGGCTACTCCTCCCTCCTCTAGGCCATCCATGAGCTCTTAATCTTCTATAAATACACTAGCTTGAAAGCTCTTTGAATGTTTACACACTTGAGCAAACTTCAAGCTTTCTTCCCAAACTCAAAGAACCTCTTTTCCTCCTCCTTTTTTCTTCATCAAGTTTCTAAGAAGGATTTCCTTCTCTTTTCCTCTCAAGAAACAAAGCTTTCCTTCCTCTCTTCAAGACTTCTTTAGGTAGAGGTTTATTTTCCAAGTTTTGTGTGCTTCCTTTAAGGAAGAGTTCTAGTGTTTCTCTTGGTTTTCTTAAGTTCTTCTTCTCTCCTTTATTTTCGGCCTAGAGCCTTTGTTGAGAAAAACTTTGGCTTGATGATGAGGTTTCAAGATAATGGACTTGTGATGCCATGTGAGAAACCTCTAAAGCTTGAAACAACTTGGTCTTGGACCATACATGCTTGTGTTTCTTTCTTTTCCTTGGTTTTATTTTCGGTTCTTGTTTTTTCTTTGCCCCTTGAATGATTTCGGTTTCCTTTTCCTTTGTTTGAACAAAGTTTGCTAAAAATATTGAGTAGATCACAAAAGTTTTGTTAAAGAAAAATTAATCACATATTTTCAAAGAGCTCTAAGCTTACCCTTGCCAACCTTAAAGTTGGTCGGCCATTCTAAGAGTTTACTCTAGATTGAAGCCCATGAGCAATAAAATAAAGAATATGAGTAGTTTTATTTATGAAGTTTTGTTAAGTGTTGGTGTTTTCGTCTTAGTCCACACTCATGAGCTTGATGATGAAGTTCAAACCAAAGTCTTCTTTGAAGATTTGGTGCTAAGAACTCTAAAGCTCATCCCCCATTTGTTCAAGATACATGTTGGGTTAGGCTAGTAATGTCCCTCTAAAAGTCTTGCAAGAGCTCTAGTAAAGATAAAACAAGTTGCATTCATGTTTAAGTTTATGCTTGCATAGCACGTTAATTTTAATGTCATCACTAAACTCTCAAGAACAACTAAGTGAACTTGCATTGTCATGTTTAGTTTCCCCAAGCTTGCATTTCATGTTTACATTTCAAGTCATCACTTAAGCTCAAAGATAATAATGAGGTTGCATCTCATATTTATTTTATGCACTCACTTTATTTTATAAAAAGTAAAATAAGTGCATTACATGTTTAAGTTTATGTTATCACCTAAATACCCTTGAGCTCAAAGACTTGCCCTAAGTATCTTCAAAGGGAAACTTTAACCAAAAAAAAATGGATGTGTTTTAGTATAATACAATGAATGGTTTGATTTTGTAAAATGTAAGGATGATTTCAGGAAAATGTTGGAAAAATGTTTTATGAGGTCTCAAGGTGTTTAAATAGTTTGGAATGTGCCAAAAATCATATTTTCCCAAATTCAGAGGTTCTAATCGATTACCAGCTTATGTAATCGATTACCAGAGTGGTTTTCGAGGGTTTTTGGTTCTGGTAATCGATTACCATACAATGTAATCGATTACCAAGGCTGTTCTTCATATCCAGAATCGGTCCTCAAAACCATGTAATCGATTACTCGATGTTCTTCATTTTCCTAAACGATTTAACCCTAGGTAATCGATTACCATCCTATGTCAATTCAGTTGTAAACCCAGAATAAAATTTAGTCCCTGGTAATCGATTACCAGGCACATGTAATCGATTACCAAAACACCTTTTGCTCATGAAATTATTCCAAGAGAAAGACTAGTAACTCGTATGCACTTATAACATGATTTTATGCAATTGTGCGTGATACATACTTTTAGTTTTCTATCTTGTTGGCCACTTTATGAATTCTATTTTGAGGAGTTAGAATGCGTAAGATTATGTTTGAGAGAAGTAAGGAACAATGTTTACGGTTAGGAAGGGCTAAGTAAATAGAAAGGTTTGAGAACTAAAATCTTAACACTCTTAGACACGAGAATAATGATAACTTTTGTTCCAAGCATAATTGAGCTTAAGGAAGATGACCCATAATTAGTGTTTATGCCTAGAAGTTGAACTTAGGATCTTAGGCAGAACTTAGAAAAAAGTCTAAGGTGTAGATCCTAGAATCCCCTATAGTCAAGTAATGATCATGATGTTTAATTTATACGATGCTGATTGGATGAGTTAGTGAACATAAATGTTAGAAAGAACTACAGGTAATGATCCCTTAGGTGTTATAGAATCCGTAATAAAGGTTAGGATAATTGGAACACCAGTTTAAGACCCGTAAGGGCCAAAGCATAAGACACCATGAGGTGGGAACTATGATGTGAGAATGAGACCAAGCGAGTATGCTTGTGTTATGTATGAATGTGTTAATGACATGAGTTTGATGACATGAGGATTCATGGTATGTTGTGATGATGATTTTGGTATGTTGTGGGCATAATGCATGAGACCATGTGATATAGATGAATCAAAGAAAGTATGTTTTCATGATTGAAAGGTTTATTTGATTGAGGAATCTATGAGACAACATGTATTATATGAGTTATGTGGCATGACTCAATTTGAGGAAATTCGTAGCGCTTGCCATGCTGCCGAATTTCCGTCAAATTTGAGACTTGAGATAGTTTTAAGATGTTTAATATGACACACCCAGATGTACTTCTCCCTCTAGGAGGAGAAGGTAAAACCATGAGGGCATCGACATTAGCCTGCCAAAGCGGACAAAGTCGTTGGTCTTAACCAGTCGATGCGTTTTGAAGAAGGAAAAAGTCCCATGATGGGTGATCCTTAGGCCCCCTACCCGTACTCTAGGAGTCGGGATTATGATGATTATGATTATGATTATGATTCGCTTATCAAGAGGATAAGTAAGAACTAGTGACGACTAGTTAAGGTATGAGTTCATAGCCTAGTTTTAAGGGTGCGGTTACTATTATGATGCTTAGTGTCACAAGTTTGAAGAGAAGGAATGATGTTCAAGAGAAGTTACATGCCACTTATATGTTGATTGATATTGTTTGGTTTGCCTATAGTCCTGCCATGCATTCATATTCCTTCTCCTGCATACATGCATTAAGATTCATTGTAAAAGGCATGGACCTTGGATAATTATCTTTGCGAAAACTTCATAATGAACCTATGCATGTTTAACCCTTTCATAATAAACCCAAGGTTCCTGGGACGTAAACGATGACACTAGGATAGAGGTTTTCCTTATGAGATTCTTTAGCAAGATTCTCACCCTCTCCCTGTTTCTCTTTCCGTTACGTCTTCAGACATCGATGGTGTCGTTCGTGATCTTCATTGACCCGCCCCACTTGGGAGGTGCACTATGACCCGAGCATCAGTCCTACCACTTCCAGGCTCATTGTGAGGTGTTGATTTTTGTGTACGTGAGATGCCTGTTGCTTTCCCCATCTCCAGCTATCGCTTCGATCCGACTTCACCTTTTGGCGATGACCTGATCTTTGAGAGGATGCGACCAGGAGACGAGCAAACCCGTCGTGCCTGTCCTTCCTCATCGGCACGGATACCCGAGTATGTTCCCTGTCCTCGATCGGAGGCCGATCCTTCAGAGGGCTCTTCCCCTTCGTTCCCTATGGATCTCGGTGGAGGTGGCGAGGACACTCACCAGCCGAGGCATGCGAGGCGTGTTCGACATCCGAGAGGCGACCACGTCGTGGAGGCCACGCCGTTCCTCGATTCCCATGCCTAGATCTCCGCTTCGTTGGGCTACATCCGAGGAGCTCCGTCAGTCGTGGGCTACATCTCCCATCCAGGATCCGCGTCATCAGGATGTGTGGAGGGTGAGGGTAGTGATAGTTGGGAGTCTTGTCTTTTGGGGATTTACCATGTACTTGCTTTTATTTTCCTTTCTGTTTATGTATTTCCAGTTTCTATGTCCTAAGCTCTGCCCACGTATATGGGTAAGACTCTATGCTTTTCCTTTATATTCCAGTAGTTATGTACTAAACTATGTTAATTAATGTTATGAAGAATGTTTTCATGATTGAGGTGTTCTTTATTGGTTTTGTCTTGTATGATTTATTTGTTCTTCCACTTTACGTTTCGTTTATGTCATACGCGAAGGCTCGCACTTTGTTTTACATATTCCATTTCAAAAAAAAAAAAAATTTATCTGTATTTTCCGCTAAGTTATTTTACAAATGACTTTCAAAAGGAAGTAATAACTAATAGTTAATCTTAATACGTCCTAGGCGTGTTAGGGTTAAATATTAGGGTGTTACAATTGGAACATTGTCTCCTTCTTGTATAATCTCCCACAAATCAAGACTTGTGTATTTTTTGAACAACTTCATTCTATCTCTCTAGTAGGTATAATCTCCATCATCAAAACATGGAGATTTGTTAATAGAGTGTCCTTCAGCTATGTGAATATTATGTGCCATTTGTCCTTAGGATCTTTGCCCTCTGCAATCGTTAGAGTGCTCAACCCTTAAAGGCTAAGCTTTGATGCCACTTGTAGGGAAGAAGGTGCACGAGAAGAGGGGTTGAATTGTGCTTTACTTTTGTTTCCCCATTTAACTTCTGAAAAACTTAAACAGGATACTATTAAGTTATGAGCTTGAAGGACAGTGGAAACAACGTTAGCAACTTTAGAAAGTGAACTTTCTGAATTAAGTATATGAAATAAATGCGCTAAGGAAAGCTTTTCAAAAGAACACAGTAAATAAACTAAAAGCATAAATGAAAATGGAGATGAAGGAGAAGAGAGATACTACTCAAGAGTTTTTATACTAGTTTGGCCAACCTCATCATCCAGTTCTCAACAACACTTGAGTTTCACTAAACCTTTCTCAAACCAAAGAAAGAACAAGGATAGTCTTTACAATAGCCTTCCTAGTTCTCACCAGTGACCGGAGACAACCCTTACCTGTCACAAACCATGTAGTTATTCACCAGCCTCTTCAAGCTGAACCGAGTAGTCTTGGATCAGCCTCTCCAAGCTAAACTGAGTAGTCTTTAACCAGCCCTCCAAGCTAAACCATGACCAATAAAACATATTTACTGTCGCATTGCAAGTAATCTTTGACTACCCTCTCCAAGCTAAACCACACCAATGTCTCCTGGATCGAGGTTACAAAGGTTTGTATTTGGGTTTGCAACTCAAACTAACCTACACTTAAGTTCCCTTAAGATATGCAAAGAAGAACTTGGGATAACTTGAATGACTTCTTTCCACCTATTTTTCCTTGGAAGAACGTATGAACAATGAAGGAAATAGAAAAAAAATTTTACTACCAAAGAAAATGATTACTAGATGTAAATGAACTTTACAAGAAGATGAGGAGAAATTTTCAGAGAGTTGTTGCTCTTTGTATAACATCTGTTGTATATCTTTCAAAGCACAACGTCTCTATTTATAGATGGTCTTCCTTATGACCGTTTTCCTTGATCAGATCTCCAAGTGACACATGTTGATCATCCATTTGTGTCCTGGAAAAGTAATCTAAAAGAGTAGTTTGTTTGTTTGTCAGAGCTTTTGCAGAAGCCATTATAAGATTAAGGTTTCTAATGTCCCTTCAGAAATTACTCTTACTTTTGAATGTGGTTTCTGAACTCTTTCTTCTATAAGTTAAGGTAGTTGACCACGATGGCAAAAGAGATAGCACGCAATTCTGTCATTGGGTTTTGACTATACAAATTCAAAATTGAATTTTAAAATTTCCCTCGTTTTCTTGTGAGCACATGGATCACAGTAAGTGAGCCTTTTGATATGCGGTATCATTTCCTTGATGATTCTTGGTCTTCTTGTCTTTAATCAAAGCTTGTTAATGAACAAAACATTGTGAGTATGATGATTGAAGATAATAAAACACTTTGGCTTCAGTATTTGATAGATATCTTCATTTCAGGTGTATTTTTGAAGTTCCTGCTACTTTCTAAAGTCCCAAATATTGATTTCTTGCACTGATTGCTTTTCTTCAAATCATTAGGCATTTTAAACTCATATTTGGACATTATCACTTTCATTTTGTTCATATCTCTTAAAATGAGATAAACCATATTTGCACATGTAAAGTGAAATTATTCTCACTTAAATAAGCCTTATTGTGCTAACAATAGAACCTATTTACTACTTCAAGAAACTCAAGATAAACATTAGTTATTCTTCAAAGTATTTTCCTTTAAATTGGCTTTATTGTCATTCAAAACATATTTCATTAAAGCTTTCAAAAGGGTTCTAGAGCTAATAACATATATCTCATGGCATACTAATATGATAACTGGTAAAGTGTGATAGCATGGCCAACAACCTATGTGTGATCTTTCATAAGCCAACATGAAGATCACAATCCTAAGCATAATCCTTGTGAACTCTTCTGGATTGTCAATACTCATCTTGTTTCTCCAACACCTTGGATTCTGATAGATCTCAACAAGCACTTTCGAGAAGCCTTCTTTGTCTCCAACAATGATCTTTACAACTTCTTGAAAATTTAAATTACAACAAAATAACGACATGCAAGCTATATTTGAAATTACAATAAATATAATGACATGCAGGCCATATTTAAAATTACAACAAAAATAACAACATATAGGCTATATTTAAATTTGCAACCCATAAATAAAATTCCAATCACATTGGTGTAATTTTGGCCATGCTACACACCATATATTTATATCAAACATACATATCAAAACAATCATGCATATCTCATAGTGTGTTGATGCAGTCTTAATTAATAAATTTTATGTTAATTTGATAGGATATAAGACACTACAGTTAAATAGTAAGTGATCACATCAATAGTATTCTCCCTAAAATCGTGATCTTAGGGTTCTTGAGGAAAGAAGTCGCTAATCATATCGGCATCAATTTAGACACACTAAATTGTCATTCATTTGATCAAATAAATCCCCACATATTTAAATCGCATTCAATAATACCGATATCTATTAATCATATTAACAGAATCTATTTTGTCATTTCTTATATACCAAGAAGAAATCGACTTCATCTATATCACATGTAAACAAATCATTCTCATTAAGATTCACATCATCGGTTCCACATATTGTGACACATAAGAACAATTCATACCAAAAGCATATATATATATATATATATATATATATATATATATATATATATATATATATATATATATATATATATATATATATATATCACACACATATCAATTATGGCAAATTCAAAATTATCAAAAATGCAAGTGGCTTTGATACCACTGTTGGGTTTTTATGCAATCATATGGTATGGATTGCGTAGCGAAATTTTAAACTTTTGCAAAAACCCAAAACCAGATCCATGCAAATTAATCAGTTAGAAGGTAGGTATTGAATTACATACATAGGAGCATGTTTTACAGAACTCGATCCTCATGCTTGGACTGTAGCACTGTCCAATGAGCGACCGTCCTCTATTAGTATCCACATATGAATGGTCACGAACGGTTCGAATGCTAGCTCAGGATGATCCCAAATCACGGTTGTAGAGTTTCCTTTAATTTGTTTTCGGCTTGTAAAATTGTGTTACGCATGCAAAATCAAGATCCTTATCTCTTCTATTTAAAGAGATACGCGATTATTCATTAAAAAATCTTTCAAAATTTGAAAATAAATCTTTTCAAATCTGATATGATAATATCTAATATATTTATCATCAAATTTTAAATTTATATTATCTGATAATATAAAATAGTATCATAAATTTAATATACAGATAATATGTCTCATACATATATATACACATATATATATATATATATATATATATATAAAATTCAAATTCTTAAATAACCACAATCTATTCGCTATATTCTTAGTGTGCAACCCAATAGGTGTATATTACATTGGCAGTAGGCTTAATACAACTATCATGCCTACAAGTTAAAAGTTAAAAGTCCATATTAACTCCACTAATAGAATATGTCATAATCCTTTTATCACACGATATCTAATTTGAACATATGGCATGGGCAATGCCATCCTTATACTGTACAATTATAATTTCTTGATCTCCAAGTAGAGTGATAAACCAAATGACACTGATAACTCATTCAGTTCATTTAAGCATGACCATGCATTTCTCAATCTCACTTATTGAGGAGCCCAATAGATATCTCTCAAAAGGATGGACAAATCTCATCTTGTTTAGCCATTATCGTATCCATAAGTTGCATTATATTCAACCGCAATCTTTATAATTATCTGGTTAAAGATAAAATTTGATTATGTCAAAAAATAATGTTCTTTATGCAGAAAACTATGTAAACTCAGGTATGAGGATTTATTGACATAACTACTATGAGAAACACTTATGACATTAATTATAACACCCTCCTAACCATAGTGCCTTTTATAAAGGTTAAATTATCTTCGGTATTAGAAATTGTATACCAAAATTTTACCAAATGGTGAAACACGTACCGAGTAATCAATATTTTTCGAAATTAAATTCTAGGTATAAAATCGGCATTTCTAACTATTTCTAATATTAACCCTATGTTTTCTCATTTGGGCATATCCTAGTCTTGATCTAGGATTTCAGCCATTATTGCTTAGGGCCTAAAATACTATTCACTTTTCTACTCGTTTGTTAGGTTGTCCTCATCATCACTACGTCTGTCAAAATATTGTAAATCTTATTAATAAGGCTTCAATTAATTTCTGAATAACTCTAGGATGTTACATTAATCTATTTAGTGATCTCATAATGGGTCTATCCAATATCTTGTTCTCTAACAAATACCTATAAGCTTAATTTTGTACCATACACATAATTGTCTCATAATTATCAATTAAGCTTATACTAGTCTCATATGATTAAATTAACAATCAACTAGGGATATATTCATTATTATATGTAACATGCAAATATAATAATAAAGAAAAAGAATAAAACATCTTTTCATCAATGAAAATATAACTAACAATAAACTTTTCAAGGTCCAATAAATGGCTTAGGGCACAATCACTAACAACATCCTTACAACAAGTGCTTCTATACATGAAAGCAAATAAAATGCTAACATGATCATTTAAAGCTAAAGCATAAGCATTGGAATTGTAACACCCAAAACTTATTCAAAAATTAATTTGGACTTTATTAGGGAGAATTTCAAAAATCTAGTAGTCTTAGCAATGAGGACGACAACCCAATGGATGAGTTGAAAAAAATATTTCTAGGGGTATGGATAGTGATTTTTGATCTCATAGATGAATAATAACTTTGGAACCGGGCCAAAGGTGTTCAAAGCTAGAGGAACTAGACTCGAGGACCAAGATAGAGTATTAGGCTCGGGGCCTTCATAAAGTATTAGGCATGGAGCTCCCATAAAGATATTTTAAGATTTCCAAGTATGATGTTGTATCCGTTCGGTAAAGTTTCGATGTGCAATTTTTAACACCATAAAAGTTACTTGGTGGCTAAGTAACCTCTACCAATCACATCTTGCCAAGTGGATAGAATTGATGAAAACTTGGAAAGGAAGTTTTAATCTTGACCTTTCATTTATTATATTTTACCCAGCAACCAATATCTTATTTGTTCGATGAAATTTTAATATGCGATTTTAACACTGAAAAATTAACTTGCTCAATAAGTTTAAGTGAGCCACTTATCTTGAGCCAAGTGGATGTCTAAGCTTTATTTGTTGATAAAAAAATCAATCATAGCCATTCATTTCATTTTATTTTTCAAAAGGAAAGAAAGAAAAGCTTAAAATTAGATAAGTACTACCACCAAACCTAAGATAAATACAACACAACCAACCTTATCACTCCATCATCATCCATTTTGGCCAAGAAGTAAGAAAACATAGCCCTCCATTTTTATTTATCTCAAAAGCCTTAACCTTGCTTCAAATGTCCAAAACTCTAGCTCAAAATCACCAAAACCCCGAATCTGATTTAGAAAACTTGCTCTACTCATCACAATCTACCAAACCAATTGATTAGAATTTAAATCCATTACCATTTCTCACTTTGAGATCTCACAACCCGCTGCTAAAGGAAGTATTTAGAGTTGATTTGAAGAGCTAGTGGTGAAGGGAACCATTTCTAGAAGATCTTCTAGAGTTAGAAGCCCTAAGGCTTCACAAGTAGGGTTTTTCAACCTTTCTTTCTCAAAATTATCTTTGCAAGTTATTGAATGGTTGGCCTTGATTTTTTTGGTATTAGTGTATGTATATGTATATAACTTGATATGTCTAATTTGGTGGAGTATTTGGATAATATGAGAAAACAATTTTGCCAAAATAATTGAGAACTATATTGTTAGAATTCTTGGATTTTCATAGACAAGATATGGTTCACGATTTTCTTAGGTATTTGTAATATCTTTTTTAGTTGAAATTTTTATATGATGAAACTAACATGTTTAGGTGTCTTCAATATTTTTCTTGAGTCATTTTGAGCACTTTTACTATTTTTGAAAAATAAAAAGCCGAGACTATTGAGGTTGTTATCTGAACACCAATTTTGAAGCTATAAATTTGTCTAATTTTGTTACTATATCAAATGATTGAATTTGGACTTGAAAATTTTACAGGGTGTTGAGGATATCTTGAAGGTCAACCTGAAATTTTTATAGGATTTTGTATGTTCATTTGATATGGTAATGAAATTGGGAATTTTGGCTGTTGGCTATAAACAGATGATCTCTAACCTCTAAATTTGTACAATTTCATTAACATAGCTAGAAAGTTTGTTTTGCCCTGAAATTTTTACAGGACCTTAGGGATACATTGAAATGTCATGGATAACTTTTGTAGCCTTGAATTTGATTATTTGGTATACAAACTAATTTTTGCTACAGAGGTGTGAAATTTACCCAATGTGCTGAAATTGTACCAATGCCTTGAATTGGTGATATAATGGCACTTGGTTCTAGTATGATATGAATACTTGATTATGAATATTTGAGCATGTGACTTGTGATATGTAAATGCATGCTAGAAGAAGTAAAGATTTGTTCGAGGCATGATTAAAATTACTTGTGAATGAATACCTGTATGTGTTTTATGCATGCATTTGGTAAAAGAAAAGTAAATGATGCATATATGTGATGTAACACCCTAACTTTCACCTAATACGCTCGAGTCGCATTCGGCTAATTATTAGCGGTTATGTCTTCGTTTCAGAACTTGACTTGGCTTTCTTTAAAATACAAGTACTGAAAATACGGCTAAATTTTTCTTTTTGAATTTAAGATTTAAAATGTGAGCCGCGCATGCGCATAGAAACCGATTATTAAACGTAAAACATAACAACCAGATATACGTCATCATAACAACCATAGAATAATCATAACATAAATTATAGTAGTATATCATAATCATAACATAACAACGATGTCCTTATAAATATAAGCACATCTAGGGTTATCAATTACACCAAATAACTTTTAACTAATGCAAAACAAGGTATTAGCAAAGCTAGACTAGTCTTCATGCTTCCGCTGACCTCTGACCTGTCTCAGGTGACGTGATTCCTATGCCCGCGCCTCAACGTAGATCACGAACGATCCGTATCATTCCCGTCTAGTGGCGACACGGGAAAGGAAAGGGGGTGAGAAACTTATTCAAGGTTCTCAAGGGCTTCCCGACTCTAACACAAGTGTTATCGTTGTCGCCCCAGCCACTTTGGGTTTCGTTATAAAAGAGGTGTTCATGCATAGGTTCAGTTTTAATTTCTCAAAGCTTATTATCCGAATTGGGTTTCTTTTAGCATGAGTCTTGATGGTATGAATGCAACAGATATTTTATGTATGCATGGCAATACTTGAGCATGACAGTATACATAGATAACACATATTACTTAATCAAAGCATCAATGAAACATATGCATGTACGTCTTTTACTTTTTCATACTTGAACTCCGTGAGTTCCTTTCATAACCTTTCCATTTTTCCACCCTCATCATGGTCACCAAAATCCACCCAACATGCCGGCCCCGACGATTTTATCATGGTCACCAAAACTCCTAATCACCTATCGCCTAGGAATGAGCTCATCCTAACTAGGCGTCGCTAGATTTATACGGGGTAAAAGGGGGAATCATATTTCTTTCTTGGATCACCCGTACAACCCTTAACTCGGGAAGTCATAATGGGATCATTTCCACATTATCATATCTTTTATGGATGCAACATGAGCATACAACCTTAGAACCTCATATAACATATTCTTCATTCATATTTCGTATTCTCATGCATTTTAAACGTGACATACTACATCATCACATCATCATGCCACATAACATTTCATACTTAAGATATTAACATAATCACATCATTAAGAATATGCTCACTCGCCCTCATACTTACATCACACTTCCTATCTTATGGTGTCTTATGCTTTGACCCTTACGGGTCTTAAACTTGTATTCTAACCATTCAAATACCCGTATTACATCTTTATTACCCTCAAGAGGTGAACACTTAAACTTTTCTCTAAGATTTGAACTCACTAAAATTCCAAACAACATTGCACATGTAAGGGCAGAAAATATCATATGCTTACGAGGCTCTAGAATCTCCGTTCGTAACCATTTTTAAGATCCGTCTTCGCCTAAGGCTCCATAATCAATTCCTAAACCAATTATGAGGGATTCCTAGGCATGTTTTCTAAGTTGTAAACCATTTTCCTTTAATCTAACTATGCTGGAACAAAATTATATTTTGCCATGTCTAAGTGTGCTAGAATTTCCTATTTAAGTTCTTAAAATCACCTTAAGTTTAGAAATTAATACCTAATCATTTATGAAGGGATTTTATACATGTCTTACTGATTATGAACCATTTATCCTTGAATTAATCATGCTGAAACAGATTTGCATTTTTATGCATTAAAGTGTTCTAGAATTCTCATTTCTAATCCTTTCAAGTTACTTATTCTTTTCTAACTTCTCTAAAACGTTCCTTACTTCACTCAAACATAATTTTACACATTTCCACACCATAAAACAGTTTAGTATAGTGGCCAAACATGGAGTTATAGAACCGAAATGTAAAGCCCAAAAATCACATAGTTTCATGAATTAAAATGCACCCAAGTTGCTAGTTTCTCTTGGAATTATTTTAGGAACTCAAAAACTCTTTTAGAAGCCAAATCCTTACATTAAAATCATGCAATTACACATGAGGTCAGAAGCTAAATTAACTTGTCCATAAAATAGATTTAAAGTATACAATTTCATTCAAAATGTTGCTTAGGTGCTCTAAGCTTAGAAAAATTACAAAACATGAACTATGGACACTTGTGATTAGAGGAACTCATGCTAAGTCCACCATCATCACCACAAGGCCGAATGGCTTCTTTAAGAATGCCAACATTTTCTTAAAACCTTACATAGGATACTTGGGCAAGTCTTTGAGCTCTAGATCATTGAAGTGATGACATAAACTTAAACATGTTATGCACCTCATTTTTATTCTTCATTAGAAAGTAAAGTGAAGACATAAAGTAAACATGAGATGCACCTTTTTATTATCTTTAGAGTTTAAGCGATGACATAGAATTTAAACATGCTAGACAAGAAAGTAAACATGAGATGCAAGGTTCAATTTTTTATTTTAGTGCTCTAGGCCTCTTGAGGTGTTTACCCCAAATCAACAATCAACTTTAAGGTTGAAATAGGTAGGCTTTGAGATTTATTAAGTGAGGATGCACATTCTTGTTTTAATCTTTAAGTTGTTTAGTGATGACTTGAAAATAAACATGCTATGCAAAACATTAAAGTAAACATGAATGTATCTTATTTTAGATCTTAGCTAGCGCTCTTTGCAAGACTTTAAAGGAACAAAATCTTAACCCACTATGTATCATAAGGCAAGCTTTAGAGTTCTTAGCACCTAGACTTCAAAGAAGTCTTAAGGTTTGAACTTCATCATCAAGCTTAAGAAAATAGACACAAAGTTCAACACTTTGTCTAAACAAAACTACAAGAACTAAGTCATATTCTTTATTTTATTGCTCATGGGCTTCAATCTAGAGTAAAACTCTTAGAACAGCCGACCAACTTTAAGGTTAGCAAGGGTAAGCTTAGAGCTCTTTGAAAACATGTGATTAATTTTTCTTAGCAAAACTTGTGTGATCTACTTAACATTTTTAACAAACCTTGTTCAAACAAAGGAAGATGAAACCGAAAACATCAAAGGGAAAAGGAAGAGAAAACCAAAATCTTAAAGGAAGGAAAGGAAGAAAACCGAAACATAAACAAGAAGAGAAAGGAAAACTCAAGTATGTATGGTTCAAGACCAAATTATTTCAAGCTTTAGAGGTTTCTCACAAGACATCAACAAGTCATTATCTTGAAACCTCATCATCAAGCTAAAGTTTCTCTCTGAAAAGGCTCCAAGGTCGAAAACAAAAAGGAAGAAAGAAAGCTTTAAAACCAAGAGAAATCTAGAACTTTTCTCAAGGAAAGTAAAGAAAACTTGAAGATAAAACCCCTACCTAAGGAAGTCTTGAAGGAAATGAAAGAAAGCATGGATCCTTGATGAAATGAGAAGACAAAATCTTCTCTTGGATGGCAATGAGGATTCGGCCAAGGGGAGGACACAAGGAAGGTGGATTTTTCTTGAGAAAGTAAGCTTGGAAATGGTAAGATTAAGTGTTTGAGAGGTGGTTTAAGGTGAAGGAGTGGTGGTTCAAGGTTGCTTGTGGTGGTTTGTGGTGGTGGAAGGATTCTTTGAGGGAAGGAAATAGACAAGCAAGATGAAGAGAAATTTGAGAGAAAATGCAAGAAAGTGCAAGAAAACTAAACTTGGCAAATGATCTAAAGTGTAGCCAAGTTCTTCCAAGCTTGGTATTTATAGAAATATGAAACTTTATGGCTGATTTGGGAGGGGAAATCAGCGCCCTTTTTGGAGGAGGAAGAGGGAGGAAATATCTCTTACAAAGGCATGGGCTTAGGCATGGCAAGCATGGTTGAAAGCATGGGCAAGGTATGGCCTAAGGCATGGTTCTTTGAGTGAAACAAACTCACCATGTGCTACACATGGGAGGCTGAATTTCGGCCAAATCTGGACAGCCAAGGGGAGGAGAAATTGCTCATGTAATTGTGGTTTAATGATATGTTTAGGTGTGTCTTTGATTAGGCTTTTGATTAGGAGTTTGTAAGAAAGTGTTTAGGTGAGAAAATGGTTAATTAAGGTGGTACAAGACTTGATTAGGGAGTGGTCATTCTAGATTAACAAATTAAATTCATTTTCTTAGTCAAATGAGGTATGGCACAATTCCTTAATTTAAGGAATTGGAGAGAAAACACTATTCAAGATTCCATGACTAGGAATCTTGAATTAAAGAATGCAATTAGAGTTTATCTAAGCAATCTTAGGTTCTAATTAACCTCAATAAATTATTTTGACTCTAGATTAATTATCGAAATAAATTAATCTTCGATTAGAGCCTAATATTGCTTAGGTTTGCTTAATTGCGTCATTAGGCTCACTGGACACTGTTCTATGGGCAAAATGGTAATTTTGCACTAAAACTGCCCGGACCTGCCAAACTAGATAACAAATATCACTCATAAGCATCATTTAAAATCTTTTGGTAAAGTTCGCTCAACGGACGTAAACGATGACAAACAGCCATAGGGATATTTTGATAATTTCGCGCGTTAGAACTCAAATGAGATTCTTTTGCTCTATTACCACACATAACACTTATAATCCCCTATTAACATCAAAACATCCCCTTGAGGATGGCCGGACCGCGATCTCATTTTCTGGGTAAAATGAATTCAGGGGCATTTCGGTCATTTGTACTACACGGAAAATTCGGGCGTTACATGTGACAAAAAAGAATGTATGAACTTCAATTGTGCATGTTCTGACATATGGGCAAAATAGAAACAAGACTTATATTGAATGAAGGGAATGCAAAGAGGAACTTCCCTAGATACCTGTTTGGAGACTTAAACTAGGAATAAATGTGCGTGAGATTCAGAAGAGGAAAAAATGAAGTTCAATGATCATGTATAGGAATGAGCTTAATCCTAATAAGTAGTCTATTATCCATATATGGTGTTATCCACTGATACCATTTGGAATGAACTAAGTCTTCCCTATGTCAATGAAAAGAAAATAATGCATGGAATTGAGTTCTATGGTCACAAGTAAAATCAGGAGATCCCTTTCAATATGTCAAAGGCATGTGTAGTAGGGAAGAAGTATATGAGATCCCTTTTGGCATATCAAGGGCACATAAAGATGAGAAAAAGATATATGAGATCACCTTCGACACATTAAGGGCATATAAAGATAATTTAACTAAAGATCATTGCATTTATCATATGCATACTCATATCATATTGAATTATTTGTTTGGCATTATTTACTATGATCATGAGCCTTATGATGTGCAATGTCCCATTTTTCCTTTTATGCAAAATAACCAA
This sequence comes from Dalbergia oliveri, assembly GCA_030441495.1. Classification (NCBI taxonomy): domain Eukaryota; kingdom Viridiplantae; phylum Streptophyta; class Magnoliopsida; order Fabales; family Fabaceae; genus Dalbergia; species Dalbergia oliveri. Next base: position 20,771,973 of record JAMLFY010000003.1, read on the forward strand.
AATATCCCTAAGGTCATTTTTGCACGAGAATCGAGGCGGCTAGTCCTGGCCATTCTCAAGAGGTTAGTTTAATATTTGAAAGGGACTATATGTGTTTTAGATTGCAATCAGTGCGAAAATTGCAATTCCTGATTTTCGTGCACAAAATTACCAAAATAATCTTAAGGTAATTTAATACCAGATTAAGTGATAACTGGATCTAATCATCATTTGGGAGTTAGATATGTTAATCTAGGGGTATATATCATGTTTAGGTAAGTCATGGAGAGTTTTTGTGTAAAATTACTATTTTACCCCTAATTAGTACTAATTAAGCTTAATTAAAGCAATTAAGAACATATAAGTAATATCAAGCTCTAATTAAAGATTAATTATTTTTATTAATTAATTTTGAGTTAATTAAAGCCTAAGAATGATTAAAGAAACTTAATCTCATTCTTAAAGACAAAAGGACACATGATGATGTCACTAACCACTACACTTGTCTCATAGTGGCTACATATTATGACACAATTAAAGACAAATACTACTTTGTTATAACTAATGACACCTTTAATGATGATTAATTCAAATTAATCTTAGTTAGACTAAGTTAATCCTATTTTGACCATCATTTTTACTAAACTACCCCCAATTAGTATATTTTCTACCTAAACTACCTCCACCTTTTTTACCTAATCCCTAAAATACCCCTAACCCTAATCCAACCACTCTACTTTTCCTTCTTATCCTTCTTGGCCGCCATCTTCTCTTCCCATTCTTACAATCTTGCATTTTTGTTTGCAAAAATACACTTAACCATTTTCTCTCATCTTCAACCTCCATCTCCACCATCATCCTTAACTTCACAACTTCTTCATTTCTCCACCAAATCCAACAAACAGATACATTTTTCTATACTTCTTCCACCCAAAAAACCTAAATCAACCATTAGTTTTGCAAGAAATAGCCTCCAACCCCTTCATTCTTGCTTGACCGAATTGTAAAAGTGAAGAAAAGAGGAGATTTTGCTTTGTTTCTTATGATCTTGGGTTTCAAGGAGCTTGTGGTTGCCTTGACCTCCAATAAAGACCCTTTTTTGGTTAAGGGTTTATGTTCAAACTTGTTTTCTTACTTTGTTTTCTAATTTTTGTTAAAAAGGTTTGAGTTTTGATGAATGTTTATGTTTGAAAGTTGGTTATTTTGCTCAAAAGTCTTCCTTTCTTTTAAAAATATTTGAAGAGCTCATCATTTCCTCTTCATCAAGTTTCAGCCTCCTTCATTTAGTATAGGTAGAGATTTTTGTTTTAAAACCCAACACCACATCTTTATTATACACTTAAAAAGAGTCACTTTTATGTATTTTGTGCAATTTTTTAGTAAACTTTAGCATTTTTGAGTTAGGTCACTGTTTTAGAGGGTTTATTATGTTGATAATGTTTTCTTTAAAAATCATGTTGATATTTAGAATCTACACATAAAAGAGCATATTCATGCATATTACAAAGTTTTGTAAAAGCTTAGGTTTTAGGGCATATGGGTTAGGCCAAGGCTTGTTCACATAGAAGAAAAATTTTGTTTTTAAAACCAACCACATGTTTGGAATCTACATGAAAAATTGAGTTTGTACATGTGATTTAGATATTTTTGTGATTATGTAGAGATTTTGGGCTAAAAATGCAATTTTACAAAGTTTTGTGCCTTTTATGTGAAAACTGGATTTTTAGGGTGTAAATCTATCAAAATAGAAGCTGGAACAATAAAGTATGTCTTTAAGAGAAAAAATGAGTTTTGGGGTTATTTTGCAATTTTAGTAAAGTTTAGGGGTCAAAATGTTCTTTCTCAAAAGTTTGGGGTTTTTTTACAAATTCTGAAATTTTAAGGGGCTGTTGAATTAGGGTGGAAAATATGTTTTTGGATGAAAAATTAAGTTAGGGGTTGTTTTGTAAATTTTATAAAGTTTGGGGCTACTTTGTAAAAATAGAAGTTGTAAAGTCTTTAAAAGTAAATATTTAGAACTTGTGACATAAAGGAAGATGGGTCATGGTAATCACATTCCTTGGGAAGAGGAACAATGTGTTTTTCAAAATACTCTTATCATCAGCCTCAAACTCATTTACCAAATGAGATTTATAACTCGATTTCAAATGCACTGATGACTCTTGAATATCTGTTGAGTGAAATGTGATTATTTGTTGCAGTTGATTATTATACTTGATTGGATTTTGAATAAATATTGTGACATGCTTGACTAAAATGCATTAGTAATATATGTGATATTAATTGCCATACTGGATATTATTGGCTGGACTTGTTGCATGTGCATTTATTTTGAGCATTGTTCAGGATTGATTTTTTAATGAGTCTTATTAATGGAATGTGTTGAGTCAAGTATGCAATAAGATGTGAATAAGGAAAATTATGAGCTTGGGACACTGTTGTGGTGTGCATTTGCAAACCCACTTGCGAAGTAAGGAAAACAAAGTAAGTAAAGGCTGTCTGATGCACTAAGTATCACACCATGACATGAACCATGGAGAATGTAAGTATGAAATGCCTATATGTCTAAAAGAGAACTCACACCCCCTTACACTAGGTTTGGTATCGATCAAGGTTCAGTGACGATGATCGCATTTAAAGATTATGATGATGAATATTATCTATGACTAGTCAAGGTTTGGTACTAATCGAGGTTTAGCGATAGCTAATCACATTATATATATTAGGTATGAGCTCATAGCCTAGGGCTTTGAGAGTTTAAAGAATAAGTGAAAAAGAACCATGTTTAAAGAAAGTTTATGGTCTTATGCCTGCTCACTGTTTATGTTCTCTTTTTTCATGCATGCATGTACGTGTACATGATTATGTTTGTCTTTTTTCATGCATGCATGTACGTGTACATGACTATGTTCGTCTTTTTTCATGCATGCATGTGGCCTAAGTTTATGTTTATTCTTTCCATGCATGCATGCCCTCATGAAAAGTATGTGTTAATGCAAAACCATTATCATGCATATACATACCTAACTTGATTATTCATAATCAAGACAATATTAAAATGAAATGTCCACTTGCTATTAACGTTTGCAAAAAAACTCTAAAATTGGACTGCATTATGGCATGTAAACCTTTTCTATAATAAACTAAGTAGGCTGGAGATGTACAATGATGACACCATGTATGTTTTACTATTACTAAGATTCATTACGATTCTCACCCTTTTAAATTTCCATGTACGACTTTAGAGGAGTAGGACATGCCGACAGCGATGTTTGAGCTTGCGTATGGACATGGATAGTTATGCTTGGAGACATTGCTAGGATTATTATTAGATATTTAACCTACTCATATCTCTTGACATATAACTATCATTTTGGTTTGGATTACTGGATGTTGGACCCATGTGGTTGTTTGACATGGTTATCTATTAGGCTTTTTACCACTTTGTATCTTGGCTTTAGTAGACACTAAGGTTGTTGTGCACTATGGCACTAATATGCACATGCGGTATCTTGTGAGTTGTTGAGGCTTTTATGCTAGACTATACATTATATATATCGAGATATTTCATGTGATGGGCTTGTGATTGTCTTGGTGTTTTGATGATAATATTATGCTTATGTTCATATACAATTATGTGTTTTGGTGCCGAATACTATGTATGCGCAAAGGCTTCTATTTTCATGGTAACATTCTTTTTAAAAGGAAAAAAAATTGGCCCGCATTTTTTGCTAAGTATTTTCAAAAGGTAAAGGTTGAGCTAAGGTCCAAAGGAGTGATCCTTTAATGTTAAACTAAATACGACTCGAGCGCACTTCATTATACATTGAGGGGTTACATGACATACGTATATTAAGTGACTAAATGTTAAAAGGAACTCACTTTGGAAGGATGATTTTGAACTTTAAAATGAATCCTAATAGACAAAGGAGTGAGTGACTAACCAATACTGCAACAATGTATCCTAATAAATTGAAATTGAGGTTGTGTGTTCATAAAATCACACGAGAATCGTACAACGTGAGAAATAACTAAGAGGAAGAGTTGAAAACTATAAACAATACACGAACTTCTTAATGATGAAGAAAGATCTTTCAACGTCATTGTGGCTTTGAGAAAGAAAGAAAGCAATCAAAGAGTGTGTGTGTGTGTGTGTGTGTGTATGTGTTGAGGAAAATGACAAGTGAAAGAGAATGTAACCTATTGGGAAAGGAGAAGGAAGCAATGGAAAGTGATGTGTCTTGTAACACCTCAAAATTTATTCAAAAATTAATTTGAACTTTATTAGTGAGAATTTAAAAAGTCTTATAGACTTAGCAATGATGAGGATGACCCAATGGGCGTGTTGAAAAAAAGATTCGGCAGCCATGGATGGTGATTTTTGGGCCCGTAGATGAATAGTAACCATAGAACTAGGGCCAAGGGTGTTCGAGGCTAGGAGAACTAGATTCGAGGACCTAGATAGAATATTAAGTATAGGGCCCATATAGAATATTAGCCCTGGGGCCCACGTAAAGATATTTTAAGTTTATCAGGTACATGTTTTACCCATTTGATAAAGTTTTGATGTGCGATTTTTAACACCATAAAAATTATTTGGTGGCCAAGTAACCTCTATCAACCACTTTATGCCAAGTGGATGGCAAGGATTGAAACTTGGAAAGTAAGTTTTAATCATGGCCTTTCATTTATTATTATTTTACCTGGGAGCTAATATCTCATCCATTTGGTGGAATTTCATGTGCGATTTAACATCGAAAAAGCTACTTGCTCACCAAGTTAAAGTAAGCCACTTATCTTGAGCCAAATGGATCGCCAAGATTCATTCTTTGACCAACAAATCAATCCTAGCCATTCATATGATTTCTTTTGCAAAAAGAATGAAATAAATCTACACCTTACCTACATAATTACTAACCTAGACCAAGATAAACATAAACCACCAATCTTATCACTCCATTCTCTCCCATTTTTGGCCATGAACCAAAAACCAAGGCTCCCTGGTATTTCCTCTCAAAACCTAACTTCAAATACCCAAAAACTTAGTTTTAAATCACCAAAACCCCAAATCTCCTTCACTAAACTTATTCTACTCATCATAATCTACCAAACCAACAAATTAGAATTTGAATCCATGACCATTTTTCACTTTGAGATCTCATAACCCACTATTAAAGGAAGGAAATAGGGTTGATTTGAAGAGCTTGTGGTGAAAGAAACTCTCTCTAGAAGATCCTTTGCAGTTAGAAGTCTTCAAGCTTCACAAGTAGGGCTTTTGTACTTCTTTCTATTTTAGATTTGTTTCTATAATTTGGTTACTAATTTAACTTGGTATTTTAGTTGTATTGGTTGATAATATATAGACATTAATGTGTCTAATTTGATGGAGTGTTTGTATGATAGTAGAAAACCCTTTTTTGGCAAAATAAGTTTTAACCTAGGTTGCTGAAATTTTTGAATTAAGCAAATAGCTCAATTTGTATGATTTTATTCACATAATTGGAGCCTTTATTTTAAGCTAAAATTTGTATGTCATAAAGCTAAAGTATGAATGTGTCTCCAATAATTTTTCTGAGTCTTTTAAAGTACTTTTGCTATGTTTAAAAATTCAGAAATTGAGAGAGTTAGGGTTTCTACTTGAATAGTAAATTCTGAGCATTGAATTTGTCTAATTTTGTTACTATATCAAATGATCGAATTTTAACTTAAAATTTTTACAGGGTATTGAAAATATCTTAAAGTCCAACCCTAAATTTTTGTAGGATTTTATATATTCATTTAATATAGTAATACAATTGGGATTTGCCATTGACTGTAATCAAGGGGTTTTTAGCCTCCAAATTTATATAATTTTGTTACCATAACTAGAAAGCTTGTTTTGCTTTGAAATTTTTATAGAACCTTGTAGACACATTGAAGTGTCATGGATAATTTTGTAGCTTTGATGTTGGTTGTTTGATATGCAAATTGAATTTTGCTACATAAGTGTGTGCCAATATGCTGGAAATGTACCAATGCCTTGAATTGATGATATAATGACTTTTGATACAAGTATGATGTGTATGAATGCATGTTATAGACTTTAAATATTGGTTTATGAGGAATGAATGAGAATCACTTGTGATTGATTGTCTACATATGATTAGTGCATGCCTTTGGGAAGCGAAAAGTAAGTGATGCATATATGTGACAAAACAGAATGTATAAAATTTAATTGTGCATATTCTGACATATGGACAAAACAGAAACAAGACTTATGTTGAATGAGGGAAAAGAAAAAAGAGGAACTTCCCTAGAGATATTACGAGTCGGTAGATATATCGGCTAGAAATAGATCTATATGAGATTCGGAAAGGAAAATATGAAGTTCAATGATCATGTATATGAATGAGCTTAGTCCTGATAAGTGGTCTATTACCCATATGTGGTGTTATCCACTAGATATCATTTGGTATGAACAAAGTCTTCCTTATGTTGATGCAAAGACAAAAATGTATGGAATTGAGTTCTATGGTAACAAAAGAAAAATGAGATTCCCTTTAATGTATCAAGGGCACATAATGATGAGAATGGTATAGATGAGATCCTCTTCGACTTGTCAAGGGCACGTAAAGAAAAATGAGATCCCCTTTGACATATCAAGGGCATGTGAAGTTAAGAAAGATCATTGTATTTATCACATCCATATGTATATTTTATTAAATTATTTGTCTAGAATGAATTACTATGATGTTGAGTACTATAACATATGTATAGTAAGTGATTGAATGTTTAAAAGAAATCCACTTCGGAAGGATGGTTTTTAACCTTAAAATGAACCACTATTATGTAATGCATGATCACATTTCTTAATAAACTGAAGTGGCTGGAATGATGACATGGATTTTATTATGCATTTTAGAGACGCCTTTTCTGAGAATTATATAATTCTCACCTTATGTTGTGTGTTCCCTTGTCATTTCTAGATAGTACAAGAGAATAAAGAAGTTACTTGTGCTGGACATGCATGAATCAGAGTATCTCGATGGCTAAAGACCACTAGTAGTTTATGTAACACCCTAATATTTAACTCAACACGTCTAGGACGTATTTAAGTTAATTATTAGTTATTACTATTTTGTTCCAGTCTTTAATTTAAACTCTTGAAAATATTTTAATGAAATTACAGGTAAATTTAAAAAAAAATGACACGTGAGCCGCATATATTAAGTAAAACCCATCATTTCTTACACATATAGAGGAGAAAATAAAAAACTAGTCACATTCTTGCAAAATGATCACATGAACATAACCACATCATCATATATAGTTATAGTATAAATATTAACCGTTCCACAACAAGGACCAAAATACACTACCCACCAACTGAGCTTAAGTTAAGTACAATAATCCAAGACGAACAATGGCAATCGAATACAAAATAAACTAGCATAAGATTCCTTTTCTCATTTAATTACCGATGATGAGCATGCGTCTTATAATGCATCATAAAATTAGCATGTCATGTTTATAATGAACTTTTCCTTTCATATATAATAACATAGTTATGCATAAAACCACATCATATTGCTCATCATCATTTCATAATACTATGCATAGCAGAACATCATATTTCTCATCATCATCTCATAAATACTATGCATAGCAAAACATCATATTCATATAAAGCATTTACTTAGTTTCTTAGGTGACTTAAAGTTACTTTCATCATCATTTTCCTGAGCCACCCTATACTCCACCCTTTTCGGAGTAATCTAGGTTATGAGCTCATATCTTACTAGTCGTCACTAGCATATACTTATCCCTTTTGATAAGTTAAAATCCTAACTCTACCCTTTTGAGAGAACAGGCTAGGGGCAAGAATCACCTTTTCACCACCTATAGTCTGATGGGTCCAAAGGATCATTTTCTCATAAGTTTAAGTCACTATTAAATCTTTGTATGTTATATCATAATACAATTCTTCATTCATAATCATCATAACATTTTCTCATTTATAGTCTTATACCGAAATAATATATACCAACTGTAATCATGCATCTTGGAGATTCCCAGGAAAGAGAGGTGGGTCACAAATGGACACGCTTAAATATCAAGTCTTTCCTAGCCAGAACCTTTCCAAATTACACTTTTACAGTAGTACACTTTCTTCCAGGAACAAGGGTAATTTTTAAATAACAAAGAATATTTCTTTATTTCATGCGTAAGTATTCTCATTGTTTGCAATAGCAATTATAACATGCAAGCCATGAAATCATTTAATATTATCAAATACTTAATAAGAATCAAATCTCTACATAGACTTATCATTTAAAACATCAAGGAGGCATCATCATCAATTCTTACCGAAAGTCTCAACAACCGAAACTCTAGAATCGGGCAACCTCAATTATTGAACTAATTAATTTTGCATTTAAGGGATTCATTACCATCAATTATAAGCCTTAAGAACATTATTAGACTATATGGGGTAGCATAGATAGTAAGTTGTTCTTAAGGTTTTACGTGCTAGAAGTTACGTTTTTAACCCTTTTCTTACGGCTTTCCCTATAATGCTAAAATTAATTACTAAACCAATTATGAATCATTGTCCCTTATCTAAACATAATAAAATCTGGTTCTTAAGGCCACTAAAGGCTCTAGATAGAATGCATAAATTTCATTCTCTAAAGTTCTAGAAATCTTCCTTTTACGGTTTTCTAGGAAGCTAGTTTTTTATCTCTAACATGCATAGAATCATTCCTTTAGCAATAAACCATAATTATCACAACTTCAAACATATTAAACCATCATCATACAGTAGTACTAAACTCAGGTTAGTGGCCGAATCATGAACCTCATATAATTGCTTGAAGTCACATTTCAAGTACACATGTGATACTGGTTTACCGTAAAATATTTGTAAAACTTCAAAACTCCTTTAGAAACTAATTCTTTTTGTTAAAATTGAAAGAAGTCATAGGATTTTAGACCTTCCTCGATCATGAGGCCGTTTTATACATTGAAAGAATGTTCATGATTAAAATTTTCACTTAAGATAAAAGGAGCAAGTCTTGAGCTTTAGAGATTTAGTGATAACTAGAATTATAAACATGCTATGCAACCTCATTTTAATCTTGTCTTTATAAAATGATAACTTGGAATTATAAACATGATGCAAGAAACTAGAGCGGTGGTAGTCCACACTGACCAGTGGAGAGAAGAGAATCTTAAGAAACGGAGCGCGGAGTCCGCATTGGACCGATGAAGGGAGAAGAGAACTCTTATTACATCTTATTAAGCTCCAAACTCAAGACTTTTTAAAGAATGAATTCTTTGACTCCCATAATCTTAAGGAAGCTTTAGAGTTTTTATTACCATGGTTCCAACTTTGCTTGTGATACTTGGGCAAGTCTTTGAACTCTAGGATCTTTAAGTGATGACATAAAATAAACATGTCATGCATTGATTCTTTTAGCCATTATAAAATAAAGTGAGAACATAAAATAAATATGAGATGCATCCTCTTTATTATCTTTGAAGATTAAGTGACAACTTGAAACATAAACATGAAATGCAAGCTTGGAAATTTAAACATGAATATGCAAGTTCATTTATTCATTCTTGAGAATTTAGTGATGACATAGAAAGTAAACATGGTTATGCAAGGCATAAACTTAAACATGGATACAAGTTCATTTTATTTCTTTACTAGAGCTCCTCCAAGATTTTAGAGAAATATAAATTCAACCCAATATATCTTAGCAAGATAAAGTGAAAAATACATCTTTCAAGTTCTAAACTCAAGATATTTATTTTTACATCATAAAAACATCATTCTTTAAAGTTTTGCATCAAGTGGAATTTTCAAGCTTTAGAGGCCTAACTTGTGATGGATTTACAACCAACACTCAAGGTCCTCATTATCAAGCTATCATCATATCCCATATAGGCCTTATGGACGAAATATTTAAAGAAAAAGAAAGAAGAAAACCAATTAGAAAAGCTAAAGAAAGTTCATGAAATCATCATTTTGAACCAAGAACAACACTTAGCAAAACATGGAAATAAGCTTAAAGACAACTCCCTACCTAATTTCATTTGAAGGAAAGGAATAGGACTTGGTTTCCTTGAGTGAAATGAAAGAAAATCTCTTTGAGAAATGAGAGAGAAATTTCGGCCAAGGAGGAGGAAGAAAGAAAGCTTTTGGTGCTCCTAAAACTAGAATTTGTGTAAGTTATGAGCAAGGCTTCCAAGGCTCCTCAAGCAAGCATATTTATAGAGGAATTCAAGCTCATGTATTACAAGAGGAGGAGGCATAATTTTCGGATTTTTCATGGGGAACAAAGGGAGGAAAATCATTTCTTATTTAAGGCATGTTTTATGCCATGTTTTAGGGAATTTTTTGGCATTTTGTTTTAGTGCATTATCTTGCAATAATTCTAATGATTATGGCTGAATTATTTCGTGCATTACAGCCTCATGGAAGAAGGTTTTGTGTGTTCCATGTATTATTTAGGTGTAGGCAAGGCATTCATGCAATTTAGAGAATTTACGGTTAAGGGCTTAGGTGAATTAGTAAGCAATTTGAGTGTTTTAAAGCAATTTTAGGTTCTAATCAATTTAAATAAATAATTTTGACTCTAGATTAATAATTAGAATTTAATAAGCTTTAATTTGAGCCTAATATTTCTTAGGTTTCGTTAAACGAATCAAAAATCTCAAAATTTGTAAAACTACAAGAGAGGGCAAAATGGTCATTTTACTTAAAAATTGCCCGAGACCACTCGAGCTTAACCAATGGTTAATCATGGCTTAAAAACACCTTTTAAAACATTTTAGTGAGGTTCGGCTCAGTTGGCATGCAAATCGGGTTAAAACAGCGGAGGGCGTTTTGGTCATTCGCGAGAGCTCAAAATTATGATTCTTCTCCTCTATTAACACACATAACACAAATAATCCCTTATTATTATCAAAACATCCCCTTGAGGATGGGTGAGGCCCACGATCCTCATTTTCTGAGTAAAATAACCTTAGGGGCATTTTGGTCATTTTACACGTACAGAAATCTGGGTTTGCAATACTTGCACGAATTGCTCCTAACTTCTCTTCTAACGTTATATTCCTTTATTAAGGATTGTTTGGTCTCAAATTTTATATAATATTTACCTACGATAATTCAATAATTCCTAATGACAGGAAAAATTATAGTAAAAATTGGGGCGTTACACTTTAAGGTTGGCAGGGTAAGCTTAGAGCTTTTGAAATCTTAGGATTAATTTTTCTTAACAAAACTTTTGTGCTCTACTTTACAATTTTTAGCAAACTTTATTCAAACCAAAGCAAAGGAAGAAATCAAGGCATGTATGGTCCAAGACGAAGTTGTTTCAAGCTTTAGAGGTTTCTCACATGACAACATCAAGTCATTATCTTGAAACCTCATCATCAAGCTCATGTTCTCTTTATAAAAGGGCCTCTTGGTCGAAAGGAAAAGGGAAAAGGAAAAGAGTTTGAAACCAAGAGAAAGCTAGAACTTTTCTTAAGAACACAAGCCAAAACATTAAAACAAAACCCCTACCTTAAGAAGTCTTGAGAGATATAAAAGAAAGCTTGAGTTCTTGATGAAATGGAGAAGGAAAATGCTCTTGAAACTTGAAGGAAGAAATCGGCCAAGTTGAGGGAATTTGAGAGGAAATGAGAGAAAGTTCAAGAATGCTTGAACTTGGCAAATGATCCAAAGAGCAACCAAGTCTTCAAAGGCTTGGTATTTATAGAAAAATGAAGCATGTTGGCTGATTGGGAGGGAGGCCTTGACCTCATGTTCCATGAGGTGAGAGAATTGTTTCATGGAAGTATGGTGAAGCATAGGAGAAAGCATGGCTAGGCATGGGCAAGGCATGGCTTAAGGCATGGTCTTTGAGTGAAACAAACTCAACATGTGCTACACATGGGAGGGTTGGCCTCCTGGACAACCAAGGGGGAGGAGGAATTGCTCATGTAATTGTGGTTTAATGATATGTTTAGGTGTGTCTTTGATTAGGCTTTTGATTAGGAGTTTGTAAGAAAGTGTTTAGGTGAGAAAATGGTTAATTAAGGTGGTTCAAGACTTGATTAGGGAGTGGTCATACTAGATTAACAAATTAAATTCATTTTCTTAGTCAAATGAGGTATGGCACAATTCCTTAATTTAAGGAATTTGAGAGAAAACACTATTCAAGATTCCTTGACTAGGAATCTTGAATTAAAGAATGCAATTAGAGTTTAACTAAGCAATCTTAGGTTCTAATTAACCTCAATAAATTATTTTGACTCTAGATTAATTATCAAAATAAATTAATCTTCGATTAGAGCCTAATATTGCTTAGGTTTGCTTAATCGCGCCATTAGGCTCACTGGACACGTTCTAGGGCAAAATGGTAATTTCACACTAAAACCGCCCGGGACCTTCCGGGCTTGACAAATCATCAAAAACCACCTATAAACATCATTTAAAATCTTTTGGTAAAGTCCGGGCTCAATCGACACGTAAAACGATGACAAACACCACAGGGCATTTTGGTAATTTCATGCGTCGAAACTCAAAATGAGATTTCTTCTCTATTACCACACATAACACATATAATCCCCCATTAATCAACAAAGCATCCCCTTGAGGATTGGTCGGACGATCCTCACTTTCCGGGTAAAATGACCTCAGGGCATTTCGATCATTTGTACATCTGAAATTCGAGGCGTTACACTAAGCACTTACTCACCCATATAGCCACATCCCTTTTCAACCTAGGCCACCAAAACATCTTTTCAAATCCTGATACATCTTGGTAGTACCAGGATGAATGGTGAAATGGGTCTTGTGAGCCTTCTCTAAGATCTCCTTTCCTAGGTCACCATTCGTCGCATGCAAATCTGGCATTCGAATCTCCATAGCTTATCTACCCCTAGGGTAAAACCATTTAACTTCCTTACCTCCACCTCCAGGGTCTCCTTAAACTCTACGTCCTCCCATTGGGCTTGACCGACCCTCTCCTTGAAGTCACTCGTTATACTGAGATGGCACATTTTCATGCTCTCAGTGGTCAATGACATCCTTAAGTTCAGGTCTCTAAACTTCTCAAGCCTTAAGTTCACCATTATATGAGACAAGTGTAGTGACTTTTGGCTCAGGCATCAGCCACTACATTGGCCTTGCCTAGATGATAGTTCAGCCCAAAATCGTAATCTTTCAAAAACTCCATCGATCTCCTCTGCCTCATGTTAGCTCCTTCTGATCAAAGAGATACTTGAGACTCCTGACAGAGAACACCTCAAATTTTACTCCATACAGAGTGTCGCCACACCTTCAAGGCAAACACCATGGCTGCGAACTCAAGATCATGGGGGGGTAGTTTGCCTCGTGAGGCTTGAGTTGTCTGGATGCATAGGCCACTACTTGCCTATTTTGCATTAACACACAGCTCAATCCTCTTCCCGATGCATCACAATACACTTCAAACGTGCATTGGGATCGAAAAACTAATACTAGGGTCGTGGTTAATTTTACCTTCAGCTTAAAAACTCTTTTCACATTCTAGGTCTAGACAAAAAGGGCATTATTCCTAGTGAGCTTGGTTAAGGGTAACGATATTTGGGAAAATCTTTTAATGAACCTACGGTAATAACCAGCTAATCCCAAAAAGCTCCGTATCTCCATTACTGGTAGGTCTTCCCAACTCATCATAGCCTCTATCTTACTAGGAACCACAATAATAACTCCTTTTGACACCACATGACCTAAGAATTTCACTTTCCCCAGCCAAAATTCATACTTAGATAACTTAGCATACAACTTAGATAACTTAGCATACAACTTTTTCTCCTTCAAGATCTCCAAAACCAACTTCAATGACGTTCATGCTACTCGTAGGTCTTTGAATAGATGAGTATATCATCTATAAAAACCACCACAAACTGGTCTAAATAGGGTCTAAAGATCCTATTCATATAGTCCATGAACACAACAGGAGCATTGGTAAGTCCAAATGACATCACCATAAACTCAAAGTGGCCATACCACGTCCTAAAAGCAATATTGGGTATGTCTTCTTCCCTTACCCTAATCTAGTGATATCCTAACCTCAAATCAGTCTTAGAAAATGCCATCGCTCCTCTTAACTGATCCATTAAGTTGTCAATCCTAGGCAGGGGTACTTATTCTTCACTGCATTTCACCTGCCATAATCTATGCATAGTCCTATGCTCCCGTCCTTCTTTTTCACAAACAAGACCGGAGCTCCCCATGGTGAAACACTCGGTTTCACAAACTTTTTCTCCAACAACTCCTCTAACTGCGCCTTTAACTCCGTCAAATCCATGGATGACATCCTATAGGGTGCTATGGATATTGGCCCTATTCCTGGACCAACTCTATGGAGAATTCTATCTCTCACTGAGGGAACTCAGGTATATCATCCAAACACCTCGAGATAGTCTCTTACTATAGGCATCTTGTCGATGTCTTGCTCAAAGTCTTCTTTGCTAGTGGCTAAGAGAACATATCCCTTACTCTCTTCCCCATAACATTGACTTCTACGGCATTCAGAAAGGCTCAAAGGTTTGCTAGACACAACAGGGGTAGGGAAAAAGATAATAGACTTGGTATAGCAATTTAACATTACACGGTTGGCGAAAGCCAATCCATGCTAAGAATCACATCTATACCATGCATAAGCAGATAGACTAAATCCAAGAATAAAAGGTCTACTTTCAATAGTGGAATAACAAACACACCTACAAGTCCTAAAAGGTTTGCCAGGAGGGTGGAAACAATAAGATTGAAAGGAAGTTCAAACACATATAGTTGTAAAAGCTCAACACTAGCATGTGATATGAATGAATGGGTCGTGCCAGAATCAAACAGGACAGTTAAGGTTCTACCGTTCATTTCACATTTACCTTTTATGAGGCTTCTGGACCTTGCCAGTCTTCGCGTTGATGATGAAAACCCTTCCTTGGTGTTGTGGTTAGGGATGAGGGGCCGTCGGGTTCCTCTTTGTGCACTCTCTGGCATAGTGTCCCAGCTTTCCGTACTTGAAGCAGACTCTTAGCCCAGGAAGCAGGTTAGTCCCCGTGTGACTTCCTATATTTGGGGCATATAGCAGCAAGTACAGGTCTCGTGGGTGCAACCTGGGCCCTTTGGGGTGCGTTGCCCTTAGGACCACTTGATCCCCCATGGTAGAAATTCCTCCTTGGGCCCTGTCTAACCTTGTCGAAATTGGGGCCTAGCTTGAAACTTGGGCTTGTGGCACCCGCTTTTTGGTGAAGTTTTCGCCCTTGGTATGTTCAGCCTCTTCTGCCCATCTTTGATGATGCGGCACTTGTTGACTAGGGTGGGGAAATCCTAATCTCTAAGTGCACAATAGCAACATTGATCTCTGCCTTCAGCCCCACCCGTATTCAACACACTTCCAAAATTTGCCAGGGTTCCCTTGAAAGATTGGGAGAATTTGATCAGTTCCTTAAATTTTGCGTGTACTATGGAATACTCATTCCCCCTTCAACCAGCTGCATAAACTCTATGTCCTTAGCATTCCGCATCACGCCGGATATACTTCTCATAAAAAGAGGTTTTGAACATCTCCTAGTCAATCAGGATGTCGGATGCCTCCAGAATCTTTAGTGCCAGCCCACTAGAACTCGGCTTCTGCCTCCAGCATGTAGGCAGTGTAGGTCACCTTCGCTCCTCAGCAGGCGATCACCGAGAAGATCTTCTCCATGCTTTTGATCCACTCACCGCATGGTTGGGGTTTAGGGTTCCCCTAACAGTGGAGGTTCGCCTCTCTGAACTCCTGAAACTAGGCATGATCGAATCCCTCTGGAGCATTATGACTAGCGTTGCCCCGTGGTCCATATACTTGAAATCATCTGCATGGCCCTTGCCATGTCCCGTAGGGCCTCTCCATCTCCCAACTCCGCTCGCTTGAGCTTAGTCCTTTCCCTCCCGTCGCACCATTGGTTCCTAAGCACACAAAACAGGAACACTGAGGTGATCAAGCTCAATACTTCGTGTAAAGTGAGCGAGTTACCATGGCATACACACATAGACAGAGGTCATGCATTGCTATCCTATAGCTTATTCTACCAATAAAGTACTACACATGACATAACTATCGCATCATGCTTAAGAAGCATAGTTAGTCCAATCCTCAGGCTCCATGAGAACCGAACCTCTGATACCAAAATGTAACACCTTAATATTTAACTCAACACGCTTAGGATGTATTTAAGTTAATTATTAGTTATTACTTTTTTGTTCCAATTCTTTAATTTAAACTCTTGACAATATTTTAATGAAATTACAGGTAAATTTTTTTTAAAAAATGAAGTAAAACCCATTATCGTCTCGCACATATAGAGAAGAAAATAAAAAAACTAGTCACATTCGTGCAAAATGATCACATGAACATAACCACATCATCATATTAGTTATAGTATAAGTAGTAACTGTTCCACATCAAGCACCAAAATACACTACCCACCAATTGAGCTTAAGTTAAGTATAGTAATCCAAGACGAACAATAGCAATCGAATACAAAATAAACTAGCATAAGATTCCTTTCTCACTAATCTAACTTAGAACATTTAGAGTGAAAACCAAGGATCAATTCATCATGTGGCATAAAGTCCCGTGGGTAGGACATGGGTGCCTGCGAGGACGGTAGCACCTCCACGTGTAGGCTCAGCCCTCTCATTTTGGATGACCGTAGTCTCTCCATTGTTGTCACCTCCCACCTCCATAGGGACAATAGGGGCAGACCTACCTGAAGGATGACAAGAGGGTAAATCCTCTGAGGGGTCCAACCATGACCCAATAGAATGAGGTGGTGATCAGGGTATGTAATCCAAAAAGTCTCAAAGATGATGAGGAGAGTGAGTGCATGGAACTGCGAGCATGCAGATGCGAACGCTCGAAGGCAAGATTATCTGGAAAGGGTAGTGGGGAGAACCAGTCACTAGAAACGAGGTGCGTAAAGGGCGATCCATAAAGACGTACAAATAAACTGGACAATGACCCACAAAATGATATGATCGGTTGAGGGTCATAGTGCATTTCCCATGTAGGGGCATTAGCAAAGATCACGAACGTCGCTATTAGCCTCTAAAGACGAGATGGAAAGAAAAGAAGAGGGAATGAGAAACTTATAAAAGAATCTTAGTAAGGCTTTCACCTCTTAATGCATTGTGTCATCATCATCGTCCTCAGGAACATCGAGATTCATTATGAAAATGTGAGCATGCATAAGGTTCATTTATTAATTTCCAAATACCTTTAGCTGAGGTCCGTATCTTTTAGCATGAATCTTAATGTCATGGATGCATCATACTATATCATGAAGGCATGTCAATACCATATGCCAATTATCATAAAAATCACAACCAATGTACATGATATAATGAACATAAATATTTGTCCTCATTACACTTTTTGGTGACTTAAATTTCTTATTCACTTTTCCTTGGGGCCACCCTATATCTTTTCTCTTCTTGAGAGTTCTAGGTTATGAGCTCATATCTAACTATTCGTCATTAGTTTATACTTATCCCGGATAAACTAAATTCCTGACTTCTTAGTACGGGTTAGGGGGCATAGGAACACCTTTCATAACCATTAATTCCTGAGTCTAAAGGGTCCTTTTTGGATCACCTCTCATAACCTTTAATTCGGGAGTCTAGAGGATTATTTCCATGTGTCTTATGTCATCTTTATTATAGCATGTTAATTAAAGTGCAAACCTGAGCATTATATCATTATAACTTATGAATTCCCATTTCAAGCTCATAGAACACATCAACTATGCATCTCTAAAATCTCAGTCATAATTGCAACTCAACATAACATGATTTGCATAAGCATGCTATTATCAACATCTTGTTGAAAGGTAACCATGCTCCTACCCAGGATGCCCAAATCAAGGACTTGGGCTCATCTAACGCACATGCTATGCTTTATCAAGATATAGATAGTGCACCAAAGGTCATTACAAACACAATTCTCATTTTCAACCTCAAGTTATCGGTAATTACTCGTTAGCCCTTAAACGGCTCAAAGCTACAAATCGGTTAATTTAACACTTGTAATTATTCTTTTATGCCTCAAAGAGACTAATAATGATTATTACAATAATGTTCAATAAATTTTAGCCTCATGAATAGTATCAATAACATTGAGCAATGTTAGAAAATTAAATCTTAAGCGTTCTAGAAATTGCGTTTTTGACCCTTTCCAATTACTGCTTTTCCTAATATGCTAAAATTAATTATTACCTTAATTATTAGCAATTCTTACATAATTAGACAATCCCAAATAGCATTATACATAAACCAATAATCCCAATCAGTAGCCAAAATTTACTTTTCTAGAAACTTTCAAAAATTGCACTTTTGCACATTTCTAATTACTAGCCTTACCTAATGTGTCAAGAATGATTTTTACAACAACTAATAGTAATTTTCACCATTCTAAGCTATTCCAAACAGCATATTACAGAATTTATAAAAGCAAATCAGAATACTTTATTTTAATTTCTAAGAACTTGGAAAATTGTATCATAAATCATTTCTAGTTACTAGTTTTTCTTAAAATTATCTCAAGGCATTGAAAACACATGAAGCCTTAACATAAAGTAAAACTCAACTTTCGACCTATCATCATCATAAGGCCGAAATTATATGTTAGAAGTATGTCCATGGTTAAAATTTTCATTTAAGATAAAAGGAGCAAGTCTTGAGCTTTAGAGATTTAGGTGATAACTAGAATCATAAATATGTCATGCAATCTCATTTTTAATCTTCGTCATTATAAGGTGATAACTTTGGAATATAAATATGATATGCAAGGCTTGAAATATAAATATGATGTGCAAATCCATTTCCTTATCTTTAAGATTTAAAGTGATGACTTGAAATTTAAACATGATATGCAAGACTTGGAAATTTAAACGTGATATGCAAGTCCATATTATTATCTTCAAGAATTAAGGTGATTGCTTGAAATATAAACATGATTATGCAAGGCTGGAAATTTAAACATGATTTGTAAATCCTTATTATTATCTTCAAGAATTAAGGTGATTACTTGAAATATAAATATGATCGTGCAAGGCTAGAAATTTAAAAATGATATGCAAATCCTTATTATTATCTTCAAGAATTAAGGTGATTACTTGAAATATAAACATGATTATGTAAGGCTTGAAATTTAAACATGATGTGCAAGACTTGGAACATAAACATGGATGCAAGTTCCTTTTTATATCTTGTTAAGCTCAAAACTCAAGACTTTTTAAAGAATAAACTATTTGACTCCAATTAATCTTAGCAATGAGGAAGTGAGCTTTAAAGTTCTTATTACCATGGTTCTAAGAACCTTATTCCTTGAACTCATCATCAAGCTCAAAAAGAATCAATTTAAAGGAAACTAACAATTATTCCATTAATCTTTTGACAACAAAAGCTAAACCTTGAGCTTTAAAGGTCCATTATATGTTGGATTCACAACCACCACCATGATTCCTCATCATCAAGCCATGGTCATTATCAATCCTTAGAAACCGAAATTTTAAAGAAAAGAACACAAAAAAGAACATGAAATAAAATCCCTACCAAGTTGTTTCTTGTTTACAAAAGGCAAAGCTTGAGCTTTTATGAAGTAAAAAGAAGAAAATCTTATGCTAATGGTGATGATGAATTCAACCAAGTAGAGTTAGAATGGAGGAAGAATTTTTCTGTGTTTTTGTGTTTGGAAATGGAAAGTTTAGGTGCTTAGGAGTTGATCTATGGTAGAAATGTGTTTGTTTGAGATTGTTACCTTGGATGAATGTCAAGAATGGAGCTTCTTGGCTATGGAGGAGGAAGAAGAAGGAAGCTTAGTGTTTCTTTGAGAGAATGCAGAATTTTTTAGCAAAACAACTTCAAGAAAGCAAATGGTGATGCCATGATGTTTGTAAGTGTATTGTTTATAGAAAAAATGAATCATGAGGCTAATTGGGGGCATGGAGGCTGCGGCCTTGTTAGGTTGTAATGGGAGACAATTGTGGATTTCTTGATAGATTATAGGATAAGATAGCATAGGATAGTATATTTAATTAGATAGTAAATCATGAATTGGTAACTTAGGGTAAATGGTAAAAATCAAATGTTTAAGATTTACCAAGACAAGTAAAAGAGTATTCTTATACTAGTAATGGAATTAATCTCAATTGAGTTGAAAATTAATTAGTAACATAAGTCCTAATCTTAAGACAAAGCAAGAAAGTGCACTAGATTTACCTTAATCTTAACATTTTTGATTTTATGATTAAGAAAGAAAATTAAATTTCTCTAAATAATTCTTAAGCTCTAATTAACTTAGGTAATTATTTTTTAACCTCAAGTAATTATTTTTAATCCAAGGTTAATGAATGAAATCAATTCAAAAGAATTAGAGTCTAACATTTCCTTAATTAGTTAAGTGAACTCATTAAGTATTAACTAGGGGCAAAAAGGTAATTTCACATAAAACTCTCTGAATTTACCTAAACTTTCCAGATACTACTTAGTACAAACATTTTAGGCTTCCCGGGTGATGAGGATTCAAACATTGTT
Organism: Dalbergia oliveri; assembly: GCA_030441495.1. Lineage (NCBI taxonomy): Eukaryota > Viridiplantae > Streptophyta > Magnoliopsida > Fabales > Fabaceae > Dalbergia > Dalbergia oliveri. The sequence continues at coordinate 20,792,551 of JAMLFY010000003.1, forward strand.
CAATCTCACGTTAAATTATCGTAGGGTAAATTGGTAATTTTACGTACGGTAAATTCGGAGTTGAGATTTTTACGTCAAAATCAACATGTCACAGATAATTCCCTTCAAACATAAATCTAACCCCTTGAGGATCGTCGAGATTGGCTATCTCATTTCCAAGCAATAGTGATCTCAGGGCATTTTAGTCATTTTGCACATGAAAATTGGATTAGTGATTTTCACACAAATTGCTATCCAAGCCTCATATAATATTATCCTAATGTTAAAATTTCTAATTAAGGTTTGTTCAACCTCAAATCTTGTGCAAAAATTACCTAGAGACATTTTGGTAATTTTGCACAACAGGAAAATTTGCGTTACAATTTATGTTGTATAAATGTTTAAGTGAGATATATGTGTATTAAAGCTCATAGAAAAAAATTTTCTTGTATTTGGATATGTAATCTATAAATATTGTCTTTCGTCTCTATATATTTATGTAGAGTTATGGATTAGTTATTGCTCGATTCACTCCAATATGCTATAGCTACTTAAGCAAGGTTTGCTGAATTTATAAGTAACAACTCCTAAGTATAAGTCATGGCTTAATGATGATGTTGCACTTGGGAGGGTATTGCATGTCTCAGCACCATTCTTATCACCTCCTAAATCAAGAAGCAAAGGACTGAATCTCCCATAAAGCTTTGTGACTCCTCGACGATTATAAATAAGACATGGAGAATCATCCATGACGACCATCAACAGTGACTTGAAGCTCTAGGAGCAATTAAGCAACATTAGAGAGCTCGGCCAAGAGCATTGAATAGATAGAGCTCTAGGAAGACAGCATGGTGAACAGGAGCTAGCCAGGATTTGATGGGGTTAAGTGAATTAGGGATTAGTTGTGGAAGATAAGTGAAATTTTAGAAATTAGGGATTAGGGATCTTGAGTGTTTAAAAGCAAAAGAAAATAAATGGGGTTTGTCCATGAGACTTCATATGGTGTTAATAAGTTTAGGCAATGGGTTTCACATGTTAAGGTATTGATTTTTATAAGGCAGGACATTCAAATGTGGGCTAATGGTAAATTAGTATTGCATATTTTAAGATCATATAGCAACACTTTATAAGTGTGCTCTATTCGGTTTATGTGCTTTCTAATTGATGCTTTTAACCTCGTTGCCTTAAGTCCTAAATGCCACCTGCAAAAAGTGTTGCCTTATAGCCCAATAGGCAATACTTTTCAAGCATTGCTAAAGATAAGTGTTGTCATAGGCCAAAAATGATGTAGTGAGATAGTTTTTTATTCACTTTCTCTTCATCAATGAAAGAAGAGTCTTAATGTTATGCTCTTGTATATCTTATTTGTAACTTCTATCAAGTAATAATTATTTGTCTTGTGTTTTATCTATAACAAGTGGTTTCTCTATGACTTGTTTTTTCTCATGTGGTTTTATCTATGTAAAGCAATTTTGAATTTATATCTTGTCCTTATTTTATTTGGCTTCTTTTTGGCAAATGTTTATTTCATGTTTCAATCTTTTTAACAATGCCAAAAGGGGAGAAGTATTATGGTGAGGGAAATTATGAAAATGTGTGAATATATAAATACAAAATTGTTTCATAAAGGGGAGTATCATTTAAAGAGCTACTCTTTCAATATAGCATGTTTCAAATTGATGAGAGGAAATAAGCAAATTATTACATTAACATTCTAAACCTTTCTTTTGATGCCAAATAGGGGGAAATTGGTATAAAGAAAAATATGTTCTTATAGTTAATGTTTGATACACTTAAATGAACATATATTTGTATATCTTGTTTGACAAAATCTACTTTAGTGATTTTTCATCTTCAAAAAATAGGAGATTGTAGAACTAGGTCTAGCTCAGTGGTTTTATGTGATATGTTTTAATGATGACAAATGAATAAAACAAAAAAAGGTACTCAATATAATATGTTGGATCATGTGTGGTTTGCATACTCTTTATTGTGACATCTTACTCACAAACCATACAATGATATTTGAGTAATATATTATATAGCATATATCCAGGAACTCTTTATAAGTGCTTCAATGGACTAATATTGGACATGTCATTATGTTATATTCATAGAAACTACAAATAATGGAAAATAAGTGATAATTAATACAGATTATACATGATTGGCTCAATTGAGTTATGTATCTGATTTATGCATATTGAAATGTTTTAAATTAGAGTAATGATGCTTTTTCAAGTTATTTTGTATAGGATAGTCTGGCTTTAAACAAGAAAGTTGACGATAATTGAAGCCAATAAGAATGAGGTCATTTGAAAGAGAATGTGTACAAATTTTGATGGTTAGATTTCTTAGGACTTAGATTCACTTGTCAAAAGGTTTTTATTTTGGATAGATTACTTGGCCACTATCTTGACTAAGTTTTATTAATGTCTAAAATCATTTTAATCAAGTTTTTTCTTCAAACTCAATTATTAGTTTTTAATTCTAAGTAAAAAATTTGATTTTGAAAGAAAGAATGATTTAATTGTTTTTAATGAAGAGTTTGATTTGATTTTGGGTAATCAAGTTTTTTATTTGAAAAGAAATATTTGTAATATGTTTAAACGTGTTTGTACCATCTTCTTCATTGTGTCAGAATTTTAATGTTGAGTTGTGTAATGGATTACACAATCCTCTTATAATTACCCATCATTTAACATATTTTAATACACAGAAAACCATTTACAAAGATCAATTAATACTTGTTTTCAATCATCAACTTTTCATTAATTTGTAGCAAAATAGTCTTATTCTTTAGGAAAACTTCTAGTGCGTCAAGTTGTAACATTTTCTCTACATATAGAGTAATTCTTTGTATAAATGAGTTTGTGTGTACAAGGGTGAGATATCCTTTGGAAGAACAAAGTGGGGCATCTTTTTGTTTTTGAGAGATTCAAATACAAAGGATGAGAGATCCCAAGGTGTAAGAGTACCTTTAGTGTGTAAAGGCAAGGAAACTTGGAAACATAGTAGAAACTCTCAAGTAGTTGGTTGGGATAGATATAGGCTATAAGAGTGACAAACCAGCATAAATTGAGTTTGTACTTCATTTATATTGATAAAGCACTTAAATTTCTTGCACTAAATCACTTCTATTTCATATACTTAATCAAATTTCTAATACAATTTTTAAAATAAGAAGATTGAAAAAAGGATTAGAGCGAAAAGATTAGGAAAAATTCCTAAAACTCAAAGCATTAAGATACACGTGATTCACTATCTTGATTATTCTTATTGATATTAGTGATTCTCTTTATTCCTCCTTCAATACAAATTATACTTGAGTAATTCATAATATTTGGATCTTTATTAGAATTATTCCATTGTGTTTATAATACAAATATATAATATAGAAAATTTATAAAAGTTCAAATAGTTTTTTGATCACCCAATTCAGCTTCCCTGGGTATAGTTGCCATGACTAACACTAAATGTATATTAACATGTAAACAAAAATTGAGGGTTTGTGATATCCCGTGGAAAAAGAAAATAGTATCAATTATTTTTGTATCTGACTTGTTAAGTTGTTATGCATTTTTTTTTCTTTTAATATTGAGCTTTAATCAACAGATGTTAAGGTGAGAACATGTAAGGAGACTATTGACAGCACTGATGAGAGGAACAAATCAATCATATTCAACCTCTTCGATGGAGATATCAGTCGGCACTATAAGGTCTTCAAGCTCATCTTTCAAGTTGCGGATAAGACTAGGGGTGGTGCTACTATCCAGTGGACTATTGAATATGAGAAGATCAACGAGGATGTCGAAGCCCCATATGGCTACGCGGAATTCTATGACAAGTGTACCATAGATATTGATGGTTATCTCAAGGCATAGCTCCAAGCTGTCATGGATGAAGAAAAAATAACAAATTAAACAATAATGCGTTTGCATGGCTTGAGATTAAGTGCTTGTCCAAAAAATAAGTGTGGACTTGGACTTGAAGAATAAGGCTGTTTGCATCATCTGCACATCGTTCGTTTGAATGGAATGTACTTGGTTATGTATGTCAGTGATTTCTTATTGAATATGTAAAATTATATGTGTGGAATTACAAATAACTGGATATCCATATAGTTTATGTTGTTTTTTGATTTATTTGACAAATCTTCACCGGTGGAGGGAATGAAGAGTTTAATTCAGAAGTTTAAAAAGTTTAATTTCAAATAAACATGAATATAATAGATTAATAGAATATAAAGTTTACAAAAATGTTATTTAAACATCTAAGAGTGAATGTCGCATTTGGACACATTACTCTATCACCATTGAATGAGATGTGATTCCTACTAATTCTATTTATTTATCTTATCCAATGGTTATAAACTAAGTCTTCAAATAGGATACCCACTTTTATATGTTCAAATAATATTATTGTAAAAAATTATTAAATGATGTAAGTATATCAAAACTTACAAATGAGGGTAAAAATGGTGAATGAGTTTTTGGTTAGAGTGTAAAAATGAGAGTAAAAGTTTTCTGAATGAGTTTCATGTGTAATTTTACATATAAAACTCATATAGGTAAATTTTATCCCCACTTTTACTTCCCAACCAAATATATCCCTAATGTAAATAGATCCTACTATATATATATATATATATATATATATATATATATATATATATATATATATATATATATATTATGTTGATTTAAACTACATCAAACAATTTTGGATTGATTTAAAATTTTATAGATATGATCCATATGATGTGAGATTCCAATCTAATGATAGATTTTGAAAAAAAAATTACACTAATAAAAAAATTATTCAACTATATATATATATATATAAACTCTTAATCAATGTAGAGATAGAATAAAATTTCAAATGAAAATAACTTAACTAATCTATCTACTCATTGCATTTCAAAATCCTATCTAAAACTTTAACTCTTAGTTTGAAAACAAGCTCCAATTCAATTTATTAAAGAGTCGTGATTGTGGCAGGTATTAATCATTTGTTTTTCAATGTTTCTTTAAGTTTAATGGATTCTTTTCAAAATAAAATAAACATACCTAAAAGTTAGTTGTCGCAATGACAGGAGATTTTTTTTAATTGTAGACCATTAATAGTAGTGATTAATCTTCTTTCAATATGCAAAGATCTCAAGTGGGTATTTTCTCTCTAAAAGTATTTTCTTGACACACAACCATGAAAGAAATCCATGACATTGTTTAAGGGATTGAATTATCTATATATCGTGCCAAATTTTGGTGGTCGCTATCAAAGGAGACTTTGACTAGAGTTGTCTAAATGGATCATCCGGGTTATAATGGATGAGGCTATGGCTTGGCCCTTTTAGTCTTTCAAAAAAAAAAAATTATTTCATCTTAGTTCCTAAAAATACACGTGACATCTGTTTAGTATGTGGAAAATTTTTTATATCAGTTAGTCAAAAAAATACATGTAATAACATTTTAATTAGTTCCTAAAAGATGCATGTGACATCTATTTAATCTTCTTCTTTTTTCCTGAAAAATTCATGAACTAATTTGAGATCATAAGCACTTTTCAAAAATCAAAATGATACCACATAATTTTTTTATAGAATAAACTAATGTTAAAATTCTTTTACAGAATAAATTGATGTCGTATGTACTTTTTTGAGGGACCAAATTTATAGGTCAATCAACATAAATGATGAACAAAATTAAAAGACTATATTAAAAATTAATTGGTAAATAGAAAAGAAAAAAAAGCCTTGTATCAAACGTTTATTCAATTATATTTTAATTATACGAACACTATATGTTAAAAAAAAATCATAAGTATGTTACATATTTATATGTAAAGCAAAAGAGACTTTTGGATCGTTTAGATTTACTCAATTTTTTAATTTGTCCATAAATCTTTATTTTGTCACATAATTGATGAAAAATGCTAAGTGGCACAATTCTTGTAAGATATACATGTGCACTATATCATCACTATAGGGTTAGGATAAAGTTACATCGGTATAACTTTTAGCATAATACATCACTTATAACATTCTATGAAATAATTTTTTTCATCTAACTATTGAATTAAAATTACTTATCATAAATATCATTTGTGATAAATTTCATAAAAATTGAATATCAATAGGAATTCAATCATATTTCATATTTCATATATATATATATATATATATATATATATAAACACTTAATCAATGTAGAGATAGAATAAAATTTCAAATGAAAATAACTTAACTAATCTATCTACTCATGCATTTTAAAATTTCTAAAACTTTAACTCTTAGTTTGAAAACAAGCTCCAATTCAACTTATTAAAGGGTCGTGATTGTGGCAGGTATTAATCATTTATTTTACAATGTTTCTTTAAGTTTAATGGATTCTTTTCAAAATAAAATAAACATACCTAAAAGTTAGTTGTCGCAATGACAGTAGATTTTTTTAATTGTAGACCATTAGTAGTAGTGATTAAACTTCTTTCAATGCGTAAAGATCTCGAAGTGGGTATTTTCTCTCTAAAAGCATTTTCTTGACACACAACCATGAAAGAAATCCATGACATTGTTTAAAGGACTCAATTATCTATATATTGTGCCAGATATTGGTGGTCGCGATTAAAGGGGACTTTGACTAGAGTTGTCTAAATGGATCATCCTGGTTATAATGGATAAGGCTATGGCTTGGCCCTTTTAGTCTTTCAAAAAAAATATATATATATATTTCATCTTAGTTCCTAAAAATACACGTGACATCTTGGAAAACTTTTATATCAGTTTAGTCTAAAAAAATATATGTAATAACACTTTAATTAGTTTCTAAAAGATGCATGTGACATCTATTTAATCTTTTTTTTTCTGAAAAATTCATGAACTAATTTGAGATCATAAGCACTTTTCAAAAATCAAAATGATACCACATAAATTTTTTATAGAATAAACTAGTGTTAAAATTCTTTTACAGAATAAATTGATGTCGTATGTACTTTTTTGAGGGACCAAATTTATAGGTCAATCAACATAAATGATGAACAAAATTAAAAGACTATATTAAAAATTAATTGGTAAATAGAAAAGAAAAAGAAGCCTTGTATCAAACTTTTATTCAATTATATTTTAATTATACGAACACTATATGTTAAAAAAAAATCATAAGTATGTTACATATTTATATGTAAAGCAAAAGAGACTTTTGGATCGTTTAGATTTACTCAATTTTTTAATTTGTCCATAAATCTTTATTTTGTCACATAATTGATGGAAAATGCTAAGTGGCACAATTCTTGTAAGATATACATGTGCACTATATCATCACTATAGGGTTAGGATAAAGTTACAGTATAACTTTTAGCATAATACATCACTTATAACATTCTATGAAATAATTTTTTTTGATCTAACTGTTGAATTATAATTACTTATTATAAATATCATTTGTGATAAATTTCATAAAAATTGAATATCAATAGGAATTCAATCATATTTCATATTTATATATATATATATATATATATATATATATATATAAACACTTAATCAATGTAGAGATAGAATAAAATTTCAAATGAAAATAACTTAACTAATCTATCTACTCATTGCATTTTAAAATTTCTAAAACTTTAACTCTTAGTTTGAAAACAAGCTCCAATTCAACTTATTAAAGGGTCGTGATTGTGGCAGGTATTAATCATTTTATTTTCAATGTTTCTTTAAGTTTAATGGATTCTTTTCAAAATAAAATAAACATACCTAAAAGTTAGTTGTCACAATGATAGTAGATTTTTTTAATTGTAGACCATTAGTAGTAGTGATTAATCTTCTTTCAATGTATAAAGATCTCGAAGTGGGTATTTTTCTCTAAAAGCATTTTCTTGACACACAACCATGGAAGAAATCTATTAAAGGACTCAATTATCTATATATTGTGCTAGATTTTGGTGGTCGCGATTAAAGGGGACTTTGACTAGAGTTGTTTAAATGGATCATCCTGGTTATAATGGATAAGGCTATGGCTTGGCCCTTTTAGTCTTTCAAAAAAATATATATATTTCATCTTAGTTCCTAAAAAATACAGGTGACATTTCGTGGAAAACTTTTATATCAGTTTAGTTGTAAAAAAATATATGTAATAACACTTTAATTAGTTCCTAAAAGATGCATGTGACATCTATTTAATCTTCTTTTTTTTTCTGAAAAATTCATGAACTAATTTGAGATCATAAGCACTTTTCAAAAATCAAAATGATACCACATAAATTTTTTATAGAATAAACTAGTGTTAAAATTCTTTTACGGAATAAATTGATGTCGTATGTACTTTTTTGAGGGACCAAATTTATAGGTCAATCAACATAAATGATGAACAAAATTAAAAGACTATATTAAAAATTAATTGGTAAATAGAAAAGAAAAAGAAGCCTTGTATCAAACTTTTATTCAATTATATTTTAATTATACGAACACTATATGTTAAAAAAAAAATCATAAGTATGTTACATATTTATATGTAAAGCAAAAGAGACTTTTGGATCGTTTAGATTTACTCAATTTTTTAATTTGTCCATAAATCTTTATTTTGTCACATAATTGACGGAAAATGCTAAGTGGCACAATTTTTGTAAGATATACGTGTGCACTATGTCATCACTATAGGGTTATGATAAAGTTACACCGGTATAACTTTTAGTATAGCACATCACTTATAATATTCTATGAAATAATTTTTTTGATCCAACTATTGAATTATAATTACTTATTATAAATATCATTTGTGATAAATTTAATAAAAATTGAATATCAATAGGAATTCAATCATATTTCATATATATATATATATATATATATATATAAAGTCTTAATCAATGTAGACATAGAATAAAATTTCAAATGAAAATAACTTAACTAATCTATCTACTCGTTGCATTTTAAAATCCTACCTAAAACTTTAACTCTTAGTTTCAAAACAAGCTCCAATTCAATTTATTAAAGGGTCGTGATTGTGGCAGGTATTAATCATTTGCTTTTCAATGTTTCTTTAAGTTTAATGGATTCTTTTCAAAATAAAATAAACATACCTAAAAGTTAGTTGTCACAATCACAGTAGATTTTTTTTAATTGTAGACCATTAGTAGTAGTGATTAATCTTCTTTCAATGTATAAAGATCTCCAAGTGGGTATTTTCTCTCTAAAAGCATTTTCTTGACACACAACCATGAAAGAAATCTATTAAGGGACTCAATTATCTATATATTGTGTCAGATTTTGTTGGTCGCAATCAAAGGAGACTTTGACTATAGTTGTTTAAATGGATCATCCTGACTATAATGGATGAGGCTATGGCTTGGCCCTTTTAGTCTTTCAAAAACAAAAAAATTATTTCATCTTAGTTCCTAAAAAATACACGTGACATTTGTTCAGTATGTGGAAAAATTTTTATATCAGTTTAGTCTGAAAAAAATACATGTAATAACACTTTAATTAGTTCCTAAAAGATGCACGTGAAATCTATTTAATCTTCTTTTTTCTGAAAAATTCATGAACTAATTTGAGATCATAAGCACTTTTGAAAAATCAAAATGATACCACATAAATTTTTTATACAATAAACTAAAGTTAAAATTCTTTTACAGAATAAATTGATGTCATATGTACTTTTTGGAGGGACCAAATTTATACATCAATCAACATAAATGATGAACAAAAGTAAAAGACTATATTAAAAATTAATTGGTAAATAGAAAAGAAAAAGAAGCCTTGTATCAAATGTTTATTCAATTATATTTTAATTATACGAACACTATATGTTAAAAAAATCATAAGTATGTTACGTATGACAATTTATATGTAAAGCAAAAGAGACTTTTGGATTGTTTAGATTTACTCAATTTTTTTAATTTGTCCATAAATCATTATTTTGTCACATAATTGACGAAAAATGCTAAGTGGCACAATTCTTGTAAGATCTACGTGTGCACTATGTCATCACTATAAGTGTCATGTCAGTGTTTTTCATAAGTTATTTGACGGAACAATAATTTGGGGCCCTATTAAAAATGATTCGGAATATAAGGTACCGAATTGAGAAAAACAAAAATCGAATAAAAGTAAGGTCAAAAATCCTACTTTACCCATATATTCTATTTTTCTGGAAAAAAATTATTGGCCACTATTTTTTAAAAAATCATTGCTCTATTATTTAGATATAATTATTATATTGAGAAAGTTTTAAGAGCGACGTAAAAAAAAAGTTTTAAGAGCATTTAATAGTCAGATTTAGATAATTATATTAAACAAATGAATCATTAATATTTGTATTATATAGTAAACGATTAAATTAATCATTAATACTTGTGAACCCATAAATTAAATATGCTTTTATTGCTGAAAAATAAAAAGAAAAATTGGTTTTAGTCCTTAATAATTTCTTGTTTAATTTTGGTCTAAACATTTATAAAATTGATCGATTCTTTTCACTTTCATTAGACTTTTAATGTTAAATCTTGAATTGCCTAATGGAGATTCATGTCATTCAATCCTACATACATGATGGACAATAATCTTATGTGAGAGAGATTAAAACCAAACAATTTAAGATATATTTGAACGAAACCAAACAAAATATTTTTTAGAAATCAAAACCAAAATTCGCTTATTTTTCATGGATACAAATATATTTAAACCATTTTTAAATAATTAGAGTAATTTTAATTGAATATGATGATATATGAAGATTAAATACCCATATGTGACTAGTTAATGATCAATTAAGTTGGTTAATAATTAAATAAAATTTACTTAAATAGATGGAATGATGTCTTTATACAGGTTATTATGGGGTTTGTTAACTGTTTCTGAAACAGTTTTGACTTTTAAAAACAAAAAACCAAAAGAAGTTGTTTGTTAGATTGTTTTGTAAAAACTAGTTTTAAAACTAAAAAACAGAATTTGGGTTTTAAAAACTAAAACACAAAAACAGATAAAAGATGTTTTGTTGTTTTCTTGTTTTGAAACTTAGTAAAACGGTGGAAACTTGTAATTAGATTGAGTTTTTGTTTTGTCCATTCCTTCGACTCTTGCTGGGATCGTTTCTTCATGATTTATTCTTATTTTGTTGGACACTCACCAAGTGAAGAGTTGCTTCCCCCAATCAACGGCGGCCAGCCCCCCTATCCGCCGCCCACCCAGCCCGCAGATCCATCGACGAGGTGCGCAAACCAGCCCCCAAGCTCCTCCGCGATCCAGCCGCAGCAACCAAGGCCCTCAGCGAACCAAGCTCCTTCGCGAAGCTCCTCTGCGATCAAGCTCGTCGGCGACCAAGCTCCTCCGCGACCAAGCTCCTCCGCCACCAAGCCCCTTTGATCAGTGACACAGCCTCGGCGACCAAGACCCCGCCACCCAGCTCGCGATCCCATGACCCAGCCCGCGATCCGCCATGGTGAGTCCCTCCCTCTCTTTCGCTTTCTCCTTTTAGAATTGTATCATTGTGTTCTGCTATAATTTTCTTTGTTCTTTGGGGTCTAGTTTTACTTTTGGTCTATAGCTATTTGAGCACCTTTGGGGAGAATTGGGTTCCTAGGTTGAGCTTGGAATGGAGTTTCATACCTCTTAGAAAGGGTGAGAATTGGGAGTCCATGAATGCAGTTTGGGTTCCTTGAAGGGCACCTCAAAATAATGGCGTTCAATCCAAATATCAACTTACCACATCTTAATTCTGTTTGCTATTTTTGTGTGGCAACTTTCCTGATAATAAGAAAAAGGTCAAGGAGGATAATCCAAAAATTGTGATCTCTGATCAAATTAAGCTGGTATAACTAATTTCTCCATTATTTCATCAAAAAATTGTTCTCACCTTATTTGGAATCTATTTGGAGTTTTCTGGCAACCAACTTGGAACTTTGGAGTCTTGGACTAGTGCTAGTTCTTATTTCTGAAGTTTGTTCCATTCCATCTGAATTCTTGCTTATTAAGTTCCTCTGGTAGGATGTTGGTGACTCTTTGTTGCTTTGTTTTTCCCACAGTTGATGTTGTTATTTTTGTGAATTGTATTGCTTCACTGTTAATAACTCTGATTTGGATGGCTTTCATTATGGGACTTGAAGAAAGTGGAGAAAATAAAATGTTGGGACTGATTTGCTCCAAGGCACAAGCGCTCAAAGAGGTGTGTTTTCTGTTTCTTATGCTTTAGCTTCTCTTGTTGCATGGACTGGGGTTTTTTAGTTATTTGTAATCATTTATGTCTATAATCTACTAATGTGAAACAATACATTAGAAGTTGCTTTTCTGGAAAATGGAAAAGAAAGGTTTCACATCTAATATTGTACCATATGCAATTATTTTGCCTCTCATTCTTGGGACTAGTTTTATTATATCCAGAATTGTTCCTGGTTGAAATTGAAACCAGAGGTTCATGCCTCTTATAATGGGTGAAAATTGGATATTTCATAAATACTAGTAACAAACTAAATGCGAAGCATCTAAAAGTAGAATATAGTAGCAAGCATCAACTTATCTTTGCGTGTTGGCTCTTTCTACATGGCAGTTCCTTTAAGAAAGGAATGGAGTAAGATAATCCAGATAATCACCATTGATTTGTTGATAATGATCTATACAATTGGTAATCATTTTTACAGTTTTCTAATGAAGTTCCCTCAATTGATTTAATGATAATGATCTATAAATATCTCTCTAAGCGATAGATAATAGATTTAAGAGTTATGCAAAATATATAGAAAAAGGAATAGATTATTGAACTAAAAATTATATAAAGAAGAGGAAATGGTAGAGAATGCTAGAGCCACAAAGAGATTCAAGCAAGTATGATACGAAGGCAATAGTTCATCCATTCCAAGCCACATGTCGTAAAACTACCAGCTTGGTGGTTGAATGCTATTATGGTTAATGAGGGAAGAAAATTCCAGAGTAGCAGAAGCAAAACTACAACATTATGGTAAATATTGGATTTAAAAATAAAATAATAAGAATGAAAATTCAGAACCACAAAACCTTCACCTGCTTCATGAAAGCACCTCCAAATGGAATCTCATACACATGTTCTTGTGTGCAACCCAGGTTTTCCCCCACCCTTTAAAGAATTCTTTAAAGCCAGTGCCTATATGTTTTCTTTTGATTCTCCTTGACACTTTATCTAATAAAAATGAACGACGAGAGCTTGAACATGCTTCTCTAAAGTGCACAAGCAAATTTTCCCCTTTTGTTTCTAAAATTGTTGTTCAATAATTCCTTCAGGATGCGGGTATATTAGAGACAATTCTCTTGCTAAGTTTGATTTTAGGCTTCCCTTAGGGATTAAATTTTTTGATAGATTAATTTTGATTAATTCATAAACTATATATTGGAGATGATGATGATGATGAAGCTTGCTTTAATTACTTAGAAAATAATAGATAAGCCATTCCTTTCATATTATTCTCCCTTGATTTAGTACTCCTTCAATCTGATTTTCAAGGTATGTGAAACATCCCAATTGTTCTTTGCAGCAACTAGGTTGATGTGAAGAACAGGAGAGTGAAGCCAAAACAAGTTACTTTCCATGGGAAGAAGAATGTTAGAAGAATGAGCATTTTTTTTTTTTTTGTTATAGATTTTCTGTTGACGTTTATATGCTAGATTTGTATAAATATTTGTTCAAGAGTGCTATAATAGTGACATTTGATACTTGTGCTATTTGTTTCAAAAGTTTTAGAATTCCAATTAAATATGATTCTTCCCTACCTGAAATTTTCACATACCTCGCTTTTAGTCTCTTGTTCCTGGGCTTAGCTTTTAGGTTTGCATAATCCTCAATGAGAATATTAGAGTGTGATTTTCCAATTGGAAATTTTCTATTGATTAGTTGGAATCATTTATTAAATGAGTTAAGCGTAAGCTTTATTATGTTTTGGAGTCTTGAAGGTAAGATTTCCCATTTTGAGGCAAATGCCACCATACAAGCCTTCTAGGCTACACCTTATTGTCATAGCATGCTGTGTAATTCAAAACTATATACGTAAGTGGGAAATGGAAAATGTGGAAATTGTTTGAGAATGGGAGGATAATGATCCATCTAACGTTGAAGCTACTAATGATAATGTAAATTTATATGTGAATTCCAATAGGGACAACACAACAAGATTACTGATGAAACTTCAAGGGAAATGTTAAGACATCGCGACCAAATTACAAATTGGATATGATTACAAGAAAATCATGCATAGCTTATAAATGGATTTATAAATGTAAATTGATATCAAGTTGTATTAAGACTATTTTTAAAATAGAAAGTTGTATTAAAATTTTATTTATTAAATATGTATGAAAAATATTATCTATCAAACACAATAGTTAAAATTTATCATTTTTAGTAATGCAATTTGCCAAACAGCTTTTTATTTTATTAGTTTTAAAAGTTGTTTTTTAAAACAATTATCCAAACATTTTTTTACCATTATAAAACTGTTTTTAAAGTTGAATTGCCAAGGTTTTATTGTTTTTAAAAATGAACTTAAACTTGTTTTATAAAACAATTTTAAAAAATTTAAAAACAAAAACACTTCCAAATACACCCATATATGTCTTCTTATAATTAGATAAACTGGACCAGGCGGATTGAGGATGTAATAAGAGACACTTATGGAGATGGCTTCTTCAGACACATGGCTTGGCTGTTTCTGTTGTTTATGTTTATTTGTATTTTCTGGTTTAATAGCACTCATTGTTGTTTGTTAGGCCCCTCCCGGAACATTGTTTTTTTTCTGTTGTAACAGCACTACAGTTTTTGACTTGGAGTCTCTGGTTTAGCAGCACTTTAATTTGGTTTTTTAGGTTCTACGTAGGTTTGCTGTGACTACTCAGTTTGGATTATTCATGCTGTAATCACTTGCCGCTCCTCTCGATTCGCGAGTCCTTTTCTTCTCATAAAAAAATAAAAAAGTTTATTATGTGTCATTTTTACTAATAAAAAAAAAAACCTTCTTATTAGTAGTTTGGCAATTAAAAAAATTACGGATAATAACATAATACAACAACAATAACTAAGTCTTGTCTCATTAAGTGGCGTCGACAATGTGAATTAGGCAATGCCACAAAGTTTTATCATATATCATATTCATATTAAAATCATTAACACTTAAATCTCTTTTGATTAGTTCCTCTATAGTTTTCCTTGGTCTTCTTTGATCTCTTTTTATGGTGCTATTCTAAATGTATTACGGTCCATTTTCCTCATTGGGGTCTCCACATGTCTCCTCCAAACATACCCAAATCACCTAAAAAAAGATTATATTATTTTCTCTACAATAAGCACCTCCCCAATTCTCTCTAATGTATCAATTCCTTATTATATAATGTCTTATGTGGTCACTCATCTATCATAACATCCTTATCTCCGCCATGTGTAGTTTACTCTCATGTTGACCTTTCACCGCCTAACATTTAGTTCCATACAACAAAGCTAGTCTTATCTACGGTAGAATTTACTCTTTAGCTTTAGTGGTATATATATATTTTTTTTACCACAAATAAGACCTGAAGCACTTCTCTACTTTGACTATCTTGCTTAGATTCTATGGTTAACGTCTTTCTCTATCTCTCCTTCACTTTGAATGATGAACCCCACATATTTAAATTTTATGATTTGTGGTATGGTATCATCCCCAAATTTCGCTTTGAGATTAGAATGTGTGTCTTTTGGTAAACTTACATTCCATACACTTTGTCATACTTCTGCCTATATGAAACTCAAATACCTCCAAAGCTTCCCTCCATAACTCTAATTTTCTATTTATTTCTTGCTTGATTATGCTATTAGGACTATATCGTCTATAAACAAAATACACCAAGGCACTAAGTCTTGAAAAATGCTCCGTAAGCACATCCAAGAATAGTGTGATATATGGGCTCAAGGTTGACTTTTGTTGTAGTCTGATCTATATAAAAAAATCTTCTATTACTCCATCTTGAGACTTTACACTAGCTGTGACAGCATCATACATATCTTGGATTATTTAGATATAGACTATCTGAACTCCTTTTCTTTCCAAGATTTTCCATAGAAATTCTCTTGCAACTCATTTTATAAAATTAAATCTATTTTTTCTTCATGAATTTATTACTTTTACAATAGTATAAGTGTTCAGATTTTAGTTTAGAATAAATTTTTAATTTATGATACGAAAATAAATGTTGGAGGTTGATGTCCACGGCTTCTCCATGAAAAAGGTTGACGGGAGCAGACAATACAATCAGAGTTAGTAAGATATGTCACACATCGATTCAATTTACAAATGCCAGATTCGGCACATGCATTTCCTGCAGAATTATTTTACTTTTTATTTTTGTCTTTACCATATTTTTATTGACAACTGTTCGAAAAGACGAAAGATTGTTTTATCTCAAGATTGAAATATATTATAAGCCCCATACAAAAATATGAATTAGAACTTCTAGTATTTGAAAAACCAGATATAAGACTTTACTTAAAGAATTAATTTAATTTTAAACATAATTTAAATTTGCTATGTCAATTTATAAAGATAATTTAAAAAATATATGAAATTTAAAATAATTCAATCATTTAAAAAAAATTACTAAAAGTAGAAAAAATTATTTTGATGTTTTTATACAAGTTAAAAGAATAATTAGCTTAAATGTATCTTTTTTTTTTTTTTTTTTAAGGAAAGACAATAGAAATTCCATTAATAAAAATCAAAGGTTGGTTCCAAAGCACTACAAGCAAAAGGAAACGAGAGGGAATTATGTATTGGACTAAAAATATAGGCTAGATTTCTCGACCCAAACAGAAGAGCTTGGACATGGGGCCCAGAGATCGGCCACATGGCAGCTAGATCCCTTGAAGATTCACCCCTAATTTAGCGTAGGATATCTCTTAATCATGTAAAGGATCTTTCTGTATCTCTCATTATCTCTTTATATCTTCTATATTGGATCACATCTCCTATTGATATGAAACATATCTAGCATTAACTAAATCCATGATGGTATGACCACAGAGACACCTGCATCGTTGCCTTAATTTCTAGATAAGAACATTGGTGCCAAGGGTTAGGCCCAGTAAACAAGCTTCCCCACAACCTCAAACACAACCACCTATGGCTGACGCTACAAGCCAAACCAATCCCACAACACTCAACCTCCTCCAAACATTGAAGAACTCCTCAAGACCATCTGCAAACCCCAAGGAAGAAAACTAGTGCATGGCCGACCATGTTCGCAAAGAGGACAACATTCTCGCTTAGAAGGTGTTGGTGGCAATGATAGCACTCCTGACCACGAAAGCTACTCGTTCGACAATGGAAAACTATCCTACTCTTGATGCACCACCTATCACCCTGAGTCCAATGACCAGCCCAAGTCGATACATTGTGGTCCCTTCTTGGATGAACTTATGACCACTAGCCTACCTATCAACCTCAAGCTCCCAACTTTTCTCCACCCTTATAATAGGCTGGAGACCCTCAATCCTTTGTCACAATGTTCAAATCCATGATGCTAGTCAATGGGTGACCGACAAGATCCCATGCTAAACTTGTAGGTTGAAATTAACACGAGAAAGGGGGTTGAATTGTGCTTTAACTTATTTTTAAGATTATGAAATGCTAAACAAGGTTTATCAAGTTTTTCACTTGATGGCAATGAATATTTATGTTAGTATGGTTGAAAAGATACTTTCTGAGCTAAGTGAAAACTCTAAACTGTTTGAAAATATCTTCTAGAAAAGTATAGCAGTTAACCATAAATGCTGAATATAAAATAGATAAGGAGAGAGAGAGATATTATATAGTGATTTTTATACCAGTTCGACCAACCCTGCCTATATTCAATTCTTAAAAACTTGTTGAGTTCCACTAACAGTCCTTTCTCAACCTTGAGAAAGCGAGATAGTCTTTGAATAACTTTCTCAAGCAAAAACCGGTCAGTAGTTCCAATTTTCTCTAATTCTAAGTAATCTTTTTACTATCCTTTTCAAGCTATCTCACAATGATCACTACTAGATTAAGGTCCTGTAACATCCTCCCAAGTACAACATCATTCTTAAGTCATGATATTAGACTTAAAAGCTGTTACTTATAGATTAACTGACCTTTCTTAGATATCTATAACAAGTTCAACTAATTCGTGTAATAGCTAAGCATAATTCTATTGAAATATACATAACAAAGAAACCAAAACATTTATTTAATACAAAGTACAAAATACAAAAAGGAAGCTCTTCTATGAGCTTTAATACATATCTGTTCTCTATTACACTTACAAACATAACATATGACTAAGTAGTAAAGAAAAAAAAATATTAACTACTAAACTCCTAGTCCATTCTTCACGTAGTAGCCCCATTGTTCTCTGGATCAACCTGGAGGCAACACATGAACACAAACAAGCAGGGGTGAGAATTATACAATTCTCAGTAGGGCAACTCCACACACTTGTAATGTCATCGTCATCATCATCACCCCAACCACTTTGATTCATTAAGAAAATGTGATCATGCAATATATATTAAAGATTCATTTTAAAGTTCTAAAATCATCCCTCAGAAGTGGGTAGCTTTTACAATCAATCACTTAGTGCACATACATCAAAATGTTCCAATGAATAGTAAATCATCCAGGCAGATCAATCATAATAACATGAGTATGCATATGATAATCGTAGTGAAAATATTTCAATGTGACATGGTTTCACTTATGGCCATAGAAATCAAATCAGTGCATTTTCTCTTTTAGTCGACATAGGAAAAACTTAGTTTATACCCAACGGGTATTTGCTGGACAACTCCACAATAGATAATTTATATCAAATGGCATTTATAATGGATCATACCACACAAGGGAAATAACGCTTCTAGGAATGAGCTCATTCCTATATGTGATTATTCGAACTTCATTTTTTTTCCATTTCGAATCACACACAGATCTATCCTGGCCAGCACGTCTATCGACTCAAAATAAAATTGGGAAAGTTTCTCTTTTCTCATTTCCCTAATTCAATCTAAGTCTTGTTTCTGTTTTGTCCATATGTCAGAACATGCACGATTGACGTTTATACATTCTCTTTTCTTTTTCCCAATGCATGCATAAAGCACATAAAGGCATTCATTCACAATAAAATTTCAATCATGCCTCATAAACCACTCTTTGTTTCCTCTAGCATGCATTTATGTGTCACAAGTCATATGACCAAACATTTAATATCAAGTACTCATGTCATACTAGAACCAAAAATGCCATTGCATTATCAATTCCAAGCATCAATTCATTTTCAGCAATATGGCAGATTTCACACCATTGTAGAACAAATTTATTTGCTCATCAAACAATCAATTCAGAGGATATAAAGTTTATCTAAGACACTTCAATGTGTCCACAAGGTTCCCTAAAAATTTCAGAGGAAAAAGAGTTTCTAGCTATGCTAAAAAAATTATACAATTTCAGTGCTCAGGACCCCTTAAACTTCTCTCAAACCCAAAATGCATAATTTTTAGCTCAAAAGAAAAATCACGGTTACACTTCAAGATGTTATTAACATTCAGTAAAAATTGCAAAAGATAATTTAATTATTTACTATAGTATAAAAATTAGACAAATTTGCAATTTCAAGACCAAAAATTCAGCACCTATATAGTCTCGGTTCATGATTTCTTTTCAGGTAGTTAGAGTCTTTATCATGCTCCACGAAAATTCTCAGAGTTGCCTTTGGATGTTACCTTAAACATATAATTTTTATAGCTCATGAAAACATGTAAAAATATATCCGAAAATTCATGATTCATAACCTCCAGGTACAAACCAGAGAATTCCAGCACATGATTCAAAACTTGTTTTGCCAAAATGGGTTTTCTAACATCATCCAAACACTCCACAAAAATTCATACATCAATATCCATATATCATCAACCAATACAATGAAAAATATTCAGCAAATTAGTAAGCAAATCAGAAAAACAAATCTAAAGTAAAAGAGGTTTAAAATGCCCTACTTTTGGTGGCTTTAAGGATCTTGGCTTCAAGGATGTTCCAAGAGTGATCTTGCTCACTTAAAGGCCACCAAACCAACACTAAACCCTTCCTTAGGCAGCAATATATGAGGCATCAAAGTGAAAAGTGGTGAGAATTCCAAATTCCAATTGGTTGGATTGATAGATCTTGATGAGTAGAAAAAGTTTTGTGAAAGGATCTTGGTGTTTTAGCGATTTTGAGCTAAGGTTTTTGAAGCTTGAAGCTTGTTAATAGAGGTTTAAGAGGAAGAACAATGGAGGAGGAGTTTCTTGAGTGGGCTGGCCGAAATGATAGAGTGGTGGTGATAAGGTTCAGTGCTTTTACTTTATTTGGTATAAAATGCCTTTACCCTGGTTTCGCAGGAACCCTCTAGTCTAGGTAGGGTACTACTCAACATTAACTAAAAAGAAAATAAGAAGGCTGACTAAATTCTCTATCATCGAGTCATCATAACTCTAGACCCTGATGCTAGTGCTAGTTGAGAATCTCCACAAACAACCACCATCATTGCAATCTATGTAAAAATATAATAACGCAGGAATGAGAATCAAAGATTCCTAGTAGGAAAAATATTAGTCTACTACATAATGATATTTGACATAACATTAAAATAATTAAAGTATCTTCAATTTCTTTTGAAATATCAAGCTTGCTTATTCACTTTATTTATTAAATATAGTATTACGAGGGCACTTGTGCTTGAGAATAAAAAAAATCAAAGGATTCGTAAGATAATTGCTCGGTATTTTGGTTGTTTACGTAATAATTAGTTTGTTTGTTTCATTACTTCTTTGACATAATCTTATTCTGAACTTTAGGCTTGAGAATAGAACTCATAGGATTCCTAATATACTTCTCATATGATGTATTTCTGGCTATGTAACACCTCGTGTTACATTTTGATATAGTTCACTTGTTGTAGTATCTCGTACTACAACCTGATATAAATCACACGTGAATCCATGAGTTTATAATCAAGCAATCGATATGTAGTTAGTATCATTATTTCCTGTGACTTAACTTGGTTAGATACTTTCAACTTAATGGAAGAACTCATAGGACTCTTCTGATATACTTCTCTGTGGATCATCCTGTCAATGATGTAACGCCGTCACGTTACAACCTGATATAGTTCACTAGATGAAGTACGTTTACTACATCTCATTTGAATAGCCTCGCTATTCTTTCTCATACATCCCTTTTCTCAAAAAGATGTAATGCTATTGCGATTACAACCTGATATAGTTCTAAGGGTATAGCACGTCTACTACTACCCACGAATCCATGAGCTTACCATTAAGCAATTAACATTACATATGACGTATTTCTTCAGTTTTCTTTCTTTGTTTGAAACTCTATCATGTAGTTGGGGAATTTCTTAATTATAAAGTAAAATCTCTTCTTAATAGTTCTATATTTCATACTTCTACTTCTTAGATTTTCTTGAAATATCCTTAACTCTCATGAGATTTTCTCTGTTAAGTCTCTTGAATTATTGTGAGACTTTTCTCTTTAAAAACTCTTGAATTCTTATGAGATATTCCCTTTAGAACTTCTGAATTCTTATAGATTTTCTGTTCAAAATCTTCTAAAGCCTTATGAGATATTCTATTAAAAAATCTCTTGGATTCTTATGAGATTTATTGGTAAAAAAATTGAACTTTTTATGAGATTTTTCTAGAAAAACTATTACGAGATTTTCTACAAAGTCTAGTAAATTTTTACGAGATTTTTCTTAAAGAAAATAGTTCAACATTTACAAGATTTTCCATAAAAGCTACTAACCTGTTATGAGAATTTTCTGAAATCTTTCAGGCTGTCACGAGATTTTACTGAAAGTCTATTAACTTGATAGATTTTCCTGAAAGTCTGCTAAACTTTTATGAGATTTCTTTACAGAAACTTATGAAACTTCTTACTTTATAATTCTTAAATCTTTCAGGAAATTATACCAAGTGTATAACTTAGATTTCAAAGTTTTTCTTCTATAGATCAAAATCTCATCCTTTTTCATGAAACTTTATCATCATACTTCAAAAATACCAATCTTATAGATTTTTACAAAACTATTTCTGATTATATTCTTGTAAAATTTCTAGATATCTCATTCTCTTTAAGGAATAAAAAATCTCCTCATTTACATAGTTAAATCTATTACATCAATTTAATCAATTTAAGACTTTCAAGCTTAACTCCTTTTACATCTATCAAGCTCATGTATAGGCATCTTGAAAATAATTGCAGATTTCACAACATAATTTCAAGCATATATCAAGAGTTTATATTAGCAAAATAGCCAAATAATCACAAAGCAATAGACTAGAATCTTTCATACCTTTCTTCCAAGCTTTTTGCTAAACTTTCTCTAGCTTTTTTCTCTCTAATCCAAGCCTCAAACCCATTTTTCAGCCCATGTATTAGCGTGTGGACAGATTTAAAAGGGAAAAACAAGGTTTTGGGCTTGAGTTTGATGTAGAGGAAATATTCTTGAACTAGTTTAAGTGTTTATCTAAGCATAACTTTCAAGAACTTGAAGGTTTCATGGTGTTTCAAGAAGAAAAACATGAAGAACATGGAGGAAGAAAGAAAGCAAGGTGAAGAACGTGAAGATCTCTGCCAAGCAGAAAAATGCTATTTTCTTCTTTTTTCCTTTATATTAAAACTTACTTGGGGACCAATTAATAAATATACCTATTGTTGGATCGATTTGCCTAGTTTTTGTATTGAAAATGTCTATATTTATTTGATTGTCCTAAGTAAAAATTATTTGGGATATGATAATATCAAATATTTTTACCAAACTAAGTGTTTCATGTATGGTCAATACCACTTCGGTGTACCAATTATTACCATTTTGGTACCCAATTGACATAAAAGAAATTTTACCAGGTTAAGATATTTATTTACCTTTATCCTTATTTTATTTATGTCATTACACCAATTATAGGGTCTCACTCTATATCTCCAATTAAAATATTATTATATTAATTTTTTAATAATATTAAATTAATTTTCATTTTTTTTACAAACTCCTCATATTATTCTAATTATAACTGTATTTGTCAGAATTTTCAAAATCCCTATATATTATTCACAATTAATCATTTTATCAAAATAATACTAAAAATTGAAGTCGTTACATTCTACCCCCTTTAAAAAATTTTGCCCTCAAAATTTAGTCCTCTCGTATACTTTACTCAAATCCTCACATATACTTCTTGGATCATTCTCTGCCCAACACAATCTTTACAAAAGAGACAAATCTTCTCGAAGTTATTTCACGTTTCTTTCTACTTTTGGTATAGGTGGTAACTTGAATGTCAAGCTATCCCATAGTCATAGGGATTAAGATCCAGTATATGACTAGAATCAGAGTTGTATTTTCAAAGTTGTGGCACATGGAACACATCGTGAAGCTTTGCTAGGTGTAGAGTTAAACTATCTAGTATACTATTGAACCTCCACAACCTTGGATCTAAAAGGACCTATAAAACGATGATTTAGTTTTCTAGACTTTAATGTCTCTTCCTATCTTGGTATAGAGATAACTTTAAAAATACGTGCTCTTTTCTAGGAATTCTAATGGTCTTCTCCTCTTATTATCGTAGCTCTTTGTCGACCTTGAGCAGTCAAAATCTTACCTCCAATATTCTTTATCTGCTTAATAGTCTCCAGACGAGGTTTAGTCCTAAAAGGCTACTCTCACTTGATTCATTCCAACATAGAGACGATTATTACTTCCTTCCATATATAGTTTCATAAGGAGTCACCCTGATACTTGCGTGATAGCTGTTGTTGTAGGAGGATTCAATTAATGGCAGATATTTGTCCCATTTCCCTCAATGTTCAGCACACATGTTCTCATCACATCTTCTAACGTTTAAATGCTCCATTTAGCTTGCCTATCAGCCTCGAGGTGATAAGTCATGTTGAAACAAGGTTTTCTTCTGAAAGCTTTTAGAAAATCTCCTGAAAATCTTAAGGTGAAATGCAAATCTCTCTGTATAGGATTATAATAAAAGGAACACCCTGTAGTCTCACCATTCCTTCTATATAAAGCTTGACCAATCTCTTAATAAATAACTTTGACTGGTAGAAGATGTGCAGACTTAGTTAGTCTGCTCACTATAACCCAAATAGTACCATATCCTGATGGTGTCTTTAGCAATCCAGTCACAAAGTCCGTTGAAATAGTTTCCTTTTTCCATTGGGAATCTCCAAGGTTGTAGTGTACTTAGTGGCTTCTAATGTTCTATTTTCATCTTTTGGAAATCAAACCTTTGAGATGTTCTTGCTACATTCACCTTTTTCTTTGGTTGTGAACCTCTTCTTAAGATCTCTATACATTCTTGTAACTCCTAGGGTCCTGAAAAGTCACCATGCTGGGCTTCATCCCGAATACTATGACAAACTTCCCTTGCTACAGATATGCACACTTGATCTTGATATCTCCATGTCCTATGTTCACCCCATGCAAATCTTTCTACTCTCAATCTTGAGTTGAGGCTATGATTTCTGTGATTCTGGATCTTCTTGCTGAGCTTGTAAAATCTCCTTCTTAATGTCACTTATGATCCTAATATGATCCAAATATAAACTTGGCCTCCCTTTTATTCCCAACTTAAGACTTAAAAAGAACTTTTCTAGCTCTGTCTCTTAGTTATCATCCAAGAAATACCCAAAGTTTTTTCCACTGAAGGCATCTATTACGACATTTGTTCTTCCTGGATGGTAGCTCTAGTGAGCTCCTCGTTTTTAATGAACTCCATCCTTCTCCATTGCCTCATGTTTTCATTTTCCTAATATAAGAAGTACTTGGGATTCTTATGCTTAGAAAACACCTCATACTTTACTCCGTATAGACTGCATCTCTAGATTTTCAAAATGAACACTCCTGTTACCAACTTGAGACTATGTGGAGGGTGGTTCACCTTATGCGGCTTTAGTTGTCTTGAAGCCTAAGCCACTACCTTTCTATTCTGCATCAAAATTCACCTCGAAGCTTTTTCTTAATTCATCTCAATAAATCTTAAATAAACCATGTGGTTCTGGCAAGACCACTACAGGTGCAATAGTCAACTTTTACTTGAGGTCCTGCAAACTCCTATCATATCTCATCGTCCTTGTGAAAGGTACACTTTTTGGTTTAGTTTAGTTAAAGGTAAGGCTTTCTAGGAGAATACCTTGATACACCTTTGGTAGAAATCATCTAATCCCAAAACTTCAAATCTCCATGGTAGTAGTTAGGTATTTCCCATTCAGGTACTATTTCAATCTTTGCTGGGTCCACTACAACTCTTTCCCATGATACTACATGGCCTAAAAATCTTACTTCCTATAGCCAGAACTCACACTTTGATAGATTGGGATGAATAATCTATATAAATGTTCTAAGATGCTACTCATGTCCTTCCTTAGTCCTCGAATAAATGAAAATATCATCTATAAAACAATCACGAACTTGTTGAGAAAAGGTTGGAAGATTCGATTCAAGTAGTCCGTGAATATTATTGGGGCACTAGCTATCTCAAAATACATCACTATATCTTTGTAGTACCCCTAACATACTTTGAAATATCTTCCTCCTGAACTTGAACCCAGTTGTCTCTCAATCTCAAATCAATCCTCAAGAATACTATCACTCCCATTAATTGATCCATGAGATCATTAATCCTTGGAAAAGGATACTTGTTCTTTGATTGTTGCCTTGTTCATTATCTGTAATCAATGCATAGCCTCATGCATTTGTCCTTTTCCTTCACCAATAGCAGGTGCTCCCCATGGTGAAACACTTACCGGATAAAATGTTTACTTAACATCTTATCAATATGCTCCTTCAATTATGCTAATTCTAAAGGAAACATCTGGTAAGCGGTTATTGAAATTGGACCCGTTTTTGTACCAATTCAATAGAGAACTATATCTTCCTTTGTGTGGAAAATTCTTGTATATCTCTCGAAAATACGTTAGAATATTCTCGAACTACTGATATCTATTATAATTTTTTTTTGGTTTACCTTGCATCACCACTAGGCAACAACGCATGTATCCTTGACTACTAGGCCTTCCACATCCGTATTCTTGAATGGGTCCCTTTAATAGTGCAGGATCTTCTACATTCGTAGCAAAACACATCCCCATTGTTGTGGACTAGATAGAGGTGGTCCCTAGTTGGACATTTCCTAATCTTGTGACCTGGCTTCCTGCATTGATAACAAACATCCAAGCTAAACATGGTTTATCGCCATGATTCTTTCCATATTCTAGGCATTCCTTGTCATCCGATGATTTCTCTGGCTACCTTTTTCCATTCCCATAGGAAAATCCCCTTTGTAGGCTTGGACCTTATGCCATGTGGTGCTAGCCTTCCTTAAGCCATTGACAGCTTCCGTTGTACTCTTTCACTAGAGCACTCTTGTTCACCAATACAATGAAGTCCCTAATTTCCACTAGTCCCACCATTGCCAAAAGGTCAACCCCAAGGCTTCCCTCATACTTAACACATTTCTAAAACACATTTCCAACTCTTTATTAGGATTACTCTGATAAGTTATGAAAAATTCATCAAACTTTTCGTGTACTCTAGAACCGTCATGTTCCCTGGTAAGCTTTAGGAATTTCCAATCCCTTAGCATTTTGGAAGAAGGAAAATACTGGTCTAGAAAACATCCTTGACCACAATCCTAATTCAATTCAATATTCGCCTCCTTAACTAGCATTCTAGTACCTATCCACTAATAATTCAACGTTCGCATCCAACACCTAAGTAGCACAACCCACTTTCTAAGAGTTGGGCCACTCTAATACTTTGAAGATCCTTCTCTATTACTTAATCCCTTTTTCAGCCTTATCTGGGTTTAGGTTCCTCAAATTTTGGGTGGGTTTTTGCTCCTTGCAATGCCACAAATAGTAGGTCTTTTCCAATATTTTCAATGAGCTTACCTCCCAATGGTGCTCATCGTCTAGTTTTAACCATAGCTTGCTCCCTGATTGCCTAGGTCATATTCCAAAAATCATGCATAACATTTGCAGTTTCCTCTTCAGGCACTCTATCATCATTGCTATTGCTAGTCCTACTATGCCTACTCGAAGTCATTAGTCTCCTATCACACCAAGCAGAAGGCATTGAGTTGATCAGGCTCAATACAACGCTAAGCATGATAGTTACTAACTACTTCAAAAGTAAGCAGTCATGCATATAAAGTCCCACTTTTTATCTCAGATAAAATCCTCCTGCATGACACTAAGACTTAGAGTATGCTTTAGAAGTAAGTCGGACCATCCCCAGGCTTTAACAGGATAACCTTTATACCATTAATGTAACATCCCTTGCTGCTTTATGGATTGCCAACTGTCCACAAACCAATACGATCTTCAGTATGCTTTGTCCTCACTCACACACTTCCTAGGAAAACTTCCAGGAGGTCATCCATCCCAAAATTACCCTAAGTCAAGCAAACTTAACTGTCAAGTTCTTTGGTGATGGGCTAGGAAATTATGACTAACAAAGCTCAAATTAATTTTTAAATAAATTTTAGGGTGTTAGATACAAATGTATTAGTTTGGTTGGTACACTCTAACTAATAGACACTCAAGTTTTCTAAGAATGAAACAATGTATGACTGAAAACTTTGAGTGACTTCTTTCTACAATTCTTCCTAAGAAGAAATGTTATCTAATGAAAGCTAGAAACAAGATTCGTCCAAACTGATTACAAGATATAATAGACTTTCAATAAAGAGAGGATTAGCACGAAGGTTCTAGGAAGACTTCTGGGCAAAAGTTTTTCTGTCAAAAGTTCTTCTCTTATATGAAAGTCACCTCCATTTATACTTGGTTCTTGAATTGGACCATTGCCCCTTGATTTCCTTTCCTCTTGACACATGTTGATATTCTTTTTGTATCCTAGTAGCTGTCCTCTAAAAGGTAGCACGGTTGTGTTAGAGATACTATTGCAATTACATAATCCGTTATCAAATGTGGTTTCTAAATGCATCTTTAGAAATTGCATTTTGCCTTCTGGATATGGTTTCTAAACTTCTTCTTCTAGAAGCTAGGGTACTTGACCAAGTACAAAAGTAATATGTCACTATCAGTACTTTCTGAGAGTTGACCTTATTTGAATTTTGAATCTTCCCTCTTTTTCATATAAGTAGCACAGTTTCTGAATGTAAGTGCTTTCTGATGTTCCTTTTTAGTTTTTGATCTTCTTTGCATGACTCTGAGCTTGATAGGAATTCTTTCACCATTTAGTATGCCTTCAGAGTTGATTCTTATGTTGATTGAAGATCTTGATCACAATTTGCTCAAGAAAAATATTTCTTCATTGATTGTTGAGCTTTCTTAATGAGCATGATACTTTCTGATGTTGTAAATTTGGTTCTGATGCTTGCTAACACTTCCTTGAGTCTCTGATATATATTAATTCATTTTTTGAAATATTTTTCACATTAGTTAAGGTTTGAATCTCTTTGGATGAGATTATGATCATGTTAAACCATGATATTGTGAAAAATATGCCATCCATTGAATTTATATGTAACGAGACTAGTCCTATCTAAGTGCAACAGAAACTCAATTGACTTGTTAGTCCTTTCTTCAAAACATTTTAATAAAATTTGCTTTGTTATCACTAGAAACTTATGCTATAAAGCTTTCTAAAGGGTTCTAGAACTAACGATCTCCCTTTTTGATGATGACAAACCAAATTTTGAGAAAATCTTTTGGAGAATATTTTGAAACAAATTTCAAGGCTAGAGACTTATATGAGAGCTAAAATGTTCTTTCGAAAAACATGTTAAGGCTTTCAGAAAGTAGCTGACTTAAGGTTTCTTGTTGATATTGTCAAGGTACATAGTAACCTTAAATAGCAATTATTGGAGTTGATTTTGAAAAACAATGTCTAAGATGTGTCAGAGTTTAATGAATGTCTAAACTAAATCAGGTTGATTCTTAGAGTATATTAATTTCTTAATTGAATCAAATAGGGTATCAAAGCTAAAAAAATAAACATTGTGATCCTGATATTGTATAAGAACTCATGATTCTGCACACTTTCTTATATTTTAGAACTATTAACTTTCTTAGAGAATCAATATAAGTTTTTATGCATATGAAACTGATAATTGTAGATGATAACTTAGTTTTTGAAATATCTATATTAGAGCTTTTGAAATATATGAACCAAAGCATAAGCATGTGTATCAAAGCATAATTTTCAGAGCTTATGTATCAGGGTATGATAAAACCATATAAATATTTAAACATAAGATAATGTATCAGAGTCAAAATGTATCAGAGCATCATAATATATTATAGCATAAGTATTAAACTATGAAAAGTATCAGAGCATAAATAATTATGAGAATTATCAGAAACATAAGTAATAATGATCATAATTGTTCATAAAGCAATATAAGAAATGTTTCAAGAATGACAAAGAAACATGAACGAAAAAAATGATATGTATGCATGATGATCTAAAGCTCTCTCTAGCTAAACATAGACTCTACACAAAAGATTTTTTCTCTCATTCTTTTTACATTTTTGTCATTAGCAAAAAAGTGTGCATGAGGTCACACCATCATTAGCCTCCTCTTCCTCTTTTTAGTTCATGAAGAATCTACAAGAGTAAATCTTCATGGCTCCTAAGCTATGCTCTAAGATCTTTATTTGAGTCTTTAACTCTATCCAGGTTAGGCAGCCATGTCTCTCTAGTTATGTAGTAGAGCTGGACTTTAGTGAGACTTAGATGGAGCTCAAGTTGAGGTTGATTGGCTGGGTAATTGAACTGTTAGTGCTAGGGCAACTTTGGTTGCTGGTTCTGGAATGTCTAAGGGAATAATATCCCTAAACTTTGGTGAATCTTGAGCTTCTTCTGGCTCAGCTTCTACTTAAGCAATGGTAATGGTAGGAGTTGTCGTTCTTCGGAGTTGGAGTGGTGGAGCTTGAGTGTCATCGAGGAGCATGAGGAGCTTGGACTTCTTCTTGAAGAGAGCCTATTTCTAAGGCTTCATCTTCCTCCAAGGAAGTTATTTTGATGGATGGCAGAGGTTGAGGTATCTTAGATTATTAGTTGAGGGCTCAATAGGTTGCTTTTCCTCAAGCTCATCAACAATGGGCTCCAATGCTTGAGAGAGCTCACTTATGTATATCTTCAATTCCTCATAACTCACCTCTTCAGATTGAGCTTCTTCTTCCATATTTTTTGAACTGACTTCAAAATCTGCTTCAAAGTTAATGTAACGTCTGATTTTTCCAGTGTACAAATGATCGAAATGCCCTTGAGGTCATTTCACTCGGAAAATAAGATCCGTCCGGCCATCCTCAAGGGGATTTTTTCATGATAATAGGGGATTATGTGTGTTATGTGTGGTAATAGAGAGAAGAATCTCATTTTTGAGTTTCGACACGTGAAATTACCAAAATGCCCTGCGACTTTTTGACCTCGTTTACGTGTCGATTGAGCATGGACTTTACCAAAGGGTTTTAAATGATGTTTTCAAGCTATGCTTAGTAACTGGTTAAGCCGGGTGGCCTAGGGCAGTATTTGCGAGAAATTACCGTTTTGCCCTAGCCTTGGGCATTTTAAGCTTAATGACGCGATTAGCGAAACCTAAGCAATATTAGGCTCTAATCGAAGATTAATTAATTTTGATAATTAATCTAGAATCAAAATAATTTATTAAGGATGATTAGAACCTAAGATTGCTTAGTTAAACTCTAATTTCATTATTGGATTCAAGATTCCTAGTCATGGAATCTTAAATAGTGTTTTTTCTCTTCAATTCCTTAAATCAAGGAATTATGTCTATGATTTAATTTGACTTGAAAAAAAAGTTTTAATTTGTTAATCTAGCAAGATTAATCCCTAAATCAAGTCTTGACAACCTTAATTACCCATTACCTCACCTAAACACCTTCTTACAAACCCCTAATCAAAAAGCCTAATCAAATATACACCTAAACACACCTTTAAACCACAACTAGATGAAGCAATTTCTCTCCCCTTTTTGGCTGCAAGAGCTGGCCGAAATCCTCCCCCATTTTCCTCACATGTTGATTTATTTTGCACACAAAAGAGCCATACCCAAGCCCATACC
Source organism: Dalbergia oliveri (assembly GCA_030441495.1). NCBI lineage: Eukaryota > Viridiplantae > Streptophyta > Magnoliopsida > Fabales > Fabaceae > Dalbergia > Dalbergia oliveri. The sequence continues at coordinate 20,823,648 of JAMLFY010000003.1, forward strand.
TTTCCCATGCCCAACACCATGCCTAAGACCATGCCTTGACCAAGAAATATTTTCCCTCCTTTCCTCTCAAAATGGCCGGCCACTTCCTCCCCTCAAAGGCCATCCATGGCTTCACTTCATCTATAAATAAGCTTGCATGAAAGCTCGTTCAATCTTTTACACTCTTTGCAAACTCTAGGATTTCTTCTCAAAGCTCAAAGAAGTCTCTTTCTCTTCTTCATTCTCTTAAGACACAACCTCTCCTCTTCCTTTCCTCTCTTGGCCGAAACCTTAAGTCCACCTTGGAAGGAAGTTTTCTTCTCATCTTCATTTCAAGAAACAAGCTTTTCTCTTCACCACTTGGTAGGAGTTGTCTCTAAAATTTCCTTTATGCTTTGTTAAGATTTGTTCTTATGGAAAATGATGTTGGATGATTTCCTCTTTATGTTTCTCATTTCGGTTTCTCTTTCCCTTCTCTTTTGTTTTTATGGCCTTCAAGGCTTTGATAATGTTTCATGATGGCTTGATGATGAGAGTTCCTAGATGATGACTATGAGTTCATCACAATGAAACCTCTAAAGCTTGAGTTTTGTTTTAAAAGACAATGTTATATGGTTAAAGAGATGATCTTGAGCTTAGGAATTAAAGAAATGCATTCATGTTTATCTTTGAGCCCTTGCATTCATGTTTATGACTCTTATCTAGCATGTTTACCTTTGTGTTGGTATTTAAGTTCCTAGAGCTCAAGAACTTCCCTTGAAAACCCTAACAGAAGCTTTAATCATGGCTAGTTGATGCACCTTAGTCATGGTGAAATATTGTTTTGGGATTTGCAAAATATGAAAAGATTTCAAAGGGGTTTTTGGAAAGATGTGGCAAAATGGTTTTGAAGTGGTAAAATACTTGAGTATATGTCAAAAACCTTGTGTTCTTAAAAATTAAAGGTTCTAGTAATCAATTACAACACTATGTAATCGATTACCAGAATGCTTTTGGGAAGATTTTAGGCTCTGGTAATTGATTACCAGTTTATGTAATTGATTACCTAGGTGTTCTTCTTAAAGAACTAGTTTGGAACCTTAATCGATTACTAGTTCATGCAATCGATTACTCTATTGTTCTTCCTTTCCAAAATAAGTTTCAATTCTGGTAATTGATTACCAGCATGTGTAATCGATTACCATGACTCTATATGCGCAAAAATGAGTGCTTTGTGTATGGTGAAATGAATCTATGATATGGATGTTTATGTAAAGTTATAACCTTACTTGATTACTTATTGGGAATGCATATGACATGATTTATATTACTAGCATGCCATGAGGACTACATATGTTAAAAAGCAAGAGTAAAGCATATGATAAAGTTGTGATATTGCATCTTAATATGACTTGTTTGATAATATTCTATGATTTTGTGCTCATGTTACATCCATACATAATATGCTAATGTGGAAATGATCCCATTATGACTTCTTGAGTTAAGGGTTGTCGGGTGATCCAAGAAAGAGATGAGATTCCCCTCTTTTCCCCATATGAAATCTAGCGACGACTAGTTAGGATTGAGCTCATTCCTAGGCGATGGGAGTTTAGGAGTTTTGGTGACCATGTTAAAATCGTCGGCAGGCATGTTGGGTGCATTTTGGTGACCATGATAAGGGTGGAAAAAGATTAAGAAAGGAACTCAAAGAGTTCAGGAATGATAAAGTAAATGATGCATATGCATATGTCATGTTTTTGGTTCTATTTGATGCATTTAAATCATGTGATAGGTGTTAGTTATACTTCTAATATATTGCCATGCATACATGAGATATCTGCTGCATCCATGACATTAAGACCATGCTAAAAGCCATCCGCTTCGGATAAAAGGATTTGATAAATTTAAAATTGAACCTTATGCACGCACACCTCTTTCATAATAAAATCGAAGTGGTTGGGGCGACGACGATAACACTTGTGTTAGAGTCAAGAGGCCCTCCTGAGAATCTTGTATAAGTTTCTCATCCTTTTTTACTTTCTTCCATGCCGTCTCCGACGTGAATGATGCGGATGTTTGTGATTCCCTTTGAGGCGCAAGCTTAGGATCTACGCCATACACTCGGTCAGAGGTCGCAAGCGAAAGCGCGAAGACTAGCATAGTAGTGTTATAGTAATGTTTAGCGTTGGGTTTATGTACGTTCATCTTGTTTATTGTGTTTAGTATCTTGAGATGTCCTCATGATCAGAGGACATTCATTGTTATGTTATGACTATGGCATGTTAATATAATTTATGTTGTGATTATGCTATGACTTGCTTCTATATGCCATGATGATGTGTATATGCTTGCTATATCATGTGTGTATTAATCGCTACGTATGCGTACGTGCGGCTGGCATTTTAAGAATCAAGCTCGAAAAGAAAAAAATTTAGTCGTATTTTATTATTCGTATTTTGGAGAAAAGTAAGTCAAGATCTGAAACAAAGGAGTAACAACTAATAACTAACAGGAATGCGACTTGAGCATATGAGGTTAAGAGTTAGGGTGTTACATATTGAATCATCCTCATCCTCAGGAGTGGTTTTTGAAGCCACTATATAAGCATATACAATAACAGCTATGTTACCCTCTTTCTTAGCCATTTAAACCGCATCTTTATCCTCTTTCTTGGCTTCAACGAGGTTGCTTTCTTAGGCTCCATTGAATCTTCAATGACATTTTCCAATGCAGCATGTGCAGCATCTAGAGCACTAGTGGATCCTATTATTGAGCTAGTTTCTAAAAGAGCTTGGCTTCTGGGAGGTGTAGTAGAAATAAGAAAAGAGGAGTACCCTAATTGTTGGGTCATACGCATTGAAGGTTGCTCCTTTCTCATAACGAAGGGTTTAGGGACAATTGATTTTGACCTTTTTATGGTTGGAGCCCTGAATCCCTTGGCCCTTTCAACTGTCTGAGCCTCCTCTAGCTTCCTTTTCTCTTGGAGAATCTTATTCTCCTTGAGAATATGCTCTAGAATAGTATTTATTCTTAGTAAGAAGTTCTACTTGTTCTGCCTTAAGCATATCCATTAGAATCAGAGTAGCCTTAGGAATATCCTTGGGTAAGTTTCTCTACTCATGCTCTATATCTTATCTTCTGATGGAAAGCTTGTAAGGCATTCTCTTTAGTTATTCACTTTTGAGGGTTGCTCCTTAGTTTCTGAAGCCTTGGGGAACTCTTTCTTCTTTTTCTTCTTGTTTTCTTTGTGTTTGGATCTTCTCTCTGCTTTTAGGGACTTCAATTGAAATAGTCTCCTCTGATTGTTCAAGCTTCTCTCAATTAGGATGACTTTTCTCTTTCTCTTTCCTTTTTCTTTTTCTACTTATTCTCTAGCTTCTTCACTTTCTTTTCCTTGATCTTGGAATTGTGCCTCTTTGCACTTGTTTTCATTGCCACAGTCTTTGTTTTTCTCATTGTCTTGAAAGAGGTCATGGTCAACTTAATACCCATTGTAATGCCCAATTTCTGATATTCGAGTACAAATAACCAAAATACCCTGAGGTTATTTTACCAATTTAAAGGGCAGTTGCCGACAGTCCTCAAATAGGTCAACTCAATATTTGAAGGGGGTCATAACTGTTATGTTTGATATCCAAGGTGAAAATCTCATTTTTCAAACTTTCAGCTAGAAATGACCAAAATACCCTCCTATCCTACACGGGAAAAGGTGCCGTTTGAGCCAAAACTTTCCAGGAAGTTTGGAATGATGTTTATGAGTGATATCTGATGTCTAGTAAAGCAGGAAGGTCCAGTTTTAGTACAAAATTACCATTTTGCCCCTAGAATATATCCAGTGAGCCTAATGACGCAATTAAGCAAACCTAAGCAATATTAGGCTCTAATCAAAGATTAATTTATTTCGATAATTAATCTAGAGTCAAAATAATTTATTAAGGTTAATTAGAACCTAAGATTGCTTAGTTAAACTCTAATTGCATTCTTTAATTCAAGATTCCTAGTCATAGAATCTTGAATAGTGTTTTATCTCTCCAATTCCTTAAATTAAGGAATTGTGCCATACCTCATTTGACTAAGAAAATGAATTTAATTTGTTAATCTAGTATGACCACTCCCTAATCAAGTCTTGACAACCTTAATTAGCCAATTACCTCACCTAAACACTTTCTTACAACTCCTAACCAAAACCTTAATCAAAGAAACACCTAAACACATAACTAACCCACAATTAGATGAACTAATTTTCTCTCTTTCTTGTCCTTAAGTGGCCGGCCACTCCTCCCCTTTTGCCCATCATGTGTTGACTCATTCACACTCCTAAGGCCATGCCTACACCATGCCTTAAGCCATGCCTCACCATGCCTTCAACCATACTTACAACCATACCTTTGTAAGAGATATTTCCTCCCTTATCCTCTCCAAAATGGCACCAGTTCTCCTCCCTTGGAAGCCTCAATGTTGAAAATTTATATAAATACCAAGCCTTGATGAACCTTGTCACACTTTGGTTCATTTGTTAAGTTTACACTTCTTGCAAAAATTCTCTCAATTCCTCTCAAATTCCCTCACATTGGCCGAATTCTTCCTCCAAGTTTCAAGAGGATTTCCTTCTCATTTCATTAAGAAAACAAAGCTTCCTTTCATCTCTCTCAAAGACTTCCTTAGGTAGGGGTTTATTTTCCAAGTTTTGTGTGCTTCCTTTAAGGAAGAGTTCTAGTGTTTCTCTTGGTTTTCTTAAGTTCTTCTTCTCTGTTTTTATTTTCGGCCTAGAGCCTTTGTTGAGAAAAACTTTGGCTTGATGATGAGGTTTTCAAGATAATGGACTTGTAATGCCATGTGAGAAACCTCTAAAGCTTGAAACAACTTGGTCTTGGACCATACATGCTTGTGTTTCTTTCTCTTCCTTGGTTTTATTTTTTTTTTTTTTCGATTTCTTTTTCTTTTCCCCTTGAATGATTTCAGTTTCCTTTTCCTTTATTTGAACAAAGTTTGCTAAAATATTGAGTAGATCACAAAGGTTTTGTTAAAGAAAAATTAATTACATGTTTTCAAAGCGCTCTAAGCTTACCCTTGCCAACCTTAAAGTTAGTCAGCCGTTCTAAGAGTTTACTCTAGATTGAAACCCATGAGCAATAAAATAAAGAATATGAGTAGTTTTATTTATGAAGTTTTGTTGAGTGTTCGTGTTTTCGTCTTAGTCCACACTCATGAGCTTGATGATGAAGTTCAAACCAAAGTCTTCTTTGAAGATTTGGTGCTAAGAACTCTAAAGCTCATCCCCATTTGTTCAAGATACATGTTGGGTTAGGCTAGTAATGTCCCTCTAAAAGTCTTGCAAGAGCTCTAGTAAAGATAAAACAAGTTGCATTCATGTTTAAGTTTATGCCTTGCATAACACGTTTATTTTAATGCCATCACTAAACTCTTAAGAACAACTAAGTGAACTTGCATTGTCATGTTTACTTTCCCAAGCTTGCATTTCATGTTTACATTTCAAGTCATCACTTAAGCTCAAAGATAATAATGAGGTTGCATCTCATATTTATTTTATGCACTCACTTTATTTTATAAAAAGTAAAAAAGTGCATTGCATGTTTAAGTTTATGTTATCACCTAAATACCCTAGAGCTCAAAGACTTGTCCTAAGTATCTTCAAAGGGAAACTTTAACCAAAAAAAAAAAAATGGATGTGTTTTAGTATGATACAATGAATGGTTTGATTTTGTAAAATGTAAGGATGATTTCAGGAAAATGTTGGAAAAATGTTTTATGAGGTCTCAAGGTGTTAAATAGTTTGGAATGTGTCAAAAACCATGTTTTCTCAAATTCTGGAGGTTCTGGTAATCGATTACCATACAATGTAATCGATTACCAAGACTGTTCTTCATGCCCAGAATCGGTTCTCAAAACCATGTAATCGATTACCTATTTATGTGATCGATTACGTAATGTTCTTCATTTTAGGAAACAAATTTAACCCTAGGTAATCGATTACCATCCTATGTAATCGATTACCCAATTGTTTTTTAACCCAGAATAAAATTTAGTCCCTGGTAATCAATTACCAGGCACATGTAATCGATTACCAGAACACCCTTTTGCTCATGAAATTATTCCAAGAGAAAGACTAGTAACTCGTATGCACTTATAACATGATTTTATGCGATAGTGCGTGATGCATACTTTTGGGTTTTCTATCTTCTTGGCCATTGTATGAATTCTATTTCGAGGAGTTAGAATGCGTAAGATTATGTTTGAGAGAAGTGAGGTATGATGTTGAGGTTAGGAAGGGCTAAATAAATAGAAAGGTTTGAGAACTAAAGATCTTAACACCCTTAGACACGAGAATAATGATAACTTTTGTTCAGCGTAATTGAGCTTAAGGAAGATAACCCATAATTAGTGTTTATGCCTAGAAGTCAAACCTAGGATCTTAGGCACAGACAGAAATTAGAAAAGGTCTAAGGTGTAGATCCTAGAATCCCCCATAGTCAAGTAATGAACATGATGTTTAATCTATACGATGCTGATTGGATGAGTTAGTGAACATAAATGTTATAAAGAACTATAGGTAATGATCCTTTAGGTGCTATAGAATCCGTAATAAAGGTTAGAATAATTGGAACACAGTTTAAGACCCGTAAGGGCCAAAGCATAAGACACCATGAGGTAGGAAGTATGATGTGAGAATGAGACCAAGCGAGTGTGCTTGTATTATGTATAAATGTGTTAATAACATGAGTTTGATAACATGAGGGTTCATGGTGTGTTGTGATGATGATTTTGGTATGTTGTGGGCATAATGCATGAGATCATGTGATGTAGATGAAACAAAGAAAGTATGCTTTCATGATTGAAAGGTTTATTTGATTGAGGAATCTATGAGACAACATGTATTATGTGAATTATGTGGCATGACTCAAATTTGAGGAGATTAGAAGCGCAGTTGCTATGCTGCCAAATTTTCGTCAAATTTGAGAGACTTAAGAAAGTTTTAAGATGTTTAATGTGACACACGAGACGTACTTCTCCTCTCTGAGGAGAAGGTAAAACCGTGAGGGCATCGACATTAGCCTACCAAAGCGGATGCTGGTCTTAACCAGACGATGTGTTTCGAAGAAGGAAAAAGTCCCATAATGGGTGATTCTTAGGCCCCCTACCCGTACTCTAGGAGTCAGGATTATGATGATTATGATTATGATTCGCTTATCAAGAGGATAAGTAAGAACTAGTGACGACTAGTTAAGGTATGAGCTCATAGCCTAGTTTTAGGGTGCGGTTACTATTATGATGTTTGGTGTCACAAGTTTGAAGAGAAGGAATGATATTCAAGAGAAGTTACATGCCACTTAAATGTTGATTGATTATTGTTTAGTTTGCCTAAAGTATTGTCATGCATTCATGATTTTGCTATGCTGCATACATGCATTAAGATTCATCATAAAAGACACGGACCTTGGATAATGATCTCTATGAAAAATCTCATAATGAACCTTTGCCTGTTTAACCTTTTCATAATAAACCCAAGGTTCCTGGGGACATAAACGATGACACTAGGATAGAGGTTTTCCCTCCTGAGATTCTTTAGCAAGATTCTCATACTTCTCCTTGTTTTCTTTCGTTACGTCTTCAGACATCGATGGCGTCGTTCGTGATCTTCATTGACCCGCCCACTTGGGAGGTGCACTATGACCCCGAGCATCAGTCTTACCACTTCCAGGGTCATTGTGAGGTGCGTGTTTTTGTGTACGTGGGACGCCTGTTTGCTTTCCCTGTCTCCGCTATCGCTTTGATCCGACTTCACCTTTTGGTGACAATCTGATCTTTGAGAGGACACAACCCCGAGACGTGTAGACCCGTCATGCCCATCCTTCTTCATCGGCAGTACACGGATACCTCGAGTATGTTCCCCGTTCTCAATCGGAGGCCGATCCTTCAGAGGGCTCTTCCCTTCGTTCCGATGGATCTCGGTGGAGGTGGCGAGGACACTGTTCCCGAGGCATGCGAAGCGTGTTCGACAGCCTGGGAGGCGACCACGTCGTGGAGGCCACACCGTTCCCTCGATTCCCATGCCTAGATCTCCGCTTTGTTGGGCTACATCTAGGAGCTCCATCAGTTCGTGGGCTACATCTCCTCATCCGAGGACGAGCGTCATCAGTAGGCATGGAGGGTGAGGGTAGTGATAGTTAGGAGTCTTATCTTTTGGGGATTTACCATGTACTTGCTTTTATTTTCCTTTCCGTTTATGTATTTCCAGTTTCTATGTACTACAAGCTCTCCCACGTATATGGGTAAGACTCTATGCATTCCCTTTATATTTTCTAGGTTATGTACTAAACTATGTTAATTAATGTTATGAAGAATGTTTTCATGATTGAGGTGTTCTTTATTGCTTTTGTCTTGTATGATTATTCGCTCTTCCGCTTTACGTTTCGTTTATGTCATACATGAAGGCTCGCACTTTGTTTTACATATTCCTTTTTTTTTAAAAAAAATTTATCTGTATTTTCCGCTAAGTTATTTTACAAATGATGTTCAAAAGGAAGTAATAACTAATAGTTAATCTTAATACGTCCTAGGCGTGTTAGGGTTAAATATTAGGATGTTACACCTATTATAAACTCATACCACTCTTTAGCAAGAGGGTATCCCATGTATTGAAAAATCCTTGTCAACAACCTCCCATCCAGGACAACATTTGTTTTCCTCTTATCCTTAGTGATAGCACTAAGTATGAAGTCCATTATCAGTCTGGGAAAATTCACCTTCTTCTTTGCCAATAGATAGTAAAGCAGCATATAATCCATTTCTACCAACACATCTGTGCTCCCTAAGGTAGGATGGAGAATTGGACAATTGTAAAAACCTTTCTGGCCCTAGGACTTAACATTGCAGTGGTAATCTCACTAGGCTTATATTTGGAAGAGTTAGTGAGATATGTAACACCCTGATTTTCCTACTATGCAAAATGACCAAAATACCCCTATGGCCATTTTTGCATGAGAATCGAGGATGGCTAGTCAGGCCATCCTAAATAACATAGTTTAATATTAGAATGAGACTATATGTGGTTTAGATAGCAATCTGTGCAAAAATTGCAATCTCTAATTTTTCCTGTGTGCAAAATGACCAAAACACCCATGAGGTCATTTTTGCATGAAAATTGAGGATGACTAGTCCAGAATATCCTCAAGGGGTTAGTTTGATGTTTGATGTGGATTAGATGTGTTTTGGATGGAAATAGATATGAAAATCTCAATTTCTAATTTCTCCGATGGGCAAAATTGCTAAAATGCCCTTGAGGTAATTTAACGGGATTAAGTGACGAGACCTGGTCATCACCGAGAGTTGGATATGTTAATTAGAGAGGATATATGATGTGTGGATGAGTCTGGAGAGTTTCTATGTAAAATTACCATTTTGCCTCTAGTTAGTACTAATTAAGCTTAATCAAAGTAATTAAGGGCATATAGGTAATATTAAGCCCTAATTAAAGATTAATTATTTTTATTAATTAATTTTGGGTCCAAATAATTATTTTGAGTTAACTAGGGCTCAAGAATGGTTAAAGAAACTTAATCTTACTCTTGATACAAGATTAGTGAGAAGGAGACAAAAAGTGCTTCATGAGACTAAAAAACAAAAGTAGGGGACAAATGATACATTCTCTCTCTTTCTTTTCCTTATGATTAGGGACATGTTGGTATTTGAATTTTGAATTAATTGGGTTTAGCCTCATTAATCATGCAAGATAACCCTCTAATCTTGTCTTGAAAGCCTTAAACCCCTAATTACTAATCCCTAACCCTTCCATAATTAAACCTACCCTTAATCCCAACCCTAACACTCATGAAACACAAAATATCTCACCCACTCTCCCCTTCATTGCCATGGCAACTTCTCCCCCTCTCACTCTCATATTTTTATTTTTCAAATCCAGACACATTCACACTCTCTCATTCCTTACCACTCACTTTTTTGGCCAAAACTGTGCATTAAGTTGTGTGTAAAAAAAAAACACTCTTACTTTCTCCATCTTGAGCTCTCTCCTTCCTCTTCTTCTACATCTTCAAGAACCTTCATTTTTGTTCTCCATCCAAGCTTCAAACCTCAAACAAACATACCACCACGATAGATCTTCCCCAAACCACTTAAGCTTTTATCCCCATACACAAGAACACAACAAAAATCCTTCCCCCTATTTTCTTTCCTCTTGGCGAAACCATTTACTCTCTCCAAGAGAATATTTTTCTTCTATTTTCCTTGCAAAAAAGATCAAGCATTTTCATTCTCAACCAAGAAGCACACTTGGGAGGGATTTTATTCTTATGTTTTCCTTTCTTTTCTACTCTTTTCTTTTAGTTTGGTTGTGATCAAGGCCATATCTTGATGATGAATGTTCTTAATGATGGTTTTGAAACCATCATGTGTATGACCTTTAGAGCTCAATGCTTGATCTTTGGTTTCAAAAAAAAAGAAAGAGAAAGAATGCTCGTTTGTTTTCTTTAGTTTTTTTTTTTTTGAGCTTGATGGTAAGTCCAAGAGAATAAGGTTCTTAGAACCATGAAGTTGATGGACTCTAAAGCTCACTTTTATTTTGTTAAAATTAATAGGGTTGAAAGTTTTTCTCTTTGATGTCTTGAGTTCTTGAGCTCTAATGATATATAAAAAAAGGGCTTGCATTCATGTTTATATTTCAAGTTGTGCATCGCATGTTTATATTTTAAACCTTGCATATTATGTTTATATTTCAAGTTGTCAACTTATAAATATTAAAGGCTTAAAAATGGACTTGCATTTCATGTTTATATTTCAAGTCTTGCATTTTATGTTTATATTTCAAGTTGTCACCTTATAATCTTAAAGGCTTAAAAATGGACATACATCTCATGTTTATAATTTAAGCCTTGCATATCATGTTTATATTCTCGTGTTGTCGCCTTATATATTTAAAGACTTAAAATAAGCTTGCATGACATATTTATGATTCTAGTCATCACCTATGTCTCAAATGCTCAAGACTTGTCCTTTTTGTCTTAAATGGAAATTTTGAGCATGGACATATACACATATATACATATATTTCGCCCAAGAGGGTGCATTGAATTTGAAGATGATTTTATTTTATTTTAAAACTTGAATCTTGTGTCTAAAGTATACAAATAAATTTTGAAAGAGTTAGAAACCCAAAATGAGCAAAAATGTGATTTTTAAATAAATAGAACCTTATTAATGAAATTTTAAGTTTTTCCATTGTTTGAATGGTAAAAATTAATTTCTCAAAGGGACAAAATGATTTCAAGTGTTTTAAATGCCTTAGAATAGCTTTTGGGAAAAATTATAATTAGAAAGGATTAAAAATATAATTTCCAAAGCTTTTCGTATTTTCAATTTTGCCACTGTTACTAATTTTTGTCACTATTTGGTACTGTTTTGTATTGTTCATGTGGATAAAAAATGTTAATAATTGTTGTAAATGATTTCAAGTGTTTTAAATACCTTAGAATAGCTTTTGGAAAAAACTAGGAACTAGAAAGGGTTAAAAAGGTAATTTCTAAAGCTTTTTGTATTTTCAATTTTGCCGTTGTTACTAACTATTACTGTTTTGCACTATTCACATGATTTAAAAATGTTAATAATTATTGTAAAAATTATTTTTAGCATCCTAGATACCTAAAAGGATAATTACAAGTGTTAGATTGGGTAGTTATACAAAATGCGAAAAGTTGTGCTTTGAATTTCTCAAAATGAGATTTTTTGCCAAATGAGTTTAATTAGAGTTAATAAAGATTTTGAATGTGCTCATGTGTTCAAAATACCATTTATGATGTTAAGAATAAATTTTAGAAGTGTTGACACTTTCTAAGTGTCAAAAAGTGAAACTTTGCACCTTGACCCCTAAAATCTAACAAAATTGGCTAACGACCCAAAATGATTTTAATGATGATTTTAAATGATTTCTAAGTGGCATGGGTCTCTAAAAGTGTAAATTAATTTTGGAAACCATTAGTTTTGAGAAAAAGTGTTGAAAGTAAAATTTACACTTTGATCCACAAACTTTTAGAAATTTCAGTTTGATCTCTTTTGGAGCTAAAGTATAATTGTCAATAACTTAATAATATTGATGTGATTGATATGTTATGAAAGTTATGTTCATATGAATTGTTTGGAAAGTATATAACTTGAAGTGATTATGCAAAATTATGTATTGATGATCATGCATGCTTGATTCTTGAATTATGCAAGTAATTATTACTGTCTATATTGTAGATATATCCTGTTGAGCATAGCATATACATTAGTTAAGTCTGGTCCTTGATTTCCTGCATATTGGGTAGGAGCATGTTTACTTTTCAATGCGATGCTGATGATAACATGATTATAGATATATGCGAAATGAGATGCATGCTTATGTGATTAATGATATGATGATTTGTGGCATGTTGTGATTATGAATGATTAATTGAGATGCATGATTGATATGTTAGATGATAGTAAGTAAAGATATCAAAACAAGCTGAGCCATCTAGGTTGGCCCATCAAACCTCCATTTTTAGGCTGCTGTTGAAGTTTTGAGCCCACAAAAAAATTCTAGCCCGCCTAATCCACCCGGCTTAACCCGCAAGTTTTGACGGGTTGGGTGTGCTTGGCCCATGGGCCAAGTCCATTTTTGTAAGAAAAATTCATAATTTATTGGTTAAAAAAGTAAGAAATGTATGACCCATAAAACAAAAAAAGCAAGAAATGTGTACATTCACTAACACAGTAATCCTATAGTTAACAATATTCACTAAAAGTTAAAACTTTAAAATAAAAAAGAGTCATAACTCACAAACAACACTATTAATAATAACATTTTTTTTAATCAAAGTTGGTGTATAGTTGTAATGGACCTTGAAAAGTTGGTTATACATGAATAAAAAATATTATTTAAAAACTTTTTAAAAAAAAAATTCATCAAAATATTAAAAAATATTTTTTTAGAATTTTTTTTTAATTTTTTGCCACTTTGCCCTAGGGTTAGGTTGATTGTTTCAGCCCATTTTATTTTAGTGGGCTGGCCCACCCACCCTGTTTTGGAGGGCATTTGGGGGGCAGCCTAACGGGTCAGCCAGCTCGTTTTGACACCTCTAATAGTAAGAAAATTTGGGAAAACTTTGTTCCCAACCGTTATACCCAGAATTTCCACCAAATTTGTGGACTTAGAAAATTATAATGTTGTGAGCATGAAATGTTGAATGTTAAGTTATGATGATGGCCATGAATATATGCTCATGTTTGCATCTCTAAATGATATGCTAAGATTAAATGTGATATAAGACATATAGAAATGATGCTTCTAACTTTAGGGATTAATGTTTATGGGAGGTGATCCTTTAGACTCCAAGAATTAATTAATGGTTATGGAAGGTGATCATATGCCCCCTATCTCGCACTCTGGGAGTCGAGACTTAGCTTATCGAGAATATAAGTGTAGACTAGTGATGACTAGTTATGTATGAGCTCATAACCTAGAACTCTCAAGAGGAGAGATTATTAGGAAGGCCTCTTAGAAGAAAACAAGAAAGTTAAGTCACCTAAGAGAGTAAAGAGGAAAGATTATGTTATGATGTTTTATGTTCCTTATGCTATGACAATTGTTAGAATTTTATGGTGATATGTGCACAAGGCATTGACATGCATTCATAATATGGTATGGTACATCCATGACATTAAGACTCATGCTAAAAAACATGGACCTCGGCTAATCGCTTTTAAACTTAAAATAAATGAACCTTGCTATGCTCACTCTTTTCATAATCAAACCTAAGGTTCATGAGGGCAAAGATGATGGCATATGTTTAGAGGTGAAGGCCTTACTGAGATTCTTGTTTAAGTTTCTCATTCCCTCTCCTTTTCTTATCACATCTCGTCTTTAGAGTCACATAGCAATGTTTGTGATCTACATTGACGTTCCTACCTAGGAGATGCACTTCGATCCGGCACTGGTCTCATAACTTTGTGGGTCGTTTTGCAATTCGCCTATTCGTGTTTCTACACTATCCATTTGCGTATCCCGTTACTAGCTTTTGGTTTTCTACTATTACCTCTTTCACTGATGATTTTTCTTTTGAAAGTGCATGTCCACACACAGAGTAGTTTCCCGCGCCCACCCTATTGCTTAGTCATCACAGCCTTTCTTGTGTACATACCCTGATTGCCACCTCACCTTCTATACCATGGTTAGACCCATTAGAGGAGTCACCTTCCCAATATTCCCAGGCTGGTCTGCATCCACTATCCCCATGGAGGTGGGGAGTAGTAGTGATAGGGAGGCTATGGTGACACAGCTTTACGAGGAGTACGACATGCTGAGGGGAGCCACCTATCCATGCCAAGGAGCCCATGTTCATCCCGTGGGTCATCTTGCTATGCCTACCGATCTTGCCCACATGCTTGATTATCGTTCGTAGGAGCTCATGGTGGACCTCTTGGAGCACTTGTGCATATCTCGTGGAGATGATAGCCTTCTTTTGTTAGTATGTTAGAGGTTATCTACTCTAGGTGTAACACCCTGAAAATTATTTAAAAAAATTACTTTGAGCTTTGTTAGTCATAATTTTAAAAATATAACAGTTTAGCAATGATGAGGGTGACCCAATAGACATATAAAAAAAAAAAATTTTGGGCAGGGGTGAATAGTAACCTTAGGCCCTACCTGAACAATGAACTGAAATTCAGGACCCGGATGTGCCCAAAGTTAGGAAAATATGAGAATAAGATTAGAAATGTGTGGGAATGACAATTTTATGCTTAGAATTAATTTTCGGGTAATATCGATTTTATCGGGTAAGGTGTTTACCCGTTCGATGAGATTTCAGTGTGCGGTTTCTAATACCGAAGGGTATTTCCATCATAACCAATGGATAATATCCACCTCTTCAAGACATGTGGAAGGCTAAGATTTAATCTTGGAATCCAAGATTAAATCTTAGCCATCCATTATTGCCTTGTCACCTAAATAATGATCACTTTGTAAAATATCTCCATTTCATTTATTAAAGCAAGCCAAGTCACAACTTCTTCTCCAAGTTTGATGAGCATTTCGTGGTCAGCAAGAAGAAGAAGAGAGCAACCACCATTGTTGTCCTCAAGAGCTTGTTCTTGAGTTCCAAGCCCAGAAACTCCAAGCTAGAGTTGTTGGATCATCAAAAGTTCTTCACTAAGCTTGTTCTACACCCAATTCTCTATCAATCTAACCGAACAAAATTTTTATTCCTCATCAAAATCTTGTGTTGTACCTCACACCTCAATGATATCAGAGGGGTTTGAAGTTGAATTGGGAGCTTTGGAGGAGAGGGAAGCAAGCTTGGTTAATCTTGAAACCAAAGAGCTAATAGGTTACTACAAGTAGGGTTTCTCCTTGCCTTTCCTTGTAAAATTTTTCTGATCTATTTTGGCATGACCTAGGTCCTAAATTTTTGGTTGTATTGATGGATAATATGTTGATATTGATGTGTGAATTTTTGTGGTGTGTTTGGGTGGTGTTGGAAAAGGGTTTTTATCAAAGGAAATTGGGACTAGGTTGCTGGATTCCTATTTGTCCTGCCAGTAGTCATTATGCAAGAATTTTATGGTATATTTGTAGCTGTTTTTAGGAGCTACAAAAATTATATGTTGAATATAACATCTTAAAATAACTACATGAATTTTCTTGGGTGTTAGTTTTAAGGTTTGATGCCTCAAAAAAATCAAGAACCGAAATGTTCCTGATGCTGTCCTAGTTGTTGAAACTGAAGCAGTAAACTTGTCTGAATTTATTATCATAGCAATTGATTGAATGACCCTTTGAAAGTTTTACATGAAGTTAAGGACATATTGAAGTATCACTGTAAATTTTATTGTTTATTGATTCAATCATTTTCTAGGGTTAAACATTATGAGAATTCTGGTCTGAGCTGTGAATTGGTGGTCCCTGACAACTGAATTTGTACAATTTATTGAGGGAGTTAGAGACCCCCATTGGTGTTGAAATTTTTATGGGACCTCGAGGACACATTGAAGTGTCCTTGAGAATTTTTATAGCTCTTGAATTGATTGTTTTATGTGTAAATAAATTGTGCTACAATGTTGTGAAATCTACCATTATGTTAGAAATGCAACAATGCTTTGAATTGATGAAATAATGGTATTTTAGGCTCTAGTATGACATGGATACTTGATGTTGATTGTTTGGCTATGTGACTTGTGACATATGATTGCATATTGGATAGTTTAGAGATTGATGTATTGGACACAAATGAGAAGTCCATTGTGAATGGATGCCTGTATGTGTTTTACGCATGCAGTGAATGATGTCCTGAATTAAATTCTATAGTCAAAAGAAACTTGGGATCCTTTTTGACTTGTCAAGGGCAAATAATGAAACACGAGATCCTTTTGACTTGTCGAGGGCAAATAGAGAGAGGTGAGATCCTTTTGGCTTGTCGAAGGCAAATAGAGTGAGTTGAGATCCTTTTGACTTGTCGAAGGCAAATAGAGAGGGATGTGATCCCCTTTGATTCATCAAGGGCAATCAAAGATAATTTCATTACATTGGGCATATACATATTTATACATATTGGTTCTTTTTGTTTGCCATTACTTACTATGAGTATGAGTTGATGGTAAGGGTGTACTAAGTGATTGATTTTTTTTTTAAAAGCAACCCACTTCGGAAAGATTGACTTTGAACTTTAAAAATAAATAGTTATTATGTAATGCATGATCACCTTTTGTTAAGTAAACCGAAGTGGCTGGGGTAGTGACGATGACATGAATTTTAGTATATGTTTTGGGGACGCCCTACTAAGAATTTTAGGATTCTCACCCCTATATATTTGTTTTCCCGTGTCGTCCCAGGTTGACCTAAAAGACGGTGAGGCCGCTCAGGAAAAAGATCAAGTGGATTTTGCAGGAGTTAGTAGCATGACTTGTGTTTGTTGTACTTAAGTGTATGCATATGTCTGTAAAACATAAAAGATAACATATGTATGTAAAGCTCTTATAAGAGCTCCCTTTTGTACTTAACTTGTATTAAATAAATAAGTTGTTTTCTTGCAATATATTTTGATAGAACCACGAGTTACTTGATACACGATTCGAACCGATTCTCGCTATAGACAACAAAGAAAGGTCCGCTAATTTATAAGTAACAACTCCTAAGCATAGTGTCATGACTTAAGGATGACGTTGTACTTGAGAGGATGTTACACTAGGCGCATCCTAGTAGGCATAGTAGGAGAGGAGGTCCTTAGTAGACTATTTATAGTTTCTATCTATGCACTGTTTATGTTTCTGTTGTGTGATTACTTAGCCCAACCTCTATTGGTGGGCATGGTATTATTTTAGTAGTTGTTTTGGTCTATGATGTAGAATAGTCAGTACTTATGACTATCTACATACATACATACATATATATATATATATATATATATATATATATATATATATATATATATATATGCATATGATGATGTGTTTATATTCATGATGTTGTTATGTTATTGATTTCATGTATGCCGTAAAGTGTTTATTGATCCTATTGTATGAGGTGAATGACGAGCTTTATTTTAGTATGCGTGGATCATGTTTTGATTTTAAAGTTCCAAAAAAAAAAATTACCCATATTTTCAGTCTAGTATTTCCAAGAGTTAAATTTAAGAACTGAAATAAAAAAGTAATCTCTAATAATTAACTTAGATGTGTCCTAGGTGTGTTGGGTTAAATATTAGGGTGTTACAAGATACCTTGAGATTTCCTATCCAGTGACACCTAGGGATTGAGGTCAAGAACTTTGAGCCGCTAACAACGGGTGCACTAACAATGTTGGATAGCCTAGAAAGTGTAACCTCCAAGAAACTTCCTGATAGTGGTCTTGAGCATAGTTTCTGATTTTCCTTCTAAATGGGAGTAGAAGGTAGTCACTATTATTGGAAACACCTTATGAGAGATTTCCAAAAAGTCTTCCCAACCTTGGAAGGAGAAGACTTCTTTTAGAATGGGGAGAGCTCATTCAAGGTTCCTTCCTTAGTGTTTTTCCTGGTGCAACTTTCTCTGAAAAGTTGTTGGCGTAGTGTTCTTGCATCAATGGCTTATTATACATGTGAAATGTTCCTTTTTAGTGGCAAGGCGGTCTAGTTATATTCCTTCTGCCATTGGATCTGGAGTTTGAGAAGAGTATAGGTTTGAAGATTTGTGATGAATGGAGGTTGAGGGAGCAAGGATTTGTAGGAGAATATGAAATGATTTTGGAAAAGAGTTTGAGGTTGAAGATGAAGGGTTTTTATATGAAGGGTCTGAGGTATGGGAAGTTACTAATTTGATGTGACTAAAAGAATGGCAACTAGCATAACGTGGGAGAGAGAAAATTAAAAGGTGGGAATTATCATTCCATTAATATTACTTTAGAAAAAAAAGTGGTATCTGAACTTGAATTATAGTTTTTGAGTCTTCATCCCACTTTTTGAGTCATTTTATGAGTTTTTGAATCTTCAACCCACTTTTTGAATGGTTTTCCACATTCTGAACCCATGTATACTTTCTGACCCATATTTTTGACCTTCTGTTCAGTTTCTTATCTTGCATATTGACTTTCTGAACTTGATTTGGTGATGTTCTTCAAAGGTCTTAGAGAGTATCTTGGGGGGCTCAGAAATATTATGTATGTATGAAATACAAGTTTTAAAAACTTTTAAGGTTCAAAAGCTTTTTCAAATACCAAAAGTGATCATCAACCAATGGTTTAGTGAATATATCAAATACTTGATCATTGGTATTCACAAAATTTAGCTCAACATCACCTTTCTGAATATAATCTCTAATAAAGTGATGTTTATATGTCAATATGCTTAGATCTAGAGTGTTTAATTGGGTTCTTTGCAAGATTAATAACATTGATATTATCACATAAGATAGGGATCTCAAAATACCTCAAGTGATAATCCTCTAGTTGGTTTCTGATCCAAAGTATTTGAGTACAGGAGTTTGCAACAGCAACATATTCAGCTTCAGATGTTGAAAGAGCTATTGTGTTATTCTTTTTGCATGACCAAGTGATGAGGCAATCTCTAAAGAAATAACAGCATCCACTTGTGCTTTTTTTTGTCTACCCTATCTCGAGCAAAGTCAGCATCACATAAACCTACAATCTTGCTAGAAGTACATTTCTCATGTGACAAACCAAGATTAACAGGACCAACTAAATATCTCAAAATTCTTTTGACAGCTATTGAGTATGATTGCTTTGGATTAGACTAAAATCTAGCACAAATACCTACACTTAATTAAATGTCAGGTCTACTTATACTAAGATAAAGAAGAGAGCTAATCATTTTTCTATAATTACTTTTTGATACTTTCTCACCATTCTCATTTGCATTTGTGACTTGAGATGAATGCATAAGGGTGTTTATGAGTTTTTCTTGATCCATGTTAAACCTTTTAAGGAGTTCTTTTGTCATTTTTCTTGATGAATTAAGGTTCCCTTTTTTGTTGTTTAATTTGAAGTCTTAGAAAGAACTTAAGTTCACCCATCATGCTTATCTTAAACTCACTTTGCATGATTTTAGAAAACTTTTCACATAGAGAATGGTCAGGAGCAACAAATATAATGTCACCAACATATATTTAGACTATCAGAAAGTGATTTTTCTTGTTGAAAAGTAAATAGAGTTATGTTAACATTACCTCATGTGAATCCATTCTTAAGTAAGAAAGTTCTCAGTTTTTCATACCAAGCTCTAGGAGCCTATTTCATACCATAGAGTGTCTTTGTTAATTTAAAGACATGGTTGGAAAGGACTTCACTAGGCTGCCTTACATTAACTTCTTAAAAAAAAAAAATCCATTTAGGAGGGCAGACTTCACATCATCAAAAAATATGGACCTTTAACCCCATCAAACTTAACAAATCAAAGAATTTTCTCACAAAAATGGACAATAAATGAATTTTAGCTCTTAAAGGGCATGAATAAGCTTTAAAGTCTTTATTATTTTGTGGTTCCAAGAACCTTGTGTTAGCTCCAGAACCCTTCAGAAAATTTTAATGCAAAATGTTTTGAGTGCTAGCACAACCAATTTTGAGAAAATATTTTGAAGAATGACTAATGTTTTCCTTGAGTTTCTTGAAGCAATAAACAGGTCGTTACGTTAGCATAACACGGTACTTAATGTGAAAATATTTTCACATTACATGTGCTAACATGTTTAATCTCATTTAAAGAGATTGAGACTTAATGAAAGTGTAAAATATATCGTGGAATGAATAAATATATGCTCAACGTATTGAAGAAAATTTTCAAGTACAAGGAACCAAGGCTCAGATCTTCAAAAAGTAGCACACGACTTCAAAAAGTATGTCTCAAGTAAAGATTTAAATCCAACTCTGAAGCAAGTGTGTTCTACACCTTCAATTATCATGATCGCAATCATATCATCATCTACAAGCTCTAATTGAAGACTGAAAGATTGAAGAAATATCAAGGAACTATTACCGCACCTCAGAAAGCATGTTGCACAATGAAACAATGCACTTTATAGGAAAAGAAAGGAATTTTGAAATTCAAATTTAAAGTCAAATCTAGTCAAGGACTGACGTGATATCTCTTCTGCTAACTTAGCCAACTACCCAAGCTTCTAGAAGGAAAAATTCAGAAACCTTATTCAGAAAGTACAAAATAGTTTTTGAAGGTGGCTTCAGAAACCTCTATTTCACAATGGCTTTTGCAACTGCCTGATAGTGCCGAGCTACTACTCTAGATTGCTTTTCCAAGACACAAAAGGAAGATCAACATGTGCCACTTGGACAACAAATCAAGGACAATGATCACAAATGCAAATCATCTATAAATAGAGATGTTGTGCTTACAACTAAATAGAATTTTGCAAAAACAAAAAAGCTGAAACATTAAAAATCTCTCTTCATCTTTAGGGAAAGACATGATTGCTTGTAATCAATTCCATTTGTAAAAGTCTTCTTTCTACATTCTTAGTAGATTATACACTCTTCCTAGGAAGAATCATAGAAAGAAGTCATTCAAGTTTTTTCTGTTATTGTTCATCTTATGAAAACTTGAGTATTGGTTGGTTGAATGTTCAAATCCAAATAGAAACCTTTGTAACCTCGATCCAGGAGTGATTGCTGAGTTAGCTTGGAGAGTCTAAGTAAAGGCTACTTGTAAGTGACAACAGAGTGTACTTGCTGATCATTGTGTTAGCTTGGAAAGACTAGTTAAAAACTACTCAGGTTATGATAGTAGAGTGTACTTATTGGTCACTGTGTTAGCTTGGAGAGGTTGGTAAAAATCTACTCAGTTGTGATAGTAGAGTGAGCTACTGGTCACAAGTAAGAGCTTAGGAAGGCTAAGGTAAAGACTATCCAACTTTTTCAGTTTGAGAAAGGATTTAGTGGAACTCAACGGTTGTTGAGAACTGGATATAGGCAGGTTAGCCAAACCAGTATAAAACTTGTATAGTATCTTGTTCTCCTTCAACTCTCCTTTATTTACTGTCTTGCGCTTATTATTTTGTATTTTCTAGAAAAATTGCTCTTATGCATTTTATTTTATATCTTAGTTTAGAAAGTTACTTATTGATATAACTAACACTATTTTTGCTACACTTCAAGTTTAATAATTGATAGTAATTTGTTTAAGTTTTTTAGAAACAAGAAAGGAAAAAAGATTCAACCCCCATTTCTCGTGCATTTTTCTACCTATAAGTGGCATACGAGCTTAGGCTTCTAAGGGGTTGAGCATTCTAATGACTATAGAGGACAAGGATCCCAAGAAAAAATGACACAAAATATCCACATAGTAGAAAGACACTTCATTAACAAACCACCATTCTTTGATGGTGGAGACTATGCATATTGGAGGATCATATAGAACTGTTCAGAAAATGTACAAGTCTTGATTTATGGGAGACCATCCAAGAAGGAGACTATGTTCTAATGGAGGAAGTTTCTGAACTGATGATGCACCTTCAACCTCAAGAGAAGTCCCCAAGAGTTGGTGGACAAAACAACATAAAACCAAAGTTCAGTTGAAACTCAAAAGCTAAGTATCTACTCACGTGTGCACTAAGCAAAATTGAATATGATAAAATTATTGCTTGTGACATGGCCAAGGAAATTTGGGATAGGCTACACATGCTGCATGAAGGAACAGATCAAGTCAAGGAAACTAAGATTAGCATGTTAGTTTATCAATACGAAATGTTCAAGATGAATGAATAAGAAAGTATTGATGACATGACCACAAGGTTCATGCACATTGTCAATCAGCTGAAGGGATTAGGCAAAAGGTATTCTAACTTTGAAATGGTTAGAAAAATCCTAAGAAGTCTCCTGCTAAATGGTTGCCTAAGGTCACAACCATTACTGAAGCCAAAGACTTTCAAACTTTTGGCTTGGATACACTCATAGGATCACTCAAAATCCATAAGGTTGTGCTTTCTGAAATGCAAGGTGAATCCATTAAGAAAAGCAAGCCCATGACCCTAAAGTCATCCCATCAGAAACAAAATAGGGGCAAAGCAAAGAAAGTTGCTAAGACCTCTAATGATAGGGAATAATCTGATTAAGAGATTGAAGATAAGGATAGAGACGAGATCTCCATGCTGGTGAGGAAAATGTCTAAAGCCTGGAGAGGCAGAATAAAGAGAAGAAGATACATTAACCTCAAGAAGGACAAAAAAACAAGGGAAAACTAGAAATCGTCACTTGCTATAACTTGAGAGAAGGGACACTTCAAAACTGAATGTCCCAAACTCAAAGGACCACATAAGATATTCTCTACCAAGAAAAAAAAGGTATGCTGGCCACGTGGAGTGACTAAGAAGTGGAGAGAAATGATTCAAAAAGCTAGGAAGAGCTAGAAAATATTGCAAATCTATGTTTTATGGCTGACTATGCTTTAGAAGAAGAACTTGATGTAAAAACATTTGAACATGAACTCTCTTATGATGAATTACTTGCTTTATATGATGAGTTACTCAAAAACTCTCAAACTCCTCCCATTATCTTAACCTAAAAGGAAGCATCAGAAAACTATTTTAGAACTTAAAATGACCAAATCAGAAGCTTAAAGTCTAAGGCTTGAGATGGAAGAAATGAAAGGAGAAAACAAAGTTTGAAATATAAAGCTCAATGCCTTAGAAGTAAAAGTTTCTGAAATAATAAGAAAAATTAGAAAGTTATTTATGAACTTGAAAGAACTTCAAGGCTTCTCAAATATGACCTTAAAAAGATGGTAAATGGTTCAAAGAATCTTGAACTAATGCTTGGAAGTTAGAGGCCATATTTTCAAAAACTGAGTTGGGATATGAGGATGAAATGGATGAGAAAGGAAAGACAACCTCATCAATGAAAGTTAAAAACAAAGTATCTTGTACTTTCTGTCATAACAAGGGACACCCACTTGACAAGTGTTTCATAAGGAAGAAATATGTTAGAAAGGTTGGGAAACCACCCCCTCGAAAGACTAATTAAAAAGGACCCAAGAAAGTCTTGGTACATAAAATAAAACCATTTTTGCTAGGTGTGTCTGAAAATGCATGTTGATCAAGACATCAAATGGTACAAGGACAGTGTGTGCTCCAAACACATGTCTGGATACATAAGGTGGTTCGAAAACCTAAAGCCTAAGAACTCTAGATTAGTTAAGTTTGCTGATGGAGGTAAGGCCAAGGTCACATGGATAGGAAATGTTGGTAAGGATGAATCCCACCAAATTTTTTATGTTTTACTTGTTGATGGTCTAACTCATAATCTGTTGAGCATCAGCCAATTCCTGACTAAAGCTCTAATGTTTTATTTAATGCTTATGCTTGCAATATTGTAAATCCCATTTTTGGACAAGTCATCTTATCTAGCAAGAGGCATGATAATCCTTGTATGTTGTTCTTGGATGACCTTCTAGATTAAGATGTAAAATGTCTCGCATCCTTCACGGATGATAAGTGGTTGTGGCATAAGAAGCTTAGACATATTCATATGAAGCTTATTTCTAAGCTATATCAGAAAGAGCTTGTTAAAGGCCTACTAAAGATCAGATTTGACAAGGATTCAACTTGTGATTTTGGTGAGAAAGGCAAGCAGACAAAGCTTCTTTCCATAACAAAAATGTGTTTTAACCACTAAGCCATTTGAGCTTTTCATTTGGATCTTTTTGGACTAACTAAGACTGGAAGTCTTGCTGGAAAAGATATTACCTTGTCATAGTGGATGATTTCTCTAGATTCACATGAGTTATTTTCCTAGCTTCTAAGGATAAGGTGGTTGAATGATTCAAAGTTTTTGAAAATCAATTTTGTACTTAAAAAAATTCTCAAATCACCTCTATAAAATCAGATCATGGAGGAGAATTTGAAAATCATGTTTTTGAAGAGTTTTGTGAGAAACATGGCATCTCTCATGAGTTCTTTGCACCTAGAACTCTCCAACGAAATGAGGTTGCTGAAAGGAAGAACAGAAGCTTACAAGAGATGGCTAGAACCATGTTTTTAGAAAGCGGTTTATCAAAAGGTTTTGGGCAGAGGTTGTAAACACTTCGTGCTATATACAAAATAGAATCTTTCTAAGGCTAACCCTCAAGAGGGCTCCTTATAAGCTATGGAAAGGTAAAAAACCTAACATATCTTACTTTCATAGACAAACTCACAAAGTTTGATCTTAAATTTGATGATGGAATTTTCTTAGGGTGTAGCATCTCCTGCTACTTTATGGATTGTAACTGTCCCCACAAACCAACACGGGTCTTTTCAACGTGCTTTGTCCTCACTCACACACATCTTGGAAAACTTCCTAGGAGGTCACCCATCCCAAAATTGCTCCAACTCAAGCATGCTTAACTATGGAGTTCTTTTGTGATAGGTTACTGAAAAGAAGATGCATCTTTGTTGGCATAAGTAATACCAATCAATTCATATAAGTCATCATCAACTGTATAGTCCCATACCTATAGACCTCAGGATCCCTCTTATTGGTGTGTAATCGGTTTATTCATGTATCCCTCCGCTTAGAGGTCTTGCTAGGAGTCACTCCTTGCCTGTGCCTTCTTGCACGACAATCACTTCCTCCTCGTCATTTGCGTTACATGAACTAGGCTTTGATACCATATTGTAACATCCTCCCAAGTACAACCTCATCCCTGGGTCATGACATCGGACTCGAGAGTTGTTACTTATAAATTTGCAGACCTTTCTTAAATATCTATAGCAAGAATCAGTCGAATCATGTAGTAAATAATTTGTGGTTCTATCAAAATTTATAGCAAAGAAACAAAGTATTTATTTAAATACAAGGTCAAATACAAAAGGAAGCTCTTCTAAGAGCTTTACAGGACATCTGTTATCTCTTATATTTACAGACATTTGCATACACCTAAGTACAATATATACAAGTCTCTACTAACTACTGCAAATTCCAATTTATTCCTTCTTGTAGCAGCCTCACTGTCCTCTTGATCAACCTGGAACAACATGGGAAAACAAACACATAGGGGTGAGAATTCTGAAATTCTAGGAGGGCATCCCCAAAACACATATTGAAAGTCATGTCATTGTCATTGTCCCAGCCACTTTGGTTTATCTAAGAAAATGTGAGCATGCAACATATCAAAGGTTTATTTTAAGTTTCAAAAACCATTTTTCCAAAGTGGGTCTCTTTTATTATTCAATCACTTAATATATACATGTCATACTATTCAACATCTCCAATCACTTAACATACACCTGTCATACTAATTAACGTCATATAAGCTCGTTCTCAACTTTATGTGCCTTCAATATATCGAAGGGATCTCATATACATTATCCCTATCTTTCCATGCCCTTGACAAAATAAAAGGGGATCTTTCTGTGCCCTTAACACACTAAAGGGATCTTTCCATGCCCTTAACACACTAAAGGGATCTTTCCATGCCTTTAACACATTAAAAGGATCTTTCCGTGCCCTTAACATACTAAAAGGGATTTCATTCTTCACTTAACACCTACATCATCCTCAAGCTCACATATACATGCATCACATTTGTATATACATTAACATAAATCTCTGATTTCATAATGCTTCAAACCTTTATATATCATTCGTTCATTCCTCATAAAATAATCTTTAAAGTCCATAGCATGTATTGATACACATCAAACTTCAATCAAAGTCATTATATCATTAATTCAAGGCATTATCACAATTCCAAGCCTCTAAGCAGAGGGGTGCATAATAAACTGATTACATACCAAAATGAAAGGGATTTTAAGGCTATATAGATATGGGACTATACAGTTGAAGATGACTTATATGAATTGATTTGTACTATCTATTCTAACAAAGATGCATCTTCTTTTTGGTAGCATATCACGAGAGAACTCTACGGTTAGGTGTGCTTGACTTGGAGTAATTTTGGCATGGGTGACTTCCTAGGAAGTTTTTGGAAGTGTGTAGGTAAGGACAAAGCATGCTAAAAAGACCTGTGTTAGTTTGTGGGGATAGTTGTCAATCCATAAAATAGTAGGGGATATTATAAATGGTATTAGAGCCTGCACCTCCCAGGAAGTGTGGCTCGTGGGCGGAAGCTGGTAGGCATGTAATGCTCAGTGACGAGGGGAGTGATTGCCAGTGCAAGAAGGCATGGACAAAGAGCGGCTCTTGGCAAGGCCTGTAAGTGGAGGGGTACATGAATGAACCGATTACACACAAGAATAAGAGGGATTTTAAGGCTTATAGGTATGAGACTATACAATTGAGGATGACTTATATGAATTGATTAGTACTACCTATGCCAACAAAGATGTATCTTCTTTTCAGTAGCCTATCACAAATGAACTTCACAGTTAAGCGTGCTTGACTTGGAGCAATTTTGGAGTAGGTGACCTTCTGGAAAGTTTTTCAAGAAGTGTGAGTGAGCACAAAGCATGCTGAAAGACCCGTTTTGGTTTGTGGGGATAGTCTTCAATCCATAAAGTAGCAGGGATGTTACATAGGGTACTTTTCGAATCTCCAAAGCTTACAAGGGATACAACAAGAGAATGCTATGCATTGAAAAAACTATCCACATTAAGTTCAAAGAACTCAACAAGGATTTTGCTAATGATCTTGAAGAGCTGGAAGGAAATCTTGAGAAACTAAACCTTAAGAAACCCTCAGAAAGCAAGCAGATGAAAGCGCAACCTTTAGAGAATAAGCTCCAGAACATGGATTCTTTAGAAAGCTTGCTTAGGACTCCAAAGCCATCAAAAAGTGACATTTCTAAACATGAAACGAGCAGTCTAAAGATGATAGAGAAATTAAAGAACTTCAAGGCCACAGAAACTATAAAGGAGTTTCTGATCCAAAAAACAGTTTCTTAGAACAAAGTTCTAGAAGACATTTCCAAGGGTGTAAGAACAAGATCCTCCCTTCGAAATATGTCAAATTGTGCTTTCATCTCCACCATCGAGCGTGGATGCATTGAAGATGTTTTGAATGATCAATGTTGGGTGGATGCTATGTAAGAGGAACTTGACCAATTTGAGAGAAGCAAAGTTTAGACATTCGTTGAAAAGCCCAAAGGGAAAACTATAATCAGAACAAAATGAGTGTTCAGAACAAGCTGGATGAAGCTATCAAAGTTCTCAGAACACAAAGCAAGATTAGTTACACAAGGTTACAGTCAACAAGAAGGAATTTATTATGATGAAACCTTTTGCACTACTAGCTAGGCTCGAAGCCATAAGAATACTACTTGCTTTTGTTGCCTACAAGGGATTCACTTTTTACTAAATGGATGTCAAGCCTGCATTCCTAAATGCATTCATCTCTGAGGAAGTATATGTGAAGCACCTCCTGGTTTCGAGAGTGAAAACTTTCCCAACTGTGTCTTCAAGCCAACAAAGGCACTTTATGGTCTAAATAAGCTCCTCGAGCTTGGTATCAAAGGCTAAGTACTTTCTTGCTGAAGAATGGGTTCAAGAGAGGTAAAGTTAACACTATTCTTTTTATTTTTGAACAAGATAATCACTTTCTGATAGTCCAAATATATGTTTATGACATTATATTTGGCACCATTGATTATTCCCTCTATGAAAAGTTTTCAAATTTAATACCAAGTAAATTTGAGATGAGCATGATGGGTGAACTCAAGTTTTTCCTCGATTTTCAAATAAAAGAACAAAAGGGAGAACGTTGATCCATCAAGAAAAATATACCAAAGAACTTTTGAAAAAGTTTAATATGGATCAAGCCAAACCCATGAGTACCCCCATGCATCCATTACAAGTGATCAATGCTAATAAGAATAGTGAGAAGGTATCAGAAAGCAATTATAGAGGAATGATTAGTTCACTTCTATATCTTGTAGCAAGTAGACCATGTTAGCTCTAGAACCCTTCAGAAAATGTTAATACAAAACGTTGAGTGACAATACAACCAATTTAGAAAATTTATTTTTGAAGAAAGACTAATGTATTCCTTGAGTTTCTTGAAGCAACAAATAGGTCCTTGCCTTAGCATAACATGGTTCTTAAAACAAAAATATTTTCACATGACATATGCAAATATGTTTAATCTCATTTTAAGAGATTAGGACTTAATGAAAGTGAAAAATATATCGTGGAATGAACGTATATATACTCAACATACTGAAGAAAATTCTCAAGTACAAGAAACCAAGGCTTAGATCTTCAAAAAGTAGCACGTGACTTTAGAAAGTCCACTTCAAGTAAAGATTTCAATCCAACTCTGAAACAAGTGAATACGACCCTCAATCAGGATGATCGCAATCATATCATCATCTACAAGCTCTGATTGAAGACTGAAGGATCAAAGATATATCAAGGAATTGATACGGCATTTCAGAAAGCACGTTTCATAGTGAAACGGTGCACTTTACAGGAAAATGAGGGAATTTTGAAATTCAAATTTAAGTCAAATTAGTCATAGATTAACGTGACATTTCTTTTGTAACACCCTAAAAATTATTTAAAAATAAATTTGGGCTTTATTAGTTATAATTTCAAAAATCTAATAGGCGTAGTAATGATGACAACGGCCCAATGGATATCTAAAAAAAATATGAATAGTAACTTGCGGGCCTTGCAGGCCACCAGGATAGCCGAAACTTTAGAATTGGGATCCGAAGTTGCCTGAAACTGAGAAATTATAAGATTAAGGTTAGAAATGGTTAGGAATGAGAATTTTATACCTGAAATTAAATTTTGAGCAATGTTTGATTACCCAGGTACGGTGTGTTACCCATTCGATAAAATTTTGGTATGCGATTTCTAACACCAAAAGATAGTTTAATCTTTGCAAAAGGATAATGTCTATCCTTTAGAGCTAAGTGTAAGGCTATGATTTGATCTTGAATTACAAGATCAAATCCTAGCCATTTATCTTATTTAGATAAAGATTAAACCTAACATATAATCATTTAAAGCCACCAAACTTTGTCATTTTCCATTCTTCGTTCTCGGCCCGTGAGAGCACACAACTGTCTCCATGTTTGCTTCTTCAAAAACCATGAAAACTTGATCCAAATTCTTGTCTAAACTTGATAAAGCCACAAACTCCCTTCACAAAACTTATTCTACTCATCAATATCTATCAAACTAACCGATTAAAATTTGAATCCATTAACCTTTTCTACTTTGAGAGCTCACCATCTACTATTTAGGGAAGGGTTTAATGTTGATTTGGTGGCCTTGAAGTGAGTAAGATCACTCTTGGAATATCCCTGAAGCCAAGATCCTTAAAGCCACTAAAGTAGGGCATTTTAAACCTCTTTTACTTTAACTCTATTTTTGTGATTTTCTTATCTGATTTCACTAAATCTGTTTGGTTGAATTGGTTGATAATATACTGATAGTGATGTGTTAATTTTGGTGGGGTGGTTTGATGTTGTGAAAAATCATTTTTTGTGGAAAGAGATTTTGAACCATGCTGCTAGATTTTTGGTTTCTATATGGACAGCCACTAATCATGAATTTTCTGAGTGAATTGTGAGTGTTTTTATGAGTTATAAAAATTATATTTAAAGCTAACACCTAAGCTAGTTCCACACATTTTCTTGAACTCTGTTTTTGACTCCTAATTCTTTGAAAAAATCAAGAACCGAAAGTGTATTTATGCTGATTATTGCAATTACGCGCAACTAATTTTTTTACCATAGCAAATGATTGAATTTTCCTTTGAAATTTTTATAGAGTGTTGATAACATCTTGAAGTGTAATTATGATTTTTCTTTTGAATTGATTCAATCATCTGCTAGGGTTAAAAATTATGAATTTTGGGTTTTGAGCTTAGGTTGAGTGGTTTCTGACCACCAAATTTGTCTAATTTTATTAACATAGTTAAAGAAGGATTTTTGTCTAAAATTTTTATAGGCTCTTGTGGACCCATTGGGTGTCTTGGAAAATTTTATAGCCCTTGAAATGGATGTTTGATATGCAGATAAATTGTACTCCTTAGGCATGGATTTTGCCAACATGCTGTAATTGTGCTGAAATAAACTCAAATATTGATTTGATGATATAATGACTTTTAGATTAAGTATGATGAGTATGAATGCATGCTAGACAATTTAAAGATTGATTTATGAACACAAATGAGAATTGCATTGTGAATAAATTCCTATATGTGTTTTATGCATGCATTGGAAAAAGAAAAGTAAATGATGTATTGAATTAAGTTCTATAGCCATAAGAAACATGAGATCCTTTTTGACTTGTCAAGGGTAAATAAAGAAACATGAGATCCTCTTGAATTGTCAAGCGCAAATAAAGAAACATGGGATCCTTCCGACTTGTCGAAGGCAAATAGAGAGAGGCGAGATCCTTTTCGACATGTTAAGGGAAAATAAACAAACATGAGATCCTTTTGACTTGCCGAAGCAAATAAAGAGAGGCGAGATCCTTTTGACTTATTAAGGGCAAATAGAGAAAGATTAGATCCTTTTGACTTGTCGAGGCCAAATAGGGAGGGAAAATAAAGATAGATGAGGTCTCTTTCGATTTATCAAGGGTAATTAAAGATAATGTCCTTATATTTGGCATATGCATATTTGTATATATCAAATCATTTTAATTGACATTATTTACTATGATTATGAGCTTATGATAAATGTGTACAAAGTGATTGATTTTTAAAAAATAACCCACTTCAGACATATGGTTTGGAACTTTAAAAATAAACCGTTATTATAAACTGATCGATCACCTTTTCTTAATAAACCAAAGTGGCTGGGGCGATGACAATGACATTATGATTGTGTAATTGGGGAGTTACCCTACTAAGAATTGTATAATTCTCACCCTTATATGTTTTTGTGTTCCCATGTTGCCTCCAGGTTGATTAAGAGAATGATGTGGTTGCTACATGAAAGAACTCAGAATTTAGGAATTTAGTAGTTGATATTTTTACTTTACTATTCTTAGTTAGAGTTATATGTATGTAAATGTCATAGAGAACGTATACATATTAAAGCTCTTAGAAGAGCTTCCTTTTGTACTTAACTATGTGTTTAATAAATGTTCTTTTTCTTTGTTATATATTTTAATAGAATTTCACTTAGTTATTACACATGTTAATCGAGCTTGCTATAGATATTTAAGAAAAGTCCACTAATTAATAAGTAACAACTCTCAAGTATGATGTCATGACCTACGGATGAGGTTATACTTGGGAGGATGTTACATCTTTTGCTAACTTGGTCAACTCCCTTAGATTCTAGAAGGAGAAGTTTAGAAACCTCATTCAGAAAGTAAAAAGTAGATTTTGAAGGTAGTCTCAGGAAGCCTATATTTCACAATGGCTTCTGACTGAGCATCGAGCTACTCATCTAGACTACTTTTCTAAGGCACAAAAGAAGAACAACAAGTGTCACTTGAAAAACATATTAAGGGCAACGTGATAAATGCAGAGCAACTATCAATAGAGACGTTGTTCTTTCAATTAAAAAGGCTTTTACAAAAACAAATAGCTGAAAAATTGAAGAAATCTCTCCTCATCTTTTCTGGAAAAACATTACCTGTTGTAAATACTTCCATCTTGTAAAAGTCTTCTTTATACGTTTTTAATAGATCATACGTTCTTTCTAAGAAGAATCGATAGAAAAAAGTCATTCAAGTTTTCTAGATCCGTTTTTGTTCATCTTATGAAAACTTGAGCATTGGTTAGTTTGAGTGTTCAAACCTAAACACAAACCTTTGTAACCTTGATCTAGTAAAGATTGTTGTGAATATGCTTGGAGAGGCTTAGCAAAGACTACTTGTAAGTGACAACAGAGTGTACTTGTTGGTCACGGTGTTAGCTTGAGAGGTTGGTGAAAGACTATTTAGGTTGTGATAGCAGAGCATATTAGCTGGTCACTTGTAAGAGCTTGGAAAAGCTACAGTAAAGATTATCAAACTTTCTCGGTTTAGAAAGGTTTAGTGGAACTCCACAGTGATTAAGAATTGGATGTAGGTGTTGTTGAACCAGGATAAAGCATCTATGCAGGATCTTCTTCTCCCTTAACTCTCCTTTATTTTCAACTTAGTGCCTATTATTTTGTGTATTCTGGAAACTTGTTCTTACACATTTTATTAGATATCTTAGTTTAGAAAATTACTTTCTAACATAACTAAGTTGTTTCTGCTACACTTCAAGTTTAATAGTTGATAGTAATTTTTTTAGGTTTTTCAGAAACAAGAAAGGAAAGAAAAAGTGAAGCACGATTCAACTCCCTTTCTCATGTGTTTTTCTACCTACAAGTGGCATAATAGCTCAAGCCTTTAAGGAGTTGAGCATTCTAACGACTTGGAAAGGTTAAATATCTTGATGAGTTATGGAACAAAGTATCCACATAGCAAAAGGACACTCTATCAATAGACTATCATTCTTTGATAGTAAGGACTACCAATATTAGAGACATCGTATGGAGTTGTTCATAAAGTACACAAGTCTTGACTTGTAGGAGATCATCCGAGAAGGAGACTACATTCTAATGAAAGAAGTTCTTGGAACTGATGATACGCCTTCAACCTCAAGAGAAGTTCCCAAGAGTACGTGGATAGAGCAATATAAAGCCAGAGTTCAGTTGAACTCTAAAGCTAAGTACCTACTTACGTGTGCACTCAAAGCTAAATACGATAAAATCATTACTTGTGACATGGTAAAGAAGATCTAGGACAGACTTGGACATGTTGCATGAAGGCACTGATCATGTCAAGGATACTAAGATTAACATGCTAGTCCATCATTACAAAATGTTCAATATGAAGGAACAAGTATTGATGATATGACCACAAGGTTTATGCACATTTTTAATTAGCTAAAGGGACTGGGCAAAAGATATTCTAACTCAAAAATGGTTAGAAAAATCCTAAGAAGTCTCCCTACTAAATGGCTGCGAAGGTTAGCCATTACAGAAGTCAAGGACCTTTAAACTTTTAACTTGGATGCACTCATTGGGTCGCTCAAAACCTATAAAGTAGTGCTCTTTGAAATACATGATGAACCTATTAAGAAGAAGAAGTCCATGGCCCTAAAGTCCTCCCATCAGAAACATAATAAGGGTAAAGCAATGAAAGTTGCTGAGATTTCCGATGGAGAGGAAGAATCTAATGAAGATTCAGAAGATGAGGATGGAGACGAGATGTCCATGCTAGTGAGGAAGATGTCTAAAGCTTGGAGAGACAGAACATAGAAAAGAAGAGACATCAACCTTAGAAAAGATAAGAAAGGCAAGGGAAAGTTGGAAAATGTCACTTGCTACAACTATGGTGAGAAGGGACACTTCAAAACTAAATGTCAAAAGCTCAATGGTCTATAAAAGAAGTTCCACTTCAAGAAGAAAGGAATGTTGGTTACTTGGAGCAACTCTGAAGAAGAGAATGAAGGATCAACAAGTCAAAATGAGCTAGAAGATGTTGCAAATTTATGCTTCATGGCTAAATATAATTCAGAAGGAGAATCTAAGGTAAAAGCATTTGTACTCGATCTTTGCTATGATGAATTACTTGCCTTATATGATGAGTTACTAAAAAATTCTCAAACTTTCTTATCCTATTATCTCAACCTGAAAAGAAAGAATCAGGAAAACCGTTTTAGAACTTGAAATGGCCAAATCAGATTGAAAATCTAAGGCTTGAAAAGGAAGAAATAAAAGGAGAAAATATAGTTTTAAATATTAAGCTCAATGCCTTAGAAGCTGAAGTTTCTAAAAAAAAAAGAAAACTTAGAAAGTTATTTTTAAACTAGAGAGAACTTCAAAGCTTCTTAGATCTAACCTTAAAAAGATGGTAAATTGTTCAAAGAATCTTGAACTAATGCTTAGAGGTCAAGGCTATGGGGCTATTCGTTAACTATTTTTTAAAACAATTTTTGAGTTTTAAAACAAAAAACCAAAAGAAGCTATTTGATAATTTGTTTTGTAAAAGTTAGTTTTAAAAATTGAAAAACATAATTTGGGTTTTAAAAACTGAAACACAAAAAATATAAAACATGTTTTGTTGTTTTCTTGTTTTAAAATTGGGTGAAAACACGATGGCAAACTTATAATTAGAATGAGTTTCTATTCTTTCCATTCCTTTGACTCTTGGTAGGATTGTTTCATTATGATTTTTTCTTATTTTGTTGGACAATCACCAGGACACACAACTCCAAGTTCAAAGCGCTTCCCCCAATCATCGCAGCTAGCCCCCAAATTCACCGCCCACCCAGCCCGCAGCTAATGAGGCATGCGAACTAGCCCCTAAGCTCCTATGTGACACAGTTGTAGTGATCAAGGCCCTCCGTGAACCAAGCTCATTTGCAAAGCTTCTATGTGATCAAGCTCATCGTGACTGAGCCCTGCGACCAAGACCTCGCCACCCAACTCGCGATCCGTCATGCTCCATGACCCCACGACCCAGATACATCGTGCTTTGTAGCCCCACCACCTAGATGTAGATATAAAAGTGCATGAGAAGGAGGAGTTGAATCGTGCTTTACTCATTTTCGCATCTGAAACATTTAAAGAAATACTATCAACCACTAAGCTTGAAGTGCACAAAAAACATGTTAGCTATTTCAGAAAATATATTTCTGAAGCATAGAAGGAGGAACAAAATAACCAAAATGATATATCAGAAATTATTAAAATATACAGCATAGCAAAGAAAGTAAAGGAGATCAGGGATAAGAAGAAATGACACAAGTATTTTTATACTGTTTTGCCAACCTTATATCCAGGACTCAACACACATTGAGGTTCCACTAAACATCTTTCTCAAACTAGAGAAAGAAATTGGATAGTCTTTATATTAGCCTTCCTAAGCTCTCACTTACGACCATTGGACAACCCCCATTATCACAAGTTGAGTAGTTA
Source organism: Dalbergia oliveri (assembly GCA_030441495.1). NCBI lineage: Eukaryota > Viridiplantae > Streptophyta > Magnoliopsida > Fabales > Fabaceae > Dalbergia > Dalbergia oliveri. The sequence goes on from JAMLFY010000003.1 coordinate 20,858,951, forward strand.
TTCACCAGCCTCTCCAAGCTGAACCTTGAGTATTCTTGTACTAGCCTCTCCAAGCTAATCTCGTGACAAGTAGACAACCCTTACTATCACGTTGAAAGTAGTTATTCACCAACCTTTGCAAGCTGAACCAAGTAGTTTTTCCTTAGCATCGCCAAGATGAACCTGACCAGGAGACAACTCCTACTGTCACATTGAAAGTAGTTATTCACTAACCTCTCCAAGCTGAACCGAGTAGTTATTCACCAGCCTTTCTAAGCTGAACTGAGAAGTTTTCCTTAGCCTCTCCAAGCTGAACCTAAAGCAGCAATAAAACCTTATTGTCACATTGCAAGTAGTTTTACATTAGCTTCTCCAAGCTATCTCATACTGATCATTACTGGATCAAGGATATAAAGGTTTGTGTTTGGGTTGCCACTCAAACTAACCTACACTCAAGTTTCCTTAAAATATGCATGAATGATCCTAGGATAACTTGAATGATTTCTTTCTACAACTCTTCCTAGGAAGATCTTGTAACTACTCAAGAACATGGAAAGAAGATTTTTACAAGCAAGGAGACTAATTACATGATGATAAGATGAACTTTGCTGGACATGAAGAGAGATTTGCACAAAGTTTACTCTCTAGTATAGTATCAGTCTTAATGATGTTGAAGCACAACATCTCTATATATAGACAGTCTTTCATTGTGACCATTGCCTTTGATCAAATCTCCAAGTGACACATGTTGATCATCCATTTATGTCTTGGAAAAGCAATCTAGAAGAGTAGCCTCCCATTTTCAGAGCTTTTGCAGAGGCCATTGTGAGATATGAGGTTTCTCATGTTACTTCAAATATTACTCTTACTTTCTGAACCGTGGTTTCTGAACTCCTTTTCTATAAGTTGAGGTTGTTGACCAAGTTGGCAGAAGAGATAACTCGAATTGAAACTGGGTTTGACTTTCAATTTGAATTTCAAAAATTCAAATTTCCCTCCTTTTCAATAACGTTCAGGATTCTACAGTGAAGTAAGCTTTTTGAAGTCCAGAATCAGTCCCTTAATGAATCTTTAGTCTTTAGATCTTCAATCCAAGCTTTAAGATATTGAAAGATTTGTGATCATGATGATTGAAGATAGCAGAACACATTGGATTCGGAGATTGATGAATATCTTCATTTCAGGTGTACTTTTTGAAGTCTTATGTTACTTTTTGAAGTCCTAAATCTTGGTTTCTTGTACTCGTCTTTGATATCTTTTTATCCGAAAGCCATGTATGCATATTTTGCATGATATAATATTCACTTCTATTAAGTTCAATCTCTTTATATGAGATAAATCATGTTTGCATATGCAAAGTGAAATTATTCTCACTTTAAATTCACGTTATGAAATCCGGAAATAACCTATATGCTATGACAAGAGACTCAAGGAAGACATTAGTCATTCTTCAAAGTATTTTCTTTGAATTGGTTTTGGTGTCACTCAAAACATATTACATTAAAGCTTTTTGAAGGGTCCTAGAGCTAACAATGTCTCCCTTTTTGATGATGACAAACCAATTTGAAGAAAATCTTTTGAAAAGATGTTGAAAGAAATAGAATTGAAAGTATCATCATAATAACTATTCTTTCAGAACATCATGAGCTATAACATATAGAAAGTTCTTTTCTTAAGGCATGATATGGATAGGTTCAAGAACGTTTTATAGCCTTAAATCTTTAAATCAGAGTTGATTTTGTTGTTTATGAAAAACCTGAATTTACTCATAGTACTTTCTAAAATACATTAGAGCAGTAATGAACTAGATATTTTTATTTAAGCTCTTTTAATACAACCAGCTTGATTTTTAGTTAAAAACAACTTTATGAAAATACAAGTGCTTGAATAACTAACAAGTAATACTTGTGATATTATATCTTGATTAATTTCCTTATTCAGAAACATTGTCCAAACGACATTTTTGAAAACCAATGCTCAAGACATATGACAAATTTTAACAGAGCATGCATGATCAAAAGAAAAAATCATACTGATGCTTATGTAGTTTCTAATGCTCAAAGAAACCTTGATATAGAACTACTAGCATATTACATGCAGGGTTTCTGAAGCTCATTAAGGATCAATCCCCAAATATTTTCAAAACAAAGCATAAATGAGCCTTTTGATTTTGAGCAGTAAAACTTTTCTCATAAGTATCAGATCATGAAAGAAACCAATTTTTATGAAAAGCATAAATGCTCATTCTTTCTGTGAGAACACATTCACTGATACATATAACACATCATAGCACATTGCATGTCATTTAAGCATGGCACACTTGAGAGAGCTCATAAACTGATCTTAGTTGTATCAAAACATGTAGAAACAAGTTTCTAAAGATCGTAGAAACTACACACAACTATATTTCGATCAGGTTATACAAATCTTTTAAGATCTTCTCATATGTGTGATAGAGAGAATGTGTTTCATATAAAGATTTAAGCACATCATACACATCGAAGCATATCAGATAGACATGACTATCAGAGCAATAGTAGAGCAATTTTGTGCTCTTAAAAGATACTTCTCAATGCTAATCGTGCATGTATAAAAGAGCTAAATATCTTAGTGTGCTAAGGAATGAGTAGATAAGACGATGCATAGAAGATAAGAAGCAAACATTTATTAGCAAGATATATGATTAGCTAAGCATACACAGGCATGCTAATATGTATTAGAGCTTTAAAGGATAGCATAAGCATGATATATGAAATGAATTTTATAAATCAAGATAAAATGTCAAAACATGCTAAAGAAAAGCTAAACGATAAAAGAAAATGCATGCTAAAAAAAAAATTCTTTGACCTCCCCCTCAGGATAAGCTCCTTTTGATTTCCATAGCACTTGATTTTCTTCATTTCTTCTTTTATCCTCCTTTTGACATCATAAAAAAGGAGGCGTGCTTTGAAAAGAAACATCACTATCAGCCTCGATGTTTTAGCTCTTATAGAATGTGTTGATTGGTCTAAAGAATTTGAAGCTGCAATTCTTCATTTTGTCTAAGCTTGGCGTCGTGCTCTATGATTGTTAACTTAAGTCGATCCTGCGGAGGCTATCTTTCTTAGATGCCGTAGGATGATTGGATGAACCTGAGAGCCTTGTAGTCTCAGAGGATGGAGGGGTAAGTTGATGGGTATTAGAGAGATTTAGGAAATGGCTTAGGAATGTCTAGGGGTATTGTCTCTGGAGACTTAGGCAATTCAACCTGTATATCAACATGTGCAAGCAATAGGAGGTAGAGAGGATAGTATGCCAATATCAAGGAGGAGGGATAGAAGTAGGCTCAATAATAGGAATAGTAACAATTTCAAGCATTTGAGTCGAGGTAGAAGCAGGAGCTTCTTCACTAAGAAGGGCACCACCATCTGATACTCTATCCTTTTCTTCTTCTATTTGAGTGATGCAGATGGAAGGAGGAGGTTGAGGCACCAAAAAGATTATAGCTGATTCTGGTCCATGTACTTATTCTCCTGGCTCTTCAATGATGGGCTCCAAAGAAGATTCTTAGAAATTGGCTCCAGAGTAAAGAAGAATTCATTGACAAAGAAATTAAGTTCGTCCACTCCTTCTTCTTCAGGTTATGTTTCTGAGGAATAGACTTTGTTATGGATTTCATCAAATCATTTATTGTCATGAAGTCATCATTGTCACATGAAGAAAGTACATTAGGCTCCATATATAGTTATCCTATAGGCCAATTGCTTGTTCAGTTAAGAAACGTCATTGTCCCCTAACAAGGAGCAGTTGGGATGGGTATAAAGGTAAAGCCAAACTGCGAGTCATGGGTTTTGCTGATTGTTCTTCAATGACAACAAAGAGCTCAGGAACAGGAGGCTTTCTTCTACTTCTGCTAGACCCGTGAATCCCTTTTGCCTACTGTAGTTCTCTTGCTTCTTCAAGCCTCGCTTTTCTTGAAGAATTCTCTATTCTTTGAGAATTCTTCTTCTTCTTCCTTATCTTCAGAGGATTCAGAAATTGTAGCTGCTACTTGAGTTTGTGTAGCATTACTCATGTCTTTTAGAATGAGTGTTACTTAGCTTGCTTTTTGGGTAGACTTTTGAAATTTGGCTTTGAGACTTTTCTTTCAATTAGAAGCTTGTCAGGTCTTCCTTCTGCAGCTTACTTTTTGAGGACTCTGCCTCAGCTTAGAGGATTTGGTTGACTGTGAAACTTTAGCTTGTTTCTGTTTCTTATACAGCCTTCATTTTCCCTTCCTCTTAGGCTTAAAAGGAGATTCTTGAGATACGTTTCGAATTCATCATCTGTTGCTTTTGAGCTTCAGAGCTGTTTTGAAGAATAGCAATCTTCCTTTTTGTCACCTTCGTTTTTTGCAAAGTCCTTTTCTTTCTTCAACATGAGATCCTTTAGCATCCTTGATCAAAAAGCTAGTTTTTCTAGAGCTTGTCTTCACGGACATGGTGTAATGCCTAAGGCTGATGAGGGTGGAGAGTGATCACCAGGATAAGGCAGACAAAGAGCCGCTCCTGTAGGTATAAACCAATTACACACCAAAATTAGAGGGATCCTAAGACTGTGTAGGTATGGGACTATAAAGATTAGGATGACTTATATGAATTGATTAGTACTACCTATACTAACAAGATGCATTTTCTTTTTAGTAGCTCATCACTAAAGAACTCCATGGTTAAGCATACTTGACTTGGAGCAATTTTAGGATCAATGACCTCATATGAAGTTTTCCAAGTAGTGTGTAAGTGAAGATAAAGTACACTGAAAGGACCCCATGTTATTTTGTGTGGAAGTTTGTCTATCCAAAAAGCAACATGGGATGTTACAAATGGTATCAGAGCACCTCTCCTATTATAGTGTGGTTCAGGGATGAACCAGGCTGAAGCTAGTAGGCATGCCTGGGGTTGATGAGGGCAAGTGATCGCGGTGTAAGAATGCATGAACAAGGCGGCTCCCAGCAGGCTTCTAGCGGAGAGGTACATGAATAAACCGATTACACACAAAAATAAGAAGGATCCGACCTCTAGGTATGGTACTATAAAGTTAAGGATGGCTTATATGAATTGATTTGTAATACCTATACTAACAAAATGCATCTTCTTTTCAATAGCCCATCACTAAATAACTCTATGGTTAAGCATGCTTGATTGGAACAATTTTGGAATGGGTGATCTCTTGGAAGTTGTCCTGGAGTGTATGAGTGAGGACAAAGCATGCTGAGAAGACTGTAAGCTTGTGAGAACAGCAATCCATAAAGCAGCATGAGATGTTACACATGGAATAAGTGTAACTCCTCGATTTTTCCCGTGTACAAATGGCCAAAATGCCCATGAGGTCATTTTACCCGAAAATGGATTGCGGCCTTGGCCATCCTCAAGAGGATGTTTTGATGATGATAGGGGATTATATGTGTTGTATGTGGTAATAGAGCAGAAGAATCTCATTTTTGAGTTTTGATGTGCAAAATTACCAAAATACCCTTGTGGCTAAGTAACAATTTACATGCTGGTTGAGCCCGACTTCACCAAAAGGTTTTAAATGAGATTTTTAAGTAATGTTTAATGTTAGGTTAAGCCCGGGTAGTGTCGGGAAATTTTTGTGAAAAATTACCGTTTTGCCCCTAGCTAAGTGCATTTTGGGTCTAATGATGTGATTAGCAAAACCTAAGCAATATTAGGCTCTAATTAAATATTAGTAAATTTTAATTACTAATCTAGAGTCAACATAATTATTCGAGGTTAATTAGAACCTAAGATTGCTTAGAAAAGCTCAAAATCCTTTTCTTGATTTAAAGACTTTATGTCACATTTTCATGAGTAGTAAGATTCTAACCAATTTCGTTAAATCATGGAAGTTGTCACATGATGAGATTCCTCCATAATAAAGGTGGATTTGTATTAATCAAGCAATACCACTCTTTAATCTTGTCTTGAACCATCTTAATTACCCATTATCTCACCTAAAACACAAATTACAACTCCTAATTCATGGCCTAACGAAATCAACTCCTAAACATACTTGTAAACTAACATTAAAAATGAGATTTTCCTCCCCCATTAAGCCTTAAACATGGCCGGCCACTCCTTCCCAAAATCATCCATCACATGTTGAAATTCAATTAAAATAAGCTTAAAGAATCATGCATGCCATACCTTGAACCATGCTTGTCCATACCTTGAACCATACCTAGCCATACCTTAAGCCATGTCTTGAACCATACCTAGCCATACCCAAAGCCATACCTTGCAAAGAGATATTTTTCTCTTCCTTGCCTTGTGTTTCATTTTCTATAAATTGGCATCATGGAAAGCTTACAACACTTTGCTCATTTTTCACAACTTCTAAGCTTTCTTTCTCAAGCTCTAAGAATTCTTTTCTCTCTTCTTCTTCTTCTTCATTCTTCCAAGAATCACCATCGTCCACCATTTCCTAACCTCAAACCACCACACAACCACCATACATATTCCTTTAAACATATAACCTTTCCATTTCCAAGATCAAGAACCCAAGACAAACCTTTCTTTCTTTTCTTCTCCTCTGGCCGAAACCATCATCTAGCATCAAGGAGGATTTGTTCTTCTCATCTCAAGACCAACCTTCTCTTTTTAAAAGAAAAACATCTTAGGTAGGGAGTTGTTTTAAAAATTTTATTTTCCTTTCCTTATTTTAAGGTATTAACATGTTGAAATCTTCCTTTCTTCCTCTACATTTCGGCTTCTTCCTTTCCTTTTTTTTTTCCTCTTTGATTTTGGCCTTAGTGGACTATATGATGAAGGAACCATGGCTTGATGGTGAGGATCTTGGGTGTTGGTTTTAAGACCATCATTTTCTTGACCTTTAAAACTTGAAGATTCCACTTTTAAGAAAGTTTTTAGCAAGTGATATTGTTATGTTGTTAAAGTGGTAATCTTGAGCCTAGGATTAAAGAAATGCATTCATATTTATATTTCAAGTCATTGCATTGCATATTTATATTTAAGTCTTGCACTTTCATTACCATCTAATTAATTAACTCAAAGGCTGCCTATTTCAACCTTAAAGTTGAGATGTGATTTAGAGTAAATACTCTAAGGGGCCTAGAGCACTAAAATAAAGAATTAGACTTGCATTCATATTTACATTTCCTTGCCTAGCATATTTACTTTCCAAATTATCACTTAAGCTTAAAGGATAAAATAAGAGCATGCATTTTCATCTAAATGATAAATCTTGAAGTCTACCTATTTCAACCTTAAAGTTGAAATGTGATTTAGAGTAAATACTCTAAGAGCCCTAGAGCACTAAAATAAAGAATTGAACTTGCATTCATGTTTACATTTCTTGTTTAGCATATTTATTTTTCAAGCCATCACCTAAAACTTAAAGATGTAAAACTAGAGCTTGCATCCTCATATTTAAATTTAAGCTTTGCATAGCATATTTACATTTCTTGCTATTAATCTAGAAAACTAAGAATGAAGCTTGCATTACATATTTATACTTATGCCATCACTAAAAATTAATCTAGTGCTCAAGACTCACCATTTTAATTTACATAATGAACTTTGACTTATGAAAAATATATATGTATATATATGTACATATATGTTGTTGAGTAAGGACATATTTTATTGAGTTCTTTAATTTTACCATCAATCTAAAGATTATGTGGCTAAGACCATAAAGATTTTCTTATGAGGATAACTTAGAGTTAAAAATGTGGAATGGCTTGTTATTAAAGAATGTGTGATGTTTCCACATGCTTGAGAAGTTATGTGTTATTGTGATCATATGTGATTAGTTGTTTGAAATGCATATGAGATGTTATGATTTTGCTTGAAATATTGTAAATTTGCATGTGTTTAAAGAGCAAAAGTAAAGTATATGATATAGTTGTGGCCTTGCATCTTAACATGATATGTTTGATGACATTCTATGATTTCATGCTCATATTGCATCCTTATATGATATGCTAATATGGAAATGATCCTCTAGACTCCAAATTAAAGGTTATGAGAGGTGATCCAAGAGAGTAGCATTTCCCATGACAAGAAAGTGCATACTCAAGAAAGTAATATGTTTTCCCCTCTTTTTCCCCATATTAAATCTAGCGACGGCTAGTTAGGATTGAGCTCATTCCAGGCGATTGGTGAGAACGAGTTTCGGTGACCATGTTAAAAATTGCTGGGACGGTGAAATGGTTGGTTTGGTGATGAGTACAAGGGTGGAAATTAAGAAAGGAACTCTAAGAGTTCAATCATGAAAAAGTAAAAGATGCATATGTATATGTCACATCAATATTCTATTGGTGCATTTAATCATGTGAGATGTGCTATTTACATGTGTTAATTTATGCTCTTGATGTATTGCCATACATACATGAGATATTTGTTGCATTCATATCATTAAGACCATGCTAAAAGACACTCACTTCGGATAAAAGGATTTTGAGAAATTTAAAATTGAATCTTGTGCATGCACACCTCCTTCATAATAAAAATCGAAGTGGCTGGGCGACGACGATGACATTTGTGTTAAAGTCAGGAAGATCTAAGAATCTTGAGTAAGTTTCTCACCCCTTTTCTTTCTTCTGTGTTGTCTCTAGACGTGAACGATGCAGATTGTTCGTGAACTTCCTTGAGGTGCGGGCAAAGAAGTCACGTCACCTACCAGATTAGAGGTCACAGCGGAAGCGTGAAGACTAGTCTAGTTTTGTTATAGTTATGTTTAGCTTTGGGCTTGTGCATGTTCAACTTGTTTGTTGTGTTTAGTATTTTAGGATGTCCTTACATTTGTAGGACATCGCTATTATGTTATGATTATGGCATGTTAATATGATTTGTGTTGTGATTATTCTATGATTTATCTATATATGCTATGATGAAGTTTATATGATTGCTATATTATACGTGCATTAATCGATATCTATGCGCACGTGCAACTCGCATCTTAAGCTTTAAGTTCAAAAAAGAAAAATTTAGTCATATTTTTTTATTACTCATATTTTAAGAGAAATAAGTCAAGTTCTAAAATAAAGGCGTAACAACTAATAACTAACCGAATGAGATCGAGCGTATTAGGTTAAAAGTTAGGGTGTTACAATGAGACTTCTTTATAGTTCTGAAGGAGCTGATTGAAAAGTCTATGCTAATAAGATATTGAAACCACTCTTCAGCAAGAGGATATTTGAATTGTTGAAAAATCCTTGTCAGGAGCATTCTGGAGGGAACTCCAACAGTTCTTTCTCCTTGGTGATCACACCAAGCATATAGTCCATTATTATTCTGGATAGATTTACTTTTCTTTTGGATAAAAGGCAGAAAAGTAGCATATAATCCATTCCCAATAGAACATTAGTGCTTCCTAAGGAATGATAGTAAATTGGACTAGGAAAAACCTTTCTTGCCTATGAACTAAGCGTGGATGTTGTAATGCCGCCAGGATGGTATTTTGTTGAATTAGTGAGGCATTTGGAGACATCTTCTTCGCTCAGAGTGATTTGAACCATTCCTTATGAGCTAAATAGTTTGCTCTGTGGATGGAACCCTAATCACTATAGATAAGTCAAGTAACCTAATCTCCATACAAGTGTCCCTGATAGTGGCCCTGAGAGTATTTCAATTTCTTTTAAGAAAGGCATAGAAAACAGCTACCATTCTAGAAAATACTGTGTTAGAGATATCCAGAAAGTACTCCCACCCCTGAAAGGTAAAAACTTTTCAAAGAATTTGAACTTGGTTCAACAGAGAGTTGTTTAGCCTTTTTCTAGGAGCTATTGTTCTTTAGGAGAAATTTCTTTGTAGTTTTCCTGATATTTGCATCGTTAAACATGATGAATGGTACCCTTTTGCAGAAGAACAGTTAGTTCTTTTCCTTTATCCATTTAGGTAGAGAATGTGAAGTTAGGGCATAAAGATTGAGGCTTGAAAGAGAAGATGGTAGAGAGATGAATCTTGAAGGTGTTAAGTGGTAAGGAGTTTGTGAGAAAAGAAGAGCTTGTTTAGGTTGCAAGATAGAAAAAATGAGAAGATGATTAGCAATTAGAGAAGGTTTGAGGGTGAGGAAAAGTTAAATGGTTGATGAAACGGGTGGAGGAAGATGGGTAAAAGGTGATGTGTGAGGGGTTATTTAAGTGGTGTGACACGACGTGAAGGTGAGATGATGTAGGAAAAGAAAACCCAAAAGAGTGGGAATTATCCCCTTTTTCATTTATTTAAGAAAGAAAGGTTTCTGACTTTTGAGATCACTTTTGAAGAAATTACTTTTTGAGCTTCACTATTCACTTTCTGACCCATTGAGACTCAACACACTTTCAACATAAGCACATCTTCATATACCTGAATCCTATAACCTCAATATTCTTCATTTTTTGATCCTCATCTCTTCTTCCTAGCTATCTATCAGTTTTGAACAACCTATCTTCTTTCTGAACTTGTAGACGATAATTCTAATCTTTAATAGGATACATTGGTCTTACAAACTGAGATATCTTGATGTACCAACCAATATGTTGATCTTGCAGATTGCCCTTGTGATTTTCCAACTGATTGATTTATTTCTACTAATTGAAGTCTTCTAAATATGTAAAATGATGACTTTGCTAGGTCTTCAGTTTGGAGCTATGAAGGAAGGATGCCCAGAGATGTTTATGCATGAATGCATATGCATTTTATAAAAACTTTAAGTTTTAAAAACTTTTTCAAAAACACAAGAGAGCTCTTCAGTTAATGGTTTTGTGAATGTATCTAAGACTTGGTCTTTAGCATTCACAAGCATTATCTCAACATCCCCTTTTTGAACAAGATCTTTCAATAAAAGTGTTTTCCAACTACGCTTGAATGTAGAGTGCTGACAAAGAACCTTAGCAAGATAGATAGCACGAGTATTATCACAGAGGATAAGGATATTGAAGTACCTTAAGAGATAATCTTTCAGCGATTCCTTATCCGCAGCATCTGGGTGCAATCAACTTTCAATAGATATATATATCCTCCTTAGGAGAGAAAGGGAGCCATTTGTATTATGCTTTTTGCATGACTAATGGTCATAATTTTTTTTTAAGAAACAGGAGTAATCATTAGTCCTTTCTCTCAAGCTCTGCCCTTTAATGAAGTCATCATCTCAAAAGCCTAGTGCAAACAAACTTGCTTTGTTCCTCATGACATTGTCAGCACCATTGAATGTCTTCATGAACATCTCCTTTGTGCTAATGATGAACGTTCTACTGATCATCTAGACTTCACCTTTTTCGAACTTGGTTAGCTTTTTTTCCAAAGCATCCACCCAACTTTGATTTTCTCAAAACTTCTTTAAAACATTTAGGCTCAAAGGTAGATATGAAAGCATAGATTGACATATCTCTAAGGGATGACCTGATCCTCATACCCTTGAAAAAGTCTCCATGAACTTTGTCTTGAGTACAATGTCTTTAAATCAGAAACTCTCTTGTTGTTTCTACATCATTGAGATTTCTCACCTTCTCTTTTATCTTCAGATTACTTATCTTCATGTCCAGAAAAGTTACTTTCTAATGGCTTTGAGGTTCTGAGCATGCTTTCTGAAGAGTTGATGTTCTGGAGCTTACTTTCTGAAGATATCACATTCATCTAGTTGCTTTGAGAGGCATCCTTAAGACACATTTTCTCAGGACATACTTCTAGTTCTTTTTGGAAACATTGGCAAAGATATCTTTAAGCTCATTTATCATCTAGCTTGAGACATATGAGGATCTAGGCTTTGAGCTTTTGATCCACATCTCGATTTAAGGATAAGTATCCTGTAGTCAAAGTTTGTTTCTTCCTTGGTACTTCAACAGTTAACCCTTTTTACCTAATAGGAACATTTTTTGATATTGGTACCTGGACTTTCTTAGGTCCTTTATGGTTTGTTTTCAATGGAGAAGTTTCCCATCCTTTCTAAAGGATTCCTTTCACAACAATCATTTGTCAGGTAGGTATTCCTTCCGTAAGAGAAAGCAAACACAATATAGAGATATTAAATAAGGTTGCATTGCTTCTTCTTTTAGATATCCTTTTCATATCTCAATCTTGTTTCTTGAAAATATGGCTTCTGACCTTTAGCATAAAAACAAAGTTTTTGTACCATTTATCATATGAGCTAGGTTAGATATTAGAAGTTGAGAAGCCATCTCAAATTCAGAAATAACTTTTTGATATCTTTCTCATTTCTTTTGGAGACTTTAGTTACTAAGGTAACCTTCTAAGTTGAGATATTTAAAGGAATGAGCTTGAGGATCTTCTAGCAACTCATCATACCATGTAAAAAGTAAGTAATATGAAATGTTGAGTTCAGATACTCTTACCTTACATCCTTCTGTTAAAGCTTACCATCATGAAGGATACATACATAATATCTTCTAACTAGACATGACTTTTTGACCTATCTTTTCTTCTTCAGATATGCACCAGGTACCCAGGATCTTCTCCTTGAGGTTGGAAAATATTATGATGCCCTAAGCTTGGAATTCATGATTCAGGATATTCCTTCTTACTGCGGTTACAAGTTTTTCTTTTAAGATATTCTTTGCCCTTTTTGTCTTTCCTGAGATTGATGTCTCTTCTTTCTATGCTTAGCCTCTTCAAGCTTTTGAAAAATTTTCACAGACATAGAGAATTTATCTCCATTTTCAATCTTAGATTCTTCATCAGATCCTTCCTCTTCATTTGAAGCTTTAGCAACTTTCATTGCTTTAGCTTTGCACTACTTCTGACAAGATAACATTAGGGCAAAAGAAAACTTTTAAGACGATTTAAGATCTTCAAGCACAATGTATAGTCTATCCTATATTTCCTTTCACATGCCACAAACAACAAATATGTCATGTTTATTTTGCTAGTACACATATAAATAGGAGCTTGGCTTAAGGAGTTCAACTGAAACTTTTTCTTTTTGTTCTTCCTATCCACTTGCTCCTTGGGACTCCTTTAGACATTCAGTGTGCCTGAGAATATTGGAACCTCATCAGACAAAGATGGTCAGTTGATAGAATAATCTTCTGCAACACAGTTCATGCCATTTTGTCCTTCTGATCTTTATCCTCTACAATCGTTGGATTGCGCAACCCCTTAGAGGCCTAGCTCTGATACCACTTGTAGGTATAGAAGTGCATGAGAAGAGGGGTTGAATCATTTTACTCCTTTTCCCATCTGAAACATTTAAAGAAATACTATCAAGCACTAAGCTTGAAGTACAACAAAAACATGTTAGCTTTCAAGAAAATAGACTTCTGAAGCATAGAAGAGGTAAGAACACCAAAATGATATATCAAAAATTATTAAAATATACAGCATAGCAAAAAAAGTAAAGGAGATCAGGGATAATGAGAAATGACATAAGTATTTTTATACCTGTTAAGCTAAACTTGTCTACATTCAGGATTCAACACACGTTGAGATTCCACTAAACATTTTTCTCAAACTAGAAAGAAATGATAGTCTTTTCATTACCTTTCCTAAGCTCTCACTTATGACCAATGGACAACCCTCACTGTCACAAGTTGAGTAGTTATTCACCAGCCTCTCCAAGCTTGAAACTTGAGTAGTCTTGTACTAGCCTATCTAAGCTACCCCGTAATAAGTAGACAACCCCTACCTGCCACATTGAAAGTAGTTATTCACCAGCTTCTCCAAGCTGAATCGAGTAGTTATTCATCTTCCAAGCTTAATGTAACACCCTAATATTTAACCCAATATGCCTAGGACACATTTAAGTGAATTATTAGTTATTACTCTTTGTTCCAGTTTTAATCTAAACTCTTGGAAATTACTTTAGAAATACGGTTAATTTTTTTTTTTTTTTTGAATTTTAAAGACAAAACATGAGCCATGCATACTAAACAAACTACTTCATACCTTGTACATATAAGAGAAGAAAATTAAAATAAATCACGAGCACACATAAAATACAACACCACAAGTCATGGACATAATTATCATCATCATCATCATCATAATATATATATATATATATATATATATATATATATATATATATATATATAAGTGCCACCTCATGTAATGCCCCAATTTTTATTGTAATTTTTACTGTCATTAGGAATTACCGAATTCCGTAGGTAAATATTATATAAAATTTGAGACCAAACAATCCTTAATAAAGGAATATAACGTTAGAAGAGAAGTTAGGAGCAATTCGTGCAAGTATTGCAAACCCCAATTTCTGTACGTGTAAAATGACCAAAATGCCCTTGAGGTTATTTTACTGAAAATGAGGATCGTGGGCCCCACCCATCCTCAAGGGGATGTTTTGATGTTAATAAGGGATTGTTTGTGTTATGTGTGTTAATAGAGGAGAAGAATCCTAATTTTGAGCTCGACATGCGAAATGACCAAAACGCCCTAAGTGTTTTAACCGTGCCACTTGAGCCCGAACCTCACTAAAATGTGTTAAAAGGTGTTTTTAAGCCATGATTAACCATTGGTTAAGCTCGGGTGGTCTGGCAATTTTTAAGTAAAATGACCGTTTTGCCCTGTCTTTGTGTTTTACAAATTTTGAGATTTTTGATTCGTCTAACGAAACCTAAGCAATATTAGGCTCAAATTAAAGCTTATTAAATTCTAATTATTAATCTAGAGTCAAAATTATTTATTTAAATTGATTAGAACCTAAAATTGCTTTAAAACACTCAAATTGCTTACTAATTCACCTAAGCCCTTAACCGTAAATTCTCTAAATTGCATGAATACCTTGCCTACACCTAAATAATACATGGAACACACAAAACCCTCTTCCATGAGGCTGTAATGCATGAAATAATTCAGCCATAATCATTAGAATTATTGCAAGATAATGCACTAAAACAAAATGCCAAAAAATTCCCTAAAACGGGCATAAAACATGCCTTAAACAAAGAAATGATTTTCCTCCCTTTGTTCCCCATGAAAAATCCAAAAATTATGCCTCCTCCTCTTGTCCATACATGAGCTTGAATTCCTCTATAAATATGCATGCTTGAGGAGCCTTGGAAGCCTTGCTCATAACTTACACAAATTCTAGTTTTAGGAGCACCAAAAGCTTTCTTTCTTCCTCCTCCTTGGCCAAAATTTCTGCTCCCATTTTCAAAGAGATTTTCTTTCATTTCACTCAAGGAAACCAAGTTCTATTCCTTTCCTTCAAATCAAATTAGGTAGGGAGTTGTTTTTAAGTTTATTTCTATGCTTTGCTAAGTGTTGTTCTTGGTTCAAAATGATGATTTCATGGATTTTCTCTAGTTTTTCCATTTGGTTTTCTTCTTCCTTTTTCTTTGAACAATTCGGCCATATGGCCTAGGTGGGACTAAGATGATGGCTTGATGATGAGGACCTTGAGGGTGGGTTGTGAATCCATCACAAGTTAGGCCTCTAAAGCTTGAAAGTTCCACTTGATGCAAAACTTTAAAGAATAATATTTTTATGATGTTTTTATGATCTTGAGTTTAGAACTTGAAAGATGTATTTTTCACTTTGTCTTGCTAAGATATATTGGGTTGAATTTATATTTCTCTAAAGTCTTGGAGGAGCTCTAGTAAAGAAATCAAATGAACTTGCATCCATGTTTAAGTTTATGCCTTGCATAATCATGTTTACTTTCTATGTCATCACTAAATTCTCAAGAATGAATAAATGAACTTGCATATTCATGTTTAAATTTCCAAGCTTGCATTTCATGTTTATGTTTCAAGTTGTCACTTAATCTTCAAAGATAATAAAGAGGATGCATCTCATATTTATTTTATGCTCTCACTTTATTTTATAATGGCTAAAAGAATCAACGCATGACATGTTTATTTTTATGTCATCACCTAAAGATCCTAGAGCTCAAAGACTTGCCCAAGTATCACAAGCAAAGAAATAAGATTATTGGAGTTAAAGAATTGATTCTTTAAGAAGTCTTGAGATTGGAGCTTAAAAAGATGTAATAATAATTCTCTTCTCCCTTCAGGTCCAGTGCGGATTACCGCCGCTGGTTTCTTAAGATTCTCTTCTCCCTCCACTGGTCCTGCGGACTACGCCTCCAGTTTCTTGCATCATGTTTATATTTCAAGCTCTTGCATCATGTTTAATTTTCAAGTCATCACCTTAAATCTTAAAGATAAAGAAATGGATTTGCATATCATGTTTATAATTCCAAGTTATCACCTTATAATGACAAGATTAAAATGAGGTTGCATAGCATGTTTATGATTCTAAGATATCACATAAATCTCTTAAGATCAAGACTTGCTCCTTTTATCTTAAGTGAGAATTTTAATTATGAAGATTCTTTCAAGTTTAGCAAAAAGAATTAGTTTCTAAAAGAAATTTGAGGCCTTGCAAAGACTTTACAAGAAACTAGTATTCCATGTACACTTAAAATGTGATTATGATAGGTTCATGATTCAGCCACTAATCTGAGTTTATTACCAATGTATGATGATGATTTAATATGTTTAAAGTTGTGATTATTATGTTTATTGATGAGGGAACAATTATATGCAAGTTAGAAGAGAAACTAGCTATATAAAACAACGTAAAGCAAGATTTCTAGAACTCTAGATAATGAAATTTATGCAATCTTCAGAACCTTTAGTGGCCTTAAGAACCAGATTTTATTATGTTTAGATAAGGGAGAATGATTCATAATTGGGTTAGTAATTAATTTTGGCATTGTAGGGAAAGACGGTAACGAGAAGGGGTTAAAAACGCAACTTCTAGCACACGTAAAACCTTAAGAATGACTTACTGCCTATGCTGCCCCATATAGTCTAATAATGTTCCTAAGGCTTATAATTAATGGTAATGATGGTAATAAATCCCTTAGATGCATAATTAATTAGTTCAATAATTGAGGTTGCCCGATTCTAGAGTTTCGGTTGTTGAGACAGCTTTCGGTAAGAATTGATGATGATGCCTCCTTGATGTTTTAAATGATAAGTCTATGTAGAGATTTGATGCTTTGGAATGTCAGTTTATATGATGATGTAATGCCTACTGAGAACTTGATATTATTGAATGATTTCATGGCTTGCATGTTATAGTTGCTATTGCAAACAATGAGAATGTTCATGCATCTTGATGATTATGATATAACATGCAAAGACTTAAAGGTGACTCAAAATATATGAGGAAATGACCCTTTGGACCTATCAGACTATAGGTGGTGAAAAGGTGATCCTAGAAAATGATCCTTTGGACCCATCAAACTATAGGCGGTGAAAAGGTGATTCTTGCCCCTAGTCCGTTCTCTCAAAAGGGTAGAGACGGAATTTTTACTTATCAAAAGGGATAAGTATGTGCTAGTGACGACTAACAAGGTATGAGCTCATAACCTAGATTACTCCCAAAAGGGTGGAGTATAGGGTGGCCCAGGAAAATGATGATGAAAGTAACTTTAAGTCACCTAAGAAACTAAGTAAATGCATTATGTGAATATGATGTTCTACTATGCATAGTATTTATGAGATGATGATGAGAAATATGATGTTCTGCTATGCATAGTATTATCAAATGATGATGAGGAATATGATGTGATTTTATGCATAACTATGTTATTGTATATGAAAGGAAAATTTCATTATATACATGACATGCTAAGTTTATGATGCATTATAAGACGCATGATTAAAACCGACGAACCTCGGTAAAGTATATTTTCAAACTTAATAAATCAATCTTAGCATGCTCATTATTTCATAATAACCCCGAGGTTCCTGGGGACGATGATGATGACACAATGCATCATGAGGTGAGTACCCTACTGAGATTTTTTTATAAGTTTCTCACTCCCTCTATTTTTCTTTCCATCTCGTCTTCAAAAAGGAAGGAAGCGTTCGTGAATCACATTGAGGCTTCAGGTACTGAACTTGATCCTGCTAGTTTCACTCGTATATTTCAGATATCTATCCCTATCCCTGGAGTGTTATTACTAGGTGCCATTAATGGATGTCCTTCCATCCATATATTATTTATGTTTTGTTAGATTGCCTACACCTAGTCTTATTCTGTTGGTAGGCAAAATATCTATGTGATATGTAATTATGGATGTCATATGATGGAGCCAATATGATGTGTTCTTCATGATATGTCTATTCGTTTTCTGCTTTTATTCGATTATTGTTCACGTTATGCGCGGCTCACGTTTTCAATTATGTTTTAAAAAAAAAATGGCTCGTAATTTCACTAAGTATTTTCAAAGTATGATTAAGGAACTGAAGCAAAGAGTAAAGTCTAGTAATTAATCAATACCGCCTAGGTGTATTGGGTTAATTATTAGGGTGTTACACCTCACGTTTCAAAATATACATGTATAGTAGCATCATACCCACCAACAAAGGTTAGGTTAAGTAAATCATCCAAAATATATAGGAACAATATGCAAATGGAATCTAAATATAAGCTAGAAAAGACCTCTCCTCCTACTACTCCAATTGTGGTCCACCTAGAATAGATAACCTTTAATCAACAAAAGGCAAAAGAAGGCTATCCTCTCCACTAAATATGCACTTGGTGCTCTAAGAGGTCTACCACTTACTCCTACTGCTATCGCTCCTGGGGGGGAAGGTAACCAATCCAACAGGCTAGCTTATCAGGCATGCGGACAACCGACGAATTGAATATGGGCACCTCGGTAGGATGGGTAGCTCTTCTATGGACAGATGTAGCTCTTCTCATCGACTGCATGGCAGTAGCCTCTCCATCGCTACCACCTCCTATCTCCATAGGAATGGTAGGGGGAGAGCCATTAGAAGAATGCTAGGTGGGTGACTCCTCAAATGGGTCCGATCCAAGCTAAGTGGGGCAAGGTGGTGATCGTGGTAAGTAGACTGGATATCTCGAATGGAAGATGTGACAAAGTGGGCATGAGGGAACTATTGAGTATGTGGATGCACACGCTCAAAGGCAAAGTCATCCATGAAGGGAATAGCAAGGGAAAACCAGACACTAGAGACAGGATACACAAAGAGATGGTCCAGGAACACGAACAAGCGAGTAGCACAGTGACCCATAAAATGGTACGACCAGCACCGGGTCATAATGCATTTCCCATGTAGGGGTGTTAATGTAGACCACGAACGTCGCCATTAACCTTTGATGATGAGACGGAAAGAAAGACAGAAAGAGGGGATGAGAAACTTATGTAAGAATCTAAGTAAGGCTTTCACCTTCTATCACGTGTCATCATCTACGTCTCAGGAACATCGGGTTTTATTATGAAAATAGTGAGCATATATATAAGGTTCATTTATTAAGTTCCAAATCCGTTAGTCGACGGCCGTATATTTTAGCATGAATCTTAATGTCATGAATGCAACATACTAACTCATGAATGCATGTCAATGCCACAATCAAGATATCATAGGAATCATATTAAATGGGCATAGCATAAAGAATGTAAATCCTTTTACCATGATCTTTCCTCTTTTTTCTTTTAGGTAGCTTAAATTTCTTATTCTCTATTCTATAAGGCCACCCTAGTACTCTCTCCTCTTAAGATATATAGGTTATGAGCTTGTACCTAACTAGTCATCATTAGTCTACACTTGTCCTCTCGATAAGCTATATTGCCGACTCCAGAGTGCAGGATAGGGGGCATAGGATCACCTTTCATAACCATTAATTCCTGGAGTCTAAAGAGTTACCTAATGTATCACCTCTCCTAACCATTCATTCTTGGAGTCTAGAGGGTCATTTTCATATGTCTTATGTCACCTTTAATCTTAGCGTGTTATCTAGAGATGCAAACATGAATATATAGTCATAACTTATCATTTACCATTTCATACTCATAAGACACTTAAGTCATGCACCTCAATTAGTCAATCATAATCATAACATGCCACAAATCATCATATCATTGATCACATAAGCATGCATCACATTCTTCGCATATATCCATAAACAGGTTATCATCAATATATCATAACAGGAACATGCTTCTACCCAGGATGCCAAAAATCAAGGACCGGACTCAGCTAATGCATATGCTATGCTCAACAGGATGTATATAATATACTAGAATTATCATTTACACAATTCAAGAATCAAACATTCATAGTCATTAGTTCATATGTAATTTCTTAAGGATTATGGGTCAAAGTGTAAATTTCTCTTTTAACACATTTTCTCAACTAATGATCCTTAAAATTAATCTATGCTTTTATGGGTCCCATAATACTTAGAGATCATTTAAACTCATCATAAAAACCTTTTTGGGCCATAGGCCAAGTTTTATTAGTCCTTAGGGGTCAAAGCGCAAAGTTTCTCATTTTTTATGCTTAACAAATGTCAATGCTTGTAAAACTTTTTCTGAACATTATAAATGGTGTTTTGGATACATGGACACATTCAAAATCATTACTAACTCTAATTAAATCCTTTTGACCAAAATTCCATAATGATAGTTTTAAAACATAACTTATCCTATTTTGCAAAACTGTCCAAACTAACACTTTCAATTATTCTTTTAAGCACCTAAGACACCAAAAATAATTTTCACAACAATTATTAATGATTTTTACTCATGAGGACAGTACCAAAAATTACCAATCAGTAGCCATAAATTCCAATTTCTAAAAGCTTTGAAAATCACATTTTTTATCCTTTCTAGTTACTAGTTTTCCCCAAGGTGCAAAAAACAATTTTCACAACTATTATTAGCAATTTTTACACTTATAAATACCACCAAACAGCACCTTACATATTTAATAAATATAAATTAGTAACCATGATTTTAATTTCTAAAAGTTTGGAAAATCACATTTTTAATCATTTCTAATTACTAGTTTTTCCCAAAATGCTCAAAACAATTTTTACAACAATTATTAGTAAGTTTTACACATCTAAACAATGCCAAACTGCACCTTATAGGTTTATAGGTTTAATCAATACCAATCAGTACCCATAATCTTAATTTATAAAAGCTTGGGAAATCACATTTTTAATCTTTTTAGTTGCTACTTTTTCCCAAAAATTATTCTAAGACATAGAACATACATGAAACTATTTTATGTCTTTGAGAACTTAAATATAAATGCCAAATCACTAGCAAAACTAAATATTTGATTAATAGGTTTTTAATCACGTAGGGATCACATTTCCACTCTTTGAGTTTCTAAATCTTCCAAAAAAATTCTTTGTACATTTTAAAGACAAGATTCAAGCCTCAAAATAAAATAAGGCCAACTTTCAACCCAAAATCCTCACAAGGCCGAAATGTACACATCAAAATGTGTCCATGATTAAATTTCCATTTAAGATGAAGGAGACAAGTCTTGAGCTTTAGAGATTTAGGTGATGGCTAGAATCATAAACATGCTATGCAATCTCATTTTAATCTTTTTCATTATAAGGTGGTGACTTGGAAACATAAATATGTGTGCAAGACTTGAAATTTAAACATGAAATACAAGTCCATTTTCTTATCTTTAAGAGTTAAGGTGATACCTTGAAATTTAAATATGATATGCAAGGCTTGGAATTTAAACATGACATGCAAGAGCTTGAACATAAACATGAATGCAATCCACTTTTATATCTCGTTAAGATCCAAACTCAAGACTTTTTAAAGAATGAAACTCTTTAACCCTAATCAATCTTAACAAATAGGAGTTAGCTTTAGAGTTCCTCAATACCATGGTTCCAAGAACCTCATTTCTTGGACTCACCATCAAGCTCAAAAAGAAACAACCAAAGAAAATAACAACATTCCATTTCTCATATTCTTTGAAAACCAAAAATCAAGCCTTGAGCTTTAGAGATCAAATATATGATGGTTTCACAACCAACATCAAGAACCCTCATCATCAAGCTATGGTCTTGACCATCAACCAACAACAAAATTGAAATCAAAAGAGAAGAATAAGAGGAAGAACATAAAAATAAAATCCCTACCAAGAGTATTTTCTTGTTTACAAAGAGAAAGCTTGATCTTTTGCAAAGAAATAAGAAGAACAAATCTTCTCTTGTAGCCAACGTAGGTTCGGCCAAAGGGAAGAAACGGAGGGGGAATTTTTCTTGTGTTCTTTTGTTTAGGAATGGAAAGGATAGGTATTTGGGAGTTGATCTATGGTGGATGTATGGTGGTTTGAGGTTAAGAGCTTGGGTAGAGGTTGGGAATGAAGTCTCTTGAAGGTGGAGGAGGAAGAAGAAGAGAGCTTTAAGTTTAAGAGAGAAGAAAGAGTTTTTTGACTAAACATAGTGAGCAAGATTGCAACAAAAAAACAAATGGTAAGGAATGAGAGTTTTTGAGCATTTATGTGCTGAAAAACAATTAAAATATGATAGAGAAATGGGGGGGGAGTCCGCGGCCAAGGGGACTATTTTGGGGGGAGTTTTTCATGTTTCATGCGTATTAGGACATAGATTAGAGATAGATTTAATTAGGTAATGGGTTAGGAATTGGTAATTAAGTGTTTGGGTTAGTAACCCTGTGTTTAAGGCTTTTCAAGATATGATTAAGGAGTAGTCTTACAAAGCTCCATTAGTTTGAAATTCAAACTCCAACATATCTCCTAAATTTAAGGAAAAGAGAGAGAAAATACTATTTGCCTTTGACTTTGTCATTTTGGGTCTTATAAGCTCTTGGAATAAGAATCAGATTTGAATTTCCCTAAATAATCTTAGGTCTTAATTAATCCCAAATAATTATTTTAACTCAAGATTAATAAATAAAATTAATTTATCTTTAATTAGAGTCTAATATTGCCTATATTTCCTTAATCACTTAATTAAGCTCATTTGGCACTAACTAAGGGTAAAAATGTAATTTTATACAAAGACTTCAGGGACCACCGGTGTGATGACTGGGTTCATTCGTCACTTAATCCTATGTTAAATTATCTTAGGGTACTTTGGTAATTTTGTGCACGAGAAAAGAAAACAAAAATTGAGATTTTCACCTCTAACAACAACCATAACACATATAATCCCCTTCAAACATTAAACTAATCCCTTGAGGATAGCTTGAACGCCATTCTTGACTTCTTGGCAGAAATGATTTCAGGGCATTTTGGTCATTTTGCACATGAAAAAAATTGAGGTGTTACACTTAACCGAGTAGTCTTTCCACAGCCTCTCCAAGCTATCTCACTGATCACTCAGGATCAAGGATACAAAGGTTTGTGTTTGGCTTGCTACTCAAACTAACCTATACTCAAGTTTCCTTAAACTATACATGAATGATCCTAGGATAACTTGAATGATTTATTTCCCACAACTCTTCCTAGGAAGATCTTGTAACTATTCAAGAACGTGGAAAGAATATTTTTACAAGCAATGAGACTAATTACATGATGATATGATGAACCTTGTTGGACATGAAGAGAGATTTGCACAAAGTTTCCTCTCTAGTGCAATATCAGTCTTAATGACGTTAAAGCACAACATCTCTATATATAGACGATTTTCCATTGTGACCGTTGCCCTTGATCAAATCTCCAAGTGACATGTGTTGATCATCTATTTGTGTCTTGGAAAAGCAATCTAGAAGAGTAGCTTGTCCATTTTCAGAGTTTTTGTAGAAGCCGTTATGAGATATGAGGTTTCTGATGTTATTTAGAAATTACTCTTACTTTCTGAATTGTAATTTCTAAAATCCTTCTTCTAGAAGCTAAGGTTGTTGACCCAGTTGGCAGAAGAGATGACTTACCAGTTAAAACTGGGTTTGACTTTAAATTTGAATTTCAAAAATTCAAATTTTCCTCCTTTTCCAGGAACGTTCATGTTTGAAGTGAGCTTTCTGAAGTGAAATCAGTCCCTTGATGAATCTTTGGTCTTCAGATCTTCAATCCAAGCTTTAAGATGTTAAAAGATTTGCGATCATGATAATTGAAGATAACGGAACACATTGGCTTCAGAGATTGATGAATATCTTCATTTCAAATGTACTTTCTAAAGTCCTGTGTTACTTTCTGAAGTCCTAAATCTTTGTTTCTTGTACTCCTCTTTGATATATTTTTATCTGAAAGGCATGTATGCATACTTTGCATGATATAATATTCACTTTTATTAAGTTCAATCTCTTTATATGAGATAAATCATATTTGCAAATGCAAAGTGAAACTATTCTCAACTTAAGTTCGTGTTATGCAATCCAGAAATAACTTGTATGCTAAGAAACTCAAGACATTAGTCATTCTTCAAAATATTTTTTTTGAATTGGTTTTGTTGTCACTCAAAACTTATTACATGAAAGCTTTCTAAAGGGTTCTAGAGCTAACACCAGCTCGTAGTGAGTCCCTCCCTTTCTCTTTCTCTTTCTTCTCTCGAATGTCGGATACCCAAACATTTCTTTGTATTGTAATGGTGTTTAGTTTTATGTTTTTCCTGTTTAATAGTAGAAGGCTTGATATTAACTATTATGGTGAATCTATATTATTGCTAAGGCTTATTCGAACAATACAATAGATGTGGAAGGCATAGGTTGCTTCACGAAGGGCTTGAGTTTTTGATCTTGAATAATTGAATCAAAAAGAAAAATAGTGATGAGAGTTTTTTTGGTTTACATAGACTATGCAATTTCCCCATCCCTAATTATTTTTTCGTAAGCAAACATATGTTTTGAGAGATGGATGATAAGGTTCCCCATAGATTTAGTTAGACTCCTGAAAGATAATGTGCGAGATTTTGACAAGAACCCATTAACATAAATTTTGGCTTTGTTCCCTGTCTCAATCTTAAATTTTTTTCTTGCTTCTCTTTATTTAAATCCACACATATATTCCCTTTAAGAAAAGGTATACATAATTGTGGGAGATAGATGGATGGTCCTACAAAGTCTTTTAGGCATTCAATCAAACTGGAAATTGGTGGTTTGTCATGGAAGTCCAAATACATAAGCACAAGGTTCCCTGTTTAGTTTGGATTACTTTGGCTTGTAGGGTGTTCTATTCAGCTGTTTTTGTTATCAGTTTGGGCAATGTATTGATGAACCACTTACCTTGTCCTCCTTGCTTCTTTTCTTTATTTTACATTATTGTTAGACTAGAAGTGAAATTTTCATTTTAACTAGAGAGCGATTTTTTCAATTATACTCCCTTGAATATTTTTTATTTTAATATATTCATTTTTGCTAATTTGTGATCACCACTGTAGATGGAAAATGAGAAACAAGAGTCTTCACTTTGGCCTTCATGATTTGTCAAAATCTTTGTAGACATTATGGTTGATGAGGTCAACAAGGGGAGTATAAAGAATAATGTATTTTCACCTAAGTTATGGCAAACCATGTTGCATACTCTTAATCAAAGAACTTGGCATGAATATGATATGAAAAAAGTTAAGCATAAATTTAATAGGTTGAGGCAACAACATGAAATATTTTCTCAATTGCTGCAACAAACTAGATTTGGATTGGATGCTAAAACTAATATTGTCACTCCAGAAGAAGTTTTGTTAACCTACATTTGGTATACAACAGATAAAAGTTAGCATGTTTTTTAATATTTATACATTTTTAAATTTAGCATACATAATTTTTTTAATTTCCTTATAGGCATATCCAAATGCTCTACTATTTAAGAAGAAAAGTTTGGATAGTTACAACTTTGGGAGTGATTTTCAATAAAAGTAGTGCAACGGGGTGCTTCATCATTCATCTACTCAAGATCCACCCAACACGGATGATGAAATTGAGCTTGACAATAAATTTTTGTATGACGAGGTTCATGTAAATCTAGATTATGAGGAGGAAAAGATGATAGCCTAGAAATAAAGACAGTTACCGTAGTGGTAAAAGAACAATTAAAGTTCATAACCGCAAGTCAACGAGAGAGTAGGAGCATCCAAGTAGGAGATGTAATGCCGGGGATAAGACGGGGAGTGATCACGGTGCGAGAAGGCACGGACAAGGAGCGGCTCCTGCCTCCAAGCGGAGGGGTACATGAATGAACCAATTTCACACCTGAATGAGAGGATCTTAGTTGTATAGGTATGGGACTAGCAGTTAAGGAGAGCTTATATGAATTGATTGGTACTACCTATACCACAAAGATGCATCTTTCTTTCGGTAGCCCATCAGAAAGAACTCAACAGTTAAGCATGCTTGACTTGGGGTAATTTTGGGATGGGTGACCTCCTGGGAAGTTTTCCTAGGAAGCATGTGAGTGAGAACAAAGCATGCTGAAAGGCACGTGCGGTATGTGGGGACGTCGGCAATCCATAAAGCGGGGATGTTCAGGAGATGCACTTGAAGCATTCATTGAATCATCTAAGTTGAAAGCAGAAGCTATGGTTGAGGCATCTACGAAGAAAACCGAAGCTTCAATGGCTAGAGTTGAGAGGTATAGGGCAAAGAGTGTAGAAGCCACTGGTTCTACAATTGCATAAGCTGAGTACACTATGGCTAGATGTGTAATAGAGCATGAAAAGAGGGATGATGTCTAGATGACACTTGTATGAAGGCAATGGAAAAATTCAAAAATGCTGATTATAGATAAGCATTTTTAAATATCATTAGGCACAGGAGAAAAGCATGGTTGGATAGACTTGAGTGGCTACTTTTGTATATAATATTTGTGTTGATGATACTTATTATGTATGTGGTTTTTAAATTTATGTGGCTGGTTTATTTTGACAAATATATTTTTTTGTTTAGAACAAAATGTAATGGTTAATATTAGTACTTATTAAAATGCATATTATGTTTAATGGCAAGTTCAATTGTGATGGAAATAGATAATTACCCTTCAGGCAGTTAAAGTATCTAGCAAATACTTTTGAAAGATCTTTATCCCCATCTAACTCTAGTGATGATGAATCTAAATTTGCTGAATTAATGTTGCTAAATTTGATTGCTGATTGTGAGTACTAATTTTATAATAAAATTCCTATTAGAATAACGGCACTAAGTGGTCAAGAATTTGTTAGTGAGCTTTTGAAGGAATCTGGAATTGTTTGCTATGAATTATTGTGTATGGAAAAGGCCTATTATGTCTTTGTGTGAAGAATTGAGAAGCAAAAATTATTTAGAAGACTCAAGAGGTGTGTTTCTAGATGAACAAGAAACAATGTTTTTGTTCATTATAGGACATAATGTACGTCATAGAGTAGTAGCAAATCAATTTCAATATTCTACCCAAATAGTTTCTCATCATTTCAAGAATGTTTTTAAAGCAATTTACCGCTTAGATAAAGAAATCATAAAGCAAGATTCCACAAAATTACCAAGCATATCCAAAATAATCCAAATATTATCCATGGTTCAAGGTTAGTCCTTTTTCTTTCATCACATATGATGCTTGGTGCTATTTTCTTTTTTCAAATTAAGATATTATGATAAATTTATATGTTTGTATCATGTGTTTATATTAGAATTGTATTGGCGCGATTGATGTAACACACATAAGTACATGGGCTCTAGCCAATAAACAAACATCATGTAGAAGCAGAAAGGCAACCATTAATGTTATGTGTATATGTAACTTCAATATGCTATTCACATATGTATATTCTGATTGGGAAGGTAGTGCTCATGATTCAAAAGTTTTTCTGGATGCATTCACTAATCAAAATGCAAATTTTCTTTGGCCCTCCGAAGGTGATATATTTTTATTTGATACCATAATTTTCATTATGTGTTAAATTGCTCTTTATTAATTGTTATCTAATGATGTTGTTAGTATTCATGTTAATACTCATTCATTGCTTTAGATTTATATTATCTTGTGGATTCTAGGTATCCGTGTACTAGAGGCTTTCTCCCACCTTATAGAGGTGAAAGATATCATGCACAAGAGTTTCATAGACGAGGTCGACAAGCTTAAAAGCAAGATTTCTTATTTTGAGGCGAATGCCACCATCTAAGCCTTCTAGGCAATGCCTTATTGTCATAGCATGTTGTGTAATTCATAACTATACGCTTAAGTGGGGAATGTGGGATAGATTGTTTAGAGAATGGGAGGATAACGGTCTCTTGACGTTGAAGTTATGAATGATAATGTAAATTAAGATCTGAATTCCAAAAGGGACAACACAACAAGATTGACTAATAAAGCTGCAAGGGAAATGGCAAGACATCGTGACCAAATTGCAAATTGGATATGGCTACAAGAAAATCATGCATAGCTTATAAATGGATTTATAAATGTAAATTGACATGAAGTTGTATGAAGACTATTCTTAGAATAGGAAGGTGTATTAAGACTTTATTTATTAAGTATGTATGAAAAATATTATCTATAAAACACAATAATTAAAATTTGTCATTTATAGTAATGCATTTACCAAATAGCTTTTTTTTATTAGTTTTAAAAGTTATGTTCTATTTTTCACCATTATAAAACTATTTTTGAAGTTAAATTGCCAAATAGTTTTTCTATTTTTAAAAATTGAACTTAAACTTGTTTTGTAAAATAGTTTTAAAAATTTTAAGAATAAAAACACTTCCAAACAAACCCTATATTTTCAAAACTTGGTTAGGATTTGAGGATGAAATGGATGAGAAAGGAAAGACAACCTTATCAAAGAAAATTAAAAACAAAGTTTCTTGTAATATCTGTCATTAGAAAGGTCACCCACCTAACAAGTGTTTTATGAGGAAGAAATTTGTCAGAAAGATTGGAAACCCCCTCCCCGAAAGACTAACCAAAAAGGACCCAAGAAAGTCTGGATATCTAAATTAAAAACTATATTTGTTGTAGGTGTGTTTGAGAATGTACATTGATCAAGACAACAAATGGTACATGGACAATGGTTGTTCCAAACATGTGTCTAGATCCAAAAGGTGGTTCAAAAACCTGAAGCACAAAAACTCTAGATTAGTTAAGTTTGCTAATGGAGGTAAGGCCAATGTCACATGGATAGGAAATGTTGGTAAGGATGAATCCTACCAAATTTTCGATGTTTTACTTGTTGATGGTCTGGCTCATAAGATGTTGAGCATTAGCCAATTCTATGACCAAGGCTTTAATGTTTTGTTTAATGATCATGCTTGTAATATTGTAAATCCCACTTCGGGACAAGTCATTTTACCTGGCAAGAGGCATAGTAACACTTATATCTTATTCTTGGATGACTTCTAGATCAAGATGTAAAATGTCTCACATCTTTCATGGATGATAAGTGATTATGGTACAAAAAGCTTGGACATGCTCATTTGAAGCTTTTTTTAGCTATCTCAGAAAAAGCTTGTTAAACGCATGCCAAATATCAGATTTGACAAGGATTCAACTTGTGATTTCAGTGAGAAAGGCAAGCAAACCAAAGTTTCTTTCCATAACAAAAATGTGGTTTCAACCACTAAGTCACTTGAGCTTTTACATATGGATCTGTTTGGACCAACCAAGAGTGCTAGTCTTGCTAGAAATAGATATTGCCTTGTCACAATGGTTGATTTTTGTAGATTCACATGGGTTATCTTCCTAGCTTATAAGGATGAGGTAGTCAAAAGATTCAAACTTTTTCAAAACATGTTTGTACTAAAAAAGATTCTCAAATCACCTCTATAAGATCATATCATCGAGGAAAATTTGAAAATCATATTTTTAAAGAGTTTTGTGAAAAACATGGCATCCCTCACAAGTACTATGCACTTAGAACTCCCTAACAACATGAGGTTGCTAAAAGAAAGATCAGAAGCTTACAAGAGATGACCAGAACCATGCTTTTAGAAAGTGGTTTATCAAAAGGATTTTGGACAGAGGTTGTAAACACCTCGTGCTATATACAAAATAGAATCTTTCTAATTAAGGCCAATCCTCAAGAAGACCCCTTATGAGCTATGGAAGGGCAAAAAACCCAACATATCTTATTTCCATATATTTGGCTCATCTTGCTTTATTCTTAACACTAAGGACGAACTTGTAAAGTTTTATCCTAAATCTGATGATGGGATTTTCTTAGGATACTTCTCGGTCTCCAAAGCTTCCAGGGTATATAACAAGGGAATACTATGTGTAAAGGAGACCATTCATATCAAGTTCAAAGAATAATTCCCACTCACACTCTTTTTGAGTTTTCTTTCCCACATAGCCTCACCTTCAGTCTTTACGTCCTATCACTTAAATAACCCCTCACTCCTCACACGTCACAATTTTGCTCCCTTGTCTTCAACCTTATACACCCATAACCTTAACCGTTTCATCTTCCCTCATGGATCCTTCATCTTTGCAACCCTCACCAAACCAAACCCTCATCTTCTATTCAATCCTCACATATGCTTCGTTACCATGATGAGGAAAAAGAACTTGACCACTCCATTAACAAGAGGGCACCCTTTCATATGTATGATGATCCAAAGATGCAAGATCATTATGTAAAGAACTTTTCAATGAAAAAAATGGCCCTAAGTAAGACGTTAAGAAGAGAGCTCAGATGAAGATGTATCCATTCTTAATGAAGCCTTCCCCTTTCAAGGGTAGGAAGAATTTCTAAAAATCAATGATAGAATTTTTCCAAGATTAGTAATGGCCTTCTACTCAAAACTGAAGGGGACCACAAACTCATCACTCAAAACATTTATCCGAGACTATCCAAGGTTGTCAAGGCACCTTATGAAGGCCTAAGCCTCTTCCTCATCCAATTGGGCTCGCTCCTTAGGATGAATAAAAGGGATGTATCCAGGTACCTAACTGATTTCATTATTCAAAATATAGTGAAATTACTACTTCCATACTGAGTGCAAGAGCAAGAAAAGTATACACTATGGTACAATTCTCCATCATGCCTCGAATAGGAAGCATGGATGTGCTAATGGGCATGGATTGCATGCTCCTTTACTACCTCATGTCCAAGAAAAAAGTGAATTTGCCAAGGCTTATCATGGATTATATGCTCAATGCAATTACCAAGTTGAAAAGAGAACGGCTGGAGTACCGTATGGCATGATACTAACTAAATTATTCCAGTACATGCATCTTCCTCTTGAGGAGGAATGGTTTGAATACATGGAAGGTACCATTTTCTCACTCGCTTCCTTTAGGACCTCAAGAAGAAAGCCTGGGACCTCAGGGTTTAGAGCAACAAGACATAGTCTTAGAACAAAGGGAAGGCAAGCCAGAAAAGCTTCAACCAAGGCTGAATTTGAAAAGAAAATTGAAAAAGGCAAAAGAAAGCTAATCCCCTTAGAGAGCAAGTCTAGAACTCAGAGGAAGAAGAATTGGTTCAAGTTCCTTTAAACAGAAAGAAGAACAAAGATGAGACAAGAGAGGATACAACAATAAGATCCTCAGATGCCACCACCTCCTTCAGAAACTAATGATGATTCTTCAGATTTAGATGATGAGATGCAAAAAAGGTAAAAAAGATACCTGGTAAACCAATCAAAACTATTAGAAGAAGAGATATTCAGCCAAGCTTAAAAATGTACCTAGGCATGACACAAGAATCTCTCTACTTTTGAAGGAGATTACAAAGTATCAACAAGCTGGTTATGAGGTTATCTTCATGACTCTTTTGAAGAAAATAAAGAATAAGAAGATCAAGAAGAAGATTCATTAACTGAAGAAAAGGAGAGTCTATTTCAAAATGAAAAGGCCAAAATGAATGAGCTCTTTAAAAAAGAGCTAATCAATGAAGAACCATCCATGGATCCTATCATTGAAAAGCAAGCTGAGGAAGCCGAAGAGCCTAAAAATACTATTATTCTAATTGTGCCTCAACCTCCTCTTTGCATACGAATAACTCCAAGTGGAAGAGGAAGAGGATAGACCTCAAACAAGTGCTTCTTAAGCTGAAAAGCTATTGCTTCTGCCTCGACTCTTGTCTTGATCTTACTTCTCTCCTGACCCTGTGTCGGCTCTTATTGCTCAACCTGCTAATGTTGAGATAAACTCACCAAAGTTGGGATCCTGTATCCTTGGACATACCTAAGCCTACATCCAAGGCTAACCACCTATACCAGTAACAATCTACCTGCTACACCATTACCTTTATCCGATCCTTCAACTAGTTCTCATCAAGTCTAACTTCTTCTATAAAATCAGAGGGATATGGCCTCAAGGTTAGATTAGGTGAAGCCTCCAACATAGAGAACGATGCCTAACTTTGAAGACATGAAGAGCTACTGTTTCAGATTTTCAAAACACTCAATCAACAGAACTAAGGCATTACTATTGGAGATCCTCTGAGAACTAAGGCGGTGGGGCTGATGATAGTGTTTCCTAGGTTCTAGCATACCTTTTTTTATTGATGACAAAAGGAGGAGAAGAAAGATTTCAGAAAATCATACGCTTAGGAATTCAAGGGGAGCATGTTGAAGGGAAAGAAGCTTAGAGATTTTTTCAGCATTTGTATTCTTTTGAACAATTATTTTTTGTTTTAATTATTGCTCTGATATAATGTTTTTTTTGTACATTTGCTATATTCTAATATTTGTTCTAATACGATGTTTCTTTTGATACATGGTACATAAATATAGTCTATTTTTCAAGTGTTTGCTGCTATTTAAGCTGGCACTTATTCAAGCACTAATATATATCTTGCTCAGCTAATCATATATCTTGCTTATGATGTATGTTGTATAAGTCTTAAGCGCCTTTGATATGATCTATTATTTGCATGCTCTATACTTATCTACATCGGTATATTGTTTGTATGATTAGCTCTAGCATATATCTGTTAGGCTTTATTTTTACAAGGCTTTGATATGCTCTGTTACCTATATTGTTTAGTGCTCTGCTATGCATGCCATGTTACACGTTTCTAAAGTTTTTCTAATAAAACATATATGCTCGTTACACAAAATATAAAGTTCTCTCATTCTTACCACAAGTTCTAAAAAACATGTTCTATAAACTTGATCAGTTTTCTTCTAACTTCAAAAACTTCTTTCACGAGCTGTGATACAACTATGATTAATTTCTTTTGAGCTTTAGAAACTTCTTGTGTTTGCAAAGCTATATGTTGCATGGTTTTATTCACACAAACTACATCGTGTTTCAAAAATTCATTTGGATAAAGACATGCTGAGTATGGATTTAAGGTCAAGTTTATATATCACAAGTATTACTTACTTAATTCAAACACATGCATTTTCAACAAAGTCAAAATGACTAAAATTCAAGCTGTGTTTATTCAGAAAGTTTAAACGCTCATATTGTTTCTCAAATTTGCTCTGATACCTCTCAGAGAGCATTCTGATTAACTTCAGAAATCTTATTTAAAATAAAAAAGCTCTGATTTCAGTCACTTAAGGCAATAAAGCGTTTTTTATTTTAACTATATCATGTTTTGAGAAAGACTCTCTAAAAATCATATCATATGTTTGTTGAAAGAGATTTGAGTTATCAAGATCTATATCCTATTATATTTCTTTCAAAATCTCTTCAAAAGATTTTCTATAAATTGGTTTGTCATCATCAAAAAGGGGGAGATTGTTAGCTCCAGAACCTTTAGAAAGCTTTAATGCAAAATATTTTGAGTAATAACACAACCAATTTTGAGAAAATATTTTGAAGAAGGACTAATGTTTTCCTTCAATTTTTTGAAGCAACTAACAGGTCGTTACGTTAGCATAACATGGTTCTTAAAGTGAAAATATTTTCACAATACTTGTACAGACATGTTTAATCTCATTGAAAGAGAATGAAACTTAATGAAAGTGAAAAATATATCATGGAATGAACAAATATATGCTCAACGTATTGAAGAAAATTCTCAAGTACAAGGAACCAAGGCTCAAATCTTCAAAAAATAGCACGCAACTTCAGAAAGTATATTTCAAGTGAAGATTTCAATCCAACTCTGAAGCAAGTGTGTTCTACAACCTTCAATCATCATGATCGCAATCATATCATCATCTACAAGCTCTAATTGAATACTAAAAGATCAAAAAAATATCAAGGAACTATTATCTCACTTTAGAAAGCACGTTCACAGTGAAACGGTGCACTTTACAGGAAAAGAAGGAATTTTGAAATTCAAATTTAAAGTCAAAGCTAGTCAAGACATGACATGTCTTCTACCTACTTGGTCAACTATCCCAACTTCTAGAAGTAAAAGTTCAGAAACCTTATTTAGAAAGTAAAAACTAGTTTATAAAGGTGGCCATAGAAACCTCTATTTCACAACGGCTTCTGCAACTACTTTGACAGTGCTTAGCTATTCCTCTAGATTGCTTTTTCAAGACACAAAAGAAAGATCAACATGTGTCACTTGGACAATAGATCAAGGGCAATGGTCATAAATGCAGATCATCTATAAATAGAGATGCTATGCTTACAACTAAATAGAGTTTTGCAAAAATAAAGAGTTGAAACGCTTAAGAAATCTCTCCTCATATTTTCTCTAAAGACATTACTACTTGTAATTAGTTCCATCTTGTGAAAACCTTCTTTCTACATTCTTAGTAGATCATACATTCTTCCTAGGAAGAATCATAGAAAGAAGTCATTCAAGTTTCCAATCTATTATTGTTCGTCTTACAAAAACTTGAGTGTTAGTTAGTTTGAGTGTTCAAACCCAAACACAAACCTTTGTAACCCTATCTAGTAGTGATCATTGTGAGCTAGCTTGGAAAGGCTAAGCAAAGACTACTTGTAAGTGACAACAGAGTGCACTTGCTGGTCACTGTGTTAGCTTGGAGAAGCTGGTTAAAGACTAAGGTTATGACAACATAGTGTTCTTTCTAGTCACGTGTTAGCTTGGAGAGGCTGGTTAAAGACTACTTAGGTTGTGATAGTAAAGTGAGCTACTAGTCACTGGTAAGAGCTTTGGAAGGCTACAGTAAAGACTATCCAAGTTTTCGGTTAAGAAAAGATTTAGTGGAACTCAACGGTTATTGAGAACTGGATGGAGGTTGGCCAAAACGTATAAAACTTTTATGCAGGACCTTCTTCTCCTTCAACTCTCATTTATTTACTATCTTGTGCTTATTATTTTGTGTTTTCTGGAAAACTTGCTCTTACACGTTTTATTCTATATTCAGTTAGAAAATTACTTTCTAACATAACTAACACTGTTTTCGCTACACTTCAAGTTTAATACTTGATAGTAATTTGTTTAAGTTATGATAAAAAGAAGTGGTGGAAGAGAATGAGAGTGTGAGTGGGTGTTTGAGTGTTTATGCATGAAACAAAATCAAAATGGAAAATTGACTAGGGGAGGGCAACAATGGCCATATGGGTTTTGTAGGGTTAGTATAGGTTTGATTAGGGAAATTTTTAGGAAATGATAATTAGGTGTTTAGGAGACTTTAAGCTTGGGTTTAGGGATTTAATGGTTGCATAAATAAACTAATCTTGATTAATTCAAATTTTAAATACAAGCATGGTCCCTAATCTCAAGGAAATTCAAAAGTTACAAAGTAGTTTTGTCTCCTACTTTTACTTTTTTTTTTTTTGTCTCATAAAGCATTTTTTGTATCTTTCTCTCTATCTGTGATTAAGAATGAGATTAAGTTTCTTTAATCAATCATGGGCCTCAAGTAAATTTAAATAATTATTTTGACCCAATTAACTAGGGATAAAAATGGTAACTTTTCATAAAATCTCCTTAGGACTCATCTAAACATCATCTATCCCAAAAAATTTTTAACATACCCAACTCCTGGGTGATGACTAGGTTCAGTCATCACCTAATCCTACATTAAATTACCTTTAGAGTATTTTGGTAATTTGGCACATGAAAAAAATCAGGAATTTCAATTTTCATACCAATTACTATCTAAATCACATACAGTCCTCTTCAAACATTAAACTAATCCTTTGAGGATAGTAAGGACCGATTATCCTCGATTTCCTTGCAAAAATAATCTAGGGGCATTTTGATCATTTTGCATAGAAGGAAAAAATTGGGATGTTGTAGCTGACCTTTAAATTTTAAAGGTTTAAAGATAAATTTATAAAGGTGAGATTGGTAAAGTCCAAATTCCCTTTTTATTTGGACGAGTATGGGTTGGAGAGGTTTCCCTTGAATTAGCAACACAATATGTACTAAGATTTTGAGGATGGAGTATGGATCTCTCTATCAAATAAGGTAGTGATTGACTATCTAGAGGAAAGCATAAATTCGAGTCTCCCTTGTCCTGTGGTATCCTGTTAAAGTGGATAAAATAATCAAAAGCCCTCGCCCATAGGTAGTTTGTTTGAACTTTTGTGTTCTATTATTGATGGTTTGTTGTTGATATTTGTTGATGTTGTCTTGGTTTGTTTTTTATTTTGCAGTTAGATGGCTCCCAAGCTCACCTTAAAAGAATTGGCGCTTTTGTGGAGAAGAAGAGGGATATTGGGGTTGGCTATATGCTGTCAGTATCTTGGTAGGTTGAGCTCTAGCACTTAGTCAAACCCTACTCCCTCCAACCTCGAAAGCAGCCAAGGGTGAAGGT
Organism: Dalbergia oliveri; assembly: GCA_030441495.1. NCBI lineage: Eukaryota > Viridiplantae > Streptophyta > Magnoliopsida > Fabales > Fabaceae > Dalbergia > Dalbergia oliveri. Next base: position 20,895,173 of record JAMLFY010000003.1, read on the forward strand.
CCCTTAAGGGGATTCTAAGCCACTCTCGCCTTTGGCCTTAGTAGAGGTGCGAGAAGTGAAGGACTTCTTGAACTTTGTGAATGCCTCAAGCCTTTGGAACTAGGAGTTCCCCATTCCTTAATTCATTGAGCAATAGTTCAACCATGCCAAAGACTTAGCGATGTAGAGGAGGGCTGGGGTCCTTGGTCTCTAACGGCATCTTAAGATTTAGGTGTTCGATCTACTATGATCGCCTGGTTTCTGAAAATGAGTGCAAGGGTTTGTCGAGGAAATAAAAGCAATGAGGTCGGCATGGTCGAGCTTCGGAAGAGAAGCAGGATGTTAAGGAGTAGCTGGAGAAGGAAAGACGGGACTGGGAAAGTGCTAGAAAGATTTTCTAAGAGAAGGTCGCAACGTGATCACCCAGGCCAAGCTGGATGCTGAACTTGCTGAGCTCTAAAGCAAGGAGTTCAAGGGCGAGAACCGATGCTTGAAGGAGGAAGTCAAATCCTTGATGGGAGCTGTTGACCAGTACATGGCTAGTTTTGATTGAGCTCTCGATAAGTCTCACTTCTTCATTGGGATGTGAACCTTCCCTAGTGTGGACCCTTCAAAGAGATCATTGGGGGATGAGCTTATTGATACCTTACATCCAGAGGATGACACCTTTGCAATGCCGAGCGTAGGTTGGGGTAGGAACTCGAAGGACAGTTTGGTCTTGATTATGCTTCAGGGACATCTCGAATATAGGTTGTAACATCCTAACATTTAACCCAACACGCCTAGGACGTATTAAGATTAATTATTAGTTATTACTTCCTTTTAAAACTTGTTTGTAAAATTACTTAGTGGAAATACGGGTAAATTTTTTTTTTGAAATGGAATACGTAAAACAAAGTGCGAGCCATTGCGTACAACATAAATGAAACGTAAAGCGGAAGAGCAATAAAATAATGCAATAATAATAAGCAAGTAAGAACACCTCAATCATAAAAACACCCATCATAATATTAATTACCATAGTTTAGTACATAACTAAAAAGATAACATAAAGTCATACCCACATAAGAATGGGCAGAGTTTAGTACATGAAACATAAAGTACAAGAAAGAAAACAGGAAACATAAACTACTAATACATGGAAAAGCCCTCAAAAGATACTACCAGCTAAAAGCTACCTTCCCCTCTAAAAGCCTACAGAAGACGTCCTCGAACGGGGAGATGTAGCCGCAATACCGAAGCTCTCAGATGTGGCCCAATGAAGAGGGAGTGAGAGTATACGGATCGACAGAGCGACGTGGCCTCCTGCGAGGGCGCCTCTCAGGCGAACGTACATGCCTCATAGGCCTCAGCTGAAGACCGTGTCCTCGCTACCCCTACCACGGCCAAAGGCACTGAAGGGCGGAATCCTCCAAATAGGGATCGGCCGGATGAGTCCTCAGAGGTCCCTCCTGCAATGACATATGAGGGGCACATACTAGGATAGTCACGCACTCGAAGATGATGGTAGGGCACGCCGGTTCGCTCGTCACGGGTCGCGTCCTCTCAAAAATCAAATCATCGCCATGGGGGGTTGGGGTGAAGCAAAAGCTGGAGACCAGAAAAGCAAATGGGCGTCCCATGTATGCAAAATACGTACGGCACAACGACCCTCAAAATGGTAGGACTGATGATCAGGATCGTAGTGCACCTCCCATATGGGTATCAATGAAGATCACGAACGACACCATCACAGTCTAAAGATGTAACAGAAAGAGAAACACAGAGAGAGGGTGAGAATCTTGCTAAAGAATCTCAATAGGGAAATCCTCTATACTAGTGTCATCGTTTACGTCCCAGGAACCTTGGCTTTATTATAAAAAGGTTATACATGCAAAGGTTCATTATGAGGTTTTCATAAAGGATAATTATCCAAGGTCCGTGTCTTTTATGATGAATCTTAATGCATGTATGCAGCATAGCAGAACATGAATGCATGGCAATACTTAGCAGCAATAAAACATATCAATAACAATTAAATCACATATATGTGGCATGTAACTTCTCATGATCAACCTTTCGCTTTCATAAGCAAGATACTTCTCATCTTTTCTCATTTATCAAACTTGTAACATCATGATCTTTAAAACAATAGTAACCAACCCCCGATACTAGGCTATGAGCTCATACCTTAACTAGTCGTCACTAGTTCTTACTTATCCTCTTGATAAGTGAATCATAATCATAAAAAATAACAATCCCGACTCCTGAGTATGGGCAGGGGACCTAAGGAATCACCCATCATGGGACTTTCTTCCTTCTCTAAAATGCATCAGCTGGTTAAGACCAGTGACTTTGTCCGCTTTGGTAGGCTAATGTCAATGCCCTCACGGTTTTACCTTCTCATCACCGTAGCAGGAGAAGTACGTCTCAGTTGCAAAACGCATCATCTAGTTAAGACCAGTGACATTGTCCGCTTCGGTATGGCCCACGACCATACCCTCCACTTTTTCCTCACGTAGCAGGAGAAATGCGTCTCGGCATGTCACATATAAAATCTTTCTTTTCAAAACTTTCTCAAGTCCCTCAAATTTGACGGAAATTCAGCATAACGACTACACTCCGAATTTCCTCAAATTTGAGTCATGCCACATAACTCAATCACACATATCATTCTCATGAAACTTTCTCAATTAAATAAATCTCTAATATGCAGGAGCATACTCTTCTATCTCATTCATATTTCAAAATCTCATGCATCTCAAACATGGCATAACACATCATCACAACAACATGCCACAAATACACATATAGTCTCATGCTCATGATATTAACATATCCACATCATTATGAGTATACCTACTCGGTCTCATGCTCACATCACACCTCCTATCTCATGGTGTCTTATGCTTTGGCCCTTACGGGTCTTACACTTGTGTTCCAATTATCCTAACATTCAATATGGATTTTTATAACACCTAAGGGATCATTACCTATAATTTTCTCTAATGTTTATGCTCCATAATATAACCAAACAGCTCTAGCTATTTTGGGCAGAATTTTGCCTTATGATTACGGGGTCCTAGAATCTCCGTCTTGACCTCTTTCTAAGTTCCGTCTTCGCCTAAGGCTCTATAATCAACTTCTAAACCAATTATGAGGGATTCCTACACATATCCACTAATTATAAACCATTTTTCTTAAGTTCAATTATGCTGGAACAGAATTACAAATTTGTGCATCTAAGTGTTCTAGAATTCACATTTTAAATCCTTTTTAGTTACTTGTTCTTTCCTAACTTCCCTAAATCGTTCCTTGCTTCACTCAAACATAATTTTACACATTTTAACACCATAAAACAGAATTCATACAGTGGCCAAACACCAAGAGCAGAACCGAAAACATAAGCTTCATAGAATCACATAATCTCATGATTTAAATGCATATAAGTTGCTAGTTTCTCTTGGAATCATTTTAGAACTCAAAACTCTTTTAGAAACCAATTAATCTCATTGAAATCACATAAATGTGTGCTAGGTCAGTAGCTAAATTATTTAGCTCAAGGAATAGATTTAAAACATAAAACTTTGTTCATAAAGTTCCTTGAGTACACCTAAGCTTAGAAAAATTCCAAGACTTAGACTATGGGCACTTATGATTAGATGAACTCATCCAAGTCCATCATCATCATCACAAGGCCGAAATGGCATCCTTGAAATGCCTCCATTTTCTAAAACTTTATGCAAGATACTTGGGCAAGTCTTTGAGCTCTAGGATATTTAAGTGATGGCATAAACTTAAACATGATATGCACTTATTTTATTCTTCATTAGAAAGTAAAGTGAGAGCATAAAATAAATATGAGATGCAACCTTATTATTATCTTTAAAGATTAAGTGATGACTTGAAATATAAACATGAAATGCAAGCTTGGAATTTAAACATGATAATGCAAGTCCATTTAATTATTCTTGAGAGTTTAGTGATGACATCAAAATAAACATGCTATGCAAGGCATAAACTTAAACATGTGTGCAACTCATTTTATCTTAACTAGAGCTCTTACAAGACTTTAAAGGAACATTACAACCTTAACCCAATATGTATCTTAACAACATAAAGTGAGCTTTAGAGTTCTTAGCACCAAGACTTCAAAGAAGTCCTTGGTTTTGAACTTCATCATCAAGCTCAAGAAAATAGACACAAAGCTCAACACTTTGTCTAAACAAAATACAAGAACTAAGTCATATTCTTTATTTTATTGCTCATGGGCTTCAATCTAGAGTAAAACTCTTAGAACGGCCGACCAACTTTAAGGTTGGCAAGGGTAAGGAAAAATCAAAAATATAAACAAGAACAAGGAAGGAAAACACAAGTATGTATGGTCCAAGACCAAGTTGTTTCAAGCTTTAGAGGTTTCTCACATGACAACAACAAGCCATTATCTTGAAACCTCATCATCAAGCTAAAGTTTTTCCCATGAAAAGGCCTCATGGCTGAAAAGAAAAAGGAAGAGGAAAAAAGTTTTGAACCAAGAGAAAACTAGAACTTTTCTTGAAGAAAACAAGTAAAAACTTGAAAACAAACCCCTACCTAAGGAAGTCTTTGAAAGGAAGAAAGAAAGCTTGATTCTTGAAAGTTGAGAAGACAAAATCTTCTCTTGAAGGAGGAGGAGGATTCGGCCAAGGGGGAAAGCCAAGGAAGATGATTTTTCCTTGAGTTTGTAAGCTTGGAAATGGAAAGTTTGAGTGTTTAAGAGATGGTTTGAGGTGAAGGAGTGGTGGTTTATGGTTGTTTGTGGTGGTTTGTGTGGTGGAAAGGTTCTTTGAGAGGAAGAAGAGGATAAACAAGATGAAGAGAAATTTGAGAGGAAATGCAAGAAAGTGCAAGAAAACTAAACTTGGCAAATGATCTAAAGTGTAACCAAGTTCTTCCAAGCTTGGTATTTATAGAAATTTTGCAACATGGAGGCTGACAAAGGGAAGAAGGCCGACGGTCTTCATGGCCAAAGGGAGAGGAAAATATCTCTTTGATTGGCATGGGCTAGGCATGGACAAAGCATGGTGAGGTATGGCTTGAGGTATGGCCTTTGGAGTGAAATAAAAATCAACATGTGACACTTTTCTTGGGGTGAGAATTCGGCCAACTTGCAGCCAAGGGGGAGGAGATTTGTTCATGTAATTGTGGTTTAATGATGTGTTTAGGTGTTTCTTTGATTAAGGTTTTGATTAGGAGTTTGTAAGAAAGTGTTTAGGTGAGGTAATTGGCTAATTAAGGTTGTCAAGACTTGATTAGGAGGGTAATCTTGCTAGATTAACAATTTAAAATCATTCTTTTAGTCAAATGAGGTATGGGCACAATTCCTTAATTTAAGGAATTGGAGAGAAAATATTATTCAAGATTCCATGACTAGGAATCTTGAATTAAAGAATGTAATTAGAGTTTAACTAAGCAATCTTAGGTTCTAATTAACCTTAATAAATTATTTTGACTCTAGATTAATTATCGAAATAAATTAATCTTCGATTAGAGCCTAATATTGCTTAGGTTTGCTTAATTACGTCATTAGGCTCATTGTACACTGTTCTAGGGGCAAAATGGTAATTTTACACTAAAACTGCTCGGACCTTCCTGACTTAACATCAAATACCACTCAAAAACATCATTCCAAACTTTGGAAAAGTTCCGGGCTCAAACGGCACCTTTTACCCGTAAAACATTGTAAGGGTATTTTGGTCATTTTGAGCTGAAAGTTTAAAACGAGATTTTCACCTCGGATATCAAATGTAACAGATATAATCCCCTTCAAACATTGACTTGACTCATTCGAGGACTGCCTGGCTGTCCTCGAATTCCAAGTAAAAATGACCTCAAGGGCATTTTGGTCATTTACTCAATACAAAAAAATCAGGCGTTACATAGGTTCAAGCACAAATTATTTTCACATCTTAGCCTACTCAGGATAGCTCAGGAAATATGCTCGACCAAAGCCCGATCTTTATTTGTGCTTCGGGTATAGCTCGGAATATAGGTCTAAGAATCATTTGCACACTTAGCCTTAGGACAACACAGGAAGTGGGCTGGATGACCAAGACTTTATTTGTGCTTTGAGGATAATTCAAATGTGGATCCATGGTGGCTCGATTTGCATATGGTGTTTGTGTAACATCCTCCCAAGTGCTATGTCATCCTTAAGTAATGACATTATACTTAGGAGTTGTTACTTATAAATTAGCGGACCTTTCTTAGTTGTCTATGGCAAGAGTGATCAAGTCGAATTATGTAGCTCATGGTTCTATCAAAATATACAGCAAGGAAACAAAATATTTATTTAGTATACGTCAAGTACAAAAGGGAGCTCTTCTATGAGCTTTAGTACACATCTGTTCCTTACTATATTTTAGATACATATACATATCTAAGTACAACAGATAAAGTCTCCACTACTAAGCTCCAGAAATTCCAATTCAGTCTTTCTTGTAAGGCTTCACTATCCTCTGAATTAACCTGGAAACGACACGGAAACAAACACATAGGGGTGAGAATTCTAAAATTCTCAGTAGGGCATCCCCAAAACATATAATGAAACTCATGTCATCGTTATCGTCCAGCCACTTCGGTTTATTAGTAAAATTGTGAGCATGCAACATATATCAAAGGTTCATTTTAAAGTTCAAAAGTCATTCTTCCGAAGTGGATTTATTTTAATTACTCCATCACTCAGTATACATATGTCATACTACTCAACATCATAATAATTCATTTTCAACTTTACGTGCCTTCGGACATCGAAGGGGACCTTTTCTTGCCCTTTTTAGACTAAAGGGGACCTCTCCCGTGCCCTTTACACATTCAGGGACTTGTCCCGTGCCCTATACGCATTTAGGGGACCTTTTCGTGCCCTCTATAGACTAAAGGGGACCTTCCCGTGCCCTTTACACCTTCATGGGACTTGTTCTCCACTTGATACATACTCCAACCTCAAGCTTACATTACTACATACACTAGCATAGTTTCTAAATTTCATAACGTTTCGACCCTATATATATACAGTCAATCACAAGTGATTCCCATTCACTCCCCATAAATCAATTGTTAATGTCACTAACATGCATTCATATACATCATACTTGAACTAGAGTTCACTTGACTCCTAGATCAAGAGTTTAATTCATTTTCAATACAAGGACAGCATTTGGCAGAATTCAGGGTTACGGAGAATGATTTAGTTCACAAATCAAACAATCAATTTAAAGGCTGTGAAAATTCCCTGAGGTACCTCAATATGTCCAAAAAACTCCATAAAAATTTCAAAAAAAAAGGAGCTCTCTAACTCCTTCAATAAATTGTACAAATTCAGTGGTTAGGGACCACCAATTCACAGCTTAGACCAGAGTTCTCATAATTTTTAACCCTAGAAAATAATTGACTAAATTCAAAACAAAAATCAAGGTTGAACTTCATGATGTGATAAACACTCTGTAAAAATTTCAAAGGAAAAATCAATCGTTTACTATGTTAAACAAATTGGCAAACTTCATAGCTTTAGTTCCACAGATCCAGGCAGCATAGACACACTTTTAGTTCTTGATTTTTTTAAAGCATTAGGAGTCAAATTCAGAGCCCAAGAAAATTTGTGGGACTATCCTAGGATGTTGGCTTTAACATATATTTTTTATAGCTCATGAAAATGCCCACAATAATGCCAGAAAATTCGTGAACAATCCCTGCCCAGAAGAATTCCGAAAATCCAGCAGCATAGTTCAAAATTCCTTTTGACAAAAATGATTTCTAATATCATCCAAACACCACACCAAAATTAATACATAAATATTCATATGCTATCAACCAATGAAACCAAAAATATCAGGCTCAATCAAATCATAAATTTCCAGAGCAAATTTGAAAGAAAAGTGGATGAGTAAGGCCCTACTTGACTCTTTGAAGCTTAAACTCTTGTTCTTAACTTTGCTCAAGGATCCTCCACCAATTTCTTGATCTAACCCTCTCTCTAATCCTCTTACAACACTGTAAATAACAGCTAACTTGATGCTATGGTGAGATAAGGGTTGTGTAATAAGGAATTGATTCAAGTTTTCAAGAGGTAAATTTGTGTTTGTGACAAAACATATGGATGTTTGATGTTGTGGCTTAGTGTTCTTAGTATTTTTTTTTTTTTTTTGAAGAAGAAAAAGATGGAAGAATGGCTGAATGGAGTTCTGGCTGAGACTTAAGGAAGAAGAAATGATGAATTTTGATTTATTTTCTTTTCATTTGAAGATAATGCATACATTAATGAATTATGCAATGTGTTTCTTGAGGATAATTTTGTGCAATTTTGTAACATCCTCATTGGCTCATAGAAAAGGGCAATGGTGTGGCCTATTTTAAGCCACACACTTGTCATATTATGTGTCTAATTTGCACTACAAATTTCATATAATGTAAGAAACTACACACGTAATTTAACCAACAGGTAAAATACCATATCCGTAAAATAGATGTTTCTGAAAATAAATTCCAGGTCTAAAATTCTTATTTCTAACATTTTCTAACCTCAATCCTATATTTTCTCAGTCCGGGCATTTCCTGTCTACTGGGTTATGACGGGCCTGCGGGGCCCACAAGATTACTATTCACCGGCCAAAATTTTTTTTTTTTGCCAGGTCCGTTGGGCCACCCTCATCATTACTATACTATTAGATTTTTGAAATTACGAATAACAAAGCTCAAATTAATTTTTAAATAATTTTCTGGGTGTTACAGTTTGTGTGAAGAGGACCTATTTGCATAAAAACACGGAAAAGTAAAGTTGCAAAGACATAATGTATTATTGAAATATGAAATAAAGATTATATTATTGTTTACCTATGTGCCACTGAGATATTTAGCTTACACACAATCATGTTTGTTAAAGCCTTTGTTAGTAAAACCCAGGGATAAAACCCATGTAAAGGTACATGAGTGCACCCATCATGTGTGATTTAAGGTGCTATCTTCTGGCTATAGTATCTTCTTTGGGATGCGATATTCTACGTCCTTTGTAGTTCATGGCCAGATAGTTCAACAATCTTGTAGATTCCTCAGCGACGTTTCCTGTAACTCAAAATGGCTTATCCTAGTTTGATGCTAACTTTCTTTCTCTTGGAGGTTCTCTCTGGGATTTTACTTTCCTTAGGACTATGTCACGACTTGGAATGTTCTAGGTGGAGCTTTCGTTGTATGCTTATGCAACCCATTGCTCAGTTTCCTGTTCCGATACCTGCCTAGTTCCTTGTCTTCTTCAATGAGGTCTAGCTCGGATCTCTGATTTTCCAGGTCTTTTTGTTCAGCAAAGGTTCTCTGAATGCTAGGCTGAGCTACTTCAACTAAAAGCATTGCCTCGCTATCAAAGATGAACCTAGGGTGTCTCTTTTGTCGATGACTAGGCAGTGATGTAATATCCCCCATAAGATTTTCGAGAGTTCTTTGGTCTAGAACCCCTTGGCTTTTTCCAATTTCTTTTTCAAACGTTTAAGGATTATCTTGTTGGTGGCTTCAACTAGGTTGTTGGTATGAGGGTGCTTGACCGAGGTGAAGATATGCGTGATATAGAGGTTATCACAAAGTTCCTTCAACCTTTAGTTTGTGAATTAAGTGCTATTGTCAGATCCAACTCTCGATGGAGGCCAAATCTACATATTATTCTTTACCAAATTAATTTTCTAATTTTCTCAGTTATAATGGAAGCCAACGGCTTGGCTTTGATCCACTTTGTAAAGTAGTCAACAGCCACTACCAAGTATTTGAGCAGTCTTGGTGCTAGGGGAAATGGGTTGAGGAGGTCGATTCTCCATTTGTGGAAAGGCAAGTTGGCTTTTGAGAAGTGTAGGGTTTCGGGTGCTTCTAAGAGACTTCGAAAAACATTTGGCATTTGTCACACTTGTGTACGAAGTTTGTGCAATCTATCATCATGGTTGGTCAAAAGTAACCTGTCCACAATATCCTAAAGTGAGAGCTCGGCCATTGATGTGGTTACCGCATACTCCTTCATGAACTTTGGTCATGGCATTGTCGACTTCACGAGAAAGTCTCAAAGGTCTTCATCAATGTCTTGACTAGTGCTACATACTTCTCAAGAAGGGTGTCTCGAGCGACGAAAGTGTCGTTGACTTGTCCAATGACAAGTGGGGAGCTGGCTTTTACTTCGAGTTAGTGGGCGTAGGCTTCTTGTACGAGCTTGAGTCTGGCAATGAGGACCTTATATTCAGCTTGGTTTTTGCTAGCCTTTAACTGGAATTGGAGACATTGCTCAATGATTATTCCTTTGCCGTTTTCTAAAGTGATACTAGCTTTGCTACCTCTGCCATTGGATGCTCCATCTACATGGAGTGTCCAAGAGCCAAGTTCTTGTAGTGACTAGGCGGTAAGCTCCTGGTGAAGTTAGCAAAAGTCTTGGCTTTGATTAGTCCCCTTGGTTGATATTTGAGGTTGAATTCAGAGTCGACTGACCATGAAATCATCCGTCCTACGAGCTCAAGCTTGACTGGTGTTTGCCATATAGGCTGCTTGGTTCTAGTCCAGTATGTAATGCCTGGTGATGAGGCAAGGAGTATCGTCGATGCAAAAGGCATGGACAAGGAGCGGCTCCTAGCAAGGCTCTAAGCAGAGGGGTGTATGAATGAACTGATTACACACCAAATAAAAAGGATCTTGACGTTGTATAGGTATGGGACTCTACATGAGGATGACTTATATGAATTGATTTGTACTACCTATATCAATAAGATGCATCTTCTTTTGGTAGCCCATCACTAAAGAACTCCATGGTTAAGCATGCTTGACTTGGAGTAATTTTGGAATGGGTGACCTCTTGGGAAGTTTTCTAGGAAGTATGTGAGTGAGGACAAAGCACGTGAAAAGACCTGTGTTGGTTTGTGGGGAAGTCGTCAATCCATAAAGTATCAAAGGATGTTACAAATGGTATCAGTGTGCACCTCTCCAAGGACAGTGTAGTTTGGGGACGAACCAAGTGGAAGCTAGTGGGCATGTAATGCCGATGATGAGGCAAGGAGTGATCGCCGATGCAAGAAGGCATGGACAAAGAGCGGCTCCTAGCAAGGCTTCTAAGCGGAGGGGTGCATGAATGAACTGATTACACACCAGAATAAGAAGGATCCTGAGGCTATATAGGTATGAGACTATACAGTTGAGGATGACTTATATGAATTGATTTGTACTACCTATACCAACAAGATGCATCTTCTTTTCAGAGCCCATTACTAAAGAACTCCATGGTTAAGCATGCTTGACTTGGAGAAATTTTGGGATGGGTGACCTCCTGGGAAGTTTTTCAGGAAGTGTGTTGAGAACAAAGCACACTGAAAGACCCATGTTGGTTTGTGGCATAAGTCATCAATCAATAAAGTAGCAAGGGATGTTACATGTAACACCCTAATAATTAACCCAATACACCTAGGAGGATTTGATTAATTACTAGACTTTACTCTTTGCTTCAGTTCCTTAATCATGCTTTGAAAATACTTAGTGAAATTACGAGCCATTTTTTTTTAAACATAATTGAAAACGTGAGTCGCGCTAACGTGAATGATTTAGCAAAATTTAAAAGACACATAGGAATTTACAAACATCACATCATAATATATTGGCTCCATCATCCAAGCATCCATAATTACATATCATATAGATATTTTGCCTACCAAGAGAATAAGACTAAGTGTAGGCAATCTAATAAAACATAAATAATATATGGATGGAAGGACATCCATTAATGGCACCTAGTAATAACACTCTAGGGATAGGGATAGATATCTGAAATATACGAGTGAAACTAGAGGATTCAAGTTCAACTCCCTGAGCCTCAATGTGATTCACGAACGCTTCCTTCTTTTTAAGACGAGATGGAAAGAAAAATAGAGGAGTGAGAAACTTATAAAAAGAATCTCAGGGGTACTCACCTCATGATGCATTGTGTCATCATCATCGTCCCCAGGAACCTCGGGTTATTATGAAATAGTGAGCATGCTAAGATTGATTTATTAAGTTCGAAAATATACTTTACCGAGGTTCGTCGGTTTTAATCATGCGTCTTATAATGCATCATAAACTTAGCATGTCATGTTTATAATGAACTTTTCCTTTCATATATAATAACATAGTTATGCATAAAATCACATCATATTCCTCATCATCATTTCATAATACTATGCATAGCAAGAATATCATATTTCTCATCATCATCTCATAAATACTATGCATAGTAGAACATCATATTCACATAATGCATTTACTTAGTTTCTTAGGTGACTTAAAGTTACTTTCATCATCATTTTCCTGGCCACCCTATACTCCACCCTTTTGGGAGTAATCTAGGTTATGAGCTCATACCTTGCTAGTCGTCACCACATACTTATCCCTTTTGATAAGTAAAATTCCGTCTCTACCCTTTTGAGAGAACAGACTAGGGGCAAGAATCACCTTTTCACCGCCTATAGTTTGATGGGTCCAAAGGATCATTTTCTCATATATTTTGAGTCACCTTTAAGTCTTTGCATGTTATATCATAATACAATTCTTCATTCATAATCATCATAATATTTTCTCATTTATAGTCTTATGCCGAAATAATATATACCAACTGTAATCATGCATCTAGGAGATTCCAGGAAAGAGAGGTGGGTCACAATGGACACGCTTAAATACCAAATCTTCCTTAGCCAGAATCTTTCCAAATTGCACTCTTACAGTAATACACTTTCTTCCAGGACAGAATATGTCTTTATTTCATGCATAAGTTTTCATTGTTTGCAACAGCAACTATAACATGCAAGCTAGGAATCATTCAGTGGCATCAAATACTTAACAAGCATCAATTCACTTTATAGACTTATCACTTAAAACATCAAAGAGGCATCATCATAAATCCTTATCGAAAACTCTTAAATAACCGAAACTCTAGAATCGGGCAACCTTAATTATTGAACTAATTAATTATGCATCTAAGGGATTTATTACCATCATTACCACTAATTATAAGCCTTAGGAACATTATTAGACTATATGGCAGCATAGGCAGTAAGTCATTTTAAGGTTTTACGTGTAGAAGTTGCGTTTTTAACCCTTCTCGTTAATTTTTTCCTACGATGCCAAAATTAATTACTAACCCAATTATGAATCATTCTCCCTTATCTAAACATAATAAAATCTGGTTCTTAAGGCCACTAAAGGTTCTGGACAGATTGCATAAATTTCATTATCTAGAGTTCTAGAAATCTTGCTTTACGGTTGTTTTATATAGCTAGTTTCTCTTTTAACTTGCATATAATTGTTCCCTCATCAATAAACATAATAATCACAACTTTAAACATATTAAATCATCATCATACATTGGTAATAAACTCAGATTAGAAGCAATCATGAACCTCATATAATTGTATAAAATCACATTTTAAGTGAACATAAAATATTAGTTTCCTGTAGAATCCTTGCAAAGCTTTAAAACTCTTTTAGAAACTAATTCTTTTTGAAAGAATCTTCATAATTAAAATTCTCACTTAAGATAAAAGGAGCAAGTCTTGAGCTTAAGAGATTTATGTGATATCTTAGAATCATAAACATGCTATGCAACCTCATTTTAATCTTGTCATTATAAGGTGATAACTTGGAATTATAAACATGATATGCAAATCCATTTCTTTATCTTTAAGATTTAAGGTGATGACTTGAAAATTAAACATGATGCAAGAACTTGAAATATAAACATGATGCAAGAAGCTAGCGGCGTAGTCCCATAGGAAGTGGAGGGAGAAGAGAATCTTAGAAAGGGAGCGCGGTAATCGCACTTGACCGGTGGAAGGAGAATTATTATTACATCTTTTTAAGCTCAAATCTCAAGACTTCTTAAAGAATAAATTCTTTAACTCCAATAATCTTATTGAAATGGGCTTTAAAGTTCTTATTTCTTTGCTTGTAATATTTTGACAAGTCTTTGAGCTCTAGGATCTTTAGGTGATGACATAAAAATAAACATGCCATGCATTGATTCTTTTAGCCATTATAAAATAAAGTGAGAGCATAAAATAAATATGAGATGCAACCTTTTATTATCTTTAGAGATTAAGTGACAACTTGAAATATAAACATGATGCAAGCTTGGAAATTTAAACATGAGAATGCAAGTTCATTTATTCATTCTTGAGAATTTAGTGATGACATAGAAAGTAAACATGGTTATGCAAGGCATAAACTTAAACATGGATGCAAGTTCATTTGATTTCTTTACTAGAGCTCCTTCAAGACTTTATAGAAATACAAATTCAATATATATATCTTAACAAGACAAAGTGAGAAATACATCTTTCAAATTCTAAACTCAAGATCATAAAAACATCATAAAAATATTATTCTTTAAAGTTTTGCATCAAGTGGAACTTTCAAGCTTTAGAGGCCTAACTTCTGATGGATTCACAACCCACCTTCAAGGTCCTCATCATCAAGCCATCATCTTAGTCCCACCTAGGCCATATGGCCGAATTGTTCAAAGAAAAGGAAGAAGAAAACCAAATGGAAAAACTAGAGAAAATCCATGAAATCATCATTTTGAACCAAGAACAACACTTAGCAAAACATAGAAATAAATTTAGAAACTACTCCCTACCTAATCTGATTTGAAGGAAAGGAAGAGAACTTGGTTTCTTGGAGTGAAATGAAAGAAAATATTCTTGAAAACTTGAAGAAAGAATTCAGCCAAGAGGAGGAGGAAATGAGAGCTTTTGGTGCTCCTAAAACTAGAATTTGTGTAAGTTATGAGCAAGACTTCCAAGGCTCCTCAAGTATGCATATTTATAGAGGAATTCAAGCTCATGTATGACAAGAGGAGGAGGCATAATTTTCGGATTTTTCATGGGGAACAAAGGAAAATCATTTCTTGTTTAAGGCATGTTTTATGCCATGTTTTAGGGAATTTTTTGGCATTTTGTTTTAGTGCATTATCTTGCAATAATTCTAATGATTATGGCTGATTATGGCTGAATTATTTCGTGCATTACAGCCTCATGGAAGAGGGTTTTGTGTGTTCCATGTATTATTTAGGTGTAGGCAAGGTATTCATGCAATTTAGAGAATTTACGGTTAAGGGTTTAAGTGAATTACTAAGCAATTTGGGTGTTTTAAGCAATTTTAGGTTCTAATCAATCTAAATAAATAATTTTGACTCTAGATTAGTAATTAGAATTTAATAAGCTTTAATTTGAGCCTAATATTGCTTAGGTTTCGTTAGAAATCAAAAATCTCAAAATTTGTAAACTGCACAAAGAGGGGCAAAACGGTCATTTTACTTAAAAATTGCCCAGACCACTCGAGCTTAACCAATGGTTAATCATGGCTTAAAAACACCTTTTAACACATTTTAGTGAGGTTCGGGCTTAGCGGCATGCAATTTGTTAAAAAAACCGTAAGGGCGTTTTGGTCATTTTGCGTCGAAGCTCAAAATTAGGATTTTTCTCCTCTATTAACACACATAACACAAACAATCCCTTATTAACATCAAAACATCCCCTTGAGGATGGGTGGGGCCCACGATCCTCATTTTCTGAGTAAAATAACCTCAGGGCATTTTGGTCATTTTACACGTACAGAAAATTAGGTTTGCAATACTTGCACGAATTGCTCCTAACTTCTCTTCTAACGTTATATTCCTTTATTAAGGGTTGTTTGGTCTCAAATTTTATATAATATTTACCTACGGTAATTTGGTAATTCCTAATGACAGTAAAAATTAATAGGAAAATTGGGCGTTACATTACACAATACATATATCTTGTTACCTTGAATAAATTTTTTTTGTTTGGTTCTATATGTAAAATATATTCATTATCTTAATTTTTAAAATAATTGTAAACAATCTTTCAAAAGCTTAACAACATTTAAATATTTTTTCCATGTCATGTTATCTGTGCCAATTTTTTTTTAAATAAGGAGTAAAATAAATGAAGAATAAAAACAATTTTTTCCTCTTGCAATAGGCAAGTTGTTGCACGTATGCAAGTTGCATGTTCTTACATTCTTATAAGTGATAGATTCCTAATAGAGAAATAAAAACTTAAAAGGCTTATGTTGCTGCTCTGGCTCAAGGTAGAAGGTACGCTAGCATATAGATTGAGAATCATCTGCCTTTGCCTATCATTGGGTAGGTATATATGTTGGCTTGGGCATTACGAGGGGATCGTGTGACATTCATGGGGCAATTGTGATTGGGGCTATACCACGGAATTGTAGGTTCGAATCTATCTAGCGAGACACATGGGATGATTAGTGGGTTAGATGGGCTGGATAGAGGGAAGAAGGGCGGTGTCCATTTCCATGCATTGGGTTAGCACTAGTTGGGCTAGATGAAAAATACATGTGGCCCTAGCGGGTCAAGGAGATTTGGGTATATGGGCTTGAGGTGCAGGGGTGTGGGTTAGGCTAGTATCAACAAGCCCACAAGCCCTTAGTCTCGAGGCCCGAAGGTCAGAGACTTAGGGCAATGTCAGAAAGCAAGGGTTAGGCTATGTCAACTGGTCAGGATAAATATAATTTTAATCATTGAAAAATTTTAATTTTGGTCCCTAAAATATTTTTGTTTGATTTGGGCTTAACATTTTTAAAACTATATGGTTAATTGGTTTTAGTTTTGGTCAAATATGATTGTTGTTAGAAATTGTGTATGATTAAATGACCAAACGCTCTAGTAGTCAAATCAGCATTTAACATATATAGTCTAACGATATTAGCCATACAACTTCTTTTCTCTATTTTTTCCTATGCCCTTCGCTTGTGGAGTGTTGTTTAGGGGCTACCATTTTTCTTTCATGGTGGCAGCCCATATTTTCTTTTTTTTCTTCTTTAAGTTTTTTGCTTTTTTTTTATTTTGTTCCCTTTGTGGATGTCTTTTTTTGTCCACTTTATAGGTACTTTTTTGTCCCTTTGTGGAGTTTTTGTTCCATTTTATAGGTGTTTTGCTTCTTTTTTTCATGATGTTACAGATATAAAGATGTTTAAATCTACTTTGGAATAAGGTGTAATAAATTTGTCAAGCTCTAGGACTTTTGTGTTCATCTCAATGAGAAGATGTTTTAAGATCAATAGTCTTCGGTGAGGAGCAAAACCATAGATTGTTGGTTGGTTCTGAATCCATAATGTAATTGTTTCTAATTCAATCTAGATTTAAAGTATTTTTTTTATTCATTCATGTCGTTAGTGTTGGAATAATTTTGTGAATTGAAATAAATCAATGTTAAATTTATTTTGGAACCAAATTAATTTGATTTCAAAATAATAAGAGTGTATTGTTTAAGCCCAATAATTTGTGATTATTATTAGTATTGGGCTAATTATCATTAAGCAACGCTATTATGGGCATGTTTATGGGTCTTTGTGTATGGCCTATCACTTTATTGACACATAAGAGAGCCTCCTAGCCATATATATGGGCTACATGATTTTCCCATTGATACCATGATGCAAAAAACCTAATTTTGAATAGAAGCAGGAAATCTCCTAAAATCCTATTGTTGGTTTCATCTCACTTTCTCTATGTCCTCCTGATAGTTCAAGAGAAAAGGATTTGTGGAAATTGATTCCATGAGATTCATCTTCTTCAATCATTATAGGTAAACCAATACCCAATTCTCTATTGTTAATGTCATTATTGTTCAACATGCCAGTAAGAATTAAATAGATCATTGGGACAGAAATTTAATCTTTCATTTATATCACGATATATTTAAATTCCTATAGTTAGACTTTTCGAAATTTTTTTCACATGAAAAAAAAAGATAGTCTTTTGGGACTAAAACCAAAAGGTTTTATGAATGCTTGAAACAAAAGAAAGCAATTTTTGGGAACTAAAGTCAAAATTCACTTATTTTCAAAGAAAGAACATATTTAAATGAATTTAAACAACAAAAATAATAAAATATTGATAAGTTTATATCATATTATTATAAAAAAAACACGTGAATATTGATGTGAGCGTAACTCATGGAATATTATTATATACATCTTGATGCTCGGTGGAATGCTAATTATATACCAAATCCGGTGAAATCTTTTAAGAAATGAATATGATAATGACTATATTTTAATTTGCTTCATTTGGAAGATAACAACTTTGAATGATTTAATTAGATATATGTATGTAAACTTTAATTTTAACATTACACTATATACAAACGGAAATAAAAATATGTTTTAATTGTATACATTATCATGGTAAAGTAATTTAATTAATACTATTGTCATTATTTCAAAAATTTTAAGTTCATTCAATCTCATTTCCGCATGTCAATTATTGAATTTTTAATGGCCAACACTATAATTTATGTCTCGACAATATAAACCTTATATATTGTTTGCTATATAAACTTGGAATCTGTTAAATCATGATAATTAAGTGCCTATCACTATAATAGTTCTCATGATTGAGGATTTCTTGAACTTTTATTGATCAATAGGATAAAATAATTTTATATTGTGTATACATAAAAATTATCCTCTACATAAAAATGTACAATTTTTAAACTATTGACAGTTTTAAAATTTTATTTTTAAATATATTCTTATTATGTATTTGTATTTACATGACTTTTCAAAAAATAAATGTGTAATGAGGCAAGGAGTGATTATCAAGAACGATGCAAAGGTATTACAAGAAGAATAAAGGAAGAAAGTGTGTATGAATGCTGGTATAACCATATATAAATAATTGAGATTGAAAGTTAATTAATAATAATTAATACTCACATATTCATTTAAAAAATTCATATCAATAATATGTTTTAATCTTGATAATTCATATAAGATCTAAATGGTTAAATATTAACTAATTTTCACTCTTACAATAATTTTCTCTCTCGCTTGAGTTGCTCCATGTGATCAAGGGAATATATAATTAACTAATAATTCATTAATAAAATAAAATCATTTTTAATATTGTCGCATTATATATGTTTGATAGGTTAGTTTTGAATATTCAAATCCCTCGTCTGTCTGCGAATTGAAAGATGATTGAACAGAACATGGACAATCAGCGGTCAGCAACTAATCTATTTGTGCGGAAGCAAAAGTTATAGTATAAGATAATAAGATATATAGATTTAGATATATTGAGATGACTCATACAACTGATATTAAAGACTGATTAATTCTCTTACAAGTTACAACAATCTAGCATGCATAATACTAATTTAAGGATGCCGACCTCTTTTGTAAATTATTTTTGCAACGTCCAGGGGCACTGAAAAGACGATGTTGGTTTGTGATAATCATAAATAATAAATAGCAAGGGATTTGGAAATATCTTTTACCTTGTAAATTTTTTTTTTTTTGTGGTCTATGTAAAAAATATTATTATCTTAATTAGGAAATGGTGGAAACTAATCTTTAAAAGCTTATACAACGTATAAAATACCCTTTCCTGCTTATTATGCAAATTTGTTTATAACTTCAATAAATATTTAATTTTCCCTTAAATAATCACAATTATGTACAAACATAAAATAAAATAAAATAAAATTAGAACAAGGAATAAAAATTAAATGAGAACACAATTTAAAAAAAAAATTAATTGATTGGCTTGCTAGTTGTTTGCATTACAAGGGACGTGTGACATTTGGTGCAATTGTCTGGGGAAAAAAGGTTCTATCTTGATGATGATTTTAATTAAAAAGAATAGAAATGTGTTGATTGATTTTTTATTTTTGAAAAGGATTTTATGAAGAAATTAAAATCCATTTCAAAGATTTTATATTTAGGTGATGTGTAACTATACAATAAACCCTTACATTCTTATGAAACTTGAGGATGATCAATCAAAATCAAAGTTGTTGCGTGGATTGAATATTATTTTATTTTATTTTATTTTTGACAAGCTCTAATTTTAATTGGATTTGATAAAACAAAATTAAAATTATAAACACAATTAATTTAAGCAAAATATAAATATCATTAAAATAATTAGACCAAAAAATTAGAGTCCTAATTACTTTAATTTCTTATTAAAAATATTAGCCACCAATTCTTTTTCTTTCTCTAATCCCTTCGCAGATTTTTATCATTTTTTTTATTTTATCATTTTTTTTTTTATAAATAAAAAATTAAATTTTTTTTTTTTTTTTATTTTGTTCCCTTTTAATAAATTTTTTGTCCACACATACATATATCCTTTTGAGAGAGATCAAACAATCAAGTCCAAACTTAAACAAATAGATTAAAATTTGATCTAACATAATAATATAATAAAAATAAAATCTAACAAAATAATAATAATAATCCCTTAACACTCAATATCCGTGACACATTCATACATTACACTTATCTCTGAATACATACATGTAACGTTTCTAATCACTCTATAATAAACTTTTCTTTATTATCATGCAAACACACATTGAATAACACAAATAAACCACTTAAACTAGGACCCAATTAATTTGATTTCAACAAAAAGAGTGTATGAGCAAAAAGTGAAAATTAGAGGCTATGCTCAACGAGATTAGGGAAGTGCCGTGTTGATCAAGATGAGGATGCCAAGTGCAATCTTGCATAGATTGGGCTCATGAGATTGAACCATGAGGCAAAAGACCTAATGAAAGTGCGGACCAAAACTTGGGTTTCATCAACGGCCGGTCCTCCGGGTAGTTCAAGGAAAAGGAAAGGGAAATTGATGAGAGGACTCTTCAAAGATGGTCTGGAATATCGCTGTTTTATGGCATTTTGACATGCCATAGAGGTTAGGAGAGGAGGGACAGAGGGAAATCTTTCATTTATATCACGATGGTGGTTCCTATGTGGGGCGATGTGTTTTTCGGTTGGCGATGGAAGATGGACTTAGAGGTTATGATGCTTGGCAGAAAGCAAATTTTTGGGAACTGGCAAAATTCTTGGGGGGCGGTGGACATATGATGGATGTAACGACAAAGGTGGAGGGATGATAAGGTAGGCATGCGACAAAAAAACGCGGAATATTGCGGTGTGAGCGGAGTTGGAATATTGGAAGTACATTGGTCGATGCGTTAGATGGATGCGAATTAGCGACGGAATCCGTGAAGTCCTAATAAGGGCGGAATATGATAATGACGTTCCGCTTGCCGTCGGGAAGATCAACCGAATGCGAATTAGATATATGTATGAAACTTTATTTTCATCACTATAACGACTAAATATGTTTTGATTGTTACATTATTGGTCCACGTAATTTAATGAATGTTATTGTCATTTTTCAAAAATTTTAGTTTTCAATTTCTCATTTCCGCATGTCAATTATTGAATTTTTAATGGTATAATTTTGTCTCGACTATAAAACAACTATATATTGTTGCTATAAACTAAAAATTGTTAAATCATGATAATTAAGTGCCTATCATATAATAGTTCTATGAAGGAATTTCTTGAACTATTGATCAATGGATAAAAAATTTTATATTGTGTATACATAAAAATTATCCTTACATAAAAATTTTACAATTTTTAAACTATTGACAGTTTTAAAATTTTACTAATTTTTAAATATTCTTATTATGTATTTGTATTTATGACTTTTCAAAAATAAATTAATGAAAGTTATTTGTTTATCAATGGCATAAGTGATGAAGAAATATTTATACCTGTGAGGAATAAATCTAAGCAGAAACCATAAATAATTGAGGAAAGTTAATTAATAATAATTAATACTCACATATTCATTTAAAAAATTCATATTATATGTTTTTCTTGATAATTCATATAAGATCTAAATGGTTAATATTAATTCTTTTCACTTTACAATAATTTATTCTTTGCTTTAGTTGCTCCGATCAAGGGAATATATAATTAACTAATAACATTAATAAAATAAAATCATTTTTAATATTGGCATTATATATGGATAGGTTAGTTTTGAATATTCAAATCCCTTGTCTGTCTACTTGCAGAAACGATCATTGTTTGAACATGACTAAATCAGGTCAATTAATCTATTTGTCGTGATGCAAAAGTTATAGTTAAATAATAAGATATATATGATTTAGATTTGATTTAGATGTCATAAACTGATATTTAAGATGATTAATCAAATTACAAATGTGAATCAAATACTAATTAAAAATGATTGGATATTTTGTTCATTATTTTGTCTTAATTATAAAATAAATATGTACAGGAGAATTAACATTTTGCCCTCATGACATTGTCAAAATAGTCCTCTAAAAAAATTATATTTATATATGGCCCTTGAAAGATCTACCTCATTTGACAAATCCATCCAAATGTCAACAGCCCTTCATTTCCATTAACATAAGTGATTATGTGTCACATTTTATGTCAAGTTAACCAAGTAGAACCACTAGTATACTCCTAACAAGACCATAGCTTTGACAAAATATCCTATTTCATGCCATGTTATCATTATAGAATCACAATTTTAGCACCCAAAAGTTCATATCCCTAGCCAAATATCCCCTAAAGAATCACTTTTGTTAACGAACTATCGAACGAGATGGATTTTTGGAGGGGATACATTTGAATATAGTTTCTTTCTAGAGCTATTTTTGCTAGTTATATGATATTTAAGGAGTTAAAGTGGTGGTTCTTCCTATATGTATATTGTCATCCATTTTGTTTTAGAAACCAAAAAAAAAAAAAAATCTAATGAATATATACACACACACAAGGGACGACTATATTGAAAAGAGCAATCATGGATAGTCAGAATTGAAAGTTATTAATGATAATTAATGTTCACGTGATTATTTGAAATCATCACGTGATTTTACGTTTTAATTTTGACCATTCATGTAAGATTCAATGACCTAGATTTGTTTCTCTCACTCTCACAAAAAACCACTCTTTCACTTGAGTCGTTCCTATATATATATAGGGTAATAAAAGTGATTCTTATAGTCGTGACCACATGATTGTAGTTCACACCAAATTTATTATAAGTATGTGTTATACTTGGACTAGATTTATGAGCCAATCACCACAACCCACATGTAAAGAACATACTAAGGGTCCCACAACTCACTAAAGTGACATGGAACCCTACTATGAATCCTGGACAAATTTGAACTAGTTTCCCCCAATTGCACATGTTTATACTAGAAATGTGTATTTATAGTGAATGACATAAATTTAGGACATATCTTCCATTTATGATCAATGATATTATGAGTATTTACTACTTGCTTGACCTATAATCTTTAACCTTTTTTTTACCAATGCTTGTGGCTTTCACTAACCCATAATCTCTAGCCTTTTCAATCATTTTGTTTATAACTTCTACCAAAAGGACAAAAGGGAAGGGATAGGGAGTCACCTTGTCTCAATTGCCTATTCATAGTAAGAGGTTCAGCCAGGGAGCCATTTACCACAATTGACATAATTGAGGTAGTGATGCACTAACTTATCCACCCGCTCCAACCAATTTCTAGATCGATTAACTCTTGACGACCTTATAGCTCGTTGGACTCATAGCTCGTTGGGCCCCAAGCTCGTTGGTCTACAAGCTAGACCAAAAACAGAGCTTGGTGTGCTTTCCCAATAGGCTCTTCGATAGGCCCAAAGAGTATCAATTCCCTAGTGCATCCGAATTAAGAGTGCCTTGACATTCCGTGAAAGAGGATCTACCTTTGAATGCTAAAATGGCCAGATCATTGATGAAGAACAAAGGTTCTCCAACTAGAGGATATATGCTTGGCCAGGGTAAAAAAGTTAGTTCATTCGCTAAGCCTACACAAAGACCTACCCTTTACCTTGAGCAAAACCGTAACATTTTGGCGCTGCTGTGGGAGAAGGTAAAACTTCTCACACTTTTTCGAAACTCCCAGACGCATGCCCCCCACCTTGAACGATGGTCAACATGCACAATAAGGGGAACACCAACACCATCCCAAATCCCAATCGCCTCAACCACACTGTATGAGCAACAAGGAGCCTAGCCACAATTCTAATGCCAATACCAACATTGATGACAACATTCCAACACCATTCGTGGAGTAGATCTTGAAATCTTTTCATGACATACAGGAGCAGATCAACCACATGAACAATCGCCCAAACGATAGTCCAAACAAACCCCAATCCTCCCTTGCTCATTCTCATTCTCAATCCTAGCCATCATAACCAATCCCGTGGACCTACCAAGCCTACTAACCAATATACTTCCCAACCCGAGAAGCTAACCTATACACCTCTAACACTAAACTTGTCACCTCAAATAGCCATCTTGGGCACCCCTTTCACAGAATTCATCATGACCAAGCTTGTACCACTCTCTAATTGACCTCCAACCCATCTTTGACCTTATGAAAAATCGTTAGATTTGAAGAGCCATATTGATGCTTTCAAAAATGTGATGTTGGTGTGTAGAGATTTAAACACTATTAATTGCAAAGCCTTTCTGTTGACTTTACAGGATGCCACCCAGGATGGTTCAATTCTCCGTGCCCTATCACTAGTTTCAATGAACTCATTGACCGTTGTCTGAATCACTTCTTTGTGAGTAGGGTTAATCAGAAGACAATTGAAAGCCTTTATGGCTTGGTATATGGAGATAGAGAGCCTTTGAAACACTTCATGGGCCAGTTAACAAGGAGATTGCCATGATAAAGGAACTTGATCAAAAAATCGTAATGTTTGCTTTTGTGGCAGCATTGAAGCCCAAGCCATTTGCAGAATCCCTTGACATCAATCTGGTCCATAACTTAGAAGAGTTACCAAGTAGGGCAGTTGAATACATGCGGGCAAAAGAAGGTGCCGAGAATCACAAAAGGAATAGAGACGAGCCTAAGCCTGACTCTCAGGTAACCCATCAATGGCTAGAGAACAAGCCCAACACCAGCCTTGGGAAAGGCATCAAAGAAACACTACCCTTCAATGGCCAAATAGGGAACAGGATTTTGAAAATCAGGCCCTATGACCAACTTATACCAAATGCCCATTTTAGTGCCCTAAAGGATGTGATATTGCGAGACGTTTGTAATACCGAGCTAGTGTCTCTCCTATAACCACCGATACTAACCCCGCTATGTTGATCGAAGAAAAAGGTGTGACTATCACCAAACCTTTGGCCATATAACCGAAGAGTGTGATGCTTTCAAAGATCTCCTTAAGACTTTAGCTAGAAGTGAAAGGCTAGCCAGGTATTACCCACATTATCTAAGTAATGATAGATGCTACTTTGAGTCTAGGTCTACAGTTAGGAACTTCTTGGAAAAGACACCAGAATAACACCTCCGGAATAGTAATTAGAGGTGATTAACATAAATGCAGAGGGATTTGCTGGGTGGAGCCATAGAGTAGACCAGGCATAAACACATTCAGTCTCTCCAAACCATTATGAGTATTGGGCAATTTCTTCCCAAGCAAGAAGCTCCAACATTCTGACCACCTTCTCGGCAAAATATTTTCAAGGTGTAGAGCCAAACAATGATGACCTGATGGTATACGGGTCATTGTGGCCAATTTTGAAGTAAGGCAAGTTCTGATTGACAAGTAAGCTTGGCGAACATCATCTTCATAGACACCTTCCTGAAGTTGGGTCTATCAAGGAAAGCATTTCATCTTTTTAGGGTCAGCTTGTCAAGTTCACATGAGAGCAAGTGATGCCCAGGGGTTGTGTAAAGCTACTTATGACTTTTGGAGGGGTTAAGTTAAGTACTTCATCATTGATAAGTAGAGCCCATATAACATCATAATCGGCAAACCTTCTATCATTAGCTGGCATTGGTGTGATTCATGCTAATCAAAAGGAGGCAAGATAATGCCATGTGGATTGCTTGTGTATCCAAAAAGTCAACAATAGCTCAAGGGTGGTCAGCACCACCTCCCTAAAAATAAAAGAGAAAAAATGCTCCAGGATGGTTGGACATGAATCCAATGGAGTTGGATCCTTAGGAGGACTTCTAAGAAGTGAGATCATAGCTGGAAGGAGAAATGGAAAAAATCAAGAGCTATGATAGGGGTGATGGGTGTGTTACGATTGGATCTAACTTCCGGAGATCTAAAGGCGAAGCTTGTTGAACTACTCCAGCACTATATTGACCTGTTGCTTGGGTCCTAGCCTTTTTGCTAGGGATCGACTTTCGTCATTTCCCATAAGTTAGAAATAACTTCGGGTTACAAGCCTGTCGCTAGAGTAAGAGGAAGCTGACCGAGGAAAAGAAGAGGATAGTGAAAACAAAGACTGACAAATTGTTGAAAGCTAGTTTTATCAAAGAGATTTAGTATACGACCTGGCTTCCAATGTCAGGCTGGTCAAAAAGAAGAGCAAAGCATCTTGGTGGATGTGTGTGGACTTCACTGATTTGAAGAAGGCCTACCCCAAAAACTCATACCCCTTGCTAAGCATTGATAAGCTCATGGATTTGACCACAAGGTACAAGCTCCTCAACTTCATAGATGCATATTCAAGGTATAACCAAATCATAATGCACTTGGATGATAAAGAAAAGACAACCTTCATGATAGATGGGTTGACCTATTGTTACTGTAATGCCTTTTGGCCTAAAGAATGCCAGTGCAACTTACTAGAGGCTAATGGGCAAGGTGTTCAAGCAAAGTGTTAAGAACATTGAGTTGTATGTCGATGACATGTTGGCCAAAACATTAAGCACTAGCGACAATTGTTCTGATCTTTAGGAAGCTTTTGGTCCTAGAGCACATAATATGTGCCTTAACCCGAGCAAGTGTACATTTAGGGTTCAGGCCAGGTAGTTTTTAGAGTACATGCTTACCAAGAAGGGAATTAAGATTTACCCTAAAAAATACAAGGCAATGATAAACATGAAGAGCTCTGGAATGGTCAAGGAGGACCAACAATTGGCCAGGAGAAATGCTCTATCTCGCTTCATGTCCAGGTTAGGAGATAAGACTACCCTATTCTTTGATTGTATAAAAGAACTTTCTGTGGATTGAAGATTGTGAAGTGGCATTCCAAAAGATAAAGTTTTTCCTTTCCAGTCCTCCCATTTGACCAAGCCTATACTCAGGGAGCCTTTGTTGCTTTATCTTTCCATTTTGGAAGATATAGCTTTTGTAGAAGAAAGGAATGAGCAACGTCCTGTTTACTTCATTAGCAAAGTATTATAAGTATGAAAACAAGGTACAAAAGATTTATGAAGATTGATCAGCCTATCTTGTAGATCTTAGCCAAGCCTAACCTGCCAGCCAAATGATTACATGGTCCATAAAGTTGTCCAAATATGGGATCATTTAAAGTTGGGGCCGATCAAATCCCAGCTTCTAGCAAATTTTGTTGGCGAATGGTGCAATACCGAGCAATCCCCAGATGATGTTACTAGCAAAACCTGGGTTCCATGTGTAGATGGGCTTCCAACCTCTACGGAGTGGAGCCAGCATCATTTGGAAGGGCCTTATGAGCTGACCATAGAACACCTCTGAAATTTAGTTTCAAGGCTAGCAATAACCAAGCAGAGTATGAAGCATTACTGGCAAGACTTCAACTGGACAAAGAAGTAGGAGCTTATACTCTCATAGCAAAGAGTGACTCTTAGATAGTCACCAATCAGGTATCTAAGAGTAGTCTCAATTGGCTAGGAATAGAAAAAGGAACAATAATACTTTACTTTTATCATGTCAATTAAGCATGTTCATTTAAATTCTTTTCAATTGTGTCATGTCAGTTACATTTTGTGGTTACATGCAATTATGTTACCATTCCTGACTTGGGTCTTTCTAATATATGACTATTTTCTCCATATATGTTCATCTTTTTGGCATCTTCTTTCTTGATAAATAATGGTGAGGTCATGGGTGAGTATCTAGCCAAGGACAGGCTCTTAGCACAGGACTTGGACAGGATTTGGTGAAGGCTTTCTCCTAATTCACAATTGAACATATCCCCCAAGAGTAGAACTTGAGGGTAGATCTCCTATCCAAATTGGCTAGTACATGATGACTTGGAATAATCAATTGGTAATCCAAGAAACACTATATGAACTAACTGCGCACCATTGGTTGTTTTTTCTATTGACCAACTTTCCACTTTTGTTCCATCTCTACCAGTTAGCTTAGAGGCACTAGATTCTTGGATGGCCCCTCTTAAAATATACCTTACCATAGGAAAGCTCACATGCAATGAAGGCGACGATTGGAAGCTTTGAAGATCGGAAGTGTATTACTGTTAATTAATGATCAGCTGGACAAATGTGGTTTTTTTGTCCCACTGCTAAGGTGCTTAACTGTCGACCAAGCCCAATATACAATGGCAAAGGTACATGAAAGCATGTGTGGGCATCATAGCCCATAGAGGTACCCGGATTGAGATCCTCCATTAGGGAAGAAAGAATAAACAGAAGGAAGCAGAAGAAATCCTAACTTTTGCTAATACTAACCTAACAGTTTCTACCAAAAGTAAAGTAATGATTTTCTCCTCATTTTCATGTGTTTCAGGCAATTATTTTATACATTTTAGAGTGACATTGCAACTATGAAACATCACATGGCAGCATGAAGATTTTTCAAAATTTAGCATGCTCATTCCGTTTCAAGTAGCATTTCAAGCAAATTGGAAAGAAAGGGAGAGGACGATTCCATACCTTCGCAAATGAGTGATGGTACACTCCTACATGACCTTTGAATTTGGGTGCTAGAAGTGACAAAAAGTAGTGACAAACTCCATAAATAAGATGAACTTGGAGGGTGGTGCAAGTGAGTTGAAGCAGAAAATGTAGTCGAGAGAATGGGTAGGAGGAAATGCAAAAAGGCCAGCAAACCCACTATAACGATTAAGCGGGTTCTTTCCTCGAGTTTTTTCAACTTCCTCATCATCACCGTGTATTAAGCACCACATGTCTTTCATCATGTAGAGAACAATTACCATATTAATTGAAAGTGACTTCCAAACCAATGAAGTGGTGACACGTGGCCATTACTATTAAGAACCATGCAACCATCAGGATCTGAAGGAAATTCAAAACGTCAGCTATGGCGTTTAACCAACCTTGTCCTCGGGCTTTGTTTAGGCTCCGATCTCCTTAAACCTTAGCTTATGTGAGTCTCTTCAGTCCTTTAATTTAAACTTTGAGCCTGGGACTTATGGGTCAGTCAACATTTAACTGGTCTCTGGCTTACCTTTGGGCCCTTATCTCCATTGAACATTAGAACAATTAGTCCCTTCAGTCCTTCGAACTTCGAGAGTGGGGGCTGGCAACCAGTCAGCCTTGACTAACCTTATAGCTTGTTGGGCTCCAAGCCCATTGGGTCTCCAAGCCAGACCACAAATGAAACTTGGTGGACCTCCCCAAGAGGCTCTTTGGATCAACCCAAAGAGTATCAATTCCCAGTGCATCTACATTAATAGAGCCTTGATATTTTGCAAAAGAGGATAAACCTTTGGATGTTGAAACGGCTAGATCATTGATGAAGAGCAACGATTCTCTAGCTAGAAGATATATGCTCGACTAGGTAAGAAAATAGTTACTTTATTGCTAAGCCTACACACAGACCTACCCTTTACCCTAAGCAAGACCGTAACAATTCCAAATCCCATTATTTCCAACACATGATCTATGAAATCCCATCGTACCTTGTCATATGCTTTTTAGAAGTCTATATTGAACAAAACGACCTATTTTCTTCCTGTTTTTAATCCAATTCATTGTTTTAGTAGCAATGAACACTCCATTGTGTATGTTTCTTCCTTTGATAAAAGCCATATGTGCTTCCCCAACAATATTAGGTACCCCCTAAGCCGTTAGCCATGACTTTGGCCATAACTTTATACACGCAACCCACCATACTTATTGGTCTGTAGTCCTTCACTACCTTAGCCCCATCAATCTTCAATATAAGGGTGACCCAAGACATATTTGCATTTTTAGGCAGAACTCAAGCTTTCTACATGTTTTCAATTATTTAAAAAAAAAAAGCATTTTACTTTCATATTTACTACATCAAAATTTCCACAAATAATAACATAATTTCACAAGAGTGTAAAATTCTTTTTGCACTAATCATGCTTACAACCTCAAAACTCATTTGCAGCATCTGAAAGTGAATACGTGAGGGTCATCAACACATAATTTCCTTAAAAGAGCATTCTTGTCTTAAATTAAAAAATCATTTAAGGGTACATATATCTGTTCTTGTTCGCTTTGTGAAAAATGTTGACCTTAAAAGCATACATTAGCAAGCGTCATAACCACTTCAAACTGTTAGGGATATCAGGATTTAGATCAGAGATAGGTATACCCCAAGTGTAATAAACACTTTATGGATGTGAGCGAAGCGCGCCAAATTGAAAAGACGGAAAAATGAAGCACGTGAATAGTAATTCAAGTGGGAACCATATGTCACTATTCATGTGAATAGTCCACAAAGGAAAACCGTGTTGATATTGCTCAGTGAGACCCACGTCACTAAATAGTACTATATAGTGGGACCCGCTTCACTCCAACAAAATAGATCAAGAGAACTGCACACCAATATTTTAACGTGAAAACCCTCCTGTAATTTTGAGGGAAAAACCAGGCCAAACTCCGACAAATTCCACTATATTTAACGAGTAATTACAATATAGTGTATCCCTAGTGAGACTCTCTTCTACTACAATTTGTAGTATTATAGAGATCAGAGAATATACCAAAAACCCCCAGTATATACTCACACTACACTCTTGGAATTTTCTTACATACACTCTTTACTTTTCTCTCACTACAAGAAGCTTACTCTACTTCTTTCTAAAACAGGAACCCTCTTAGCTTTTGGATGATTTTCTCCGTTGAAGGCTCCCTCTATTTATAGAGTTTCAGGGAGTTACTATGCACATGCAGAGGACTTCCGTGATATCGTGGAGTTCACATGCAAGGTTCCTGTGCATGCAGGAACATGCATAGTAATCTCGTGATTTCGGTGGATCTTCACATGTGGAGTTACTTGCATTTCTTGCATAGGAACTATCACAAAAGACAAGCCACGTCTAACAATTCTCCACCTTGGCTTGTATTTTGCAATAGCCTTCAACCTCTGCAAATATTGACCAAGTCCAAGCAATTCTTAAACTTCTCAATCGGCAACGGTTTTGTCATCATGTCTGCGGGTTTAGCTGGCTATCTTCTAACTCTGACCTGCACCTTTGTTAATACTTTCTCTGACAAAATGAAGTCTAACATCAATATGCTTAGTCCTTTCATGATAGACTGGGTTTTTAGCCAGATGAATGGCACTTTGACTATCACAATGTACAACCGGTACATTTTGATTTAACCCAAAACTATCCAAAAGACCGTGCACCCAAATGCTCTCTTTAAACCTTAGTCAATGCCATATACTCAGCTTCAGGAGTTGACAATGCCACTGGAGATTGCAATGTCGCCTTCCAGCTAATAGTACATCCAAAGACTGTAAAGATATAGCCTGTCAATGACCTCCTTTTATCCAAGGCACCTGCATAATCAGAATCTACATATCCTACAACTCCACGATTCTTCTGACCTTCAAACACCAAACAGACATCGGTAGAACCTCTCAAGTACCGCATGATCCATTTCACAGCTTCCAGTGTGCCTTTCTAGGTTTGCTCATAAATTTGCTTACCACACTCACTGCATGTGAAAGATCTGGTCTAGTGCACACCATAGCATACATGAGACCCCAACTGCACTAGAGTAAGGTATACGAGACATATGCTCCACCTCTTCCTCAGTTTGACATTCCTTTGAAGATAACTTAAAATGTGCAGCCAATGAAGTGCCAACTGGTTTGGCCTGATGCATATTGAAGCGTTGTAGCACTTTCATAATGTAGTTTTGTTGTGTCAAACACAACTGCCACAATACCGCTCCCTATGAATCTCCATTCCAAGAATTTTCCTTGCCTCACCCAAGTCTTTCATCTTGAACTCTTTTCCCAACTGAGTTTTCAACATACTAATTTCAGCCTTGTTGCGAGCTGCAATTAGCATATCATCTACATACAACAATAGATAAATCCACGAACCATTTGGAAGCTCCTTAGAGTAGATGCAATTATCATATTGGCTTCTACTATATCCAGGACCAATCATAAATGAATCAAACCTTTTGTACCATTGCCTCGGGGATTGCTTCAAGCCGTATAATGACTTCTTCAATAGGCAAACATGGTTCTCCTTACCAGAACTATGAACCCCTCTGGTTGACTCATGTAGATTTACTCCTCTAGCTCACCATGTAAGAACGCCGTCTTTACATCAAGTTCAGCTCCAAGTCAAACGTACTCACAATAGTTAATAGGATCCGAATAGAGCTATGCTTCACCACAGGAGAGAATACTTCATAGAAGTCAACACCCTCCTTCTGAGTATAACCCTTTGCTACCAGTCTCGCCTTGAACCTTGGAGGCTCAATGCCAGGAATTCCTTCTTTCCTTTTGTAGACCCATTTACAGCCAACTACTCTTTTCCCTTTTGGAAGTTGTACCAGCTTCCATGTCTTATTTTTCTAGAGATTCAATCTCCTCATTCATTGCTATCAACCACTGATTCGACTCTTTACTCTCTACTGCATCACGTAGGTACATGGTTCATCTCCAACTACACCATCCGCCATAGCCAACGCAAAGGCTATAGGATCTCATCTAATGAGTCGAGTGCACATAGGAGAATCAGATACCTTTTTGGTTTCTGAATTTCTCGTCTTTCTCTACCAGGAGCAATACTGTATGGCTCCGCTTCTCTGGTTTGTTCACCAGTTTCCTCATAATCAGGTTTATCTTGTTGTTCTACTTCAGGTTGAGCAATACCTGAAGTATTCGGCTGATTCATTGCATCATTTTCTTGCTTCACCTTCCCAGTCAATCTCTAGCTCCACCTTCCTAGCACCATGATCTGTCTCCGCCTCATCTAGGTTAGATTCCTTCTTCTGATTTAGCATTGTCGCCTCATCAAAAGTGACATCTCTGCTAACAATGATTTTTGGTGAACTTGCCTTCTCTGTACACCAGTCTATAGCCTTTCACCCATCGTGCATACCCTAGAAATATACACCTTCTTGCCCTCGCCTCAAGTTTACCATCACTCACATGGGCATACGAGGACAACCAAATATTTTCAAATCAGAATAGTTTCAGGTTCAACGACCATACCTCTTGTGGAATCTTCAGATCAATAGCAGTTGATGGAGATCTATTTACCAGGTATACAGCGTATTGACCGCCAGCCAAAAAGATTTGGGAAGTGCAGCATTGATTCGCATGCATCTTGCACGCTCCAGAAGTGTTCTGTTCATCCGTTCTGCAACTCCATTTTGCTGTGGTGTTCCTGGTCCAGGATGGTGCCTCACTATACCAGCATTTCTCCAGAACTCTACAAATTCTTTACTGCAAACTCTCCGCCATTGTCAGTTTTAGTCTCTGACTGACGGTTTGCTTCTCGACCATGGCCTTCCATTGCTTGAATTTGTCGAACACCTCTTCTTTTTCTTCAGGAAATAAATCCAGACTTTCCTAGAATAATTATCTATTAGAGTAAGAAAATAGCGAGCTCCACCTAAAGAGTTAACAGGGCTGGACCCCAAACATCCAAGTGGACATACTCCAGATTCCCTTGCTGTGTGTTTACCAGAACCAAACTTCACTCGTTTCTTTCCAATACATAGTTTTCACAGAAACCAAGTTTGCAATTCTTTAGGCCTTTCAACAAGCCTCTCCAGCAAGTATGGTCATTCCTTTCTCACTCATATGACCAAGCCGCATGTGCCACAATCGTGTAGCATCATCATTTCTTTCAGAGGATAGAATAGTAGCAGTTTCATCGATTGTGCTTCCCAATAGATAGATTCCGCTCTAGCTTTCCTTTCAATACCACCATTGAGCCTTTGATTACCTTCAAGAAACCACCCTCTCCAGTGAACTTGTACCCCCGATTATTTAGGGCACTCAACGAGATCAGTTTCTACCCAACTCCTGGTACATGCCATGCTTGAAACGTCCTTTTAGTACCATCATCCAAATTTACTTGCACATCTCCTTCACCAGCAATTGGAATAATTCTATTATCTCCCAGTCTAACTTTTCCCTCCCACTTTTTATAGGATGAGAAAAGTTTCGATTAGGTGTCATGTGAAAAGATGCACCAGAATTCAGGATCCATTGGTTTCTGGATCACTGTGAATACTGTCAAGGCCGTACCAGGATCAGCATCACTATCATTCAGAACTTTCAATTGTTATGTTGGCAGAATTTCCTAATTTCTCCTTTCTTTCTGGGCAATCTCTTCTGATATGTCCCGTCTGGTGACAATGAAAACATTTACAGACTTATGCTTTCTGGACTTTGATCTTCTCTTGCTTTTGCTTTCTGATCCTCTTTCTTGACTACGTCCTCTCGTCACGAACAACCCATCTGCAAGACCTTCGACACTGGGTCCGGATACTAACTTCTGATGCTCCTTTATCATCATGATTCTTTGACATTTTTCACTAGATATCGGATCTACCATAAAGTATGGTATCACAGAAATTATCGTAAGACGAAGGTAGTGAAGTCAACAAGATCATAGCTTGATCAACATCTTCTACTTTAATTCCAGCTGCTCCAACATCGGAGATCATTCTGTTGAAGTCGTCTATATGCTCTTGCATTGATTTTCCTCCTGAATATTTGAACGTGTACAGCTTCCTCTGATAAAGCTTGTTGGACAATGTCTTTACGGAATATTTTTCTTCCAAAGCCTTCCATAGTGAATCAACGGTTTCTTCTTCCATGACTTCTCGCAGAACATTGTCCGCAAGACTCAACTGGATTGTACTCAGTGCTTTGGCCATCATCTCCTCCTTCTTGTCATCAGGTAATGACTCGGCAATTTTTCTTTGCCCTCCAACACCTTTGCAACACCTTGCTGATTTAACAATGCCTGACTTCAGCTTCCATAGCCTGAAGTCGTGGACCCGTCAAACTTCTCTACTTCAAATTTTGGCACCGACATCTTCGATTTAACACCAAGTGGCTCTTCAAGCACCAAGGAGAAATTCTTTCTGATGTGGAAGATCAGACTAAGCTCAACCATAGAGCATACTAAGAATAAATCCCATGGTACCAAAGCTCTGATACCACTTGTTAGGGATATCAGGATTTAGATCAGAGATAGGTACACCCCAAGTGTAATAAACACTTTATGGATGTGAGCGAAAGCGCGCCAAATTGAAGAGACGGAAAAATGAACATTGTGAATAGTAATCCAGTGAACCCACGTGTCACTATTCACGTGAATAGTACCAGGAAAACCGTGTTGATATTGCTCAGTGGGACCCACGTCACTATTATAAATAGTACTATATAGTGGGACCCGCTTCACTCCAACAAAATAGATCAAGAGAACTCACACCAATATTTTAACGTGGAAAACCCTCCTGAATTTTGAGGGAAAAACCACGGGCCAAACTCCGACAAATATCCACTATATTTAAAGAGTAATTACAATATAGTGTATCCCTAGTGAGACTCTCTTCTACTACAATTTGTAGTATTAGAGATCTAGAGAATATACCAAAACCCCCAGTGTATACTCACACTACACTCTTGGAATTTTTTTACATACACTCTTTACTTTTCTCTCACTACAAGAAGCTTACTCTACTTCTTTCTAAAACAGCTGAGGAACTTTCAGCTTTTGGATGATTTTCTCCGTTGAAGGCTCCCTCTATTTATAGAGTTTTAGGGAGTTACTATGCATATGCAAGTAACTTCCCGTGATATGGTGGAGTTCACATGCAAGGTTACCTGTGCATGTAAGTAACATGCATAGTAATCTCGTGATTTCGGTGGATCTTCACATGTGGCACAGTAACTCTCACAAAAGACAAGCCACGTCTAACACAAACATCACTAGAGGGGGAGAAATACTTAAGGGATAAAATTTGAAATTATAACTGAAATATAAATTAAAAAATTGTGCATAACCATTTCAAAAGGATTTACAATTTAAAGAAAAATTAACAATTGAGATGTCGTTCAGTTAAGCCACTCACAAAAGCCAATTCTCATTTAATAAATAAGAGTGACAATGCACCGGTCCGACACCAGTTTTAATTTTGATAAAAGCAATATTTATGGAGTATATACTGTTTGTATCCAATTATGATGACCAGACACTTGCATATTATATTTTAATACAAACAATATCTAAGTAGCCAACTAACGTTTGTGTGATATTGATTGAACAATTGAGGTGGCATGGTGGGCGGGTTGGTGTTTTCTATATAAGGTCCTGTGAGGCTGAATATGCTTCACCATCTGTCGTCTTAATTTGCTACGTTTCATATTATTTGTTTTCTTCTTGGGACATGGCACTAACCGGTAAACTATCTGTCGAAGTTCCGGTGAAGACATCTGCTGCTAAGTTCTTCAACCTGTTCACAACTCAACTCCACCATGTTCAAAACCTTTGTGAAAGAATACATGGAACCAAGCTGCATCAAGGTGACTGGCATGCCATTGGTTCAGGTTCAGTGAAACACTGGACTTATGTCATAGGTAATTATAAGCTTCTAAATGTACATTAACATGTAAACAAAAAGTATCAACTATTTTTGTATCTGACTTGTTAAGTTGTTATACCTTTTCTCTTTATTGATTTTTTTTTTTTATATATATATGTTGATCTTAATTGATTGTAAAACAACAGATGGTAAGGTGACAACTTGTAAGGAGACTATTGACAACATCGATGAGCGAGACAAGTCAATCACATTCAACCTCTTCGATGGAGATATCAGCCAACACTATAAGGTCTTCAAGCTCATCCTTCATGTGGTGGATAAGACTGGTGGTAGTGCTACTGTTAAGTGGGCTGTCGAATACGAGAAGATCAATGAGAATGTTGAAGCTCCATATGGCTACATGGAATACTTTGACAAGTGCACCGTGGAAATTGATGGTTATCTTCTCAAGGCATAGCTCCAAGCCTTCATGAAGAAAAATAACCACTTAAGAAATAATGGGTTTGGTTTGAGGTTAGTGTTTGTCTAAATAATCTGTGTGGACCTGGACTCGAAGAATAAGGATGTTTGCATCATCCGTACAGCCTTCGTTTGAATGGAATGTACTTGGATATGTATATGGGTGATTTCTTGTTGAATGTGTAAAATTATATGTGTGGAAGTACAAATAACTAGATAATCCATCTACTTTATGTTGCTTTTGGTAGAATAATGTCCAAAACTCAATTATGTTTAATTAGATAAGGTAGTTAACTTTATTTCTATGAAATAAGAATAAAAAGACATTCAATTAAATCAAAATTAGTTTTCAAAATATTTTTAAAATGATAAGAAATATCTTTTATAAGATAAAAGATAAAATTAAATCTTATCTTATGAGTTGTTCAGATAAAACAGAAAATTGAATTTAATTAGAGAATAATTCTCTATAAATAGATACTAAAAGGACTTAAGGAGTATGCCAAAAAAAGTGACAGCTACTAACAAAGACAATCAAAAGTGAGACTTGGGTTTTCTCATTGACGTGATCGGGATTACAAGAAATTTCCTGGTATGTATCATCGTTGGAGGACATGCTTTTGTGTGTCTATTAGAAGGTCATACGCAATAGCAATGGAGAGCTTCGTTCACCTCAGGGGTGGCGATGCCCCCCATTGATTTTTCACTTTTGTTAATTTTTTAGTGTATACATAATTGGCCCCCCTCTTGTATTTTTTTATTTTTATATTATGATGAAAATTAAAAAGAAAAATAGATAACTTCAATATTTTAGTAGTCCAATTTTATTGCTCACTCTGCCACTCATTTATTTTTCAATCTCCATTTATTTTATATATTGATTGTTTGTTTCTGTCCAAATTAAAATATGCAATTGAAATATTTGAGGCTAGTCTTATAAATATTTTGTTAATCAGATGTTTAAATACTATAAGAGATAATATGTTATGTATATATGTGTCTTGATTGAATTGTGATTAGGTGAAATGTGTACTTTTTTCGCACATAAAATGTGTATTAAAATAGTTTAAATTGATCGTTAATAAAAACGTAAATAAAACAAATAAGTTTATCAAATTATTAAAGTGAGACTAACTGATCTTTATTAAAATTTTGGCCCCGTTATTAAAATTGTCTAGCTGCGCCCTTGTACAATAGTTATTGCTCTTTTTAAGCTATGCTATGATACTTATTTCTTTGAATTCTAAATTATATCAAGGTGATGTCTTAAATTTATAGGAATTGAATTATTTTGTATTTTCTTTCCATTGCATATGCCTAAAATTCAATGCATGGTACCAGAGCCAGCCTCGATTGTTGTCTGGAGTTTCTCACGCAATAATTGAGACGTTGAATTGTTCATGTCTGTCTCAAATTTTATGATTCAAAGAGTTTACGTTTTTAACAAATATTTTGGCTTTTGTGATCCACGTTCAATGTGGAGTAAAGGTTTACTTTAGTCTTTAAAATTACAAATGTGCTTCATTTTAGTTCATAAAATTTCAAAATCAACTTTTTACTCTATGAACTTACATTTCATAGGTCACTTGACGTGTTACATTGATCACACATGACATGTCATATGTCATCGATGTATCATATTGGTTCACATAGCATTCCACGTGTCACAAGTGTCATGTTTTCACACGTCGTATGCCACATGGTGTTTTAATGTGGCACAATTTAACATATGGTCAAATTAGCCTCTCAAATTTCTAAATGTGTCAAAGCAATCCTTAATTTTTTAAAATGTGTCAAAATTTGGATCTATTTTGATACATTTTAAAAAATTTAGAGACGTTTTAACACATTTAGAAATTTTAGGGATTAATTTAAACTTATTTTAAATTATTGTCACTTCAAAAGGCTAGGTGGCATGACACATGGGATAAATGTGACACATCAACAACACGTAATATGTTATGTGGGATCAATATGACATCGCGACACGTAACATGCACGTGGGATAACATTACATGTTGTAGGTGATATGCCATGTATCACTTAACGTGTCACATTTGTAAAATAATATCAATTGACTAATGGTTGTTTTATCAAAGACTGAAGTAATTTACAGAATACAATTTCAGGATCCAAAAAATTAATTCAAAATTTAAGGCATTAAAACGAAACATGCTTATAATTTTAGGTATTAAAATGAACTTTTTCTCCTTTATAGGTGGCTTTTATGAGGCCCATTTTTTTTAATGATCCTATGCGGAGGCAGAGTCTGCTGTGTGACGAAATGGAGGTGGAACTGTGGATTCGTCAAATAACACTTTGATATTATGCATTTGATGTATATAACCGGCAATTAGTTGCTGGTGGTTTGTTAAAATCAGTTTTCAAGAAATTGTTTCTTTTTTTAAACCAACTTAGTATTAATTAAAAGAAGAAGAACCATCAGTGCCAAATTGCATTACGCCCAGAACCCAGTGCGTTCCAATTTCCATCTGCTTTTGGACTTTAATGAATCCAAATATTGTTTTGAAAGCTAATATCATGATCACAATGTTGTTCAGTGATTTTCAGCTAATATCATGATCACAATGTTGTTCAGTGGTTTTCATAACTTGCGTGCATAATATATATGTAACACAAATGTGATGCGTGCATGTGATGTATGAGTTTGTGTCGTTATATATGTGCATTTTGTTTTGGTCTTTGAAATTGGTCAAAGCCTTGTTTCAATAGAATCTCAAATCT
Organism: Dalbergia oliveri; assembly: GCA_030441495.1. Lineage (NCBI taxonomy): Eukaryota > Viridiplantae > Streptophyta > Magnoliopsida > Fabales > Fabaceae > Dalbergia > Dalbergia oliveri. The sequence goes on from JAMLFY010000003.1 coordinate 20,934,787, forward strand.
GTTTTGATAAAGGGATTTGGATATCACCAAGCATAAAACCGAGTTCTGCAAAGTGTTTTCATTTGGATGCCGTCAGGGCCCAATACCTATGCTTAATGAAGCCCCGTCGCGTCGTGGCCTGGTGACCATGCGCGTTGTGTTCAGATTGGATTCACATCCCTGTTCATTTTGCAGTCCACATCTTGTGCGCCGAAAAAAATTGGATTTGCATGTCTTGATAAATAAATTAAACAATCAGCGCAGTTGTGGCGTTGCTTCAATGGCAAACCTGTGCATTCCCTCCCCTGTGAAGGTGTGCGTGTTTGACCCCAAAGAAAAAAGGGTAAACAATCAACCAAAAGTAAATAAATAATAAAGTAAACAAAAGTTATTCAATAATACGTTGAGACTCGTCTTATTTTCCTCAAAACTTAAAAGCTGTAGTATGGATATAATTAATTAATTAGTCAATTGAATTAATGTCCATCAAATTGGCTTATATATATAAAATTGTTTTCTATATTTGATTTTGTATTATTTTAAGAGCTGGAACCCAAAAATAAATAGATAAAAAATCTTATTCATCGAGTTAAATTGAAAAATAGTTAGAATTTTTACAATTTATTTTGTTTTTACTCATATGTATTTGATATGTATGATGTAACACCCCCTTAATTATAGTGTTTCACTTATATCTTAACACAGTAATTAAAAGTGTGGTACTACTTGTCTTATTCCTACACCTTATAATAATCAATTCATTATTTTTATTTTATAAATTCTCATGCGAGTAAAATACTTCTCATTTATATTCAAGTAGTATAAAGTTGTAGTGCTTGGTGACATAGGTTAAAATTCTTCGAATTAGAGAAAATAATGTGTAATAGATTATCCTCAGATTTTCTACAAGTTCAAAAACCAAGAGTACATTTATTTATATACAATTGGACAAACATGCCGTTTCAGTGCACACTTATAATATACATTATCCAGATATCATAGTACATAGATCAAAAGAGTCCACAGAACTGCCCAAAGTATATCAAAATGTAAAACATAAACCTGCACTAAGGTAAGACCCATCAATAGAATATATTCAAAAAGGGTCCTATCCAAACCAAGTAAGCTAGTCCACTGGTATCTATGAAATGCTAATCCTAATACAGTGTGGTCAGTTGGAGCTCTTGAGTGTCACATAACCCTCTAGTAAAAGTCATCTTCAGAATCTAAGGTAGACATGGAATATATACAGGGATGAGAATTCTAAAATTCTCAGGAGCCCATACATATACAAATGTCATCACTATCTACCCCAGCTGTTTCGGTTTATTTATAAAATATTGCATGCAACTAGAATGAACAATAATAAATGGCTTAACTCTTAAGAAAATCTTTATTTGAAATAGGCTCATCTTATCCAATAATTATCATTTAGAAAATATAATGCTAAGCTGAAACATAACCATTCTGATCTCAATAAAGTAATAGACTCAATTACTGAGTACATAACATAGAGGACTACGTAGGACAATTGCTACTTTAACTTGTCTTGCCCCCTGATCTATGGTGGCTTATTCCACTCCTAGGTAATAGACTATTTTTCAGGATTAAGTTCATTTCTATACATGATCATTCGATTTACTTTCTCCAATCTTTACACAGATCTATTCCTAGTTAGGTTTACTTTCCACATATCGGATTTACTTTGTCCCCCAAGAAAACATATTCTTGATCTTTCTCTCGTATAGAGAAAATTGTCAAAGTATTCAGTTATATGTACATAATATCATTAACCAATTCATATAGCATAGATAAGATCAAATCATTAACATTTCATCATTGTTCTAGTTCACTAATATGCTGTCAGAATTTCAGTTCTATGAAAATTATGGTTAAATTACTAAACATCATCAATGTAATGACTCATTTTTTCTAGTATTGTTTGTGATAAAATAATTAAATGTGAATAATATATAGGAATTTTAAAAATTTTGACAGATATTATAATCACAATAATATAAGGAGTTTGAAAAACACATGAAAATTAATTTAATATTATTAAAAATTCAATATAATAATATTTTAGTCCTGGGATATAGAATGAGACCCTATAATTAGTATAAGGACATAAATAAAAATAAGGATAAGGTTAAATAGATATTTTAACCTGGTAAATTTTTTTTTATGTCAATTCAATACCGAAATGTTAATAATTGGTACATCGAAATGGTAATAACTGGTATACCAAAACATTAAACTGATCTAAATAATGGATATTATCATATCTCAGATAATTTTTATTCAGGACAATCAAATAAATATAGACATTTCTAATATATATACATGGCAAATTGATCGAAGATATATATACTCATTACTTACTCTCCAAGTAAGTTTTTCTATATAAAAGAAAAATGAAAAAAGTGGCATTTTCTTCTTTCTCTAAACACAACCACGTTCCCTTCTTCTGCCTTTATCTTTTTCATTTATTTCTTCTTGAAACTCGATGAAACCTTCAAGTTCTTGAATAATACACTTGGATAAACACCTAAACTAGTTGAACAACATTTCTTCTATATCAAACTCTGCCAAACCTTCTTTTTCCTCTCCAAATATGTCCAACCAGGAGCTTGTAGAAGGGTTGGAACATGGGTTTGAAGCTTTAGTTAGAGGAGAAAAAACTTGAGAAAGATTTAGCAAAAGGCTTGGAAGAAAATTAGGAAAGATTTATGTCTATTGCTTGTAATTGTTTGGCTATTTCTACTAGATAAACTCTTGAGGTATGTTTGAAATTATGTTTGTGAAATCTAAAATTTATTTTCAAGATGCATATATATATATATATATATGTGTGTGTGTGTGTGTGTGTGTGAACTTGATAAATGAAAAAGGATACAATAGATAAAAGTCTTGTGGATTGATTGAATTGGTATAAGAGATTTATTAAGTAAATGAAGAGATTTTTTATTCATAGAAGAAAAGTGTGAAGTTCACCTAAGAAACTTGATTTTTTTTCCGCAAAATTTATAAGAATTACCGCACAAGGATTTTTACAAGTTTTTGATGATATAAAATCTCATAAAAGTTTAGTAGACCTTGCAGAAAATCTCATCATAGTTTAGTAGATTTCATAAAAAATCTCGTAACACTTAGCAACTTTTATAGAAAAATCTCATAAAAAGTTTAGCCTTCTTTTAGAAAAAAATCTCATGAAAAGTTTAGCAGATTTTATTGATAAATCTCATAAAAATTAAAGAGATATTTTACATAAAACTTTCATAAGAAGTTAGGAGATTTTAAATAGAATATCTCATAAGAATTTAGAAGATTCTGAAGAGAATATCTCATAAGAAATTTAAGAGATTTGTTTTAAAGAAAAGAGTCTCATAGTAATTCAGAAGACTTAACAGAGAAAATCTCATAAGGATTAAGGAGATTTAAGAAAATCTCAAGGCAAAAGCATGAGAAATAGAACTACCAAGAAGAGATTTTATTTAATAATTATAAGATTTTCCTAAATAAAGATTAAAGATTTATATCAGGAAAGAAAATTTAAGACATAAGCTTTATGTAATGTTAATTGCTTGATTGTAAACACATGGATTCAAAGAGGTTGTAGTAGATGTACTATCGATTGAACTATATAAGGTTGTAACACAACGGTGTTACATCATTGTAATGAAAGTGATGTATTGAGAATAGCATGCTATTGTGATGTGATCTATATAAGGTTGTAGTAGACGTACTACATCGTTTGAACTATATAAGGTTATAACACGACGGTGTTACATCGTTGCAATATATTAGATGAGAAGTATAGCAAGAAGCCTATGAGTTCTATTCTCAAGCCTAAATTTACTAATAATTCTATGATAAAGAAGTGATAAAACAAACAAACTAATTAGTATACAAACAACCAGAACTGATTAATTATTTAACAAATCCTATGATTTTATTCTCAAGCATAAATGCAATGATAATACCATGTTAAATAAATAAAGGAATAAGCATACTAATTATTTTAAAAGCAATCAAAGATACTTTAATTATCTTCATACTATGTTAGACATCACTTGTAGTAGACTATTATTTTTCCTATGAAGATTCCCATTCATGCTGTTATCATATTTTACATAGATTGTGATGATGGTGATTATTTTGTGGAGATTTTTAGTTGGCATTGGTATCACAATCCAGACCTTTTGATGAACCTATAATAGATAATTTAGTCAATCATTTTATTTTCTTTTAATGAATTTCTAAGCAGGACCCTACCTAGACTAGAGGGTTCATGTGTGAACCAAGGTAAAGGTTGATATAGCTATGTATATGATTATTTTGCCATTGTATAATACAATTATGTTGTTTCACTATTTTATTACAACCTATTATTTATGTTCAAACTTAGAGACATAGAGAGAAAGTAGGTTATGTTGTCACAAAAGCAAACTCATATTTAATATCATATATACACCTTGTATTATAAGATCAAGCAGATCTAACAAGTAACAACTACTAACAATAAGGTTATAGCTTAAGCATAGCTTTATGGTAGGAAGGGTATTACAATCAAAACAGAGCAAAACAATTTTTTAGAGTTAATTTAACATGTCTATGAAATCCTGTAAAAATTTTAGAGTAAAATAAAATCTCTAGCTATATTAACAAAATTATACAATTTCGAAGATTAGAAATCACCTAATTCTAGCAAACACTTAGAATTCACAATTTTATTATCATATCAAATGAACAAGTTAAATTCTATAAAAATTCAGGGTTGCACTTCAAGTCCACAACATCATGTAAAAATTTCAAGTCAAAATTTGATCATTTTACATAGTAATAAAATTAGACAAAATTAGTGCTTTAGAACTTGTTTAGGTAGAAACCATGACTTGGCTCGATTTTTAAAATTTTAAAAATAGCAAAAGACTTTAAATGAACTCAAGAGAAAATCTGAGACACCTTATAGAAATTTTAGCTCAAAATCATGTCTCTAACTAGGTGAAAGAAATCATGTAAAATGACTTGTCCTTAAATCCAGATTTCCAACACAAGCTTAAAACTTGGTTTGGCAAAAGGGATTTTCTAACAACATCAAATTATTCTTAAACACATCAATATCTATGTATGCTCAGCCAATCAAACCAAGAATTTCAAGCTCAGACATTCAAAACAATTTCAGAACTAGTTTTGCAAAGAAATAGGTTAAAAGAAACCCTACTTGTCACTTGAAGACCTTTGAGCTTGTCTTGACTTTTCTAAGAACTTCTACACCTAATTTTTTTATCTAAATCAATCAAATCCCCTTTTAAAATAGCAAGAACATTAGCTACAATTGATGGTATAATGAGGTGAGGATTCTTTATAGAGAGTTGATTTGGAGATTACAAGAAGTAGTATATAGTTTGTGCTTTGGTTATGGAGTTTTGGAGTGTAACTTAGGATTTTCAAGCTAGGGTTTTGTGTTTTAGGAAGAAGATAAAGATGACTGTAAAAGGATGGAGACTAGCCGAATTTTAAGGAAAGAAAATGATAAGGTTGTGATTTTCTTTATTTTATACAACACATGTATTAATTTCTACCATAAATAATATTCACTTTATAATGGAAATTAAAATTTTTATGTGGCTATCATTGGTTCTTCGTTAAAGACAATGGTGTGGCCTTTCCTAAGCCATATACTTGTCAAATGAGGTGGCAAACTTGCACTGCAAGTTTCATACGGTGTAAGAAACTACATATCGAAATTTTACCCAACGGGTAAAACATTATACTCTGAAAACAAATATTGCTTGAAATTAAATATTAGGCCTAAAAATTCCATTCTAACCATTTCAAACCTTAATCCTATCTTTTTTTCAATTTCGGGAATCTCCTGGCCCCCTGATTTTAGGGTTTTGAAGGTTCTGATGGGCCCAAAATCACTATTCATGTTTTTTTGCTAAGCCGTTCTTATTTCAACTAATTCTATCATAATCATAAAATTCAAATTAATAAAGTTCAAATAAAATTTTTAAAATAAATTTTATGGTGTTACATATGATATTAGTTTAATAGTTAGTTTACAAGACCTTTCATATAATATTAAGTAGTAATGGCTACGTATTAAAAATACTAGTCATATCATCCATCATTATGAGATGTGGATTGTGTCAATGAGTGCAATGAGTTTTTTGTGCATACACGGGTCACTGTGCAAGTTGATATGATGTCCTTTATTAAAATATATATGATATATTTATACTTTATGCTAAAATGTTATTCACCTTGTTGAGCTACATGAAGGGTAATTTCTTTTTTGTATGTTGTGTAGGAATGATGGGTTTTACTTAACTAGGATTTTATAGTTTGTTCTACACACACAAAGCTATAATAATCTTAGATACAAAATTAAATGGAAGTTACCAGAGATGTGATTGGTATGGTGAGAATCGAGTTACCTACATGTGGATCCAGTTTGGTTTACCATGTTACACACGAGACCTTAGTGGGACAAATTGGATTTTGTAATTCTCACTAGAAGACCCAACAATAGGGTATCCCATTTTTCATATGGAAGGGCTATGAAATTTGTAAATTTAGTGGGACCCATTATTAATAAAAGGCCTCACTGATCATACATATATTATCATGAATGTTATTTTAAGTTGCAGATATACTTGATAGCATGCTTCATGATTGTTATTGCACAACATACTTGATGCTAACAAGTTGATTAGACCAAACTATGTGGATTGGCTATGGAACATGAGGATTATCCTTGGCCAGAAGAAAGTCTCCTACATTCTTGCTTCTCCCTTAAGCTGGAGGTAGATGATACTATTGAGGAAGAGATAGCGCTTATAAGATGTGGCAAGATGATAGCATTATAGTATAATGAATCACGTTAGCTTCTATGGGCAACGAGTTGTAGAGGTAACATGAGCATATAGATGCTCAATCTATTTTGCTTTACCTCAAGATGTTGTATCGTGAACCAGTGTTTTAAATTGCGGTTGCAGTCACCAATAAGATCGCGGTTGTGGTTATGGATAATGCGGCCATCGTGATGCACATTGTGGCTGATGTGGCGTGAAATATTTGCATGTCCCAACTTGAAAAGGAACCCGTTATGGCCTAATTCACTCTTGATGTAGTCCTATTGTAGTTACGTTGTGGCCAATTTATATGAAAAATGTATCACACTACAATTGGGGTCTGATGTGTTTGCACAGACCACAACCGCGATATTGCGGCCACCTCATGTGATGCGTCCTCCATTTAAAACATTGTCTGAACATAATAGGACTACTAAATGAATTATCTAAGCAACTCTTCCATGCTAAGATGGTGGAAGGAACTCTTATTGAAGCCCATGTTCTTAAAGTGATTAATTCAATTGACAAATTAGGAAGATTGGCTTTGTCATGGATAGGGAATTCAGTCCTCTATTCTCTCCTAGATTCATTTTCGTAATTTATTTTTAATTTCCACATGAACAAGTTAGATTACTCATTGCCTAAGCTCCTTGATGTGCTTAAGACCATTGAGGCCCACCTTACGAAGGCTAAGGGCTTGATCTCCCTAATAGAAAAACGAGTTACTAGCTTGAAACAAATTTTTTTAGTGAAAGCTATTATGAGTGAATTTTTCACTAGTGATTTTCGTGCCTTGTGGCGCTTTTATTGGCACTAAGAAATTTGTTGGTGAATCCACTGAAAAAGTGCCAATTTTTTTTTTTTTTAGAATTACAGGCATATTTTTCCACTAGTAACTTTCGACAATAAATTTTAAAAAAAGCACTTAAATTACCAACACATTTTCCACTAGTAATCTTTTGATTCAATTTTTTTCAAATAGGGAGGGATTATGGGAGAATTATCTTCCAGGAAGTGTTAGAAATTTTTCTAATTATGAGTGAAAAATTTGCTAATATTCAAAATTTCAAAAATTGCATTTGACTATTGAAGTTGCTAGCGGAAAACCGCTAATATGGGTTATGGACACGTGTCAAACATGTAGCTTTGGCCATCATTTATCGGTGGATTTTTTGTCAAAAAGTCCTCAAGCAATAATGTAAGTAGAACGCCACGTTTTAGGTTAAGTTATCGGGAGATTTTCACTGGTAATGTGTAATGCCTCCGGTCCACGTGTCATTAGTTAAGCTTAATATAGTCTTAAGGTGCCTCAAAACCACCGAAATGCAAGAAATCTTTAAAGTGCAAAAATTTACATTTTTGAGACCTTTGTAGCAGTGAGGTGGTGCATCAACTTATGTTTTGTCCTTTGTGACCTCTAAGCAGTGCCCGATGCGAATTCACGCCCAAAATGACATAGTTTCATTAAATGAACCTCTACTTCTATATATAAACACCTCGTAACCGATTTTGCAACCTTAAATTCAAAAGCAAGCATCTTCCCAGCTCTTTTACACTTTTTTCTCTTATCTTCCTCCAAGCTCCAAGGTAATAAATTTATAGTGTTTTGTATAGTTCCTCCCTAGTACTTCATGTTCATGATTATGGGTATCTATGTGAACGAAGGTTGTTGCTACCTCCTCAAATTGAAAATTATTTTTGTGAAAGTTGCATAAAAAATATAGCAAATGACACAACCTAGGTTTTTTCTCAAGGAGGTTTTATTACTTAGTTGGAAAAATTGGGGGGTTTTTAGGAATTAAAACAAAAAAATTGAAAATAATTGGAATTAAGCAATAATAAAAGGCACCAAGTGCAAGATATTCTTAGGATTGGAATTAATTATCATTGACCAAATATTGAACCCATTAGTGGCTATTAGTAATTAATTACTGGCAATTATACTAGTGATTGATCAATCTCTAAATTTGACCAATACAAATAACTAATAAATGAGATCTCAATTTATTTAGAAATCACATTGATTTAATGTACCAATTGATATAGCCTAATCGCCAATTGGAAGGTTAATTTTAATGTTCTCCCTCAAGCATAAACCAATGGATCCATTAATTTATGCCCAAAGGGTTTCTCTAATAATGATCACCAATTTAGTTATTCCAATAAAAAAAATTGAAACAATCGCAGTAATAATTATAAGAATAGAAATTGCAGAACATTGAGACAACCAATGCATTCAATATAAAAGAGGGGTCTCAAACATCATCCCAATCCATTTGGAAACCTTTACACTAGTAAGAAAATCTACTCCTCTATCTTTAAAGGATTACAACAATGAAAATAAAATAGTACCTAAATAAAATAATTAAGATCCCTATCACAATCTCTAACTATTGAAATCCTTAGAGAGAGAAGTAGAAGAAGATGTAGAGGGAGAAAGTAAATCCTAGCTGGAAATCAGAAATGAAAACTAGGATAAAAGTTTGTGTCAATCTCTTAAATACAGCTATCTAAAATAGCCCAAAGTGGAGCCCAAAAATAGATTAATTATTTGTAATGCCTTCATCACATGAGTGCTGATGTTGAAATGATCGCTACAATGCTCTTTAGAGAGCGTTGCTTGAGCTTCCATTTTGGTTGTTTTTGCCGAGCGCTACAACACTAAATGAGCACTGTGAGAGTGAGCCTTTGTAGTTTTGCTCATTTTCAGCTCAAGCTCTTTCACAAGAGTTCTCAGCCTTGTTTTTGACATTTTGCACTTGATCCAAAATTCCTGTCACAAAACCATACTCAAATAGGCAAGTTAAATGCAATAGGCTATAATTACAAATTATTCCTAAAATCAATGTAATGATCAATGATTCTATAAAAAAATACACAATGAAGACTAAATCAAAATCCTATGTATTGACATCAACAACTCAGTTAAAGTTATGCAAAAACCTAAGGTTTAGTAGCAAGATAAGTGGCATAATTGCCCTTTATCAAACTCATCCATACTTAAGCTTTCACATGTCCTCATGTGAAAATAAGATCAAGCCAAGGCATAGATGAAAAGCAGTATACAAGGAGTTAGACTAGACTCCTAACTTTATTAACTAAAAAAAATGCATGATGCATGAGAGGAAACAATAATACACTAATCCAATGGACCTAGAGGGGCAACTGGAAGCTTTCACACTAATAGTCAAAAGAATTTCAACAGGCAAGACATGAACAAGATATAGCACACAAGGTAGAATCCACATACATGATGCATGGACCAAGTACAAAAATCCTCCCAAGGTGTGTTGTTAGCTCCAAAATCCTTTAGAAAGCATTAATGCTTAATGTTTTGAGTGATAAAAAATGAATTTCATGAAAATACTTTGTAGAAGGACTAATCGTTTGCTTAGTTTCTTAAGTATACAAACAAGTTTGTTCTCATTAACATACAACTTCATGAACAAGTTTTATTTTCATGAAACCATGTGTAAGCATGTTAAATCTCATTCAAAGAGATTTGAAACTTAAACGAAGTGAAAAATAATCATTGAAATGGACATTGGAATGGTGAGAGCATGAAAGAAATTTATAACGAAAAAGAAACCAAGACTCAGATCTTTAGAAAGTATCACGTTACTTCATAAAGTGTCTTTCAAGTGAAGATTTCAATCCAACTCTGAAGCAAAGTATGGTTACCATCTTCAATCATCATGATCATGATATATCATTTACAACAAGCTCTGATTGGAGCATAGAAGGCCAAAAGGAAAGTCCAGGAACTGATACAATACTTTAGAAAGTACGTTTATTGTAAAATGGTGCACTTTACACAATTGGGAGGGAAAATTTGAAATTCAAATTAAACTCAAACCCTATCAAGGACTGACGTGACACATCTCTTTTCAACCTCATCAACTGCCCGGCTTCTAGAAGAAAAAGTTCAGAAACCTCGTTCAGAAAGCAAAAAGTAGTTTCTGAAGGTGGACGCAGAACCTCTATTAGACAACGGCTTCTAGAAGTACATAAAGTAACTTTGACATGAGCTATTGTTCTAGACTTCATTTTGAAGACACAAAAAGAAGATCAACACATGTCATAGGGAAAATAGATCAAGGGTAATAGTGTAACACCCAATTTTTGCTATTTGAGTACAAATGACCAAAATACCCCTGAGGTCATTTTTACCGAGTTTGAGGACAGTTGCCCGACATCCTAATGGGTCAACTCAATGTTTGAAGGGGGTTATAACGTTATGTTTGATATCTGAGGTGAAAATCTTGTTTTGAACTTTCGCTCAAAATAACCAAAATACCCTGTGTATTCTACATTAGTGAAAGGTGCCGTTTAGCCCGAAACTTTTCCAGGAAGTTTGGAATGATGTTTATGAGTGATATTTGATGTCTAGTTTGCTGAAAGGTCCAGCAGTTTTAGTACAAAATTACCATTTTGCCCCTAGAACAGTGTACAGTGAGCCTAATAACGCAATTAAGCAAACCTAAGCAATATTAGGCTCTAATTGAAGATTAATTTATTTTGATAATTAATCTAGAGTCAAAATAATTTATTAAGGTTAATTAAAACCTAAGATTGCTTAGGTAAACTCTAATTGCATTCTTTAATTCAAGATTCCTAGTCATGGAATCTTGCATAGTATTTTCTCTCCAATTCCTTAAATTAAGGAATTGTGCCATACCTCATTTGACTAAGAAAATGAATTTAATTTGTTAATCTAGTATGACCACTCCCTAGTCAAGTCTTAACATTCTTAATTACCCAATTACCTCACCTAAACACATTCTTACAAACTCCTAACCAAAACCTTAATCAAAGAAATACTTAAACACATCACTAAACCACAATTACATGAACAAACTTCTTTTCCCCTTGGCTGATAAGCCTGCCAAATTCTCACCCAAAAGAAGTGCCACATGTTGAATTTTTCCTCACTCCAAAGACCATGCCTTGCCCATACTTATGCCCATACTCAACCATGCTTTAACCCATACTCAAAGCCATGCCTTGTAAGAGATATTTCTTCTCTCCTTCTCCCTCAAAGTGATCGACCACTCCTCCCTCCTCTAGGCCATCCATGAGCTCTCAATCTTCTATAAATACATTAGCTTGAAAGCTCTTTGAATGTTTACACACTTGAGCAAACTTCAAGCTTTCTTCCCAAACTCAAAGAACCTCTTTTCCTCCTCCCTTGGCCGAGTTCTTCATCAAGTTTCCAAGAAGGATTTCTTTCTCTTTTCCTCTCAAGAAACAAAGCTTTCCTTCCTCTCTTCAAGACTTCTTTAGCTAGGGGTTTATTTTCCAAGTTTTGTGTGCTTCCTTTAAGGAAGAGTTCTAGTGTTTCTCTTGGTTTTCTTAAGTTCTTCTTCTCTCCTTTTTATTTTGGCCTAGAGCCTTTGTTGAGAAAAAAAAAACTTTAGCTTGATGATGAGGTTTCAAGATAATGGACTTGTGATGCCATGTGAGAAACCTCTAAAGCTTGAAACAACTTGGTCTTGGACCATGCATGCTTGTGTTTCTTTCTTTTCCTTGGTTTTATTTTTCGATTCTTTTTCCTTTTCCCTTGAATGATTTCGGTTTCCTTTTCCTTTGTTTGAACAAAGTTTGCTGAAAATATTGAGTAGATCACAAAAGCTTTGTTAAAGAAAAATTAATCACATGTTTTCAAAGAGCTCTAAGCTTACCCTTGCCAACCTTAAAGTTGGTCGGCTTCTAAGATTTTACTCTAGATTGAAGCCCATGAGCAATAAAATAAAGAATATGAGTAGTTTTATTTATGATGTTTCATTGAGTGTTGGTGTTTTCGTCTTAGTCCACACTCATGAGCTTGATGATGAAGTTCAAACCAGAGTGTTCTTTGAAGATTTGGTGCTAAGAACTCTAAACTCATCCCCCATTTGTTCAAGATACATGTTGGGTTAGGCTAGTAATGTCCTCTAAAAGTCTTGCAAGAGCTTTAGTAAAGATAAAACAAGTTGCATTCATGTTTAAGTTTATGCCTTGCATATCATGTTTATTTTGATGCCATCACTAAACTCTCAAGAACAACTAAGTGAACTTGCATTGTCATGTTTAATTTCCCAAGCTTGCATTTCATGTTTACATTTCAAGTCATCACTTAAACTCAAAGATAATAATGAGGTTGCATCTCATATTTATTTTATGCACTCACTTTATTTTATAAAAAAGTAAAATAAGTGCATTGCATGTTTAAGTTTATGTTATCACCTAAATACCCTAGAACTCAAAGACTTGCCCTAAGTATCTTCAAAGGGAAACTTTAACCATAAAAAAAGGCGAATGTGTTTTAGTATGATACAATGATGGTTTGATTTTTTAAAATGTAAGAATGATTTTAGGAAAATGTTGGAAAAATGTTTTATGAGGTCTCAAGGTGTTTAAATAGCTTGGGATGTGTCAAAAATCATGTTTTCTCAAATTCCTAGGTTCTAGTAATCGATTACCAGCTTATGTAATCGATTACCAAGTGGTTTTTCGAAGGGTTTTTGGTTCTAGTAATCGATTACCATACAATGTAATCGATTACCAAGGTTGTTATTTATGCCCAGAACTGGTCCTTAAAACCCTGTAATCGATTACCTATTTGTGTAATCAATTATTCTGATGTTCTTTATTTTCCAAACAATTTAACCTAGGTAATCGATTACCATCCTATGTAATTGATTACCCGGTTGTTTTTGAACCCAGAATAAAATTTACCTGGTAATCGATTACCAGGCACATGTAATCGATTACCAGAACATTTTTGCTCATGAAATTATTCCAAGAGAAAGACTAGTAACTCGTGTGCACTTATAACATGATTTTATGCGATTATACGTGATACATACTTTTGGTTTCTATCTTGTTGGCCACTGTATGAATTCTGTTTTAAGGAGTTAGAATGCGTAAGATTATGTTTGAGAGAAGTGAGGAACAATTTTGACGGTTAGGAAGGACTAAGTAAATAGAAAGGTTTGAGAACTAAAATCTTAACACCCTTAGACACGAGAATAATAACTTTTGTCCCACCATAGTTGAGCTTGAGGAAGATGGCTCATAATTAGTGTTTATGCCTAGGAGTTGAACCCAGAATCTTAGGCAAAGACAAAACTTAGAAAAGAGTCTAAGGTGTAGATCCTAGAATCCCCCATAGTCAAGTAATGATCATGATGTTTAATCTATACAATGCTGATTGGATGAGTTAGTGAACATAAATGTTAGAAAGAATTATAGGTAATGATCCCTTAGGTGTCATAGAATCCATAATAAAGGTTAGGATAATTGGAACACAAGTTTACGACCCATAAGGGCCAAAACATAAGACACCATGAGGTAGGAAGCGTGATGTGAGAATAAGATCGAGCAAGTATGCTTGTGTTATGTATGAAGGTGTTAATGTCATGAGTATGAGCTTATGAGGATTCATGGTGTGTTGTAATGATGATTTTGGTATATTGTGGGCATAATGCATGAGACTATGTAATACAAATGAATTAGAGAAAGTATGTTGTTATGATTGAAAGATTTATTTGATTGAGGAATGTATGAGACAACATGCATTATGTGAGTTATGTGGCATGACTCAAATTTGAAGAAATTGAGCGCCGTTGTTATGCTGCCAAATTTCCGTCAAATTTGAGAGACTTAAGAAAGTTTTGAAAAATAAGATGTTTAATGTGACACACCAAGATGTACTTCTCCTGCTAAGTGAACCGTAGGGCATCGACATTAGCCTACCAAAACGGACAAAGTTGCTGGCTTAACCAGTCGATGCGTTTCGAAGAAGGAAAAAGTCCCATGATGGGTGATCCTTAGGCCCCTACCCGTACTCTAAGAGTCGGGAATTATGATGATTATGATTATGTTTATGATTCGCTTATCAAGAGGATAAGTAAGAACTAGTGACGACTAGTTAAGATATGAGCTCATAGCCTAGTTTTAGGGTGCGGTTACTATTATGATGCTTAGTGTCACAAGTTTGAAGAGAAGGAATGATGTTCAAGAGAAGTTACATGCCACTTATATGTTGATTGATTATTGTTTGGTTTGCCTATAGTACTACCATGCATTCGTGTTCTGTCATGTTGCATACATGCATTAAGATTCATTGTAAAAGCACGGACCTTGGATAATTATCTTTGCGAAAACTTCATAATGAACCTATGCATGTTTAACCTTTTCATAATAAACCTAAGGTTCCTGGGGACATAAATGATGACACTAGGATAGAGGTTTTCCCTGAGATTCTTTAGCAAGATTCTCACCCTCTCTCTTTCTCTTTCCGTTACGTCTTCAGACATCGATGGCGTTCGTGATCTTCATTGACCCACCCACTTGGGAGGTGCACTATGACCTCGAGCATCAATCCTACCACTTCAGGGTCATTGTGAGGTGCGCATTTTTGTGTACGTGGACACCCGTTTGCTTTCCTCGTCTCCAGCTATCGCTTTGATCCGACTTCACCTTTTGGCGATGACCTGTCTTTGAGAGGACGCAACCCCCAGAACAGACCCGTCATGCCCGTCCTTCTTCATCAGCGATACACGGATACCCTGAGTATGTTCCCCATTCTCGATTAGAGGCCGATCCTTGGAGGGCTCTTCCCTTCGTTCCCTATGGATCTCGGTGGAGGTAGCGAGGACACTGTCACCCAGCCGAGCCATGCGAGGCGTGTTCGATAGCTGAGAGGTGACCATGTTGTGAGACCACACCGTTCCCTCGATTCCCATGCCTAGATCTCCGCTTCGTTGGGCTATTCGAGGAACTCCATCAGTTCGTGGGCTACATCTCCATCCGAGGATCCGCGTCATCATAGGCATGGAGGGTGAGGGTAGTGATAGTTGGGAGTCTTATCTTTTGGGAATTTACCATGTACTTGCTTTTATTTTCCTTTCCATTTATGTATTTACAGTTTCTATGTACTACAAGCTCTCCCACCTATATGGGTAAGACTTTATGCTTCCTTTTATGTTTCAGTAATTATGTATTAAACTATGTTAATTAATGTTATGATGAATGTTTTCATGATTGAGGTGTTCTTTATTGCTTTTGTCTTGTATGATTTATTTGTTCTTCCGCTTTATGTTTCGTTTATGTCATACGCGAAGGCTCGCATTTTATTTTACATATTCCTTTTAAAAAAAATTTATTTGTATTTTCCGCTAAGTTATTTTACAAATGATGTTAAAAAAGAAGTAATAACTAATAGTTAATCTTGATACATCCTAGGCGTGTTGGGTTAAATATTAGGGTGTTACAAATAGTCATAAATAAAGATTTTTTTCGGTTAAGTTAGAAATTCATAAATTCAGGCACAGACATATTTTGGTACATGATTTTTTTTAAAGCGTAAAAATCCAAAACAAAGCTCAAGAAAATTCATGGAACTAGCCTAGGATGATAGTTTCAACATATATTTTATTGATAAAAATACTTACAAATACATCAGAAAATTCATGAGATTTCCTTGCCTATGATAAACCGAAATTCCAGAAAGCATAGTTCAACACTTCTTTTGGTAAAAATGATTTTTCCACATACCAATACTCTCCACTAATGCAAATGCACTTATTCTTATGTGTAATCATACATTAAAACCAAGAATATCAAATTGAACCAATAAAATCTACAAGAAATAGAAAGTACAATCAAACAAGACATAAAACCCTACTTTGAAAACTTTAGAGCTCTATCACTCCAAAGGATATTCCAATTAGTTTCCCTTCACTTCAAGGCCACCAAATCAGCCCTAAACCTTCCTTAGACAGCAAGGTGATGAGGTATCCAAGTGAGAAATGGTGAAGATTTAAAATTTTAATCGGTTAGATTTGTAGGTTATGATGAGTAGTTGAAGTTTAGTAAAGGAAGTTGGAAGTTTTAACAAAGCTAGGCTAAGGTTTTGAAGATTTAGAACTTGGAAATGGAGGTTTGGAAGAAGAAAATGAAGGCTGTCTCCTTGGTTTGTTCTTGGCCGAGAATATTATAAATAGAGAGATAAGGTTGGTTGGTTTGATTTTATCTTGTAATTAAACTTAGATATTATATAATATAAATGAATAATTCTTGAAAAAGAAAGTAATATGGATGGCTAGGATTTAATCTTGTTATCCAAGATTGAATCTAAGCCATTCATTTGATTTAAATGGATAAGCTTCTTCATTTTGTAGAGATTAAACTAACTTTCATGTTAGAAATCGCACAGGAAATTTCACCGAACGGGTGAAACATTGTACCGGTAATTAATATTGCTTAAAATTTAATTCTAGATATAAAATTTTCATTTCTAAATATTTCTAACCTTATCCCTATGTTTTATTTCGGGCACCTTTGTTCTAAATTTAGGGTTTTGGCTATCCCAATGGGCCTAAGCCCGTAAAATACTATTCACATTTTTTCTACTCATCCATTGAGTTGTTCTCATTATTACTACGTTTGTTAGAATATTGAAACTCTCATTAATAAGGTTTCAATTAATTTCTTAATAACCCTAGGGTGTTACACGATGATGAAGGACATAAGAAAAAGGATTGCCTATTTAGTTATATCATCACGGGCTAGAGGTTGGAGTAACTCGATGCCTGGCACAAGCCCTTTCACCTAGTACATAAGGGTGCTGTAGTTTGTAACACCCTAATATTTAACCCAACACACCTAAGATGTATTAAGATTAATTAATAGTTATTACTCCTTAAAATTCATTTGTAAATATTACTTAGGAAAATACAGGCAAATTTTTTTCTTTTGAAACATGTAAAACAAAACGTGAGTCATCGTGTACTACCATGAGCAAATCGTAAAATAGCAAAGAACTTAAACACACAATTTAAAAGCATTAAAGGACACATTCATCCATAGAAGCAAATATCATAATATTAAATAACATAGTCGAATACATGATTCTAGATTCATCAACTGAAAAACTAAAATGGAGTCATACCCATATAAATGGAGAGCTTACGATACATAGAAAAAGGATAACACATAAACAGAAAGGAAAACATAAACAGCAAGTAGGGAAGCCCAAAAGATCAAACCCCAGCTATAGCTACCCCCTCCCTCTAACCTACTAGTGATGCTGGTCTTCTAGCGATGGGGAAATGTATCCCATGAACTGCTCAAGCTCCTCGGTCGTGGCCCAACAAAGTGGAGGCGTGGGCATGCGGAGTGGGGGAAGACGTGGCCTCCTCAGTGCGAGCGCCTCTTGGGTTGTCGCACCGCCTCGTAAGTCTTGGCTGGGTGACAGGATCCTCCCCTCTACCTATGTCCATGGGCATCGAGGGAGCAGAACCTTTGAGTAGACGTAGGCGGGGAGTCTTAAACAAGTCAATCCCAGGACGCCTATGAGTAGGACGTACTTTGGGTAGGCCTTAGCCGTGGATGATGATTGTCAGCACCTAATTTTTGATTAAATACCAATCAATTTAATTTAATTTTAACTTCATTTCATCTTTAGACTTAACTGTAAATGTGATGTTCATTCTTAATACCATGTCTTGTGAACTCATATCTTCCTTTTCTGTATTTTATTTTAATTTTTCTGTTGTATATTAATTAAAAAAAAATCAAGTTCTCTTTTTTACTTTTGCATTAGCATAGTATTTTGGTCAAGAGTCCATTAACAGTAACCCAATCCATTTCAGCCCATTTACTTTCTCTTCTAAAAAAAAAAATCACTTTCTTTTATCCCAATTCGCATAAGCCCGATTTTCTTGGTCCAACAATGGCCCATCACTTTCAGCCCATTTCTCATCTTTAAAAAAAAAAAAAGAAGAAGAAGAAAGAAGTGGGGGGGGAGGAATGTGAAGATAATAAAAAGAAATAAAAAGGGGTGAAGGAGATGTATCATCATCAGGATTGCAATAATGTGGGGAACAAAATCTCAGCAATCAGTTATTCCTTATCACATCCTGAAAAATCATCGCTGAACTAAATAATGCATATGAAAATCTGTATAAATAGGGCAGGACAAAAAGGGGAGGCAATGACATTCTCATGCCTAGACCATTATCACCACACGACCTCCATCACCACCCCATCACCATAACCTCCGTCTCCTCATCCATCATCACCATTCATAGCCACCTTTAACTCGTTCTCTTATCCTCACAGCCACAAATCATCATCCCTACACCATTAATATCAACCACAAACATCACCACTACATCATCCATGTTAGCCAAGCCTAATTAGAACAAACATAAGTTCCACTAACAAAAACCGTACACAAAAATCAAACCCGATATCAAAGAAATAAACACAAAAAGGAGAGAACAAAAGGCCACTCCAGCAACGTGCGCGTCCTCGCACTCCCTCCCTGTACACCATGAAGCTCACCGACGCATAAACTAGAGAGGTTGTCACTCCATCCGTGAAGCTCAGGAGCAATTCAGCGCCGGGACTACAACATCGTGCCTTCAGCGCTTCTCTCCCAACAGAATTGTGACATTTCCCTTTGAGGCTGAAATCCTTAATATTGTGAATGTTCTCTCTTTTGCTTGCTTGCATATTACTTTCCTGATCTACTTTTTTGGTGCCTTGCCATATTTGCTTTTGAGCCAAAAGAATATATATGTGGCTGTATGTTACAAATGGGGGAACATGTGGGACCTTTTTCTGATGGGCATTGGTTGTTTTCAATTGTTGTGGGGCTCTAGTTATTTTTTATGTTATTTTTTTTTATTTTTGTTTGTGAGAATCTTTTTAGTTTAGAAAGATTTCATTTGAAATTTAGATTTGGGTTGGGTGGGTCTTGAAAAGGAAGTATTTTAGATTTTTTATGAGTTTTGTGTGAAAAGATTTCAAAAAATCAAAACAAAAAAAATAAAGATAAAAATGAAAAGAAAATGGTAGCTAGGATCTTAATTTATTTTAGTTTTAAATCATTTTTACTTGTTTTTTATTTTTTTTTTTTTAACTCAAGTTAGTCGTGTATTTGTTATCTCTTCATGATTTAGATTTGTCAATTCACGTTAAGATTAATACTTTTAAAGTAAAAAAAAAAAATATGAATAAATAAAAAATAAAAAAATAATTAATAATTATTCTATTTCTTGTAAACGAAAAAAATCTTATTGAAAATCTTTTCTAATCCTGGCAATGATCAATAATGACGATTGAGTAGCAAATGTTACTTTCATTATTATTTAAATCATAAGTGTTCATTGAGTAGCCTAGTGCTAACTTGAATTCTGTGCAATAATGGATTTTATGTTTCTTGTTATAAATTTTTTTTTCTTAAATAAAATTAACTAACACAGAATCATTTTCTATAGAGAACTACGTGGCTTTGAGTTCCTCATTTTACCAAAGGATACGTAAGAGAAGACATTCCTGTCAAGTCAAACTTTAAATTTTCATAATTTTGTCCCTAATTATTGTTATTTTTTTTCCTCTATTTGTAAATACTTGAATTTGATTTTTGTTATTTATTTTTAAATATCATATTTGTTATCTTTTTTGGGTAAATTTTATATGCTTTAAGTTATTCTATTTGCATAATTAACTTTTGGGTAACCGTTTTAGGACGGATGTATCAGGGGTGTGTGGAGTTTAATCTCTACCCTTCCCTATGCATAAATAGACTCTCGGATTTAACTCCTTTTCGCAGAAGCTTAAAAATAATTTTTATAAAAAGGTTTTCCCAACGGTTTTCCTTAATAAACCTTGGTGGCGACTCCATGAAAATATTTCCAATAATATTTTCGCTGCCGTCACGATCCCGGTTGCGATAATGATGGACGAGTATGGCGAGTCTGCTCGTCATGGGGCGGGTTCCTCTTGAAGATCATGTCGTCGCCATATGGTGAGGTAAGAGTGAAGCGAAAGCTGGAAACTGGATGCGCGAACGGCGTCCCCATATACACAAAATAAGGACAGCACAACGACCTTCAAAATGATACGACTGGTGATTGTGTCATAGTGCACCTCCCAAATCGGCGTGTCAATGAAGACCACAAACGTCACCATCGAGATTTGAAGATGTAACGGGAAGAGAGAAATAGAGGGGTGAGAATCTACCTAAAGAATCTCAGGAGGAATCCTCCTACCCTAATGTCATCGTTTACATCCCCAGGAACCTTGGGTTTATTATGAAAAGATTTAACATGCAAAGGTCTATTATGAGGTTTTATAAAAGTAATTATCCAAGGTCCGTGTTTTCTTTTATCATGAATCTTAATACATGAATGTAGCATAGCAAAGTATGAATGCATGTCAATACCTTATACAAGCAAACCAATAAATCATGACATCAACAATTTATCAACATAGAAACTAACAATGCTTGAACAAATAAAGAAGGAACCCCTACCTCTTATGTAGGGTCTAAAAAGAGTCATTCTCTTCTTCCTTCAGCTTGAGCAAGAGTCCTTGGAGTGGATGACCCTCCTTGAATCTTGGTTCTAGAACTTGAGTGCTTAAGAAATATCTTTCACTAGAGTTAAAGATTGTAACTCTTGTGAAGGTTAGTGAAAGTTTGGCTTAGAATTTAAGTGTTTGAATGAAGTTTAGGGAGTGAAGAGAAGTCTTTGAAAAGAAAAACATAAGAAAAAATGGTAGAGAAAAAATAAGAGAGATTTCTAAGGCTTGAAGACTAGTAAGAGTGTATGTATTCTACAAGAGTTAGAGGATGTAGCTCTTGCAAAGCATGGTGAGGACTCTTTGTGACTTGGAAATGGAGTGAATGGAAGAGAGTTTGAAGAATATTTACAGTGGAAGGATCAAGAAAAGAAGAAGAATGCTTGCATGATTTATGCAATCATGTTGGCCAAATTTTGGGATGAAAATGCTCCATGTTTTATGCAAACTTAACATCCTAATATTTAACTCAATATACCTAGGATGTATTCAAGTTAATTATTAGATATTACTTTTTTGTCTAGTTCTTTAACTCTGGTTTTAGAAAATACTTAGGAAAATATGGGTAAAATTTTTCTTTGAAAAACAAGAAAACATGAGCCATACGCAAGCATAAAGTAAACGACATTGTTGCCTTGAAATAATCAATAGGGAAAATCATGACATATCAACTGAAACATAAAACCATAAATGAAACAACATCATAATTAGACATATAAATAGTTATTCCATACACCAAACAAGTAGTAGTAGCGTTAATAATACCATCTGTGCATAACATGAAGAAACATAAAGAAAATACATCAGAATCTCCCATCTACAACAGTACATCTAAAATAGGTAACCTCTAAAAGCAAAAGAAGGCTATCCTAAACATGTATGGGTGTGTGTGCACTAGAGTTAGCTATCGACTCCTACTCCTGCCCATCAAAAGGAGGTACATATCCAATCCACTGAGCCAAATTGGCCAGGGTGGCCAAGCAGGAAAAGGGTCGAGCATGTGCTCCACAACGGGCACCATCCTCACCCCTCCTCAAAGTGGCTGCGTCACAATATCCTCACTACCTAACTCCATGGGTATGGTAAAGGAGGAACCCATAAATGGGATGTCTATCTTGGAGGGTCGATCTCAGAATGAGTCGGGGAGAGTGAGGAACGTACTCCGGGTAGGTGCGGATGGCGGAGGCATTTGGGGATGACGGATATGCTCTCCTCAGGGCATGTGCACTCAAAGAGCAGGTCGTCAAGAATCAAGCCGTAACTAGCTAAGCAAACAGGCGATCAAGAAATGCAAACATGCACATGGTACAACGACCCACAAAATAGTACGACTGGTGTGTGGCGTCAAAATGAAGCTCCCATGTCAGCGCGTCAACGTAAATCACGAAGGCTGCCATCGTCCTCTGAAGATGTGACAGAAAGAAAAGATAGAGGGAGTGATAAACTTGGTAAAGAATCTCAATAAGGTATGCTCCTATCTTGGTGCCATCATTAACGTCCTTAGGAACCTTGGTTTTCTTTGTAAAAAGGTGGACATGCATAAGGTTCAATTTTAAAGTTCTAAAGTACCATTTATCGAGGCCTATTTATTTTAGTATGCATCTTGGATGTCATGAATGCAACATACTTTATCATGACATGCATGGCAATGCAAGGTATGATATACTAATTTCAATCATTAAAAAAAAAAAAACTCATGGATCATAACAATTATAACATGACTTTCTTCCACTTATCTTTTAGGTGACTTAGATTAGTTCTTTCTCTCATTTAGGGCCACCCTATTTCTCTTGCCTTTTGAGAGTTCTAGGTTATGAGCTCATACCTCACTAGTCATCACTAGCATAATCTTATCCTATGATAAGTCAACACCCGACTCTTGGATTGCGGGATAGGGGTAATAGGATCACCTTTCATAACCTTTAATTCAGGAGTCCAAAGGATCACTTCCTCATTGGATCACCTGTTATAACCTTTAATTCGGGGTCTAGAGAATCATTTGCACATGTTTTTATGTCACCTTTATATTAGCATATTATGCTAAGATGCAAAGTCATAACCATATCAGATACTTTTCCCATGCTCTTTTGAACCTTTGCAACTTTAAGACATTCCAAGTGAAATTATAACATGCCATATTCATTCAAAATCAAATAACTAAACATGTAAGTCCTCAATTTCACATAATTCCTTAAGCATATGGGAAAATCACAACAATTTACAGGATAAGTACTTTAATTCGTATTCTAATGGCAACACAATAAGTAATCTTAGTTCAGTAGCAAAAATTAGAGAGCTTAATAAAAGGATGTCTACATTTAATAAGATATATATTCCATAAGTCAAAATTCTCAAGTGAGTTGAAATGGTGAGTCTTGAGCACAAGGTTAATCAAGTGATAGCATAATTCTAAACATGCAATGCAAGCTTCATTTTTAATCTTGGCATTATAAGGTGATGGCAAGAAAACATAAGCATGCTATGCAAAGCTTTAAATTTAAATATAAGAATGCAAGCTCTAGTTTTAAATCTTTAAGTTTAGGTGATGACTTGAAAAATAAATATGTTAGACAAGAAATGTAAATATGAATGCAAGTTCAATTCTTTATTTTAGTGCTCTAGGTCCCTTAGAGTTTTCACTCTAAATAATCAATTTTAAGGTTAAAATAGGTAGGCTTCGAGTTAATTATTTAGGTGATATGAAAATACAAGGTTCAAATATAAATATGCAATGCAAGGACTTGAAATATAAATATTAATGTACTCTTTTTTATTTCTGAGTCCTAGGCTCAAGACTACTGTAACACCCTAACTTTCACCTAATACGCTCGAGTCGCATTCGGCTAGTTATTAGTGGTTATGTCTTCATTTCAGAACTTGACTTGGTTTTCTTTAAAATATGAGTACTAAAAATATGACTAAATTTTTGTTTTTGAACTTAACACTTCAAATACGAGCCGCGCATGCACATAGGGACCGTCTTCTAAACAAGAAACATAACAATCAGGTATACATCGCCATAACCATCATAAATAAACCATAGAATAAACACAACATAACTTGTAGTATTATATTATAATCATAACAAAACAACGATGCTCTTATAAATATAAGGAGACCTCAAGATACTAGATACATCAAGCAAGGTTAACTAATGTTAGACATAATTATAAACAGGCTAGACTAGTCTTCTAGCTTCCATTGTGCCCTCTGACCGATGTGCGTAACTCCTACGCTCGCGCTTCAAGGAAAATCACGAACTTCCGCATCAATCGTCTGGAGACGACACGGAGGGAAAGACAAAAGGGTGAGAATACTTATACAAGATTCTCAGGGTCTCCAACTTTAACACAAGTGTCATCGCGTCGCCCCCAGCCACTTCGGGTTTCATTATGAAAGAGGTATATATGCATAGGTTCAATTTTAATTTCTCAAATCCTATTATCCGAAGTGGGTTCCTTTTAGCATGAGTCTTCATGGTATGAATACAGCAGATATTTTATGTATGCATGGCAATACTAGTGCATGACAGCACACGTAGATAACACATATCACTTAATCAAAGCATTAATGAAACATCAACGAAACATATGCATGTGCGTCTTTTACTTTTTCATGCTTGAACTCTGAGTTCCTTTCATAACTTTTTCCACCCTCATCATGGTCACCAAAATCCACCCAACATGCCGGCCCCCGATTTAACGTGGTCACCAAAACTCCTAATCACCCATCGCCTAGGAATGAGCTCATCCTAACTAGTTGTCGCTAGATTCATACGGGGTAAAAGAGGAGGAAACATATCTCTTTCCTTGGATCACCCCGTACAACCCTTAACTCAAGAAGTCATAATGGAATCATTTCCTCTTTATCATATCTTGTATGAATGCAACATGAGCATGCAACCATAGAACCTCATATGACATATCATATATTCTCATGCATTGTAAACATAGCATATCACATCATCATAGCAACATGCCACATACACATAAAGTCTCATGCTCATGATATTAACATATTCACATCATTGTGAGTATACCCACTCGGTCTCAAACTCACATCACACCTTCTACCTCATGGTGTCTTATGTTTTGGCCCTTAGGGTCTTAAACTTGTGTTCCAATCATCCTAACCTTCATTATGGATTTTACAACACCTAAGGGATCATTACCTATAATTTTCTCTAATGTTTATTAATTATAACATAACCAAACAGCTCTATGTCTCTTTGGACAGAATTTTACCTCATGATTACGGGGTCCTAGAATCTTCGTTTTGACCCTTTCTAAGTTCCGTCTTCGCCTAAGGCTCTATAATTAACTCCTAAACCAATTATGAGGGATTCCTACACATATCCACTAATTATAAACCATTTTTCTTAAGTTCAATTATGCTAAAATAGAATTACAAATTTGTGCATTCTAAGTGTTCTAGAATTCGCATTTTAAGTCCTTTCTAATTACTTTTCTTTTTAAACTTCCCTAAATTGTTCCTTGCTCCACTCAAACATAATTTTACACATTTTAACACCATAAAACAGAATTCATACAGTGGCCAAATGCACAAGGCAGAATTGAAAACATAAGCATCATATAATCATATAATCTCATGATTTGAAAGCATATAAGTTGCTAGTTTCTCTTGGAATCATTTTAGAACTTCAAAACTCTTTTAGAATCCAATTAATCTCATTGAAATCACATAAATATGTGCTAGGTCAGTAGCTAAATTATTTAGCTTAAGGAATAGATTTAAAACATAAAACCTTGTTCGTAAAATTCCTTGAGTACACCTAAGCTTAGAAAAATTCTAAGACTTAGACTATGTGCACTTGTGATTAGATGAACTCATCTAAGTCCATCATCATCATCACAAGGCCGAAAATGGCATTCTTGGAATGCCTCCATTTTCTAAAACTTTATGCAAGATACTTGGGCAAGTCTTTGAGTTCTAGGACATTTAAGTGATGGCATAAACTTAAACATGATATGCACTCATTTTATTCTTCATTAGAAAGTAAAGTGAAAGCATAAAAGAAATATGAGATGCAATGTAACACCCTAAAATTTAATTAAAAATTAATTTGAGCTTTATTAATCGTAATTTCAAAAATCTAAGAGTTTAGCAATGATAAGGGCGGCCCAATGGACTTGTCAAAAAAAAAAATTTCTGGCTTAATGAATAGTAACCTTGCGGGCCCTTAACACCTAAAATTTAATTAAAAATTAATTTGAGATTTATTAATCGTAATTTCAAAAATCTAAGAGTTTAGCAATGATAAGGGCGGCCCAACGGACTTGTCACCAAAAAAAATTTCTGGCCAATGAATAGTAACCTTGCGAGCCCCACTGCCGCTGGAAGCTAAACCCTAGATTCAGGCCCTGAGGTACCCAAAATTAGGAAAACATGGGAATAAGGTTAGAAATAGGTGGGAATGATAATTTTATACTTAAAATTAATTTTCGGGCAATATCGGTTCAATCGGATAAGTGTTTACCCGTTCTGAGATTCCTGTGCGCTTTACAGAATGAAACTTGCAATGAAAGTTTGCCACCTAACTAAACAAGTGTGTGGCTTAGAAGAAGCCATACCATTGCCACTTTATTACGATGAATAGGATGCTTACAAAAAATTACTAGACTTATCTTTAAGAAAATAAAACATTTTGTACATGAAATTATTATGTATTTTGTCATAAACTCATAAAATCCATATCTTATCACTTCCTTTCATCAAAATTTCGTCCAACACACTCTAAGAACCTCTCCTCCATTGTTCTTCCTCTCAAACTCCATTAACAAACTTGGAGCGTCATAAACCCTAGCCTAAACTTGATAAAACCTCAAGATCTCTTCACAAAACATGTCCTACACTTAATTCTCTACCAATCTAACCGAACAAAATTTCCATTCCTTATCAAAACCTTGTCTTGTACCTCACACCTCACTGATCTAAGAAGGGTTTGAAGTTTGTTTGGGGGCTTTGGAATGGAAGGATTCAAGCTTGGATTATCTTGAAGCCAAAGATCCACTAAGCTGCCAAAAGTAGGGTTTCTGCTGCCTTTTCTTGTCAAATTTTTCTGATGTGTTTTGGCATGACTTAAATCCGAAATTTCTGGTTGTTTTGGTTGATATTATGTTGATATTGATGTGTGATTTTTGGTGGTACGTTTGGATGGTGTTAAAAGAGGGTTTTTATCAAAATAAGTTTGGACTAGGTTTCTGAATTTCTGTTGTCCTGTAGGCAGCAGTGGTTCACGAATTTTCTGGTATATTTGTGGGTGTTTTCATGAGCTATAAAAATTATATGTTGAAGAAAACACCTTAAAATAACTATTAATTTTATTGGGTGTTAGTTTTAAGGTTTGATGCCTCAGAAAAATCAAAACCGAAATGAGGCAGATGCTGTCCTGACTATTGAGACTGAGGTAGTAAACTTGTCCGAATTTATTACCATAGAAAATGATTGAACTAGCTCTTGAAATTTTTACACCAAGTTACTAATATATTGAAGTATCACTGTGAATTTTATTGTGAATTAATTCAATTATTTGCTAGGGTTAAAAATTAGGAAACTCGGTTCTGGTCTGGGAATTGGTGGCCCCTGACCACTAAATTTGTATATTTTACTGAGGTAGCTATAGAGCTCTGTTTGTCCTGAAATTTTTACAGGTTATTCTAGACACACTGAAGTGCCATACACAATTTTTGTGAGTCTTGAAATGGTTGTTTGATATGATAATGAAATGTTGTGCCTAGGACAGTAACTCTGCCCATTGTGCTGGGAATGGAACAATGCTTTGAATTGAGAATGTAATGGCACTTTGGCTTCTAGTATGACATGAGTATTTGATATTAAGTGTTTGGCCATGTGACTTATGACATGTAAATGCATGCTATGAATTTTAAAGATTGAAGTATGAGAAAAGAATGAGGATTTCATTGTGAATGATTGCCTATATGTGGCCTATGTATGCATTTGAGAAAAGAGAAAAGTATATGATGCCATTATAAGGATGTATAAATTTAAATTGTGCATGTTCTGACATATGGACAAAATAGAAACAAGACTTAGATTTAATGAGGGGAAGGCGAAAGTAGCAACTTCCCAAAATTTATTTTGAGTCGGTAGACGTATCGGCTAGGAATAGATCTGTGGGATTCGGAAATGGAAAAAAATGAACTTCGATGACCACGTATAGGAATGAGCTTAGTCCTTAAAGCGTATTTCCCTTGTGTGGTGTGATCCACCATAAATACCCGTTGGGTATAAACGGATCTATTGTGGAATTGTCCACTGATATTACCCGTTGGGTAAACTAAGTCTTTCCTATGTCAATGAAAAGAGAAAAATGCATTGATTTGATCTTTGTGGACATAAGTAATACCATTTCACCTTGAGATAAATTCATTGCATGTATTATATGCTACTAATCTTATTTTGAATTGTCTACCTTGTGTAACTTAGTAATTATTGGAATGTGATGAAATGCTAAAAGAAACCCACTTCGGAGGAATGGTTTTTGAACATTAAAAATGAATCTTTGATATATGTCGCATGCTCACATTTTCTGAATAAACCGAAGTGGCTTGGGCGATGACGATGACATTATGATTGTGATTGGGGAGTTTCCCTACTGAGGATTTTAAAAATTCTCAACCCTATGTGTTTTTTCCGTGTCGCCTCCAGGTTAAGCCAGATGATGATGATGCTGCTATGCAAAGGAGTGTAGGATTGCTGGAGTGTAGTAGTTACTGTTTTATTCTTGTACTTAGTGAAATAAGTATGTATGTAAATGTATTAGAAGAGAGATATGTACTAAAGCTCATAGAGGAGCTTCCTTATGTATTTTAGCTGTATGTTTAATAAACTTGATGTTTACTTGTAATATGTTTTAATAGAATTACGCTTAGTTATCTCGTACGTAAATTGAGCTTTGCTATAGATAATTAAGAGAGGTCCACTAATTAACAAGTAACAACTCTCGAGTACGATATCATAGCTTAAGAATGGGGTTGTACTTGGGAGGATGTTACATGCAACCTCACTATTATCTTTAAAATTAAGTGATGACATGAAATATAAACATGAAATGCAAGCTTGGAATTTAAACATGATAATGCAAGTCCATTTAATTATTCTTGAGAGTTAGTGATAGCATCAAAATAAACATGCTATGCAAGGCATAAACATAAACATGTGTGCAATTCATTTTATCTTAGCTAGAGCTCTTACAAGACTTTAAAGGAATATCATAACCTTAACCCAATATGTATCTTAACAACATAAAGTGAGCTTTAGAGTTCTTTGCACCAAGACTTCAAAGAAGCCTTTGGTTTTGAACTTCATCATCAAGCTCAAGAAAATAGCCACAAATTTCAACACTTTGTCTAAACAAAATACAAACAACTAAGTCATATTCTTTATTTTATTGTTCATGGGCTTCAATCTAGAGTAAAACTCTTAGAACGGCCGACCAACTTTAAGGTTGGCAAGGGTAAGCTTAGAGCTCTTTGAAAACATAGGATTAATTTTCTTTAACAAAACCTTTGTGATCTACTTAACATTTTTAGCAAACTTTGTTAACACAAAGGAAGAAGAAACCGATATCTTTAAGGAAAAAGGAAGAGAAAACCGAAACTCTAGCTAGGGAAAGAAAAGGAAAACCGAAACTTAAGCCAAGGGAAAAGAAATAAATCAAGAACATGTATGGTCCAAGACCAAGTTTTCCAACTTCAGAGGTTTCTCACATGACAGGAAGTCATTATCTTGAAACCTCATCATCAAGCTAAAGTTTCCTTCATGAAAAGGACTCATGGCCGAAAAGAAGAAAAGAAGAGGAAAGCTTAGAAACCAAGAGAAAACTATATCTTTTCTTGAAGAAAACAAGCATAAACTTTAAAACAAAACCCCCTACCAATTGAAGTCTTGAGAGATATGAAAGAAAGCTTGAGTTCTTGATGAAATGGAGAAGGAAAATCCTCTTGAAACTTGAAGGAAGAAATCGGCCAAGTTGAGGGAATTTGAAAGGAAAGGAGAGAAAATGCAAGAATGCTTGATCTTGGCAAATGATCCAAAGAGCAACCAAGTCTTCAAAGGCTTGGTATTTATAGAAAAATGAAACATGTTGGCTGATTTGGGAGGGAGGCCTTGACCTCATGTTCCATGAGGTGAGAGAATTGTTTCATGGAAGTATGGTGAGGCATGGTAGAAATCATGGGCAAAGCATGGCTTGAAGCATGGTCTTTGAGTGAAACAAACTCACCACGTGCTACACATGGGAGGGATGAATTTTGGCCAGATTTGGGCAGCCAAGGGGAGGAGAAATTGCTCATGTAATTGTGGTTTAGTGATGTGTTTAGGTGTTTCTTTGATTAAGGTTTTGGTTAGGGGTTTGTAAGCAAGTGTTTAGGTGAGGTAACTAGCTAATTAAGGTTGTCAAGACTTGATTAGGAGGGTAATCTTACTAGATTAATAATTTAAAATCATTCTTTTGGTCAAATGAGGTATGACACAATTCCTTAATTTAAGGAATTGGAGAGAAAACATTATTCAAGATTCCATGACTAGGAATCTTGAATTAAAGAATGCAATTAGAGTTTAACTAAGCAATCTTAGGTCCTGATTAACCTTAATAAATTATTTTGACTCTAGATTAATTATTGAAATAAATTAATCTTCGATTAGAGCCTAATATTGCTTAGGTTTTCTTAATTGCGTCATTAGGCTCACTATACACTATTCTAGGGGCAAAATGGTAATTTCGCTAAAACTGCCGGTACCTCCAGGCCAACTAGATATCAAATACCACTCAAAAACATCATTCCAAACTTCCTAGAAAAGTTCGGGCTTAAACGGCACCTTTTACTCGTGTAGAACACAGGGGGTATTTTGGTCATTTTGAGCCGAAAGTTTAGAAAACGAGATTTTCACCTGAATATCAAATGTAACAGATATAATCCCCTTCAAACATTGAGTTGACACATTCGAGGACTGCCCGGATTGTCCTTTAATTCTGGTAAAAATGACCTCAAGGGCATTTCGATCATTTGCACTCTAACAGAAAAATTGGGTGTTACAACTACCATTTAACATAATATTTTTCTACAACTCTTAAAGTGAAACCTTCAAGCTTTAAAGGTCAAATAAATAATGGTTTTGCAACCAACACCCAAGATGCTCATCATCAAGCCATGGTTTCTTCATTATGTAGGCCACCAGGGCTAAAAATAAAGAAGGAAGAAAAGGAGAATAAGGAATGAAAAGGAGGAAGGAGAATCAACATTACAACATCTTAAACCAAGAGTAAAACAAAAGAAAATGATAGCAATCTTTAAAACAACTCCCTACCAAAGATGTTTTTCTTTTGAAAAGAGAAAGACTTGGTCTTGGAAATGTGATGAGAAGAACAAATCTTTCTTGGTGCTAAAGTGGTTTTGGCTAAGAAGGAAAGAAAAGGAAGAAATGCTTGTCTTGGGTTTTTGATCTTGGAAGTGGAGATTTATGTGTTTAAAGGAATATTTATGGTGGTTGTATGGTGATTTGAGGTTAGGAAATGGTAGAGGATGATGGCTCTTGGAAAAGGAAGAAGAAGGAGAAAAAGAAATCTTTGAGCTTAAAGAAAGAAAACTTGAAGTTGTAAATATGAGCAAATCTTTTTGTAAGTTCTCTTGATGCCTATTTATAGAAAATGAAACACAAGGGAGGTGACATGGCAAGGAAGAGAAAATGTCTCTTTGCATGGCATGGCTTTGGGTATAACTAGGTATGGTTCAAGGCATGGCTCAAGGTATGGCTAAGTATGGTTCTCCAAGTATATTTTAATTGAATTTCAACATATGATGGATGAAAATCTCATTTTAATGTTGGTTTATGGGTATGTTTAAAAGTTGATTTGGTTAGGACATGGATTAGGGGTTGTAATTTAGTATTTTAGGTGAGAAAATGAGTAATTAAGGTGGCTCAAGACAAGATTAAAGAGTGCTTTTGCTTGATTAATCCAAATCCACCTTTATTAGGGAGGAATCTCATCATGTAACCATTTCCATGATTTAATGAAATTGGAATAGGGATTTTACTATTCATGAAAATGTGACATAAAGTCTTAAATCAAGAAAAGGATTTTGAGTTTCTCTAAGCAATCTTAGGTTCTAATTAACCTTAATTACTTATTTTGACTCTAGATTAGTAAT
Source organism: Dalbergia oliveri (assembly GCA_030441495.1). NCBI lineage: Eukaryota > Viridiplantae > Streptophyta > Magnoliopsida > Fabales > Fabaceae > Dalbergia > Dalbergia oliveri. Next base: position 20,967,173 of record JAMLFY010000003.1, read on the forward strand.
TAATATTTACTAATCTTTAATTAGAGCCTAATCTTGCTTAGGTTTCGTTAATCATATCATTAGGCCCAAAATGCACTTAGGGGCAAAACGGTAATTTTTGCAAAAACCTTCGGGCTACCGGGCTCAACCTGATGTTAAACATTGCTTAAAAACATCATTTCAAACCTTTGGGTGAAGTCCGGGCTCAATCGACACTTAATTCTGCTACTTAGCCATAGGGGCATTTTGATCATTTTGCGCATCAAACTCAAAAATGAGATTCTTCTCTATTAGCACACGTAATCCCCTTTCAACATCAAAACATTCCCTGGAGGATGAGGGTTGGCGATCTCATTTTCCTAGTAAAATGACCTCAAGGGCATTTTGGTCATTTGTACACGGGAAAAATTGGGGCGTTACACAAATATTTTGCCTAATTTTGGGATGAAAATGAATGCGTCATGTTTTATGCAAAAATGTTGTTGTTGGGCATGTATAGTTAGTGGAAATTTTCTAACCTTTAATGCATGTATGCATCATAGATTTACATCATGTAAGCTTATGCTTTAATAGGTGATTTTAATTTTTAGCATGGAATTGTCTATGTGTATATATGTGGTTAAGAATATGCATGATGTTTGTGATTGAATTATGGTATTGTCATCTTAATCTAAGGGCTTAGATTCATTCTTGTTTAAAGACAAGTCTAGGGATTTGTGCAAATGGCATTGTAGTAATTATTAAAGTAGTGGCATTGTAGTAATTTCTTTAACCAAGACAAGGGTATTTTTGTAATTAGACAATGGCAGTGGCATTCTTGTAATTCCATTTATAGAACAAGGGTGTCTTTGTCATTAACTAATAAGGCAAGGGTAGTTTCATAATTTTCTTTACATAGCAAGGGTGTTTTCATAATTTCAATTAAGTGATGGTATTTTTGTAATTCTTTGCATTTTTTTCTAGACACACTTGATTATCCTACCTATGCTAATGTCATTAATTAACAATAAACCACCAGTGTTGATTCTTTCCACTATGGGGCCAAGATCAACCGCCTAGTCAGGAATTAATTGCTCGAGTTCATCGAGTCAATTAGTTTAGACGAAATTTGGGATGTTACAATAATCCCCTCATTTTTAAAGAATTTTGTCCTTGAAATTCATTACCTTTAAAGAGCTTAAGGTCCTGACTTCATCTTCGACTCCAATTCCCAAGTAAACTCCTTCGTCTTTCCCTCACCAAGCCACTTTGACCAAAGGTATAGTCTTATTCCTCAATTGCTTGACTCCCTTGTCCACAATTCCCGTGGGTAGTAGGTTGAAGGTAGGTCCTCTATTAATTGTACTTGTTCTAGCTCTAACACATAACTAGAGTCGGATTGATATTTTCTCAGTTGAGAGACATGGAAGACATCGTGAAGGTTGGACAAATTGGGTGGTAAGGCTATTCGGTATGCTGACCACTCTATTGAGGATTTCAAAAGGGCCAAGACATCTGGGCTCAACTTTTTTACTTTCATAGCTCGTCCTATGCCTGTGGTGGGGTGATTATAAGGAATACATGCTCTTCCTTTTAATTCCAATGGCTTTCACCATTTATCCGCATAGCTTTTCTGCGACTTTAGCAGTAAGGATCCTATCCCTAATCCTCTTGATTTGTTCGTGGTTTCCCTTACAACTTCAGGTCCTAACATACTATGCTCACCGAGCTCATGCCAACACAAAAGGGATTGACACTTCCTTCCATATAGGGCCTCATACTGCCATACCAATGCTCACATGATAATTATTGTTATATGCAAATTCGATTAGTGGCAAGTATCTGTCCTAACTTCCCTTTTTGTCCAATACACATGCCCTCATCATATCCTCTAAGGTTTGTATGGTCCTCTTCGATTGCTTATCCGTTTGAGGGTGGTATGCCGTGCTTAGGCACAACTTTACTGAATGCCTTCTGAAAGGCTCCCCAAAACGTGACGTAAATTCGGATCACGATCCAAGATTATCGTTGATGGCACTCCATGCAACTTCACAATCTCTTGGATATATAACTGAGCTAACTTATCTAATGAATAAGTTATCTTGATGGGCAAAAAGTGAGCCGACTTTAGTCGGTCCACAATCACTCATATGGCATCATGGCCAGCTTGGGTCTTAGGTAGATCCATCACAAAATCCATTGAGATACTATCCCATTTCCATTTGGGAATTGAAGAGGTTGCAACATTCCAGAAGTTTTTTGTGCTCAATCTTCACTTTTTGACAGACTAAGCATTTACTTACCCACGTGGCCATGTCTCTCTTCAAACTAGGCCACCAAAACATCTTCTTCAAGTCCTGATACATCTTGGTGGTACCAGGGTGAATAGTGAAGTAGCTCTTATGAGCCTCGTCGAAAATCTCCTTTCGAAGATCACCACTTGCGGCATAAATCCGGCCTTCAAACTTCTCCTGCTATCAGCTCCTTGGGTGAAACCCTTCAATTTTCCCATTACTATTGCCTCTAAGTCTCCTTAAACTCCCCATCCTCTTGTTGAGCTTGAGTGATTCTCTCTTTGAAGTCACTCATTACACTGAGGTAGCACACCTTCATGCTCTCAGGAGTTAGCGTCATCCCCAAGTTTAGGTCTCTAAACCTCTCAATCAACTCTACCTCCTTTACCATCATCTAAGACGGTGTAATGACTTTTGACTCAAGGCGTCAACCACTACATTAGCCTTGTCGGGATGATAGTTCAACCCAAAATCATAGTCTTTCAAGAATTCCATCCATCACCTCTGATTTATATTCAACTCTTTCTTATCAAAGAGGTACTTAAGACTCTTATGATCATAGAACACCTTGAACTTCACTTCGTACAAATGGTATAGCCATACCTTCAAAGCAATCACCAGATGCTAACTTAAGGTCATGGGTGGGATAGTTTGTTTCATAAGGCTTGAATTGTCTGGACACATAGGCTACCAATTGCCTATTTTGCATCAACACAACCCAAACCTTTCCCTGAAGCATCATAATACACCTCAAAAGGCGCATTGGGGTTAGGCAAAACTAACACTGGGGTTGTAGTTAACTTCATCTTCAGCTCTTGGAAGCTCTTCTCACACTCCGAAGTCTACAAAAAAGGGCATTCTTCCTAGTAAGCTTGGTCAAGGGTAAAGAAATATGAGAAAATCCCTTAATGAACCTACAATAATATCCTGCCAAACCTAAAAAGCTCGTATTTCTTTCACCGTAGTAGGTCTCTCCCAGCTTATCACCCCTCTATCTTACTAGGATCTACTGTGATACCTCCTCTTGACACTACATGTCCTAAAAATTTCACCTCATCCAGCCAAAATTCACACTTAGACAACTTCGCATACAACTTCTTTTCCTTCAAAACCTCTAAAACCATCCTTAAATGACACTCATGCTTCTCAGGTTTCAAATAGATGAGTATATCATCTATGAAAACAATCATAAACTGATCCAAATATGGTCTAAAGATCCTATTCATGTAGTCCATGAACACGGCAGGAGCATTGGTCAAACCAAATGACATAACTGTGAACTCAAAGCGGCCATACCGAGTCCTAAAGCGGTCTTGGGTATGTCCTCATCCCTTACTGTAATATGATGATATCCTGACCTTAAGTCAATCTTTGACAACACTATCGCTCCCCAACTGATCCATCAAATCATCGATCCTAGGCAAAGGGTACTTATTCTTCACAGTCACTCGATTCAATTGCCTATAGTCTATACAAAGCCTCATACTCCTATTTTTCTTTTTGACAAACAAAAGAGGCTCCCCAACGTGATGCACTAGGTGTTACAAACTTCTTCTTCAAAAGCTCTTCTAACTGAGTCTTTAACTCGGTCAATTCTAAGGATGACATCCTATAGGGTGCTATGAAGATAGGTCCTTTCCCAGGACTAGCTCTATAGAGAACTCAATCTCTCTCACCAGAGGAAACTCAAGTATCTCATCTAAAAATACCTCAGGATAGTCTCTTACTATAAGCACATCATCAATACTTTGCTCAAAGTTTACATCACTAGCAGGTAGGAGAACATATCCCTTACTCTCTCCCCATAAGAGTTGACCTCTATAGTATTTAAGTAAAGACTTATAGGTTTACTAGGCACAGGAAGGTAGGGAGAAAGATGACAGACTTTGTATAACGTTTAACATTACACGATTGGTGTGAAGCCAATTCATGTTAGAATCATGTCTAGACCATGCATAAGCAAACAAACTAAATCCAGAATGAAAGGTCTACTTTCAACAATGAAATGGCAATTTAAGCAACATTTACAAGTCCTATTAGGTTTACCAATGGGTGTAGAAATAGTAATATCAAAAGGGAGTTCTAACGCTTGCAATTTCAAAGACTTAACACTATCATGAGATATGAATGAATAGGTTGTACCAGAGTCATATAGTATAATTAAGGTTCTATTGTTCATTTCACACTTACCTTCTATGAGGTTACTAGACTTCACCAAGTCTTCCACATTGAGGGTAAAAACCCTCCCTTGGTGTTGTGGTCTTGGGTTAGAGGCCGTTGGGTTCCTCTCAAAGCACTTCCTAACATAGTCGGGCTTCCGCACTTAAAGCAAACTCCCTGGCCCAACAAGCAAGGACGATCCATGTGGCTTCCCACATTTGGGACATAACGCAGAGGTGCAAGTCTTGGAGGTACGGATAGGGTCCTTTGGGGTACCTTTGGGACCACTCGATCCCCATGATGAAAAGTCTACCTAGGGCCCTGACTTGAATTATGGCTTGAACCTTGGAGCTTGCAGTGCTAGTTTCTTAGTGAAATTCCCTTGGCACATTCAGCTTCTTATGGCCCTTCTCAATTATGCGACACTTGTTGACTAGGGTAGGAAAGCCCCTAATCTCTAAGTGTGCAATGGCAACATTAACCTCCGCCTTCAACCCAACTTCATATTTAACACACTTCCATAACTTGTAACGCCCAACTTTGACTTTCATTTAGAAATTACCGAATTACCCTAGGTAATTCTTATATAATTTCGAGACCGAACAATCCTCAATAGAGGAATATAACATTAGAAAAGAGGTTATCAGCGATTCCTGCAAGAGTCGCAAGCCCCGAATTTCTTACATGTAAAATGACCAAAATGCCCCTGAGGTTATTTTACTCAGAAAATGAGGATTGTGGGCCCGGCCGTCCTCAAGGGGATGTTCTGATAATAGGGGATTGTTTGTGTTATGTGTGTTGATAGAGGAGAAGAATCTCAATTTTGAGTTTCGACGCGCGAAATGACCAAAATGCCCCTGGCCGTTTTAACTCCGATTTGCGTGCCACTAGAGCCGAACCTCACTAAAATATTTTAAAAGGTGTTTTTAAGCTATGATTGGCCATTGGTTAAGTTCGGATGGCCGGAATTTTTGAATGAAGTTACATTTTGCCCGTCTTTGTAGTTTTGCAAATTTTGAGATTTTTGATTCGTCTACAAAACATAAGCAATATTAGGCTCAAATTAAAGCTTATTAAATTCTAATTCTTAATCTAGAGTCAAAATTATTTATTTAAATTGATTAGAACCTAAAATTGCTTAGAAACACCTAAATTGCTTACTAATTCACCTAAGCCCTTAATTGCAAATTCTCTAAAATTGCAAAGATACTTACCTACACCTAAATAATACATGGAACACACAAATTTCTCTTCCATGGGCTGCAAATGGCCGAAATAATGCAGCCATAATACACCAGAAAATTGCACTAAAACATAATGCCAAAAATTACCATAAAACAAGGAATTTTGAAACATGATTCCATGTTTTAAGCCACCAAACAAGATGATTTTTCCTTCCTTGTTTCCTCCTCAAATTTAGTCATATTTTCCTCCTCCTCTTGTCCATACATGAGCTTGAATTCTTCTATAAATAGGCATGCTTAGAAGTCATTAGAGGCTTGCTCAAAAATTTCACAACTTCAAGTTTTTCCTAAGCTCAAAAACTTTCTTTCTTTCTTCCCCTTGGCCGAAATTCTTTCTTCAACCTTTCAAGGATATTTTGTTTCATTTCACTTCAAGAAACCAATTTCTCTTCCTTTCCTTCAAATAAAATTAGGTTGGGTGTTGTTTCTAAGTTCATTTTATGTTATGACAAGTTATGTTTCTAGCTCAAAAATGTTGAATCAATGAACATTTTCTATGGCTTTTTCAATTCAATTTTCTTCCTTCTTTCTTTTGAGTAATTCAGCCTTATGGCTTAGATTATGATGAGACCATGGTTTGATGATGAGGTTCTTGAGTGTTGGTTGCAAAGCCTTCACAAGTTAGACCTCTAAAACTTGAAGGTTTCACTACTTTTTAAAGCTTTATAATTTCAGTTTTTCTTTCCTTATTTTTTTCTTCCATGGTTTCGACCAAATGGCCTAAGAAGGAATGAAATGATGGCTTGATGATGAGGACCTTGAGTATGGGTTGTAAATCCATCACAAGTTAGGCCTTTAAAGCTTGAAAATTCCACTTGATGCAAAACTTTAAAGAATGATGTTTTTATGATGAAAAAATAAAGATCTTGAGTTTAGAACTTGAAAGATGTATTTTTCACTTTGTCTTGCTAAGATATATATTGGGTTGAATTTATATTTCTCTAAAGTCTTAGAAGAGCTCTAGTAAAGAAATAAAAGGAACTTGCATCCATGTTTAAGTTTATGCCTTGCATAACCATGTTTACTTTTAATGTCATCACTAAATTCTCAAGAATAAATAAATGAACTTACATATCTCATGTTTAAATTTCCAAGCTTGCATTTCATGTTTATGTTTCAAGTTGTCACTTAATCTTCAAAGATAATAAAGAGGATGCATCTCATATTTATTTTATGCTCTCACTTTATTTTATAATGACTAAAAGAATGAATGCATGGCATGTTTATTATTATGTTATCACTTAATAATTTTAGATCTCAAAGACTTGCCCAAGTATCACAAGCAAAGTTGGAAAATGGTAGTATCCTAAGGATGTATATTTCCTTAAGATTATTGGAGTCAAAGAATTTATTCTTTAAGAAGTCTTGAGTTGGAGCTTAATAAGAATTCTCTTCTCCCTTCACCGGTCCAGTGTGGACTACCGCCGCTTCGGTTTCTTTTTTCTTTATTAAGATTCTCTTCTCCCTCTCCTGGTCCATGCGGACTATCGCTTCAGTTTCTTGCATCATGTTTACAATTCCAAGTTATCACCTTATAAAGATAAGATTAAAATGAGGTTGCATAGCATGTTTATGATTCTAGTATCACCTAAATCTTTAAAAGCTCAAGACTTGCTCCTTTTATCTTAAGTGAGAATTTTAATCATGAACATTCTTTCAATGTATAAATTGACCTCATGATTAAGGTAGGCCTAAAGTGATTTTTAAATAGCAACTGAGTAGGTTCTATAATTTCTTTCAATATTACCAAAAAGAATTAGTTTCTAAAGGAGTTTTAAGGCTTGAAATGATATTACGGGAAACTAATATCTTGCATGTACTTAAAATGAGATATTAAGCAATTATGTGAGGTTCATGATTCAGCCATTATCCAAGTTACTATTACTATGATTTGATATGTTTGAAGTTGTGATAATTATGTTTATTGATAAGGAATAATTCTATGCATGTTAGAAATGAAATTAGCAACATAAAGCAACCGTAAAGCTTTAAATATGATTTCCTGCCTATGCTGCCTCATATGGTTTAATAATATTCTTAAGGCTTATGATTAATGGTAATGATGGTAATTAATCCCTTAGATGCATAATTAATTAGTTTGATAATTGAGGTTACCCGATTCTAGAGTTTCGATTATTTACAACTTTTCGGTAAGGATTTATGATGATGCTTATTAAGTATTTGATTTCATTGAATGATTTCATGGCTTGCATGTTATAGTTGCTGTTGCAAACAATGAGAATGCTTATGCATGAAATAATGAAATATTCTTTGTTATTTAAAAATTTACCCTTGTTGCTGGAAGAAAGTATATTATTGTAAAAGTGTAATTTGGAAAGGTTTGGCTAGGAAAGACTTGGTATTTAAGCGTGTTTGTGACCCACCTCTTCCTGGAATCTCCCAGGTGCATGAATACAGTTGGTATATATTATTCTAGAATAAGACTATAAATGAGAAAATGTTATAATGATTATGAATTGAGAATTGGATTATGATATAACATGCAAAGACTTAATGGTGACTTAAACATATAAGAAAATGATCCTTTGGACCCATCAGACTATAGGTGGTGAAAAGGTGATTCTTGCCCCTAGCCGTTCTCTCAAAAGGGTAGAGTTGGGATTTTAGCTTATCATAAAAGGATAAGTATATGCTAGTGACGACTAGTAAGGTATGAGCTCATAACCTAGATTACTCCCAAAAGGGTGAAGTATAGGGTGGCCCAGGAAAATGATGATGAAAGTAACTTTAAGTCACCTAAAAAACTAAGTAAATGCATTATGTGAATATGATGTTCTGCTATGCATAGTATTATGAAATGATGATAAGGAATATGATGTGGTTTTATGCATAATTATGTTATTATATATGAAAGGAAAAGTTCATTATAAACATGACATGCTAAGTTTATGATGCATTATAAGGCGCATGATTAAAATCGACGAACCTCGATAAAGTATATTTTCGAACTTAATAAATCAATCTTAGCATGCTCACTATTTCATAATGAAACTCGAGGTTCCTGGGGACGATGATGATGACACAATGCATCATGAGGTGAGTACCCTACTGAGATTCTTTTTATAAGTTTCTCACTCCCTCTATTTTTCTTTCCATCTCGTCTTCAGAAAGAAGGAAACGTTCGTGAATCACATTGAGGCTTACACCTGGTAGCTGAACTTGATCCCTAGTTTCACTCGTATATTTCAGATATCTTCCCTATCCTTGGAGTGTTATTACTAGGTGCCATTAATGGATGTCCTTCCATCCATATATTATTTATGTTTTGTTAGATTGCCTACACCTAGTCTTATTCTGTTGGTAGGCAAACTATCTATGTGTTATGTAATTATGGATGTTATATGATGGAGCCAATATGATGTGTTTTTCATGCTATATCTGCACGTTATTCGCTTTATTTCAATTATTGTTCACGTTATGTACGGCTCACGTTTTCAATTATGTTTTAAAAAAAAAATGGCTCGTAATTTCACTAAGTATTTTCAAAGTATGATGAAAGAATTGAAGCAAAGAGTAAAGTCTAGTAATTAATCAGATACAACCTAGGTGTATTCGGTTAATTATTAGGGTGTTATAGAACTCATCAGGGTTTCCTTGAAAAATCCTCGAAAACTTAATCAGCTCCAAAACTTCACAGTGTACTATGCGATGGTCATCCTCCTTGGGTCAGCTACATGAATTCCACATCTTTGGCATTCCTCATTGATGCTGAAAGTACTTCTTATGGAAACAAGTCTTGAACATCTTCCAGTTGATCATCATGTCGGACGCCTCCAACAGTCTTTGGGTGCCAGTCCACAGAACTCGACATCCACTTCAAGCATGTATGCAGCAAAAGTCGCCTTTTGTTCCTAAGGGAGATCACTGAAAAGACCTTCTCCATACTCTTAATCCACTTGTCAGCCTAGTTCGAGTTCAAACTCCTCTAAATGATGGCGGGTTCGCCTTGCAAAACTCTCCGAATCGGGCATGCTCGTGACCCTCTACAGCATTGGGGCCATAACAAGCATTGCTCTTGGAGTCCATCTATTTGAACATCATCTGCATGGCCCTTGCCATGTCCCGAAGGGCTCCAATAGTTTAACTATTCTAATCGCCTCCCTGAAATCCTATCATGTTGTGGTCATACTATCGGTCCCTAAGTACACATAGCAACAAACACTAAGGTGATTACGCACAATACTTTATGCAAAGTGAGCTAGTTACCGGGGCACACATGCACATATAGGGGTCATGCATTCTATCCTATAGCTTATCCTATCAATGAAGCTCTACACACGACATAGCTATCACATCATGCTCAAGAAGCAAAATCAGTCCAATCCTCAGGCTCTGAGAACCAAACTACTCTATACTAAAATGTAACACCCTAATATTTAACTCAACATGTCTAGGACATATTTAAGTTAATTATTAGTTATTACACTTTTGTTCAGTTCTTAATTTAAACTCTTGGAAATACTTTAACGAAATTATAGGTAAATTCTTTTTAAAAAACAAAATGTGAGTTGTGCATCCTATGTAAAATCCATCATTTGTCTCGCATATATAGAGGAGAAATAAAAATGAGTCATATGCGTGCACAATAATCACATGAACATAACCACTTCATCATATATAATTATAGCATAAGTATTAACTACTCTACATCACGCATCAAAATACACTACTAAAAGGGTATCATGCCCACCAACAGAGGTTAGGCTAGGTGTAGCCATTCAAAAAGACAAAAAGTATATGAACTAAAAATAACCTACTAAAACATCTCCACTACTCCTACTGGGATATTCCTAAAGTAGATAACCTCTAATAAACATATCAAAAAAAGGATTCTTTCAATGAGATATTCACAAGCACTCCAAGAGGTCCACCATCAACTCCTATTAATGACGCTCTCGAGAAGGGGGAAGGTATCCAAGTACACGAGCAAGGTCGGTAGGAGTAGCGAGACAACCCACAAATAATAAGACTGTTGGTAGGATCAAAGTGCATCTCCCATATGGGAGCATCAATGTAGATCACTAACGTAGCCATTGCCCTCTAAAGACGAGATGGAAAAGAAAAAGAGAGGGAATGAGAAACTTGTACAAGAATCTCAGGAGGTTTTCGCCTTTAAACAAATATCAACATCTTCGTTCTCAGGAACCTAAGTTTCATTATGAAAATAGTGGACAATTAAGAAGATTCATTTATTAAGTTTCAAATACCATTATCCGAGGCCCGTGTCTTTTAGCATGAATCTTAATGTCATGAATGCAGTATACTATATTATGAAATGCATGTCAATGCTTATGCAACATGCCACAAGACTTGAATGAATTATAATAACATAAGGAACATAATTCATTTTAATATAATCTTTCCTCTTTACTCTCTTAGATGACTTAACTTTCTTGTTCTCTTTTATAGGGCCACCCTAATACTCTTTCCTCTTGAGAGTTCTAGGTTATGAGCTCATACCTAACTAGTCATTACTAGTCTATACTTATCCTCTCGATAAGCTAATTCTCAACTCCAGAGTGTGGGATAGAAGGCATAGGATCACCTTTCATAACCATTAATTCCTGGAGTGTAAAGGATCACCGATTTAGGTCACCTCCCATAACCATTAATTTATGGAGTTTGAAGGATCCCCTTATTGGATCACCTCTCATAACCATTAATTCCTGAGTCTAGACGATAATTTCCATGTGTCTTATGTCACCTTTAATCTTAGCATATTATTTAGAGATGCAAACACTAGCATATAAACATGGCCAACATCATAACTTATCATTCATGATTTCATGCTCAAGATTCCATAATTTTTCTAGTCCACAAATTTGGTAGAAATCAGCATAAAGCTTGTAATGAATTTTCCCAAATTTGCTTTATGTCATATAACATATCAAACATGCATCTCAATCAATCATTCATAATCACAACTTTCTATAAATCATCATGTAATTAATCACATAAGCATACATCGCATTCTTTGCATATATCTATAAGCATGTTATCATCAATATCTAATTGAAAAGTAATCATGCTCCTACCCAGGATGCTGGAAATCAAAGACTTGGACTTAGCTAATGCACTTTAAGATATTATTAGAGGTTCTTTATATATTTTTAAGCTTCCCTATGACTTTATATATATATATATTTCCTCTTGAAGATTATTGCAACTTAAATTCCTAAAACTTTCTCTTTATAAGGCTTTAATATTCTTTACAATTCTGATATCTTTTGTTTAAAAATTTGTAACTTTCTCTTAAAGTTAGTTCCAGATTCCTAATTCATCAAGCTTTCTATTATGGGTAATTTCATTAAAAACACGTTTATGATTATGCCATAATATTCTTGCAAATGTACCCCTTTCCAAACTCTCAGAACACTATCCCGCAAGTTTATTTCTAATTCAGTATTTACATAGTGCAAAGCTTTATGTATAGAACATATGGGTGTGTTCCTAGATATGTTAGCTTTCCAAAAAAGTTAAAATTAATCCATTTGTATTTTTCTAGAGTGAGTTACACCTATTTTACTACTACAAGGTCAGATTTAGAGTTCCAATCTTAGGCTCTACTTTAAAAATTTATATCTTGGGCTAGAAAACTCCTTTTTAGGTGATTCTTTTTGGAGAGTGTTCTTTGTTAAGTCTAGTTTGTAGAAAAATAGTTTTATTCCAAAAAGCTTCATATTCTATGATTTTCATATTTGAAGTAGCTACTACCAGAAATAGTTAAAAATCCAGCATATATCATTTTCATGTTTGATGTTACTCCCTCAACACAAGAACCATCTACCATGTTGTTAAGCCATATATGAGCATGAAAACATCATGAAAACATTTATAGTAGAGAAGTGCATGCAAGGATTCATAAAAATATATTTCACAAATAATCATTCAAAACTCTTGTCAACAATGCAAGCTTGATGCATTCTAATCATGGACAAGGATAGAAACCAACAATGCTTGAACAAATAAAGAAGGAACCCCTACCTCTTATGTAGGGTCTAAAAAGAGTCATTCTCTTCTTCCTTGAGCTTGAGCAAGAGTCCTTGGAGTGGATGACCTTCCTTGAATCTTGGCTCTAGAACTTGAGTACTTAAGAAAATATCTTTCACTAGAGTTAAAGATTGTAACTCTTACGAAGGCTAGTGAAAGTTTGGCTTAGAATTTAAGTGTTTGAATGAAGTTTAGAGAGTGAAGAGAAGTCTTTAAAGAGAAGAACATAAGAAGAAATGGTAGAGAAAGAATAAGAGAGAAACAACACTTAGATTTTCTAAGACTTGAAGACTAGTAAGAGTATATGTATTCTACAAGAGTTAAAGGATGTAATTCTTGCAAAGCATGGTTAGGTCTCTTTGTGGCTTGTAAATGGAGTGAATAGAAGAGAGTTTGAAGAGTATTTATAATGGAAAGATTAAGAAAAGAAGAAGAATGCTTACATGATTTATGCAAGCATGTTGGCCAAATTTTGGGATGAAAATGCTCCATGTTTTATGAAAACATGTTGCTAATTTTGGGATGAAAATGCTCCATGTTTTATGCAAAAATGTTGTTGTTGGGCATGCATGGTTAGTGAAAATTTTCTAACCTTTAATGCATATATGCATCATAGATTTACATCATGTAACCTTATGCTTTAATAGGTGTTTTTAATTTTTAACATGGAATTGTCTATGTTCATGTATGTGGTTAAGAATGTGCATGATGTTTGTGATTAAATTATTGTATTGTCATCTTAATCCAATGGCTTAGATTCATTTTTATTTAAAGACAAGTCTAGGGATTTGTGCAAATGGCATTGAGGAATTATTAAAGTAGTGGCATTGTAGTACTTTCTTTAACCAAGATAAGGGTATTTTTGTAATTAGATATGTAACACCTCAATTTTTACTGTCATTTAGAAATTACCAAATTACTCTAGGTAATTCTTACATAAAATTTGAGACGAACAATCCTCAATAAAGGAATATAACATTAGAAGAAAGGTTAGGAGCAATTCGTGCGAAGTTGCAAACCTCGATTTCTGTACGTGTAAAATGACCAAAATGCCCCTGAGGTTATTTTACTCAGAAATGAGGATCGTGGGCCCCACCCATCCTCAAGGGGATGTTTTGATGATAATAAGGGATTGTTTGTGTTATGTGTGTTAATAGAGGAGAAGAATCCTAATTTTGAGCTGACGCAAAATGACCAAAACGCCCCAGCTTTTAACTTTTATTGCGTGCCGAACCCGAACCTCACTAAAATGTTTTAAAACATGTTTTTAAGTTATGATTGTCCATTGGTTGAGTTGGTGGCCTTGGACAGTTTTTGAGCGAAATGACCATTTTGCCCTTGTCTTTGTAGTTTTGAATTTTGAGATTTCGATTCGTCTAATGAAACCTAAGCAATATTAGGATCAAATTAAAGCTTATTAAATTCTAATTATTAATCTAGAGTCAAATTTATTTATTTAGATTGATTAGAACCTAAAATTGCTTAAAAACACCCAAATTGCTTACTAATTCAACTAAGCCCTTAATTGCAAATTCTCTAATTTGCAAAGATACCTTACCTACACCTAAATAATACATGGAGCACACAAATTAATCTTCCATGGGCTGCAAATGGACGAAATAATGGAGCCATAATGTGTAACACTCTAGTAATTAACCAAATACACCTAGGTTGAATTTGATTAATGACTAGACTTTACTCTTTGCTTTGGTTCTTTCATCATATTTTGAAAATACTTAGTGAAATTACGAGCCTTTTTTTTTTAACATAATTGAAATCGTGAGCCGCGCATAACATAAACGATTAAGCGGTAGTAAAATAAGACATTTAAGAATCTAAATATATCATATTGGCTCCATCACATAACATCCATAATGCACATCACAACATATATACAATAACCTCACTCAAAAGGTGAGTTAAGTTCATACATCATATCTTACATATTCACACCATAGGAAACTATTTATAAGGAAATCATGCCCCTAAACTAGATAACCTTAAACTAGATAACCTTAAAAGCTGAGGAAGGCTACTCTTAAACTGGATGCATAACACTCTTAAGACTACTAAAACTCTCTAGGGCCACTGTCTTGGAAACGGGAAGAAACCCGATCCACTGACGAGCTTCCTCGGAGGGGGCACACGAGATGCACCAGGCGGGGTCGCATGGACGGTCTTCTTGCTAACCTCGGCTGAACAAACTTTCCTCACTCCCTCTCTTACACGTGGGAGAGTAGAGGAGAGCTCAGAATAAGCATGAGTAGGAGGGTCCTCTGAAGGATCAGTTTCAGAATATTCGTGGATTTATACTGGAAAACCATGGACAGCAGATGAGGCGGGATAAGAACGTAACATTCTTTCATTAGTGGACGTGCATGTTCGAAAACCATTTCATCGCCATAGGGAGAAGTAGGAGAAAACGATAACTAGGGAGGATGTGCAAATGGACGACCTACGTAAATAAAACACGAACCGAGCACCTTCCTTCAAAGTGATACGAATGATGCACCGGATCATAGTGGAATTCCCAAGTAGGGGTGTCAACGATAGGACGAATGTCGCCATTTAATCTGAAGACAATGACGGAAATAAAGGAAAGGGAGTGAGAATCTTACTAAAGAATTCTAGTAGGGTATCTCTTTCTACGGTGTCATCATCAAAGTCTCCAGGAATTCTGGGTTATTATAAAATAGTGAACATACGAAGATTAAATTTTAAGTTCAAAATACTTTTACCGAGATTCGACCAATTTTAATTATGCGTCTTATAATGCATCATAATCTTAACATGTCATATTTATAATGAACTTTTCTTTTATCATTACATCATATTCCTCATCATCATCATTAATATAACATGCATAGAAGAACATCATATTTTTCATCATCAACTCATGTATATTATGCAGAAGAATATCATAATAGCTACACATGGACATGGTGCACATAATTTATTTCTTTAGTACCTTAGGTGACTTTAAAATCTTATCATCCTCATTATTTTCCTTGGGCCACCCTATACTCCACCCTTTTGGGAGTAATCTAGGTTATGAGCTCATACCTTACTAGTCGTCACTAGCATATACTTATCCTTTTTGATAAGTTAAAGTCCTAACTCTACCCTTTTGAGAGAACAAGTTAGGGGGCTAGAATCACCTCTTCACCACCTATAGTTTGATGGGTCCAGAGGATCATTTTCTTATAAATTTTAAGTCACCAATAAGTCTTTGCATGTTACAAATCGCAATTCATAATAATTCTAACATTTTCTTATTTACAGTCTTATTCTGAATAATATATATCAACTATAATCATGCATCTGGAGATTCCAGGAAGAGAGGTGGGTCACAATGGACACGCTTAAATACCAAATCTTTCCTTAGCCAGAATCTTTCCAAATTGCACTCTTACAGGAATACACTTTCTTCCAGAATATGTCTTTATTTCATGCATAAGTTTTCATTGTTTGCAACAGCAACTATAACATACAAACCAGGGAATCAATCAATGACACCAAATTCTTAATAAGCATCAAATCACATTTTAAGTACACATAAAATTACTAGCTTCCCATAAAATTCTTACAAAGTTTTAAAACTCTTTTAGAACTAATTCTTTTTTTTTTTAAACTTGAAAGAAGCCTAACTTAATCATGGGACCGATTTATAACTTGAAAGAATGTTCATAGTTAAATCTTTCACTTAAGATAAAAGGAGCAAGTCTTGAGCTTTAGAGATTTAGGTGACATCTTAGAATTATTACCATGCTATGCAACCTTATTTTAATCTTATCTTTATAAGGTGATAGCTTGGAATTATAAACATGATATGCAATTCCATTTCTTTATCTTTAAGATATAAGGTGATGACTTGAAAATTAAACATGATGCAAGAACTTGTAATATAAACATGATGCAAGAAACTTGGAGCGGCGTATCGCATAGGAACCAAGAAGGAGAAATCTTAAGCAAGAGCGCGTAGTCCGCATAGGACCAGTGGAGAAGAGAATTATATTTTTTTTAAGCTCCAATTCTCAAGACTTCTTAAAGAATAAATTCTTTAACTCCAATTATCACATTTCTTCGCTTATGATTCATAGGCAAGTCTTTGAGCTCTAGGATTTTTAGGTGATGACATAAAATAAACATGCCATGCATTGATTCTTTTAGCCATTATAAAATAAAATGAGAGCATAAAATAAACATGAGATGCAACTTCTTTATTATCTTTAGAGATTAAGTGACAACTTGAAATTTAAACATGAAATGCAAGCTTGAAATTTAAACATGAGATATGCAAGTTCATTTATTTATTCTTGAGAATTTAGTTATGACATAAAATAAATATGGCTTGCAAGGCATAAACTTAAACATGGATGCAAGTTCACTTGATCTCTTTACTAGAGCTCCTTCAAGACTTTAAGAGAATTATGATTTCAACCCAATATATGTATCTTAGCAAGACAAAATATATATAAAAAAAAATTTACATATTTCATGTTCAAACCTCAAGATAAAAACATTATTCCTTAAAGTTTTTCATTAAATGGAATGTTCAAGCTTTAGAGGCCTAACTTGTGATGGATTTACAACCCATATTCAAGGTCCTCATCATCAAGCCATCATTTCATTCCTTCCTAGGCCATTTGGCCGAAACCATGAAAGGAAAATAAGGAAAGAAAAACTGAAATTTTAGAAGCTTTGGAAACTAGTGAAACCTTCAAGTTTTAGAGATCTAACTTGTGAAAGCTTTGCAACCAACACTCAAGAATCTCATCATCAAACCATGGTCTCATCATAAGCTAGGCCATATGGCTGAAATACTTTAAAAAGAAAGGAAGAAGAAACTGAAAATGAAAACTTAAAAGAAAGCTCATGAAAACATCATTTTTGAGCTAGAAACATAACTTGTCTTAGCATAAAATGAACTTAGAAACACCTCCCTACCTAATTTGATTTGAAAGAAAGAAGAGAACTTGGTTTCCTTGAGTGAAATGAAGCAAAATATTCTTGAAAACTTGAAGAAAGAATCAGCCAAGAGGAGGAGGAAATGAGAGCTTTTGGTGCTCCCAAAACTAGAATTTGTGTAAGTTATGAACTAAGCATCTAAACTATCTTCAAGCATGCCTATTTATAGAGATTTTGCAGCTCATAAATGGACAAAGGAAGGAAAGAAATCTGACCAAAAATTAAAGGAAAAAAAATAAGGAAGAAAAATCATTTTGTTTGGTGGCTTAAAACATGGAATCATGTTTCCATGTTTTCATGATTCTTTGTTTTCATTCTTTGGACTTTTGTGTAATAATTTTCTGACTTATTACTCAATAATTTCGTCCATTTCAGCCTTGTGGAAGAGGATTTTATGTGTTCCATGTATTATTTAGGTGTAGGCAAGGTATTCATGCAATTTAGAGAATTTACGATTAAGGGTTTAAGTGAATTACTAAGCAATTTGGGTGTTTTAAGCAATTTTAGGTTCTAATCAATCTAAATAAATAATTTTGACTCTAGATTAGTGATTAGAATTTAATAAGCTTTAATTTGAGCCTAATATTGCTTAGGTTTCATTAGACGAATCGAAAATCTCAAAAATTGCAAAACTGCACAAAGACGGGCAAAATGGTCATTTCGCTAAAACTCCTGGGCATTGAACTTAACCAATGGCCAATCATAGCTTAAAAACACCTTTTAAAACATTTTAGTGAGGTTCGGCTTAGTGACACAATCGGAGTTAAAACGCGGGGGCGTTTTGGTCATTTCGCGTCGAAACTCAAAATTGAGATTCTTTTGCTCTATTAACACACATAACACAAACAATCCCCTATTATCCTCAGAACATCCCTTGAGGACGGCCGGGGCCCACGATCCTCATTTCTGAGTAAAATAACCTCAGGGGCATTTACACGTACAGAAATTGGGCTTGCGACTTGCAGGAATCGCTCATAACTTCTTTTCTAATGTTATATTCCTCTATTGAGGATTGTTAGGTCTCAAATTTATATAAGAATTACCTAGGTAATTCGGTAAATTCTAAATGACAGGAAGTTGGGTTACATAATGCATCAGAATATTGTCCAAATTTTTGAAGAAGAAAACAAAAAATACCCTAAACATGCCATTAAACATGCCTTGAACAAGGAAATGATTTTCCTCCCTTTGTCCTCCCTAAAATCAGCCAACTATGCCTCCTCCATTTGTCCACTTATGAGCTTCAAATCCTCTATAAATAGGCATGCTTAGGAGTCTAGAACCTTACTCATAATTGCACAACTTCAAGTTTTTCCAAAGCTAAAAAAAAAAGCTTTCTTTCTTCCTCCCCCTGGCCGAAATTCTTGCTTCAAGTTTTCAAGAAGATTTTCTTTTATTTCACTCAAAAAACCAAGTTCTCCTTTCCTTCAAAACAAATTAGGTAGGGAGTTGTTTTTAAGCTTAATTTCAAGTATTGATAAGTGTTGTTCTTGGTTAAAATGATGATTTTATGTACTTTCTTCTTGCTTTATATTTCGTTTTCCTTCTCTTCCTTTTCTTCTTGTATATTTCGGCTTATGGCCTAGATTATGATGAGACCATGGTTTGATGATGACGTTCTTGAGTGTTGGTTGCAAAGTCTTCACAAGTTAGACCTCTAAAACTTGAAGGTTTCATTAGTTTTCAAAGTTTTGAAGCAACTATGTTTTTATGATAAAGGTCTTGAGTTTAGAACTTGAAAAATATATTGACACTTATGTTTCATTTCTTGTTAAGCTTTGTTTTTAGTTTAAAATAATGTTTAACAATTTTTCATTTTTAGATGACTCTTGAACTTCTCCTTCTTGCCATTTGATTTCAGCCCAAGGCCTAAGAAAGTTTTTCTAGGATAACTCAATAATGAAATCTCTAAAGTTCACTTTGTCTTGCTAAGATATATATTGGGTTGAAATTATAATTCTTTTAAAGTCTTGAAGGAGCTCTAGTAAAAAAATAAAAATGAACTTGCATCCATGTTTAAGTTTATATCTTGCACATCATGTTTATTTTAATGTCACCACTAAATTCTAAGAACAAATAAATGAACTTGCATACCTCATGTTTAAATTTCCAAGCTTGCATTTCATGTTTATGTTTCAAGTTGTCACTTAATCTCTAAAGATAATAAAAAGGCTGCATCTCATATTTATTTTATGCTTTCACTTTATTTTATAATGACTAAAAGAATCAACGCATGGCATGTTTATGTTTATGTCATCACTTAAAGATCCTAGAGCTCAAAGACTTGCCCAAGTATCACAAGCAAAGTTTGAACCATGGTAATAAAAACTCTAAAGCTTTCTGAGATTATTGGAGTCAAAGACTTCATTCTTTAAGAAGTCTTGAGTTTGGAACTTAATAAGATGTAATAAGAGTACTCTTCTCCCTTCAGGTCAGTGCGGACTGGCGCTTGGCTTCTTAAGTCTCTTCTCCCTCCACTGGTTCTGACTACCATTCTAGTTTCTTGCATCATGTTTATATTTCAATCTCTTGCATCATGTTTAATTTTCAAGTCATCACCTTGAATCTTAAAGATAAAGAAATGTATTTGCATATCATATTTATAATTCCAAGTTATCACCTTATAATGACAAGATTAAAATGATGTTACATAGCATGTTTATGATTCTAAGATATCACATAAATCTCTTAAGCTCAAGACTTGCTCCTTTTATCTTAGGTGAAAATTTTAATCATGAACATTCTTTCAATGTATAAAACGGCCTCATGATTAAGGAAGGCCTAAAGTCCTATGATTTCTTTCAAGTTTAACAAAAAGAATTAGTTTCTAAAGGAGTTTGAGGTTTTACAAATATTTTTACGGTAAACATCACATGTGTACTTGAAATGTGACTTTAAGCAATTATATGAGGTTCATGATTCGGCCACTAATGAGTTTAGTACTACTATATGATGATGGTTTAATATGTTTGAAGTTGTGATAATTATGGTTTATTGCTAAAGGAATGATTCTATGCATGTTAGAGATAAAACTAGCTTCCTAGAAAATCGTAAAAGCAAGATTTCTAGGACTCTAGAGAATGAAATTTATGCATTCTATCCAGAACCTTTAGTGGCCTTAAGAATCAGATTTTATTATGTTTAGATAAGGGACAATGATTCATAATTGGTTTAGTAATTAATTTTAGCATCATAGGGAAAGGGATAAAGAAAGGTTAATAACGTAACTTCTACACAGTAAACCTTAAGAACAACTTACTATCTATGCTACCCCATATAGTCCAATAATGTTCTTAAGGCTTATAATTGATGATAATAAATCCCTTAGATGCATAAGTAATTAGTTTGATAATTAAGGTTATCCAATTTTAGAGTTCGATTATTTAAGGGATTATTGAGAATTTTAGATGACATCTTTTGATGCTTTGAATGTCATTTATATGATGATGTAATGCCTACTGAGAATTTGATATTATTGAATGATTTCATGGCTTGCATGTTATAGTTGTTGTTGCAAACAATGAGAATGTTCATGCATCTTGATGATTATGATATAACATGCTAAGACTTAATGGTGACTTAAACTTATGAGGAAATGATCCTTTGGACCCATCAGACTATAGGTGGTGAAAAGGTGATTTTGCTCCCTAGCCTGTTCTTTCAAAAGGGTAGAGTCAGGATTTTAACTTATCAAAAGGGATAAGTATATGCTAGTGACGACTAGTAAGGTATGAACTCATAACCTAGATTACTCCCAAAAGGGTGGGGTATAGGGTGGCCCCAAGGAAAATAATGATGATGATGACAAGATTTTAAGTCACCTAGGACACTAAAGAAATGAAATATGTGCACTATGTCTTGTGCATAGCTATTATGGTATGATGTTCTTCTATGCATAGCATTTATGAGATGATGATGAGAAATATGATGTTCTTCTATGCATGTTATTATGATATGATGATGAGGAATATGATGTGTTGATGAAAGGAAAAGTTCATTATAAACATGACATGCTAAGTTTATGATGCATTATAAAACGCATGATTAAAATCAATGAACCTCGTAAATTATTTTTTCGAACTTAATAAATGAATCTTAGCATGTTCACTATTTTATAATAACCCAGAGGTTCCTAGGGACGATGATGATGACACAATGCATCATGAGGTGAGTACCCTGAGATTCTTTTATAAGTTTCTCACTCCCTCTATTTTTTTTCTTTCCATCTCGTCTTCAAAAATAGAAGGAAGTGTTCGTGAATCACGTTGAGGCTTTTACCTGGTAGCTGAACTTGATCCTGCTAACTTCGCTTGTATATTCAATATCTATTTCCCCTCTGAGTGTTATTAGTAGATGTCATTGATGGATGTTTTTCCATCCATATACTATTTATGTATTGTTCGATTAACTAGGCCTAGCCCAACTCTATTGGTGGACATAATATCTATTTGTTGTGTATTTTGATATCTAATGTGGAACGAATACTGTTTATGTTATAATTATATGTGATGATGTGATTATTCATGTTATTGTTGTGCAAACAGGTGATTAATTTTTATTTCATGCAAGAAGGACGATGGGTTTACTTAATATGCGTGGCTCATGTTTTATTTTCAAAGTTTAAAAAAAAATTTATCCATATTTCATTAAAGTATTTTTAAGAGTTTAGATCAAAGAACGGAAGCAAAAAGTAAAGTCTAGTAATTAATCAGATACAGCCTAGGTGTATTGGGTTAAATATTAGGATGTTACAAGATAATGGTAGTAGTATTTGTAACACCCTAATAATTAACTCAACACGCCTAGGATGTATTAATTGATTATTAGAAATTACTCTTTGCTTCAGTTTCTTAGATCATACTTGAAAATACTTAATAAAAATATAAGCTTTTTTTTTTTTGGAAAACATAGACAAAACATAAGCCGCGCATAATATAAGCTATCGTCAATGAAATGCGTAACATATAAAAGAATAACATAAATAGAAATATCATATAGGCTCCATCAAAGATCATCCATTAGCACACCATAATTAAACATATCATAATCTACACCGATGGAAGGTGAGTTAAGTTTAGTACATCATCGAAAAGCAAATACATAGGAAAGGAAAATATAAAGGAAAACATGCCTACCTAGTGCACCTAAGATAGATAACCTTTATAACAAAAGAAGGTTATCCTAAGCTAGTAGTGGTGTGTGCACTAAAGGTCCTCTAAGAGGTCTACAGCTACTTGTAACACCCTAATAATTAACCTAATACACCTAGGTTGTATCTGATTAATTACTAGACTTTACTCTTTGCTTTAGTTCTTTAATCATACTTTGAAAATACTTAGTGAAATTACGAGCCATTTTTTTTTTAAACATGATTGAAAACGTGAGCCGCATAACGTGAACGACTAGCGGAATATAAAAAGACATATCAGAAATTAAATACATCATATCATATTGGCTCCATCATATAACATCCATAATTACATAACACATAAATATTTTGCCTACTACAGAGTTGGCTAGGTGTAGGCAATCAAACAAAACATAAATAGTATATGGATGGAAGGACATCCATTAATGGCACCTAGTAATAACACTCCAAGGATAGGGATAGATATCTGAAATATATGAGTGAAACTAGAGGATCAAGTTCAGCTACCAAGTGAAAGCCTCAATGTGATTCACGAACGCTTCCTTCTATTTCTGAAGACGAGATGGAAAGAAAAATAGAGGGAGTGAGAAACTTATAAAGAATCTCAGTAGGGTACTCACCTCATGATGCATTGTGTCATCATCATCGTCCCCAGGAACCTCGAGTTTCATTATGAAATAGTGAGCATGCTAAGATTGATTTATTAAGTTCGAAAATACACTTTATCGAGGTTCGTCATTTTAATCATGTGTCTTATAATGCATCATAAACTTAGCATGTCATGTTTATAATGAACTTTTCATTTCACATATAATAACATAGTTATGCATAAGACCACATCATATTCCTCATCATCATATCATAAATACTATGCATAGAAGAACATCATATTTCTCATCATCATCTCATAAATACTACGTATAGAAGAACATCATATTTCTCATCATCATCTCATAAATATTATGCATAGAAGAACATCATAATCAAATAATACGTTACTTAGTTCCTTAGGTGACTTAAAGTTACTTTCATCATCATTTTCCTGGGCCACCCTATACTCCACCCTTTTGGGAGTAATCTAGGTTATGAGCTCATACCTTACTAGTCGTCACTAGCATATACTTATCCCTTTTGATAAGTTAAAATCCCAACTCTACCCTTTTGAGAGAAGGGCTAGGAGGCAAGAATCACCTTTTCACCACCTATAGTCTGATGGGTCCAAAGGATCATTTTCTCATAAGTTTAAGTCACCATTAAATCTTTGTATGTTATATCATAATACAATTCTTCATTCATAATCATCATAACATTTTCTCATTTATAGTCTTATGCGAAATAATATATACCAACTGTAATCATGCATCTGGAGATTCCAGGAAAGAGAGGTGGGTCACAAATGGACACGCTTAAATACCAAGTCTTTCCTAGCCAGAACCTTTCCAAATTACACTTTTAGTAGTACACTTTCTTCTAGTAACAAGGGTAATATTCTTTATTTCATTGTTTGCAATAGCAACTATAACATGCAAGCCATGAAATCATTTAATATTATCAAATACTTAATAAGCATCAAATCTCTACATAGACTTATCATTTAAAACATCAAGGAGGCATCATCATCAATTCTTACCGAAAGCTCTAACAACCGAAACTCTAGAATGGGCAACCTCAATTATTGAACTAATTAATTATGCATCTAAGGGATTCATTACCATCATTACCATTAATTATAAGCCTTAGGAACATTATTAGACTATATGGGCAGCATAGGCAGTAAGTCATTCTTAAGGTTTTAATGTGCTAGAAGTTGCGTTTTTAACCCTTTCTCGTTACCGTCTTTCCTAAATGCCAAAATTAATTACTAACCCAATTATGAATCATTTTCCCTTATCTAAACATAATAAAATCTGGTTCTTAAGGCCACTAAAGGTTCTGGACAGATTGCATAAATTTCATTATCTAGAGTTCTAGAAATCTTGCTTTACGTTGTTTTATATAGCTAGTTTCTCTTCTAACTTGCATATAATTGTTCCCTCATCAATAAACATAATAATCACAACTTTAAACATATTAAATCATCATCATACATTGGTAATAAACTCAGAATAGTGGCTGAATCATGAACCTATCATAATCACATTTTAAGTGTACATGGAATACTAGTTTCTTGTAAAGTCTTTGCAAGGCCTCAAATTTCTTTTAGAAACTAATTCTTTTTGCTAAACTTGAAAGAATCTTCATGATTAAAATTCTCACTTAAGATAAAAGGAGCAAGTCTTGATCTTAAGAGATTTATGTGATATCTTAGAATCATAAACATGCTATGCAACCTCATTTTAATCTTGTCATTATAAGGTGATAACTTGGAATTATAAACATGATATGCAAATCCATTTCTTTATCTTTAAGATTTAAGGTGATGACTTGAAAATTAAACATGATGCAAGAGCTTGAAATATAAACATGATGCAAGAAACTGAAGCGGTAGTCCGCAGCAGGGACAAGTGGAGGGAGAGAATCTTAAGAATTGGAGCGCGTAATCCGCATGGATGGTGAAGGAGAAGAGAATTATTATTACATCTTTTAAGCTCCAATCTCAAGACTTCTTAAAGAATCAATTCTTTAACTCCAATAATCTTATTTCTTTGCTTGTGATACTTGGGCAAGTCTTTGAGCTCTAGGATCTTTAGGTGATGACATAAAAATAAACATGTCATGCGTTGATTCTTTTAGCCATTATAAAATAAAGTGAGAACATAAAATAAATATGAGATGCAACTTCTTTATTATCTTTAGAGATTAAGTGACAACATGAAATATAAACATGAAATGCAAACTTGGAAATTTAAACATGAGTATGCAAGTCCATTTATTCATTCTTGAAATTTTAGTGATGACATAGAAAGTAAACATGATTATGCAAGGCATAAACTTAAACATGGATGCAAGTTCATTTGATTTCTTTACTAGAGCTCCTTCAAGACTTTATAGAAATACAAATTCAAACCAATATATATATCTTAGCAAGACAAAGTGAGAAATACATCTTTCAAGTTCTAAACTCAAGATCATAAAAACATCATAAAAATATTATTCTTTAAAGTTTTGCATCAAGTGGAACTTTCAAGCTTTAGAGGCCTAACTTGTGATGGATTCACAACCCACCCTCAAGGTCCTCATCATCAAGCCATCATCTTAGTCCCACCTAGGCCATATGGCCGAATTGTTCAAAGAAAAGGAAGAAGAAAACCAAATGGAAAAACTAGAGAAAATCCATGAAATCATCATTTTGAACCAAGAACAACACTTAGCAAAGCATAGAAATAAACTTAAAAACAACTCCCTACCTAATTTGATTTGAAGGAAAGGAATAGGAATTGGTTTCCTTGAGTGAAATGAAAGAAAATCTCTTTGAGAAATGGGAGCAGAAATTTCGGCCAAGGAGGAGGAAGAAAGAAAGCTTTTGGTGCTCCTAAAACTATAATTTGTGTAAGTTATGAGCAAGGCTTCCAAGGCTTCTCAAGTAAGCATATTTATAGAGGAATTCAAGCTCATGTATGACAAGAGGAGGAGGCATAATTTTCGGATTTTTCATGGGGAACAAAGGGAGGAAAATCATTTCTTGTTTAAGGCATGTTTTATGCCATGTTTTAGGGAATTTTTTGGCATTTTGTTTTAGTGCATTATCTTGCAATAATTCTAATGATTATGGCTGAATTATTTCGTGCATTACAGCCTCATGGAAGAGTGTTTTGTGTGTTCCATGTATTATTTAGGTGTAGGCAAGGTATTCATGCAATTTAGAGAATTTACGGTTAAAGGCTTAGGTGAATTAGTAAGCAATTTGAGTGTTTTAAGCAATTTTAGGTTCTAATCAATTTAAATAAATAATTTTGACTCTAGATTAATAATTAGAATTTAATAAGCTTTAATTTGAGCCTAATATTGCTTAGGTTTTTAGCAATCAAAAATCTCAAAATTTGTAAAACTGTACAAAGGAGGGGCAAAACGGTCATTTTACTTAAAAATTGCCCGACCACCCGAGCTTAACCAATGGTTAATCATGGCTTAAAAACACCTTTTAAAACATTTTAGTGAGGTTCGGGCTAAGTCGGCACGAATGGGTTAAAACGCCGCATGAGCGTTTTGGTCATTTTGCGTTAAGCTCAAAATTATGATTCTTCTCCTCTATTAACACACATAACACAAAAATCCCTTATTATTATCAAAACATCCCCTTGAGGACGGGTGGGGCCCATGATCCTCATTTTCTGAGTAAAATAACCTCAGGGCATTTTGGTCATTTTACATACAGAAATTGGGTTTGCAATACTTGCACGAATTAACTTCTCTTCTAACGTTATATTCCTTTATTAAGGATTGTTTGGTCTCAAATTTTATGTAAGAATTGCCTAGAGTAATTCGGTAATTTTAACGATAGTAAAAATGGGACGTTACACTACTAGCCCTGAAGGGCGAAACATAACGATCCATGAGCAAACCTCGGGAAGGGGCACGCGTAATGGCTGAAGATAGGCTCCACGTGCGGGGAGCATGGATGGCCTTCGTGCCAACCTCGGCTGGTGCGTGTCCTCACTACCCTCCCTCACCCGTAGGGGAGTAGGGTAGAACTCTCAGAGTATATGTGGGTAAGTGAGTCCTTCGATAGGCCATCTCCAATACCTCGAGCGAGGAACATAATCCGAAAATCACGAACAGGAGACGCGATGGTGTGCATGTGAAGGATCCTCTCATTGTGCGTACGCACACTCTAAAAGCCATCTCATCATCGTATGAGGAGGTTGGAGAGAAACGATAGCTAGGAACATGGTGTGTAAATGGGTGTTGTAACACCCGATTTTTACTGTCGTTGAATTACCGA
Source organism: Dalbergia oliveri (assembly GCA_030441495.1). NCBI lineage: Eukaryota > Viridiplantae > Streptophyta > Magnoliopsida > Fabales > Fabaceae > Dalbergia > Dalbergia oliveri. Next base: position 20,994,839 of record JAMLFY010000003.1, read on the forward strand.
ATTACCCTAGGTAATTTTTCATATAATTCAAGACCAAACAATCCTTAATAAAGGAATATAACATTAGAAGAAAGGATAGGAGCAATTCGTGAGAGTTGCAAACCCCGAATTTCTACGTGTAAAATGACCAAAATGCCCTGAGGTTATTTTACTCAGAAATGAGGATCGTGGGCCCCACCCATCCTCAAGGGGATGCTTTGATGTTAATAAGGGATTGTTTGTGTTATGTGTGTTAATAGAGGAGAAGAATCCTAATTTTGAGCTTCGACATGCGAAATGACCAAAACGCCCTTGCGGCGCTTTAACTTCGATTTGCGTGACTTAGCCCGAATCTCACTAAAATGTTTTAAAACATGTTTTTAAGCTATGATTAACCATTAGTTAAGCTTGGTCTTGGGCAATTTTTAAGTAAAATTACCATTTTGTCCCCTTTGTGAGTTTTGAATTTTGAGATTTTTGATTCGTATAGCAAAACCTAAGCAATATTAGGCTCAAATTAAAGGTTATTAGATTCTAATTATTAATCTAGAGTCAAAATTATTTATTTAGATTGATTAGAACTTAAAATTGCTTAAAAACACCCAAATTGCTTACTAATTCACCTAAGCCCTTAATTGCAAATTATCTAATTTGCAAAGATACCTATCTATACCTAAATAATACATGGAACACACAAATTTCTCTTCCATGGGCTGCAAATGGCTGAAATTATGGAGCCATAATGCATCAAAATATTGCTAAATAATGCACTAAAACAAAATGCCAAAAATGTCACCATGAAACATAATTCCCTAAATTCATACAACTTGTCTTGAATCCATGTTTTCCTCCCTTTGTTCCCTTTGAAATTCCCCCAGCCTTCCTCCTCCCTTTGTCCATTTATGAGCCTCAAAATCTCTATAAATAGGCATGATTGAAGAGTGTTAGAGGCCTTAGTTCATAACTTACACAATTCTAGTTTTTAGAAGCACTAAAAGCTTTCTTTCTTCCTCCTCTTGGCTGAAACTTCTTCTCCCATTTCTCAAAGAGATTTTCTTTCATTTCACTCAAGGAAACCAAGTTCTTTTCCTTTCCTTCAAATAAAATTAGGTAGGGAGTTGTCTTTAAGCTTATTTCTATGCTTTGCTAAGTGTTGTTCTTGGTTCAAAATGATGATTTCATGGACTTTCTCTAGCTTTTCCATTTGGTTTTCTTCTTTCTTTTCCTTTGAACATTTCGGCCATAAGGCCTATATGGGAATATGATGATAGCTTGATGATGAGGACCTTGAGTGTTGGTTGTAAATCCATCACAAGTTAGGCCTCTAAAGCTTGAAAATTCCACTTGAAGCAAAACTTTAAAGAATGATGTTTTTATGATGTAAAAATAAAGATCTTGAGTTTAGAACTTGAAATATGTATTTTTCACTTTGTCTTGCTAAGATATATTGGGTTGAATTTATATTTCTCTAAAGCCTTGGAGGAGCTCTAGTAAAGAAATAAAATGAACTTGCATCCATGTTTAAGTTTATGCCTTGCATAACCATGTTTACTTTTTATGTCATCACTAAATTCTCAAGAATGAATAAATGAACTTGCATATTCATGTTTAAATTTCCAAGCTTGCATTTCATGTTTATATTTCAAGTTGTCACTTAATCTTCAAAGATAATAAAGAGGATGCATCTCATATTTATTTTATGCTCTCACTTTATTTTATAATGGCTAAAAGAATCAATGCATGGCATGTTTATTTTATGTCATCACCTAAAGATCCTAGAGTTCAAAGACTTGCCCAAGTATCACAAGCAAAGTTGGAACCATGGTAATAAAAACTCTAAAGCTTCCTTAAGATTATGGGAGCCAAAGAAATCATTCTTTAAAAAGTCTTGAGTTTGGAGCTTAATAAGATGTAATAAGAATTCTCTTCTCCCTTCAGGTCCAGTGGACTACCGCGCTCCGGTTTCTTAAGATTCTCTTCTCCTCCACTAGTCCAGTGCGGACTACCGCTGCTCCAGTTTATTGCATATCATGTTTATAATTCCAAGTTATCACCTTATAAAGACAAGATTAAAATGAGGTTGCATAGCATGTTTATGATTCTAGTTATCACCTAAATCTCTAAAGCTCAAGACTTGCTCCTTTTATCTTAAGTGAAAATTTTAATCGTGAGGATTCTTTCAATGTATAAATCGGCCTCATGATTAAGGTAGGCCTAAAGTGATTTTAAACAAGGTACTGATTTAGTTCTAAAATTTCTTTCAAGAGTAACAAAAAGAATTAGTTTTTAAAAGGGTTTTAAGGCCTTGCAAAGATTTTACGGGATACTAGTATCTTACTTGTACTTAAAAATGTGATTTTAAGCAATTATGTGAGGTTCATGATTCAGCCACTAATCTGAGTTTAGTACTACTATATGATGATGGTTTAATATGTTTTAAGTTGTGATAATTATGGTTGATTGCTAAAAGAATGATTCTATGCATGTTAGAGATAAAACTAGCTTCCTAGAAAATCGTAAAAGCAAGATTTCTAGAACTTTAGAGAATGAAATTTATGCATTCTGTCCAGAGCCTTTAGTGGCCTTAAGAACCAGATTTTATCATGTTTAGATAAGGGAGAATGATTCATAATTGGTTTAGTAATTAATTTTAGCATCATAGGGAAAGGGTAACAAGAAAGGGTTAAAAATGCAACTTCTATACGTAAAACCTTAAGAACAACTTACTGTCTATGCTGCCCCATATAGTCTAATAACATTCTTAGGACTTATAATTGATGGTAATAAATCCCTTAGATGCATAATTAATTAGTTCAATAATTAAGGTTCCCATTCTAGAGTTTCGGTTGTTTAAGCGCTTTTCAATAAGGATTTATAATGATGCCTCTTTGATGTTTTAAATGATAAGTCTATGTAGTGATTTGATGCTTATTAAGTATTTGACGTCATTGAATGATTTTCGGGCTTGCATGTTATAGTTGCTGTTGCAAACAATGAGAATGCTTATGCATGAAATAATGAAATATTCTTTGTTATTTAAAAATTTACCCTTGTTGCTGGAAGAAAGTATATATCCTAAAAGTGTAATTTGGAAAGGTTCTGGCTAGGAAAGACTTGGTATTTAAGCGTGTCCATTTGTGACCCACCTCTCTTCCTGGGAATCTCCCAGATGCATGATTAAGTTAGTATATATATTATTCCAGAATAAGACTATAAAATGTTATGAATGATTATGAATTGAGAATTGTATTATGATATAACATGCAAAGACTTAATGGTGACTTAAACTTATGAGGAAATGATCCTTTGGACCCATCAGACTATAGGTGGTGAAAAGGTGATTCTTGCCCCCTAAACCGTTCTCTCAAAAGGGTAGAGTTGGGATTTTAACTTATCAAAAGGGATAAGTATATGCTAGTGACGACTAGTAAGGTATGAGCTCATAACCTAGATCACTCCCAAAAGGGTGGAGTATAGGGTGGCCCAGGAAAATGATGATGAAAGTAACTTTAAGTCACCTAAGGAACTAAGTAACATATTATGTGATTATGATGTTCTTCTATGCATAGTATATATGAGATAATGATGAGAAATATGATATTCTTCTATGCATAATATTTATGATATGATGATGAGGAATATGATGTGGTCTTACGCATAATTATGTTATTATATATGAAAGGAAAAGTTCATTATAAACATGACATGCTAAGTTTATGATGCATTATAAGACGCATGATTAAAATGACGGACCTCGATAAAGTATATTTCCAAACTAAATAAACGAATCTTAGCATGCTCACATTTTCATAATGAAACTTAGGTTCCTGGGGATGATGATGATGACACGATGCATACGAGGTGAGTACCCTACGAGATTCTTTTATAAGTTTCTCATTCCCTCTTTCTTTCTTTCCATCTCGCCTTCAGAAAGTGAGGGTGATGTTTGTGATTCCCGTTGTTGCTCTCACCTGGTAGATGCACGTGATCTTGTGAACCAGCTTATTATCCTTGAGGAACGTATCGCTAGACCTTGAGCGTGAACTCGGATATCTATTCCTATCTCTAAAGTGTTATAAATAGGTGCCGTTAATGATTTTCCATCCATATATTATTTATGTTTTGTTCGATTGCCTACATCTAGCTTAACTCTGTTGGTAGGCAAAATATCTATGTGAAATGTAATTATGGATGTCATATGATGGAGCCAATATGATGTGTTCTTCATGATATGTTGTTCATTTTCTGCTTTATCCGATTATCGTTCACGTTATGCGCGGCTCACGTTTTCAATTATATTTTAAAAAAAATGGCTCATAATTCCATTAAGTATTTTCAAAGCATGATTAAGGAACTGAAGCAAAGAGTAAAGTCTAGTAATTAATCAAATATGACCTAGGCGTATTAGGTTAATTATTAGGGTGTTACAGGCATCCCATGAACATGAAGACTTTAACGAGCAGCGTCCCTCAAAATGGTAAGACTAATGCTCTGGGTAAAATGAACTTCCCAGGTGGGCTGTCAATGAAGAGTATGAACGTCGCCATCACAATCTGAAGACATGATGGAAAGGAAGAAAGAGGGAATAAGAATCTTACTAAAGAATCTCAGAATATCCTCCTATCTAAGTGTCATCACCAACGTCTTCGGGATCTGGGGTTTATTATGAAATAGTGAGCATGCAAGGATTCATTTACTAAGTTCTAAGATATAAATTACCGAGGCCCATTCATTTTATCATGCGTCTTGTAATATATGCATCATACTTTGTTGTGATATGCAACACTTAACCTTATAGCATACATCTAACTTCATAGCAAACATGATATGCATAGAACAAGATTCATGAATAACATTCTTTGGTTCATTAGGTGACTTAAAGTTAGTTTACTTTCACTTTTGGGACCACCCTAATACTCTTCCCTTTTGAGAGTACTTCTAGGTTATGAGCTCATACCTCACTACTCATCACTAGCGTATACTTATCCCTTTTGATAAGTTAAAGTCCCGACTTAAAAGTACGGGTTAGGGGCCAAAAATAACCTTTTCATCACCTATAGTTTGATGAGTCCAAAGGATCATTTTCTTATATTTCTAAGTCACCTTAAGTCTTAGCTTGTTATATCAAGATACAATACATAATTCATAATTATCATAGCTTTTCATATATATTTCTTGCATAGGTAAAACCAATGTTTCCAAAAGAAACCATAACATGGAAATGATGGATCCTATCTCTAGAGATCAAGAACTCACATAGCATCAAATATCACCTAAATTCATCATCTCAAAGCATCAAAGAATTCATCATCTCATTCAACACATAAATATTCCCTTAAATAGCCAAACCCCTAAATCGGGTGACTCTAGTTGTCAAATTATTTTCTTATGTGTCCAAGGGATTTATTATCATCATTACCACTAATTATTTAGCTCAAGCACATCATCAACCAACTTTGGACAGCATAGGAGGGTAAAAGATTTCAATGATTTACGTGTGCTAGAAGTTGCGTTTTACACCTTTCTCACTACCAGCTTTTCCTATAATGCTAAAATCAATTCCTAAATCATTTATAAGTCATTCTTACTTAAGTAAACATGGTATAATCTGATTTTTTTTCAACTTTTAAAGGTGCTGAACAGAATGCATAATTATTTTCCTTAGGAGTTCTAGAAATCTTGTTTTCGATTCTTTTTAGCTACTAGGCTTGCCCAAAGTGCCAAGAACAATTATCACATCAAATAACAAAGTATTTAACACATTTAAATCATCTAAAATAGAATTTAAAGGTGCTGGACAAATAAAGACAAAACTGAAAAGTAACAAGTTCCATAAACATAAAATAACGCATTTCTAGTAACTAAGCTTCATACTTCAAAATAACTTCTAAATTTAAGAGAAATAATAAATATACTAGACAAGGAAACATAACCATGAATGCAAGTTCAATTCTTTATTTTAGTGCTCTAGGCCTCTTAGAGCATTTACTCTAAATCACATCTCAACTTTAAGGTTGAGATAGGTAGGCTTTGAGATTAGTTATTAAGCGATAACTTGGAAAGTAAATATGCTAGGCAAGGAAATATAAACATGAATGCAAGTCCATTTCTTTATTTTAGTGCTCTAGGCCTCTTAGAGTATTTACTCTAAATCACATCTCAACTTTAAGGTTGAGATAGGTAGGCTTTGAGATTAGTTATTAAGTGATAACTTGGAAAGTAAATATGCTAGGCAAGGAAATATAAACATGAATGCAAGTCCATTTCTTTATTTTAGTGCTCTAGGCCTCTTAGAGTATTTACTCTAAATCACATCTCAACTTTAAGGTTGAGATAGGTAGGCTTTGAGATTAGTTATTAAGTGATAACTTGGAAAGTAAATATGCTAGGAAATATAAACATGAATGCAAGTCCATTTCTTTATTTTAGTACTCTAGGCCTCTTAGAGTATTTACTCTAAATCACATCTCAACTTTAAGGTTGAGATAGGTAGGCTTTGAGATTAGTTATTAAGTGATAACTTGAAAAGTAAATATGCTTGGCAAGGAAATATAAACATGAATGCAAGTCCATTTCTTTATTTTAATGCTCTAAGCCTCTTAGAGTATTTACTCTAAATCACATCTCAACTTTAAGGTTGAGATAGGTAGACTTTGAGATTAGTTATTAAGTGATAACTTGGAAAGTAAATATGCTAGGAAATATAAACATGAATGCAAGTCCATTTCTTTATTTTAGTGCTCTAGGCCTCTTAGAGTATTTACTCTAAATCACATCTCAACTTTAAGGTTGAGATAGGTAGGCTTTGAGATTAGTTATTAAGTGATAACTTGGAAAGTAAATATGCTAGGTAAGGAAATATAAACATGAATTTTCTTTATTTTAGTGCTCAAGGCCTCTTAGAGTATTTACTCTAAATCACATCTCAACTTTAAGGTTGAGATAAGTAGGCTTTGAGATTCATTATTAAGTGATAACTTGGAAAGTAAATATGCTAGACAAGGAAATATACACATGAATGCAAGTCCATTTCTTTATTTTAGTGCTCTAGGCCTCTTAGAGTATTTACTCTAAATCACATGTCAACTTTATGGTTAAGATAGTTTGGCTTTGAGATTAATTATTAAGTGATAACTTGGAAAGTAAATATGCTAGGCAAGGAAATATAAACATGAATGCAAGGACTTGAAACAAGGTACAAGGAGAACCACAACACATTCTTTACTTCTTAAAGCAACACCCTTAATAAGCTACTTAGCATATCCATTATACTTTGTAAAAGTAAAACTCAAGCTCTAGAGGTTTCATTGTGATGAATCCATAGTCATCATCTAGAAACTCTCATCTTCAAGCTATCATGAGAGACCAACAAAGCCTTTAAAGGCTGAAATGCACAAGGAAAGGAAAAGAGAAAACCGAAATGATATAGCATAAGGAAGATCATCAAAACATCATTTTAAACCAAGAATAAAACTTAAGAAAGCAAGGAAACAAATTTAAATACAACTCCCTACCAAAGGTTTGCTTGAAGGAAGGAAAAAAAGCTTGGTTCTTGAGATGAAATGAGAAGAAAATCTTCTTAGAGCTTTGAGAGGGATTCGGCCAAAGAGAAAAAAAAGAAGAAGCAAGAAAGTTGTGTTTAGGAAATGGTGGAGGAAGAAGAAGAAGAAACGGAATTCTTTGAACTTAAGGAAGAAAGCTTGGAATTTGCAAGTGTGAGCAAAAGTTCTAACATGCTTTCTTGAGTGCCTATTTATAGAGAAATTGCAACACATGGATGTGTCTTTGGGAGAAGATGGCCAACGATCAATGAGGAAGGAAAAGAGAGAAAAATATCTCTTGCGAGGTATGGTCTTAGGCATGGTTCAAAGCATGGTGAAGAATGGCTCAAAGTATGGTGAAGTATGGCCTAAAACATGGTTATTTGTGTGCAAAAATAAATCAACATGTGATGAATAATGGGGGAGTAGCTTCGGCCATGCAGCCAAGGAGTTGGTCTTGCTTTATTAGTGAAATAAAACTCATTTTTATATAAAACCATTCACCAACACAATTCTTTAATTTAAGAAATTGGAGAGAGAAATACTATTCAAGATTCCATGACATGGAATCTTGATTTTTAAGACAAAGATTAAAGTGTATCTAAGCAATCTTAGGTTCTAATTAATCTTAATAAATTATTTTGATTCTAGATTAGTAATTAGAATTTACTAATATTTAATTAGAGTCTAATATTGCTTAGGTTTTGCTAATTGTATCATTAGACCTATAATGCACTTAGCTAGACAAAACAATAATTTTTTAGAAAAACCTCCAGAGACTACCCGGGCTTAACCAGTTGTTAAACATAGCTTAAAAACATCATTTAAAACCTTTTGATGGAGTCTAGGTTCAATTGGCACTTCTTCGGTGTAAAATAGCCGTAGGGGCATTTTAGTCATTTTGAGCATCAAAACTCAAAAATGAGATTCTCCTGCTTTATTAACATCCAGAACTCATATAATCCCCTATCATCATCAAAATGTCCCCTTAAGGATGACAGACTGGCGATCTTCATTTCTAGGTAAAATGACCTCAGGGGCATTTTGGTCATTTGTACATGGGAAAACAGGGCATTACATTACTCCCCTTCTTCAAAAGAATTTTGTCCTTGAAATTCGTTACCTAAGAATAGCTCGGATACTATGCTTGCATATCTAACTCAGCTCCCATGTGTGTTCTTCGGTTTTATCTTGTCCCATGCGACTTTTACCAAAGGTAGGCCTTATTCCTTAGTTGCTTAACTCCTCGGTCAACAATTCTCGTGGGTGGCAAGTTAAATGTTAGGTCGTCCCTTAATTGTACATGTTCTGGCTCTAGTACATGGCTTGGGTTAGATTGATACTTCTCACTTGGAGACATGAAAAACATCATGCAGGTTGGACAAACTTGGGGGTAAGGCTATAGGAGGCTACAGATCCAACTTTGCTAAGGATTTCAAATGGGCCAAGAAATCTAGGGCTCAATTTCTTTGCTTTCATCACTCTACCTATGCTTGTGGTAAGGGTGGTTCTAGGAACACATGTTCCCTTCTTGAAACTTTAACGGCTTACGCCTTGTCGCATAGCTTTCTTCCAACTTTGAGTGAGAATTTTATCCCTAATTTTCTTAATTTGTTCCGTTGTTTCCCTCACAACATCAAGTCCAATTAGATACTACTCCTCGATTCGTACCAACATAAGGGTGATTGACATTTCCATCCATAAAGGGCCTGATACGGTGCCATGCCAATGCTCGCATGATAACTATAGTTATATGCAAATTCAATTAGTGCCAGGTACTTATCCTAACTTCTTCTTTGGTCTAGAACACACGCCCTTAACATAGTTCTTTGGATTGACCTTCCGTTTGTGGGTGGTAAGCCGTGCTTAGACAGCTTTGATCCAAATGCCTTCTGAAAGGCTCCCTAAAACCATGACGTAATTGCGGATCCCAGAGATTATTGACGTACTCCATCAACCTTACTATCTCCTGAATATAATTGTGCTAGCCTATCTAAGGAATAAGTCACCTTAATAGGTAAAAATGGGCTGACTTAGTCAACCTATCCAATATTACCCATATGGCTTCATTGTTCGATTGGGTCCTTGGTAGTCCAATTACAAAATCCATGGGAATCCTCCCACTTCCATTCGGGAATCAATAGGGTTGCAACATTCCAGAAGGTTTTTGGTGCTCAATCTTCACCTTCTGATGACTAAGCACTTCTTACCCACGCACTTACATCCTTTTATGCCTGGCCACCAAAACATTTTCTTCAGATCTTGGTACATCTTGGTGGTACCAGGGTGAATGGTAAAATGGATTTTATGGGCTTCCTCCAAGATCTCTCTCAGAGGTCACCACTAGCCGATGTATCCGACCTTCAAACCTCCATACACCCTCGGCATCTTGTGCAAAACCCTTCAACTTCTCGCCCACACTACCTTTAGAGTCTCTTGAAACCTTTATCCTCCTCTTGAGCTTGAGTGATCTTTCTCCCAAAGTCACTCGTCACACTAAGATGGCATACCCTTATGCTTTTAGTGGTCAAGGTCATTCCTAGGTTCAGATCTCTAAACTTTTCGATCAACTCCACCTCCTTAACCATCATGTGGGATAGGTGCAAGGTTTTCCTACTTAAGGCGTCGGCCACGACATTGGCCTTGCCAGGGTGGTAGTTAAGCCCAAAATCATAATCCTTCAAGAATGTCATCCATCTCCTTTGCCTCATGTTTAGCTCTTTTTGATCAAAGAGGTACCTCAGACTTTATATCGGAGAACACCTGAACTTTACTTTATACAAGTGATGTCTCCATATCTTTAGAGCAAACACTACGCAGCTAACTCAAGGTCATGGGTGGGTAGTTTGCCTCATGTGGCTTGAGTTGCCTTGATGCATAAGCCACCACTTGCCTATTTTGCATTAGTACACAACCCAAACCTTTATCAAAAGCATCACAATATACCTCAAAAGGTACATTGGGGTCGAGTGAGAACCAAGACGGGGTTGAGGTTAACTTGAGTTTTAACTCCTGAAAGCTCTTTTCACACTCTAGGGCCCATGAAAAAGGGGTGTCTTTCCTAGTCAGCAGTTAAGGGTAAGGAATTCTGGAAAACCCTTTGATAAACCTACGGTAATAGCCAGCTAAACCCAAAAAGCTTCTAACCTCCGTTCATTGTAGGTCTTTCCCATTTCATCATAGCCTCCACCTTGCTAGGGTCTAGGCAATTCCTCCTTTGGATACTACATGCCCTAAAAACTTTACTTCATCCAACAGAATTCACACTTAGATAGCTTGGCATATAGTTTCTTTTCCTTTAAGATCTCCAAGACTATGGTTAGGTGACGTTCATGCTCCTCGTGGGTCTTAAAGTAGATAAGGATGTCATCTATAAAGATGACCATGAACTAATCCAAATAGGGTCTAAAGATCCTATTCATATAATCCATAAATATGGTTGGAGCATTGGTTAATCCAAAGGACATAACTGCAAACTCAAAATGGCCATATGGGTGCAAAGGATGTTTTTGGCATATCACCATCTCTCACCCTAATTCAGATGGTAACCTGACCTCAAATCTATCTTAGAAAACACTACCGCACCTTCAGTTGGTCCATCAGGTCATCGATCCTAGGCAAAGGGTACTTGTTTTTCACCGTCACTTTATTCAACTGCTATAATCGACACACATTCTCATACTTCAGTCCTTTTTCTTCACAAGCAAACTGGGCTCCCCACTACGATGCAATGGGCCTAACAAACTTCTTCTCCAAGAGATCCTCCAACTAAGTTTTCAACTCAGCCAACTCCAAATGGGACATTCTATATGGGGCTATGGATTTGGGTCCTACTCAAAGGAGCCTCTATAGAAAATTCTATTCCTCTCTAGGGGAAACTCTGGGTATCTCATTCAAAAACACTTCAGGATAATTTCTCACTATAGGTATTTCATCAATACTTTGCTCAAAGTCTACATCACTAGCGGCCAAAATAACATAACCTTTGTTCTCACCTTTACCAGTTCATTTCTCCAGCATTTATGTACAAACTTACAGTTTTCCTAGGTTCATAGGGAATAGAAAGAAAGGTGATGGTTTTCTCATAATAATTCAATAATACAGTTGGCCTCAAGCCAATCCATGCCAAGAATCACATCTAAGCCTTGCATAGGTAAGCAAATGAAATCTAAAACAAAGATTCTATTTTTGACAATAAAACATAGTCTAAGCAACATTTACAAGTCCTAAGGGTTTCCAGGAGGGTAGAACGTGAGATCAAAAGGAAGTTCTGTCATATGCAATTTAAGGATTTCAACGCAAGAATGGGATATAAAAGAATGGGAGGCGCTAGAATCAAACAGTGAAATTAAGTTTCTACCATACATTTTACACTTACCTTCCATGAGATTCCGTGACTTCATCGTTTCCTCGGCATTGAGGGTGAAGACCCTTCCTTGGCGTTGCGGTTTAAGATTGGGGGTTGACGGTTCCTCTTGGTACAATCTCGAGAGATATGCCCAGGCTTTCACAGTAGGACATTCATTCTGGCTCGGCATGGTAAGCTCCATGGTTTTTGCCACACTTGGACAGTTGATGGATGGTAAGGATCTGGAGGTGCAACTAGGGCTCTTTGAGGTGTCTTTCCTTTGTTGTTGTTATTGCTGTTGTTGTATGGCCCACCTTGACTGAAATTCTTCGGGGTTCTTGCGGCTTCTATTGAGATTGGAACGGGGTCGGTTCTGCCCTCTTGAGCTTCTAGCTTTGGGTGCCAGCTTCTTCATGATATTGTCAGATTTTATGGCGCTCAACTTCACTCTGCCCTCCTCAATGATGCGGCATTTGTTAACTAGGGTAGAAAAGTCCCTAATTTCCAAATGGGCGACCGCCACATTGAGTTAGCCTTCATCCCAGACTCATACTTGATACATATCCAGGACTCATCTGGGTTACCTTGGTACATCCTTGAGAATTTGATGAGATCTTCAAACTTGGCGTGTATTGAGCGACGCCATGCCCCTTGAACGAGTTGCATGAATTCAATATCTTTGGCATTCCGAACAGACTAAGGAAAATATTTCTTGTAGAAATGAGCCTTAACCTCCTAATCAATGGCGGTCCCGTTGCCTCTAAGAGTCTGGGCTCTGATCCACCAAAAACTAGCATCTCCCTCGAGCATATAAATTGCGAAGGTTACTCTCTACTCCTCTATGCATGGAATCACGGAAAGATCTTCTCCATGCTCCTAATCCATTCATCAGCAAGGTTTGGGTTTATGGTTCCCTTAAAGGATGGCGGGTTGGTTGTAGAACTCCCTAAAACGAGTGTGTTCGGGATCGGTGCCATTGGGACCATGACCTGCACCAGCTCGCGATCTGATCCATTCTTTCCATTATCATCCTCATAGTTCTTGCCAAGTCGCGAAGTGCTTCGGTCGTCTCTGTTTCTAATTGCCTCAGAGTTCCTAGTCTGTTGTCGACGTGCCATTGGTTCCTATACACACGAAACGGCAACACTGAGGTGATCAGGCTCAATACTCCATTAAAGTGAGCAAGTTACCATAGCACATGCAACATCAGTAATCATGCATTTCTAATCCTCAAGCTTATCCTAATGATAAAACATCTACACATGACATTTTTAACGTATTATGCTTAAGAAGCATAGTCAAGTCTAATCCTCAAGCTCCGTAAAGCAAAACTCTCTGATACCAAAATGTAACACCCTAATAATTAACTCAACACGCGTATGACATATTAGTTGATTATTAGAAATTACTCTTTGATTCAGTTTCTTATCATACTTGAAAATACTTAATAAAAATATGAGCCAATTTTTTTTTTTGAAAACATAGACAAAATGTGAGCCGCGCATAATATAAGCTATTGTCAATGAAATGCGTAACATGTAAAAAGAATAACATAAATAGAAACATCATATAGGCTCCATAAAAGATCATCCATTAGCACACCATAATTAAACATATCATAATCTACCCACCCATGGAAAGTGAGTTAAGTCTAGTACATCATCGAAAAGCAAATACATAGGAAAGGAAAATTGTAATATCCTAATATTTAACCCAATACGCCTAGGACGTATCAAGATTAATTATTAGTTATTACTTCCCTTTAAACTCATTTACAAAATACTTAGCGGAAAATACAGGTAAATTTTTTTTTGAAATAAAGTATGTAAAACAAAGTGCGAGCCATCGTGCATATCATAAACAACGTGAAACGGAGAATAAATAAATCATGCAATAAAAAAGCCATAAAGAACACCTCAATGATGAAAACATTCTTCATAACATTAATTAACATAGTTTAATACATGACCACTGGGTTACAAAGGAAAGCATAAAGTCTTACCCATATAAGTGGGAGAGCTTGCAGTACAACAATAGAAGTAAGAAATATAACAACGAATACATGAAACCCCAAAAGATACTCCCAAACTAGGACTACTCCCTTCCTCGAACTACGGATGGTGCTCCTCCTCGTCCTCGATGGCACATACCCAATGAACTGGGCAAGCTCCTCGGTGCATAAAGATGGAAGGGTGGGTGAACATGCCCTCCACGGCGTGGGCGCATCTCCGGACATCGTGCTAACCTCCGCGCGTTCCGTCTCCTCGCTACCCATCCCAATGTCCATGGGTACAATAGGGCAGAACCTTCCAAAAAGGATGAGAAGGGGATCCTCTACGGGTCAGTCTCGAACGTCTATGGCAAGGCACGTACTTGGGTAGCCTCGTACCCGAGGACGAGGGCGGCGCCGTTCTCCATCTCGGGTCGCATCCTCTCAAAAATCCTATCATTGCTGTAGGGAGAAGTTGGGCAAAGCGGAAGCTGGAAGGAAAGGCAAATGGGCGTCCCATGTATGCAAAATGCGTATAGCACAACGACCCTCGAAGTGGTAGGGCTGATGATCCGAGTCGTAGTGCAGCTCACACGGGCGCATCAACAAAAATCACGAACGACGCCATCGCAGCTGGAGACGTAAGAAAGGGAAACAGAGAGAGGGTGAGAATCTTGCTAAAGAATCTCAATAGAGAAAACCTCTATCCTAATGTCATCATTTACATCCCCAAAAACCTTGGGTTTATTATACAAAAAAAAGGTTAAACATGCATAGGTTCATTATGAGGTTTTCACAAAAGATATTTATCCAAGGTCCATGTTTTTTATGATGAATCTTAATGCATGTATGCAACATAATAGTTCATGGATGCATGGAGGACTTTTAGGCAAACCAAACAATAATCAAACAACATGTAAGTGGCATGTAGCTTCTCTTGAACATCTTTCCTTTTCTCATACTTGTGACATTAAACATACTAGTAACCGCACCCTAAAACTAGGCTATGAGCTCATACCTTAACTAGTCGTCACTAGTTCTTACTTATCCTCTTGATAAGCGAATCATAATCATATTCATATTCATAATCATCATAATAATCCCGACTCCTAGAGTACGGGTAGGGGCCTAAGGATCACCCATCATGGGACTTTTTCCTTCTTCGAAACGCATAAACTGGTTAAGACTAGCAACTTTGTCCGCTTTGGCAAGCTAATGTCTATACCCTCGGTTTTGCCTTCTCCTCAAGCAGGAGAAGTACGTCTCGATGTGTCACATTAAACATCTTATTTTCAAAACTTTCTTTTAGTCCCTCAAATTTACGGAAATTCAGTAGCATAACGCTATTCTCCGAATTTCCTCAAATTTGAGTCATGCCACATAATCTCAATCACATGTATCATTCTTATGGAACTTTCTCAATTAACAACTTTATAGTTCACATGAGCATACTCTTCTAGCTTATTCATATTTCGAAACTCATGCATCTCAAATCATGGCATAACACTTCATCACATCAACACGCCAATTATACACATAGAGTTTCATGCTCAAAATATTAACATAATAACATCATCATAAATATGCTCAAGATTCATCATCATAAATATGCTAACTCGGTCTCCTATCTCATAGTATCTTATGCTTTGGCCCTTACGGGTCTTAAACTTATATTCTAATTATTCCAATACCCATATTACATCTTTATTACCCCCAAGAGGTCATCACTTAAACTTTTCTCTAAGATTTAGGCTTACTAAAAATTCCAAACAGCATTGTGCATGTAAGGGCACAAATATCATACGCTTAGGGCTAGAATCTCCATTCGTGACCCTTTTTAAGATCCGTCTTCACCTAAGGCTCCATAATCAATTCCTAAACCAATTATGAGGGATTCCTAGGCACATTACTAAGTTGTAAATCATTTTTCCTCAATCTAACTATGCTGGAACAGAATTGTATTTCACCATGTCTAAGTCTGCTAGAATTCCCATTTTAAGTCCTTATCATCACCTTAAACTTTGTAATTAATACCTAATCATTTATGAAAGGTTTCTATGCATGTCTTACTGATTATGAACCATTTATCCTTGAATTAATCATGCTGGAACAGGTTTGCATATTTGAGCATTAAAGTGTTCTAGAATTCTCATTCTTGCTCCTTTTAAGTTACTTATTCTTTTCTAACTTCTCTAAAACGTTCCTTACTTCAGTCAAACATAATTTTACACATTTCCACACCATAAAACAGATTTAGTACAGTGGCCAAACATGTAGTTATAGAACCAAATGTAAAGCCCAAAAATCACATAATTTCATGAATTAAAATGCATACAAGTTACTAGTTTTCTCTTGGAATAATTCTAGGAACTCAAAACTCTTTTAGAACTCAAATTCTTACATTAAAATCATGTGATTACACATGAGGTCAGTAGCTAAAATAACTTGTTCATAAAATAGATTTAAAGTGTATGATTTCATTCATAATATTGCTTAGGTGCTCCTAAGCTTAGAAAAATTACAAAACATGAACTATGGACAGTTGTGATTAGAGGAACTCATACTAAGTCCATCATCATCACCACAAGGCCGAATGGCTTCTTTAAAATGCCAACATTTTCTTAAAACCTTACATAGGATACTTGGACAAATCTTTGAGCTCTAGATCATTAAAGTGATGACATAAACTTAAACATGCTATGCACCTCATTTTTATTCTTCATTAGAAAATAAAGTAAGAGCATAAAATAAACATGAGATGCATTCATTTGTTATCTTTAGAATTTAAGTGATGGCATAAAATATAAACATGCTAGGCAAGAAAGTAAACATGAAATGCAAGGTTCAATTCTTTATTTTAGTGCTCTAGGCCCCTTAAGGTATTTACCCCAAATCAACAATCAACTTTAAGGTTGAAATAGGTAGGCTTTGAGATTTATTAAGTGAGGATGCATATTCTTGTTTCAATCTTTAAGTTGTTTAGTGATGACTTGAAAATAAACATGCTATGCAAAGCATTAAAGTAAACATGAATGTATCTTATTTAGATCTTAGCTAGAGCCCTTTTGCAAGACTTTAAAGGAACATGAAACCTTAACCCATTATGTATCATAAGGCAAGCTTTAGAGTTCTTAGCACCTAAACTTCAAGGAAGTCTTAAGGTTTGAACTTCATCATCAAGCTCAAGAAAATAGACACAAAGCTCAACACTTGTCTAAACAAAATACAAGAACTAAATCATATTCTTTATTTTATTGCTCATGGGCTTCAATCTAGAGTGAAACTCTTAGAACGGCCGACCAACTTTAAGGTTGGCAATGGTAAGCTTAGAGCTCTTTGAAAACATGTGATTAATTTTCTTTAACAAAACTTTTATGATCTACTTTACATTTTTAGCAAACTTTGTTCAAACCAAGGTAAAGGAAACCGAAATCTTTGAGGTAAAAGGGAAAAGGAAACCGAACCATTTAAGAAAGAAAAGGAAAAGAATCGAAAATGAAACCAAGGAAAAAGGAAGAAACACAAGCATGTATGGTCCAAGACCAAGTTGTTTCAAGCTTTAGAGGTTTCTCACATGACAACAACAAGTCATTATCTTGAAACCTCATCATCAAGCTTATGTTATTCTCATAAAATGGCCTCTTGGCCAAAATGAAAAGAAAGGAGGAAAAGAGTTTGAACCAAGAGAAAACTAGAACTTTTCTTAAGGAAAACAAGTAAAACTTGAAAATAAAATCCCTACCTAAGGAAGTCTTGAAGAGAGATGAAAGGAAGCTTTGTTTTCTTGATGAAATGAGAAGGAAATCCTCTTGAAACTTGGAGGAAGAATTGGCAAAGTGAGGGAGTTTGAGAGGAATGAGAGAATTTTTTGCAAGAAGTGTAAACTTAACAAATGAACCAAAGTGTGACAAGGTTCATCAAGGCTTGGTATTTATAGAAATTTTCAACAATGAGACTTCCAGGGGAGGAGGAACCAGCCACTTGGGGAGGAAGGAGAAGAAATATCTCTTACAAAGGTATGGTTGTAAGCATGGTTGAAGGCATGGTGAAATATGGGCAAAAGTATGGGCAAGGCATGGGCTTTGGAGTGAAGAAATTTCAACATGTGGTACCTATTCTAGGCCATGCATTCGGCCAATTTGGGACAACCAAGGGGAGGATTAATTTGCTCATGTAATTGTGGTTTAGTGATGTGTATAGGTGTTTCTTTGATTAAGGTTTTGGTTAGGAGTTGTAAGAAATGTTTAGGTGAGGTAATTGGGTAATTAGGAGTGTCAAGACTTGATTAAGGAGTGGTCATACTAGATTAACAAATTAAATTCATTTTCTTAGTCAAATGAGATATGGCACATGTAACAACCTAATAATTAACCCAATACACCTAGGCAGTATGATTAATTACTAGACTTTACTCTTTGCTTCAGTTCCTTAATCATGCTTTGAAAATACTTAGTGAAATTACGAGCCATTTTTTTTAAACATAATTGAAAACGTGAGCTGCACTTAACGTGAATGATTTAGCAAAATTTAAAAGACACATAAGAATTTACAAACATCACATCATAATATATTGGCTCCATCATACAGCATCCATAATTACATATCATATAGATATTTTGCCTACCAACAGAATAAGACTAAGTGTAGGTAATCTAACAAAACATAAATAATATATGGATGGAAGGACATCCATTAATGGCACCTAGTAATAACACTCCAGGGATAGGGATAGATATCTGAAATATATGAGTGAAACTCAGGATCAAGTTCAGCTACCGGTGAAGCCTCAATATGATTCACGAACGCTTCCTTCCGTTTCTTGAAGACGAGATGGAAAGAAAAATAGAGGGAGTGAGAAACTTATAAAAAGAATCTCAGTAGAGTACTCACCTCATGATGCATTGTGTCATCATCATCGTCCCCAGGAACCTGGGTTATTATGAAATAGTGAGCATGCTAAGATTGATTTATTAAGTTCAAAAATATACTTTACCGAGGTTCGTCGATTTTAATCATGCGTCTTATAATGCATCATAAACTTAGCATGTCATGTTTATAATGAATTTTTCCTTTTATCAACACATCGTATTCTTCATCATCATATCATAAATACTATGCATAAAAGAACATCATATTTCTCATCATCAAATCATAAATACTATGCATAGAAGAACATCATATTTCTCATCATCATATCATAAATACTATGCATAGAAGAACATCATTCCATAATAGCTATGCACAAGACATGGTGCACATATTTCATTCCTTTAGTGTCCTAGGTGACTTAAAATCTTGTCATCATTATCATTATTTTCCTTGGGGCCACCCTATACTCCACCCTTTTGGGAGTAATCTAGGTTATGAGCTCATACCTTACTAGTCGTCACTAGCATATACTTATCCCTTTTGATAAGTTAAAATCCCAACTCTACCCTTTTGAGAGAACGGGCTAGGGGCAAGAATCACCTTTTCACCACCTCTAGTCTGATGGGTCTTAAAGGATCATTTTCTCAAGATCACCTTTTCACCACCTATAGTCTAATGGGTCCAAAGGATCATTTCCTCATGAGTTTAAGTCACCATTAAGTCTTAGCATGTTATATCATAATCATCAAGATGCATGAACATTCTCATTGTTTGCAACAGCAATTATAACATGCAAGCCATGAAATCATTCAATAATATCAAATTCTCAGTAGGCATTACATCATCATATAACTTACATCCAAAGCATCAAAAGATGTCATCTAAAATTTTCACAGGAAGCTCCCTTAAATAACCGAACTCTAAAATTGGGTAACCTTAATTATCAAACTAATTACTTATGCATCTAAGGGATTTATTACCATCAATTATAAGCCTTAAGAATATTATTAGACTATATAGGGTAGCATAGATAGTAAGTTGTTCTTAAGGTTTTTATGCTAGAAGTTACGTTTTTAACCCTTTCTTCGTTCCGGCTTTCCTTATGATGCTAAAATTAATTACTAAACCAATTATGAATCATTGTCCCTTATCTAAACATAATAATATCTGGTTCTTAAGTCACTAAAGGCTCTGGAAGAATGCATAAATTTCATTCTCTAAAGTTCTAGAAATCTTGCTTTTACTTTTTAGGAAGCTAGTTTTATCTCTAACATGCATAGAATAAACCATAATTATCACAACTTCAAACATATTAAATCATCATCATTTATTGGTTCTAATCTCATATCAGAAGCCGAATCATGAACCTCATATAATTGTATAAAATCACATTTTAAATGAACATAAAATATTAGTTTCCCGTAGAATCCTTGCAAAGCTTTAAAACTCTTTTAGAAACTAATTCTTTTTGAAAGAATCTTCATAATTAAAATTCTCACTTAAGATAAAAGGAGCAAGTCTTGAGCTTAAGAGATTTATGTGATATCTTAGAATCATAAACATGCTATGCAACCTCATTTTAATCTTGTCATTATAAGGTGATAACTTGGAATTATAAACATGATATGCAAATCCATTTCTTTATCTTTAAGATTTAAGGTGATGACTTGAAAATTAAACATGATGCAAGAGCTTGAAATATAAACATGATGCAAGAAACTGAAGCGCGGAGTCCGCAGGGACCAGTGGAGGAGAAGAGAATCTTAAGAAATCGGAGCGCGATAATCGCACTGGGCCTGAAGGGAGAAGAGAATTATTATTACATCTTTTTAAGCTCCAATCTCAAGACTTCTTAAAGAATCATTCTTTAACTCCAATAATCTTATTTCTTTGCTTGTGATACTTGGGCAAGTCTTTGAGCTCTAGGATCTTTAGGTGATGACATAAAAATAAACATGTCATGCGTTGATTCTTTTAGCCATTATAAAATAAAGTGAGAACATAAAATAAATATGAGATGCAACTTCTTTATTATCTTTAGAGATTAAGTGACAACATGAAATATAAACATGAAATGCAAACTTGGAAATTTAAACATGAGTATGCAAGTCCATTTATTCATTCTTGAAATTTTAGTGATGACATAGAAAGTAAACATGATTATGCAAGGCATAAACTTAAACATGGATGCAAGTTCATTTGATTTCTTTACTAGAGCTCCTTCAAGACTTTATAGAAATACAAATTCAATATATATATCTTAACAAGACAAAGTGAGAAATACATCTTTCAAATTCTAAACTCAAGATCATAAAATCATCATAAAAACATCATTCTTTAAAGTTTTGCATCAAGTGGAACTTTCAAGCTTTAGAGGCCTAACTTGTGATGGATTCACAACCCACCTTCAAGGTCCTCATCATCAAGCCATCATCTTAGTCCCACCTAGGCCATATGGCCAAATTGGTTAAAGAAAAAGAAGAAGAAAACCAAATGGAAAAACTAGAGAAAATCCATGAAATCATCATTTTGAACCAAGAACAACACTTAGCAAAACATAGAAATAAACTTAAAAACAACTCCCTACCTAATCTGATTTGAAGGAAAGGAAGAGAACTTGGTTTCTTGGAGTGAAATGAAAGAAAATATTCTTGAAAGGTTGAAGAAAGAATTTCAGCCAAGGGGAAGAAGAAGAAAGAAAGTTTTTGAGCTTAGGAAAAACTTGAAGTTGTGAAATTTTTGAGCAAGTCTCTAATGACTTCTAAGCATGCCTATTTATAGAAGAATTCAAGCTCATAAATGGACAAGAGGAGAAGGAAAATCTGATTCAATTTGAGGAGGAGACAAGGAAGGAAAAATCATCTTGTTTGGTGGCTTAAAACATGGAATCATGTTTCAAAGTTCCTTGTTTTATGGTGATTTTTGGCATTATGTTTTAGTGCAATTTTTTGGTGTATTATGGCTGCATTATTTTGTGCATTACAGCCTCATGGAAGAGGGTTTTGTGTGTTCCATGTATTATTTAGGTGTAGGCAAGGTATTCATGCAATTTAGAGAATTTACGGTTAAGGGCTTAGGTGAATTAGTAAGCAATTTGAGTGTTTTAAAACAATTTTAGGTTCTAATCAATTTAAATAAATAATTTTGACTCTAGATTAATAATTAGAATTTAATAAGCTTTAATTTGAGCCTAATATTGCTTAGGTTTCGTTAGCAATCAAAAATCTCAAAATTTGTAAAACTACAAGACAGGGGCAAAACGGTCATTTCACTTAAAAATTGCCCGAGACCACCCGAGCTTAACCAATGGTTAATCATGGCTTAAAAACACCTTTTAACACATTTTAGTGAGGTTCGGTAAGTCGGCACGCAAATCGGAGTTAAAACAGCTAATGGCGTTTTGGTCATTTTGCGCGTCGAGCTTAAAATTAAGATTCTTCTCCTCTATTAACACACATAACACAAACAATCCCTTATTAACATCAAAACATCCCCTTGAGGATGGGTGGGGCCCACGATCCTCATTTTCTGAGTAAAATAACCTCAGGGGCATTTTGGTCATTTTACACGTACAAAATTGGGGTTTGCAATACTTGCACGAATTGCTCCTAACTTCTCTTCTAACGTTATATTCCTTTATTAAGGATTGTTTGGTCTCAAATTTTATATAATATTTACCTACGTAATTCGGTAATTCTAATGACAGTAAAAATTACAGTAAAAATTGGGCGTTACAAATTCCTTAATTTAAGGAATTGAGAAGAAAACACTATTAAGATTCCATGACTAGGAATCTTGAATTAAAGAATGCAATTAGAGTTTATCTAAGCAATCTTAGGTTCTAATTAACCTTAATAAATTATTTTGACTCTAGATTAATTATCAAAATAAATTAATCTTTGATTAGAGCCTAATATTGCTTAGGTTTGCTTAATTGCATAATTAGGCTCACTGACTCTAGGGGCAAAATGGTAAATTTGCATTAAAACTGCCGGACCTTCCGAGCTCGATTAAACATCAAACATCAATCAAAAACGTCATTCTAAACTTCATGGAAAATTCCTGGGCTCAAACGGCACCTTTTACCCATGTGGAACACAGGGGTATTTTGTCATTTTTTTGAGAAAGTTAAAATGAGATTTTCACCTCGGATATCAAACATAACAGTTATAACTCCTTCAAACATTAAGTTGACCCATTCGAGGATTGGTTAACTTCCTTGAATTTCTGGAAAAGGACCTAGGGCATTTCGGTCATTTGTAGAACAAAAAATCTGGGCATTACAAAAATACAAAGGAAAACATGCCAACCTAGTGCACCTAAGATAGATAACCTTTATAAAAAAAGAAGGTTATCCTAAGCTAGTAGTGGTGTGTGCACTAAAAGTCCTCCAAGAGGTCTACGGCTTCTAGCCCTGAAGGGCGGAACATAATCGATCCATGAGCGAACCTCGTCGAGGGGGCATGCGTAATGGCTGAACATGGGCTCCACACCTAGGGCGCATGGATGGCCTCCGTGCCAACCTCGGCTGGGTGACTATGTCCTCACTACCTCCCTCATCCGTGGGGAGTGGGCAGAACTCTCAGAGTATATGTGAGTAGACGAGCCCTCAAATGGGTCAGCCTTTGAATACCTCGAGCCAGGAACATAATCCGGAAAATCACAAATGGCGCGGTGGTGTGCATGCAAAGGATCCTCTTGTTGTGCGTATGCACACGCTTAAAAACCATGTCATCATCGTACGGGAGGTCAGAGAGAAATGGTAGCTAAGAACATGGTGTGCAAATAGGCGTCCCATGAACATGAAGACTCTGGATGGAGCAGCGTCCCTCAAAATGGTAAGGCTGATGCTCAGGGTTAAAATGAACCTCCCACGTAAGGGTGTCAATGAAAAGTATGAACATCGCCATTAGAATCTGAAGACATGATGGAAAGGAAGAAGAAGGAGTGAGAATCTTACTAAAGAATCTCGTGGGGTATCCTCCTATCTAAGTGTCATCATCAATGTCTTCAGGGATCTTGGGTTTATTATGAAATAGTAAGCATGCAAGGATTCATTTACTAAGTTCTAAGATATCAATTACCGAGGCCCATTCATTTTATCATGCGTCTTGTAATATATGCATCATACTTTGTTATGATATGCAACACTTAACCTTATAGCATACACCTAACTTCACAGCAAACATGATATGCATAGAACATGATTCATGAATAACATTCTTTGGTTCATTAGGTGACTTAAAGTTAGTTTACTTTCATTGTTGGGGCCACCCTAATACTCTTCCCTTTTGAGAGTACATCTAGGTTATGAGCTCATACCTCACTACTCGTCACTAGCGAATACTTATCCCTTTTGATAAGTTAAAGTCCCAACTTAAAAGTACGGGTTAGGGGGCAAGAATCACATTTTTTTCACCTATAGTTTGATGAGTCCAAGGGATCATTTTCTTATATTTCTAAGTCACCTTAAGTCTTAGCATGTTATATCAAGATGCAATACATAATTCATTATTATCATAGCTTTTCATATATATTTCTTGCATAGGTATAACCAATGTTTCCAAAAGAAAACATAACATGGAAATGATGGATCCTATCTCTAGAGATCAAGAACTCACATAGCATCAAATATCACCTAAATTCATCATCTCAAAGCATCAAAGAATTCATCATCTCATTCAACACAAATATTCCCTTAAATAGCCAAACCTCTAAATCGGGTGACTCTAATTGTCAAATTATTTTCTTATGCATCTAAGGGATTTATTATCACCATTACCACTAATTATCATCATCAACCAAAGTTGGATAGCATAGGCAGTAAAAAGATTTCAATGATTTATGTGCTAGAAGTTGTGTTTTACACCCTTTCTCACTACCGGCTTTTCCTATAATGCTAAAATCAATTCCTAAATCATTTAATAGTCATTCTTACTTATGTAAACATGGTATAATCTGAATTTTACAACTTTTAAAGGTTCTGGAATAGAATGCATAATTCTTTTCCTTAAGAGTTGTAGAAATCTTATTTTCAATTCTTTTTAGCTACTAGGCTTGCCCAAAGTTCCAAGAACAATTATCACATCAAGTAACAAGGTATTTAACACATTTAAATCATCTAAAATAGAATTTAAAGGTGCTGGACAAATAAAGACAAAACCAAAAAGTAATAAGTTCCATAAATATAAAATAAGGCATTTCTTGCAACTAAGCTTCATACTTCAAAATAACTTCTAAATTTAAGAGACATAATAAATATACTAGACAAGGAAACATAACCATGAATGCAAGTTCAATTCTTTATTTTAGTGTTCTAGGCCTCTTAGAGCATTTACTCTAAATCACATCTCAACTTTAAGGTTGAGATATGTAGGCTTTGAGATTAGTTATTGAGTGATAACTTGGAAAGTAAATATGTTAGGCAAGGAAATATAAATATGAATACAAGTCCATTTCTTTATTTTAGTGCTCTAGGCCTCTTAGGGTATTTACTCTAAATCACATCTCAACTTTAACGTTGAGATAGGTAGGCTTTGAGATTAGTTATTAAGTGATAACTTGGAAAGTAAATATGCTAGGCAAGGAAATATAAACATGAACGCAAGTCGATTTCTTTATTTTAGTGCTCGAGGCCTCTTAGAGTATTTACTCTAAATCACATGTCAACTTTAAGGTTAAGATAGGTAGGCTTTGAGATTAGTTATTAAGTGATAACTTGAAAAGTAAATATGCTAAGCAAGGAAATATAAACATGAATGCAAGTCCATTTCTTTATTTTAGTGCTCTAGGCCTCTTAGAGTATTTGTCAACTTTAAGGTTAAGATAGGTAGGCTTTGAGATTAGTTATTAAGTGATAACTTGGAAAGTAAATATGCTAGATAAGGAAATATAAACATGAATACAAGGACTTGAAACAAAGTACGAGGAGAACCACAACACATTCTTTACTTCTTAAAGCAACACCCTTAGTAAGCTACTTAGCATATCCATCATACTTTGTAAAAGTAAAACTCAAGTTCTAGAGGTTTCATTGTGATGAACTCGCAGCCATCATCTAGAAACTCTCATCATTAAGCTATCATGAGAAACCAACAAAGCCTTTAAAGGCCGAAATGCACAAGAAAAGGAAAAGAGAAAACCGAAATGATATAGCATAAGGAAGATCATCAAAACATCATTTTAAATACAACTCCCTACCAAAGGTTTGCTTGAAGGAAGGAAAGAAAGCTTGGTTCTTGAGATGAAATGAGAAGAAAATCTTCTGAGAGCTTTGAAAGGGATTCAACCAAAGAGAAAAAAAAGGAAGAAAGAAAGTTATGTTTAGGAAATGGTGGAGGAAGAAGAAGAAGAAGAAAAGGAATTCTTTGAACTTAAGGAAGAAAGCTTGGAGTTTGCAAGTGTGAGCAAAGGTTCTATCAAGCTTTCTTGAGTGCCTATTTATAGAGAAATTGCAACACATGGATGTGTCTTTGGGGGAAGATGGCTGATGGTCAATGAGGGAAGAAAAGAGAGAAAAATATCTCTTGCAAGGTATGGTCTTCGACATGGTTCAAAGCATGGTGAGGTATGGCTCAAAGTACGGTGAAGTATGGCCCAAAGCAAGGTTCTTTGTGTGCAAAAGTAAATCAACATGTGATGAATAACGGGGGAGTGGCTTCGGCCATGCAGCCAAGGGGAAGGAAGATTTTGTCATTTAATTGTGATTTAGAGGTGTGTTTAGGTGTATCATTGATTAGGCTTTTGATTAGAAGTTTGTAAGTAAGTGTTTAAGTAAGGTAATTGATAATTAAGGATGTCAAGACATGATTAAGGAGTTGGTCTTGCTTCATTAGTGAAATAAAACTCATTTTTATATAAAACCATTCCCAAACACAATTCTTTAATTTAAGGAATTGGAGAGAGAAATACTATTCAAGATTCCATGACATGGAATCTTGATTTTTAAGACAAAGATCAAAGTGTATCTAAACAATCTTAGGTTCTAATTAATCTTAAAAAATTATTTTGATTCTAGATTAGTAATTAGAATTTACTAATCTTTAATTAGAGCCTAATATTGCTTAAGTTTTGCTAATTATATCATTAGACCCATAATGCACTTAGCTAGAGGCAAAACATAATTTTTTAGAAAAATCGGGACTCCAGACTTAACCAGTTGTTAAAACATAGCTTAAAAACATCATTTAAAAGCTTTTGATGGAGTCTGGGTTCAACTAGCACTTCGTTCGTGTAAAATAGCTGCAAGGGCATTTTGGTCATTTTGCGCATCGAAACTCAAAAATGAGATTCTTCTCTCTATTAACACACACAACTCATATAATCCCCTATCATCATTAAATGTCTGTAACACCCGAAAATTACTTAAAAATTAATTTGAGTTTTGTTAGTCGTAATTTTAAAAATATAACAGTTTAACAACAATGAGGGTGGCCCAACGAATATTAAAAAAAAAAAAAGATTTCAAGCCGGTGAATAGTAACCTTCAGGCCCACTGCCACTGGACACTGAAACCCTAGATGCGGGAGATGCCCGAAATTAGGAAAACATGGGAATAATATTAGAAATAGGTGGAAATGATAATTTTATATTTAGAATTAATTTTCGAGTAATATCGGTTTAATCGGCTACGGTATTTACCCGTTCGGTTAAATTACGGTGTATAGTTTCTTACACCGTATAAAACTTACAGTGTAAGTTAGACACCTCATGAGACAAGTGTGTGGCTTAGAAGCAGCCACACCATTGCCTTTACAAATGGACCAATAAGAGGATTACAAAATTACAATAATTATCTTTAAGAAAAACATTTTCATAATTAATTCAAGTGTCATTATCTTAACATAAATAAAATAAAATAAAAATATCATGCCATTTTCACCATTCATTCTCGGCCAAACATGAAACCAGCCGCTTCCATGGTTGTTTCACCAAGAAACCATGAAAACTTGATCCAAAGCCTTAGCCTATAGTTGATAAAACTTCAAACTCTCTTTATAAAACTTATTCTACACTTCAATCCCTACAAATCTAACCGATTAGAATCTGTTCCTCACCAAAAATTACCTTGATACCTCAACCTCACTGAGTTAAGAAGGAGTTTGGGAGCTTTGGGGAGCAAGAAGACAATCTTAAAGCATCTTGGGGCCAAGGAGCCATTAAGACACTCCAAGTAGGGTTTATGTTGTCTTTCTTTGTCAAATCTTTCTGATCTATTTTGGCATGACCTAAGTCTGAAATTTCTGATTTTTTTGGTTGATATTATGTTGATATTGATGTGTGATTTTTGGTGGTGTGTTTGGATGGTGTTAAAAGAGGGTTTTTATCAAAATAAATTTGGACTAGGTTTCTGAATTTCTGTTGTCCTGAGGCAGCAGTGGTTCATGAATTTTCTGGTATATTTGTGGGGTTTTCATGAGCTATAAAAATTATATGTTGAAGAGAACACCTTAAAATAACTACATGAATTTTCTTGGGTGTTAGTTTTAAGGTTTGATGCCTCAGAAAAATCAGAAACCGAAATGAGGCAAATGCTGTCTTGATTGTTGAAACTGAAGCAATAAAGTTGCCCGATTTTATTACCATAGCAAATGATTGAATTACCCCTTGAAATTTTTACACGAAGTTAATAACATATTGAATTATAACTGTAAATTTATGATGCATTGATTCAATCATTTGCTAGGGTTAAAAATTTTGGGAACTGGGTCTGACTGTGAATTGGTGGCCCCTGACCCCGAAATTTGTACATTTTATTGAAATAGCTATAGACCTCTATTTGTCTTGAAATTTTTATAGGGTTTTCTAGACATGTTAACATGTCATAAAGAATTTTTGTGGTACTTGGAATGGGTGTTTGATGTGGTAACTAAATGTTGTGCCTAAGGCAGGTAAATCTGCCATTGTGCTGGAAATGGATTGATGTTGTGAGTTGATGAACTAATGGCACTTTTGGTGCTAGTATGACATGAATACTCGATGTTACCTATTTGGCCATGTGACTTGTGACATATAAAAGTATTCTAGAGGCATGATTGAGATTATATTGTGAATGGATGCCTGTATATTCATTATGCATGCATTTGAGAAAAGAGAATATATATAAATTTCAGTTGTGCATGTTCTGACATATGGAAAAAACAAAAACAAGACTTAGGTAGAATGAGGGAAGGAAATTGAAAAGAGAAACCCCCAATTTATAGTCGGTAGACGTATCGGCTAGGAATAGATCTGTGGATTCGGAAATGGAAAAAATGAAGTTCGATGACCACGTATAGGAATGAGCTAAGTCCTGAAGCAGTCTATTTCCCTTGTGTGGTGTGATCCACCATAAATACCCGTTGGGTATAAACGGATCTATTGTGGAGTTGTCCACTGAAAATACCCGTTGGGTATAACTAAGTCTTTCCTATGTCAATGAAAAGAGAAAAATGCACTAATTGGCTTTCTATGGCCATGATGGAAACCAAGTCGCTTTGAGATAACTTTACTGTATTTGACACGTGCATCATCCATATCATATGAAATCCTTTGAGTAGATTTACTTACTGTGTGTTTGAGCTTCTAGATATATGTACACGTACTGATTGATTGTTAAAAGCTACCCACTTCGGAAGGATGATTTTGGAACCTTAAAATGAACCTTTAGAATATATTGCATGATCACAGTTTTTTAAATAAACCGAAGTGGCTGGGGCGATGACGATGACATTATGATTGTGATTGGGGAGTTTCCTACTGAGGATTTCAAAATTCTCACCCCTATGGTTTGTGTTTCCGTGTCGCCTCCAGGTTAAGCCAGATGATGATGATGATGCTATGCAAAGGAGTGTAGGATTGCTGGAGTATAGTAGTTACTGCTTTATTCTATTGTACTTAGTGAAATGAGTATGTATGTAAATGTATTAGAAGACAGATATGTACTAAAGCTCATAGAGGAGCTTCCTTGTGTATTTTAGTTGTATGTTTAATAAACTTGATGTTTACTTGTAATATGTTTTAATAGAATTACGCTTAGTTATCTCGTACGTAAATTCGAGCTTTGCTATAAATAATTAGAGAGGTCCGCTAATTAACAAGTAACAACTCTCGAGTATGATATCATAACTTAAGAATGGGGTTGTACTTGGGAGGATGTTACAATGTCCCCTTGAGGATGGCTGGGACTGGCGATCCTCATTTTCCAGGTAAAATGACCTCAGGGGCATTTTGGTCATTTGTACACGGGAAAAATCAGGGTGTTACAATATTCTTGTAATTCCATTTATCAAATAAGAATGTCTTTGTTATTAACTAATAAGGCAAGGGTAGTTTGGTAATTTTCTTTATATAGCAAGGGTGTTTTCGTAATTTCAATTAAGTGATGGCATTTTTGTAATTCTTTACATTTTTTTCTAGACACACTTGATTATTCTACCTATGCTAATGTCTTTAATCAACAATAAATCACCAATGTTGACTCTTCCCACTGGGGCCAAGATTAATCGCCTAGTCGATGAATCAATTATTCGAGTTCATCAAGTCAATTAGCTTAGACGAAATTTGGGATGTTACATTAGGAGTTTTCATGGGCTAGCTAGTTTTTATAGGAGGTTTTTCAAGGATTTTAGCACACTAGCTACATCATTGACTGAAATTGTCAAGAAAAATATTGTTTCAAATAGGGACAAGAGCAAGAGATGACTTTCAATACCCTTATAAAAAAGTTGAGTAGAGCACCATTACTTGTCTTACTTGATTTTTCTAAATCCTCTGAAATTGAGTGTGATGCTTTGGGTATAGGTATAGGGGCTGTTTTGATGCAAAAGGTAGGCTTGTTGCATACTTTAGTGATAAATTGAGTGGAGCTAAATTTAATTACTCCATTTGTGACAAAGAGTTGTATGCTTTTGTGAGAACTTTGCAGGTTTGGCAACATTATCTTTTGCCAAAAGAATTTGTCGTGCACACGGATCATAAATCCTTGAAACATTTAAAAGGACAAGGAAAGGGAAACAAAAGACATGGTAAGTGTATTGAATTTCTAGAACAATTCCCTTATGTGATCAAATACAAGCAAGGGAAAGAAAATGCGGTGGCTGATGCACTTTCTAGGAGGTATGCACTACTTTCTATTTTAGATGCAAAATTGCTTAGTTCTGAGGATTTGAAAGACTTGTACATAAATGATTCTGATTTTGCACAATTGTATATAACTTGTGAAAAAGGGGAGAAAAAGGATTTCTTTAGGCATGATGGTTATTTGTTTAAGGAAAATAGACTTTGTGTGCCTAATTGTTCCTTGCATGAATTGCTTGTAAGAGAGGCTCAAGGAAGGGGTTAATGGGTCACTTTAGGGTTAGTAAGACTTTGAATACCTTGGTTGAACATTTCTTTTGGCCTCAAATGAAAAAACAAGTAGAAAAAATTTGTGGTAATTGTGTTACTTGTAAAAAGGCCAAATCTAAGGTTATGCCTCATGGATTGTATACACTATTACCTATTCCTGTTTCCCTTGGACTGATTTGTCTATGGACTTTGTATTAGGTTTGCCTTCGGCCAAGAAGGGCAAAGATTCTACTTTTGTTGTTGTGGACAGGTTTTCAAAGATGGCACACTTCATAGCTTGTCACAAAATGGATGATGCCACTCAAATTGCTGAATTGTTTTTCAAAGAAGTGGTGAGATTGCATGGCATGCCAATAAGCATTGTCTCCAATTGTGAAACTAAATTCTTAAGTCACTTTTGAAGGACCTTGTGGAACAAGTTAGGAACCAAGCTCCTTTTCTCTATAACTTGTCATCCACAAATGATGGACAAACTGAGGTAGTGAATAGAACTCTCAACCTTGTTAAGGGCTATGATTAGTAAGAATCTAAAGCCTTGGGAAGAATGTTTGCCTCATGTAGAATTTACTTACAATAAGGTAACATAGACTACTAATCATTCTCCTTTTGATGCAGTTTATGGTTTCAATCATTTGACTCCATTATATTTAATCCATTTGCCAATGAGAGAGCATGGTAATCTAGATGGCAAAAAGAAGGCTGAATTTGTCCACTAACTCCATGAGAAGGTGAAAAAACAAATTGATAAGAAAACATAGCAGGATGCTCATCAAGCAAACAAAGGGCACAAGAAGGTGACTTTTGAGCCAGGAGATTGGGTTTGGGTTCACATGAGGAAGGAAGGGTTTCCTACCCAAAGGTGTTCCAAGCAACAACCAAGAGGAGATGGACCTTTCTAAGTGATTGAAAATATCAATGACAATGCATACAAGCTTGATCTTCTAAGTGAGTATCAAGTTAGTGCTACTTTTAATGTGACTAATTTGTCCTTGTTTAATGCAGATGATAAGCTTGATTCAAAGACGAATCCTTTTCAAGAAGGAGGGAATAATGAGAATTCTACCAAGGTCGACAATGTTCAAGATCAATTACAATGCATGGATGGACTAATGACCAGAGCTAGAGCAAAATGTCTAAAAGAAGCTTTGCAAGGCCTAGTCATGGAAGCAAAGACCAAAAGCAATCTAGTTGAGCATGAGCTCCCAAAATGGACCACTCTTATTCAATTTGAAGAATAGCTAAGTCCAACATGAAGAAGTCACTTGAAGACCCAAGATGAAACACAATTCAA
The DNA here is from genome assembly GCA_030441495.1 of Dalbergia oliveri. Taxonomy (NCBI): domain Eukaryota; kingdom Viridiplantae; phylum Streptophyta; class Magnoliopsida; order Fabales; family Fabaceae; genus Dalbergia; species Dalbergia oliveri. The sequence goes on from JAMLFY010000003.1 coordinate 21,027,184, forward strand.
GTGATCAAGTTGCAAACAGATTGGCTTGGAATAATTAGTTTAAATTAGGTGTAATTTGTCTTATTTTCTTGTAATTTTCATGCACCTTTTAATATCTCCAATTTTTGAAGTTTTTTAGTTGTTTTCAAAGTCAGTTAAGTGTTTTAAGAGTTCCTATGCAATTATGATAGATAGTGGATGAATTACTTGTGTTTTCAATGATAGTGGGAAGGTAATGCTTAGTGGATTGTGTAAAGGTTGCAACTCAATGTTTCTCAGTCCATTTAAGATTATAAGTAGGAACACAATGTAAAACACAAGGCAGATTATGAATTGGCTTCTTTTGAGTTTTCTCCCATTTTGAGAACTTCCCTTTTTGTTCTTGGGCAAAGGACTAAATCTAATTTTATTAAGGCAACTTGTGGGATTAAAACAAGACTCATCACTCACCTTCTCATCTTCTCTTTAGTATGGCATCTAAATCTTTCTGATTAAACTCAAACACAACTTGAAAATGCAAGCCGATCCGGTTATACTATTTGTTGATTCAAGCCATTCAACTCAAACAAAGCTAAATCATATCAAGGTGGAACTAGTCCTATATCGGTTGGGAGGGAACGAAGCATACCTTATAAGGGTATGGATACCTCCCCCATGCAAACATGTTTTCCCCTTATGGGGAGGGGGAAGAGCAAATCTGAGGAGCACCTAGTTAGGTCCCAAAATGGACAATATCTGCATCACTAAGGTTTGGGCCATTATATCTTCATTTCTTCAATCTAAGCTTGATAAAGATTTTTTCCTTGAGATTGAAGACTACATTCACAACTTGTTTCTGAAAATGATGGATTTCTTCTTTGATCAAAACTTTATGAATGTGTGAACTATTTTCTGAAAATTTGGACTTAGTTTTTCAACTCAAAAATTCTTCTCATGTACACGTTGTTTCACAAAGCTATTTTTCATATCATTTAGGTTTTGAATCTCTTTGAATGAGATTATAATCAACATGACATTAAGAAAAACTTACTTATTGATTGAGCTAATATGACTATGAGAATGGTCTTATAAATATTGCAGAAACTCAAGTGAAATATTAGTCCATTCTTCAAAACATTTTAACAAAATTTGTTCTATTATCATTCAAAACCTTAAGCTTTGAAATTTCCTGAAAGTTCTGGAGCTAACAATCTCCCCTTTTTTTATAATGACAAACCAAATTTTGAGAAAATCTTTTGGAGAATACTTTTAAAGAAAACTTTCAAGGTTAGGAACTTTGTATCAGAGTTTATAATAACGTAGTATCACAGTCTACAAGTTATTTCACAATTTGCGAAGGTATAGTTTTAGAAAGTAGCCAACTTAAGGTTTCTTATAAACTTTATCGAAATATAGATTAACCTTAGTAAGATTTGGTCAGAGCTATTTTTGAAAATGATTTTTTGAGTAGTATCAGAGTATTTTAATTTTATGATCAGAGAAACAGCTGGATTATTCAATGTCATCATTACTTTATGAACTTAATGTATTAAAGAATCTGAGTTTATGCTGACAATGCTTGTGATCTTAATCTTTATTAGAACTCAACTACTCAACACACTTTCTTCTAAGTTGTTTCAAAATGCTTATTTTTCTCAAGAATCAATATCAGAAATTTACGCAATTATAAACAATAGATTTAAAGCATGAAACTGATAATGATGAAGGATGTACAAGTTCTGGAATATATATGCCAGATTATAAGCTTATGTCTCAAATCATATATATATATATATATATATATATATATATATATATATATATAAACAAACAAATGCTAGCCATATGTGTATCAGAACACATTTGCACAAGTTTGCATCTGAAACATATGTCCTAGAGCATAGAGATGCATTAGAGTATGTGATCATGTATCCGTATAGGTTTTAAAGCAGCATATCACATATACATAGCAAATGCAATATGTATATTAGAACAGTATCATATATATATATATATATATATATATATATATATATATATATATATATATATATATATATATATATGATAAGAACATTTGTAAGTGCCAAAGCATTCAAAGCAAGAAAAAATCTGAATGCAGAGCATTAAAAGGTGGTAAACAAAATGTACCGAGTAGATAATAAAAATATCAGAGCATAATTAGAAGGATAAAAGAGTCAAAACATACACTGGAATTATAAAAGAAATTGTTCTAAAGGTTATAAAAAAATGGTCCAAAGAAAAAAACAAAAGAGAATGATATGCATGACTTTCTGAAGCACACAGCATAAAAGATTTTCTTTTTTCTTTTCTCTTTTCTCTTCTTTCTCCCTCATCTGTCATTAGCAAAAGGTCTATGCTTGAGGTCACACCATCATTGGCGCCTCTTCTAACTCATGAAAAAGCTGGAGCAACTCTTCATGTATTCTTATTTGAGATCCAATGTCTCTGTTGGAAGCTTCAACCCTCTAACCTGGGCCATTCTCACTTATTGTGTAGTACAAGTTGGACCTCTAGGAAACTTGGTTGTGGCTCAGGTTGAGGTTGGCTAGGAAGGTGTATTATAGTTGTTGTTAGGGCAGCCTTAGGAGCAAGCTCTAGAATGTCTAGGGGAATAATGCCCCCAAACTTAGGTGAATCATCTTTTTTAATAGCAGGAGTTCCAGGTGGAGAGGTTAGTGGAACACTAGCAGGTGAAGTGATTGGTGGAACATAGGAGGTGAAATGATTGGTAGAACATCGAGGTGAACTGAGTGGTGGAACATTAGCAAATAAAATGAATGAAGTAGAGATAGTGGTAGCAGGAGTACGAACAACACCATCAGAAATAGTGGAAGCATCAACAGTGTTAGGGGAGCTAGATTATGAAGCTTCATCACTTTCCTCCACTAGAGTTATTCTAATGGATAGAGAAGGATGAGGTATATTCTTCAAGATGATAGCTTTTGATGGCTCAGTAACTTCCTTATATGGCTCTTCCACTATGGGCTTTAGGGCATGAGAAAGTTCACTCATGTAGATCTTGAGCTCCTTAGAGCCCTCCCTATTAAGTTGTGACTCTTCCTCCATGTTTTAGGACACAAATTTCATCATATGATTAATGGTCGAGAGTCATCGGCAGCCTTTTCAAGAGCATTTGTTGACTCATTGTTGAGCATGTTGTTAAGGTAATCTGGCTCCTTGGAGGTATAATAGAGATTAGGAAGTTGGTATACCTAAATTGGTGGGTCATTGCAGGCTTGGTTGTTCTTCAATCACTACAAAGGTTCAAGGGATAGAAGACTTTGACCTATTTTTGCTTGAGCCCTGAATGCCTTTGGCCTTATCCAATTTCTGAGCTTCCTCTAGCATTCTTTTCTCTTGGAGAATTCTATTCTCCTTGAGAATTCTTTCTGCTTCTTCCTCATTTTCTTCTTCCTAGAATAAGTTTTATCCTCGATAGTAATCCTAGCTTGTTCAGCCTCAAGTATCTCATTCAAGATTAGAGCAACCCTAGGAACATCTGGGCAGACTCCTGTATTTGTGCTCTATATCATGCCTTCTAATGGGAAGCTTTTCAGGCCTTCCTTAGGGAGCTCATTTCTAAGGACTCTGTCTCAGTTTCTAAAATCTTGGATGGCTCTTGCTTTTGCTTCTTGTCCTATTTCTCTTTCTTCTCCTCTCAGCTTTAGATAGACATCATCACACATTGTTTCTTTAGACTCTATAGTGTCCTTTAAACTGCTTTCAATCATGATTAATTTTCTTTTTCTCTTCCTTTTTCTTCCTTCTTCTTCTTTTTAGCTTCTTATGCAGTTTTCTGTCTTCATATCCTTGATCCTAGAGCTATCTCTTGGACTTGGTCTTGACAGGCACAATCTTAGTCCTCCTGATGGTCTTGAAAGAGATCATGGTGTACTTTGTGCCCACCATGTACTCAACTTATTCTTCACTCAAGGGATATCCAATGTATTGGAAAACTCGTGTCAATAGCATTCCATATGGAACACCAGTTGTTCTCCTTTTTCCTTGGGTAGCACTGAGCATAAAGTCCATAATCAGCCTTGGCAAGTTGACTTTCTTCTTTACCATAAGGTAGTGCAGGAGCATACAGTCCATCCCTACAGCACATCGTGCTTCCTAGTTTAGGCAAAATGGTAAACTAGACAATAGTAAAGACCTTCCTAACCCTAGGACTAGGTAAGGCAATGGTAATCTCACTAGGGTTGTATTTGGGGAGTCAGTGAGATGCTTGGAGACATCTTCAGGATCCTGACACCAAGGGATTTGTACTAATCACCTTAAGCTAGGCATATGACTCTAGTAGCAGGTGATCTAATGATGTTGGATAGCCTAGAAATTCTAACCTCCATGTAAGTGTCCCCGATTATGGTCTTCACAACGGATTTTGACTTTACTTCAAGATAAGAGTAGTAGGCAGTCACTATCCTAGGAAATACCCTATTAGATATCTCCAAGAAATTTTCCCTAGAAGACCTCTTTCAAGATAGGCACCTCATTCATCAACTCCTTAATTGGCTTCTTTCCTAGAGCCTCTTTCCTTAGAGAGAAGTATGTGGCATAGTGTTCTTGCATTAGGGGCTCTTTGTACATGTGGAATGCACCCCTTTTGATGAAATTAGTCAAGTGCTGCTTTTGCCATTTAAGGTTGTGGTTTGAGAAGATTAAAAGAATGAGATTGAGGGTTTGAGATGAGGAGAGTTACCAGAATGTGGGTTTGTAGAGAATGTGAAATGGTTTTAAGGTTAAGGGAGAAGTTTTTGAAGTTGAAAATGAAGGGTTTTATGTAGGTGTGAAGTATGGGGAGTTATTAATTGTGACTCAGGTATGTGAGGTATGTAGAGAAGGACAAGTTTTGGAAACTGACACAACGTGGGAGAGAAACTCCAAAGGGTAGGAATTATCCCGCCATTAATAATTCTTCAGAAACCACATGTGATATCTTAACTTAAGGTGTAGTTTTTGAGTTCTTGTCCCACTCTCTAAGTCATCATCTCAAGGATCTTCTTCATTTTGAACTCATCATACTTATCTCAAATTCACTTTGCATCAGTTTAGAAAACTTGTCACATAAAGAATGGTCTGTAGCACCAAATATAATGTCATCAACATATATTTGGACTATTAAAATATGATTATTTTGTTGTAAAGTAAATAAGGTTTTGTCAACGTTACCTTTCTTGAGCCCATTCTTCGGTAAAAAGCTACTCAACCTTTCATACCAAGCTCTAGGAGCCGTTTTAGACCATAGAGTGCCTTTGTTAACTTAAAGACATGGTTGGGAAGGTCCTCACTCTCAAAACCTAGAGGCGCTTCACATAGAATTATTCAGAGAGAAATCCATTTGAGAATGCATACTTCACCAAGCTCTTGTTGATTATAACCTTGTGCAACCAATCTTGCTTTGTTTCTAATTACTTTTCCAGCTTCATCCAACTTGTTTCTAAACACCCACTTGTTTCTAATGATAGTTTTGTAGGTTGACAAGTGCACGAGAAGGGCATTGAGTCATGCTTTGACTTTTTCTCCTTTTTAGTTTCTAAAAAACTTAAACAAGTACCATCAAGTGTGAACTTGAACTTGAAGTGCAACAAAAATAACGTTAGTATATGTTAGAAAGTGACTTTCTAAACTAAAACAAAGATAAGAAAAATGTAATACTCCCAAGTATAACATCATCCTTTTATTTCAAAAGAAAATTATGGCTAAATTACTAAAACTGATTCAGATAAAGAAAAATTATATTTCAGAGGTAATTCAATATATTAATGAGGTCCTGTAAAAATTTCAAAGAATAAAAAAGTCTCTAGCTATATTAATAAAATCCCACAATTTCGGAGGTTAGAAATTGTCCAATTTCAATCAACAGCAGAATTCCTAATTTTTCTACCCTATCAAATGAACATCTAAAACCATACAAAAATTAATTGTTGAACCTTGAGATATCCTCAACATCCTGTAAAAATTTCATATCAAAATTCGATCATTTGATATGGTAACAAAATTAGACAAATTCAGTTCTATAAATTGAACTGGCTAGGAAGAAACCCTAACCCTCGTGGGTTTTTAATTTTTTAAAAATAGTAAAAGTGCTTAAAATGAGCCAAGAAAATTTTTGGAAACACTTCCATATGTTAGCTTCATCATAAAAAATTTTAGCTCATGATCATGTCTTTAAATCAGTGAGAAAAATCAAAACAGTTCACCTACTTGCTTAAAATCTAAGTTTCAATAACACAACACATAACTTCTTTTGAGAAAAAGAGTTTTCTAACAACATCCAAACACTCCACCAAATTAAACATCAATATATATGTAATATCAATCAATAAAACTAAAAATTCCAAGCTCAATCAATTAGAAAATGCCAAAATAAATTTGGAAAGAAAAGTGGATAAATAAAACCCTACTTGGCTCTTACAAGCTTTAATTCTTGTTCTTGACTTTCTTCAAGAGTTCCTACCCCCAATCTTTGATCCAACCCACTTAAAACCTCTTATAACACAGCAAGAATAACAACTAACTTGATGATATGATGAGGTGAGGGTTTGTGATAAAAAGTTGATTTAGAGTTTATAAGAGATATTATGTGATTTGAGCTTTTGATTATGGAGTTTTTGAGTGAAATTTGAATTTCTAGCTAGGGTTCTTGTGTTGCTAGAGGAAAAAGATGCATATGGCTGTATGAGGGGGATTTGGCCGAAATTTTCATAGAGGAAATGATAAGATGTGTTATTTTGTGTACTTATAAGATTAAATCTTGACCATCCACTTGGCTTTAAAGGATAAGCATTATCATATTTTAAATATTAAACTATCTTTCTGTTAGAAATCACACACTGAAATTTTACCAAATGGGTGAACCACCGTATCCGAGAAATCTGAATATTACCCAAAATTAATATGGGGCCTAATACTCTCTCTGAATCCTTATCCTATCTTACCTTGGTCGTGGGGATCTCTCTCAATTCCATGGTTACTATTGTGCCTACTGGCCTAAAGTTACTATTCATACCCGGGCCCAAATTTTTTTTTCTACTCATCCATTGGGTCGTCCTTATTATCGCTACATCTCAGAATATTGAAACTCTTATTAATAAAGTTTCAATTAATTTATAAATAACTCAAGGGTATTACACGTAATCAATATGGTTTCCTATAGATGGGTCATTCCAATGGTTTCAACTTGATGCCAAAATGACATTTCATAGCTTCCACTAATGTGTTTAGGTCAATCGCAAAGGCTAACCATGCCTTGCCCCCTAGTAGAGGATCAGGCTGCCATGAGCATAGGTTATGGAAGATATGCAATTAACTCATGCTGTGTAAAGTATGTGGCTATTCCATGTATTCCTCCATATGGCTCAGCCATGTCCATACCCCTAAGGGTATTAACCCAAGGTTGGGATGGTTGGGCATAGCCTTCTATAGCATTTATCGGCTCAACATGAATTGGTTGATATGTGTGATCTCTTGAGCTTACAACTCCATTGGACCCTTGGTTACTAGGTAAATTTGGCTACCTAGCCATTAGCTATACAATTGGCGTTGATCAACCATAGGCTGCACCATTGGCGTTGATTAACCGTAGGCTACATCATTGGCTATTGATCAGCCATACACTACATCATTGGTTGTTGAGCCATTGGTAGCACAATTGGTTGTTAAGCCATTATCTGCACCATTGATTGTTAAGCCGCAGGCTTGCATAATGTGTAACACCCTAATATTTAACTCAACACGCCTAGGACGCATTAGGATTAATTATTAGTTATTACTTCCTTTTAAACTCGTTTGTAAAATTACTTAACGGAAAATACAGGTGAAATTTTTTTTTTGAAACACATAAACCAAAATGCGAGCCATCGTATACCATCACGAACGAAACGTAAAGCGGCAAAGAAATTAAACATACAATTGAAAGCAATAAAGAACACAGCCATTCATAAAAGCAAATGCCATAATATATTAAGAAACATAGTTTAATACATAGTTGGATACATCGACAGAAATTTTAAACATAAAGTCATACCCACATAAGGATGGGAGAGCTTGCAGTACATATAGCAATGAGATACATAAATAGAAAGGAAAACATAACAACAAGTACAAGGGAACCCTAAAAGATCAAACCCCAACTATAGCTATCCCTCCCTCGAAACCTACTAGATGCTATCCTCAAGCGATGGGGAAAGGTGTCCCACGACTGCTCAAGCTCCTCGGTCGTGGCCTAATGAAGAGGGGACGTGGGCATGTGGAGCGGGGAAGCAACATGGCCTCCTCCCGGGCGCCTCTCAAGTTGTCGTACTCACCTCGCAAGCCTCGGCTGGGTGAGTGTCCTCGCTACCCCTACCCACTTCCATGGGCACCGAGGGAGTAGAACCCTCCGAGTAGACGTAGGTAGGAGAGTCCTCAGACAAGTCAACCCCAGTGCATGGTATGAGCGGACGTACTCGGGTAGTCTTTGACATGAGGATGATGGGCGGGCGCGGTGAGTCTTCTCGTCGTGGGTCGAGTCCTCTCGAAGATCAGGTCGTCGCCATACGGTGAGGTAGGAGTGAAGCGAAAGCTAGAAACTAGATGCATGAACGAGCGTCCCATGTATGCAAAAATACGAACAGCACACCCTCAAAATGATATGACTGGTGCTCCTGATTGTAGTGCACCTCCCAAATCGGCATATCAACAAAGATCACGAACGACACTATCGGAATCTGAAGACGTAATGGGAAAAGAAGTAGAGGGGTGAGAATCTTGCTAAAGAATCTCAGGGGAATCCTCCTACACTAATGTCATTGTTTACATCCCTAAGAACCTTGGGTTTATTATGAAAAGGTTTAACATGCAAAGATTTATTATGAGGTTTTTCAAAAGCAATTATCCAAGGTCCATATCTTTTATGATGAATCTTAATGCATGTATGCAGGATAGCGAAACATGAATGCATGGCAATACTTTATGCAAAAAACCAATAAAACATGTCATCAAATAATTCATCATCATATAAGTGGCATGTAACTTCTCTTGATCAACCTTTTTCTTTCATAAGCAAGATACTTCACATCTTTTCTCGTTTCTCAAACTTGTGACATCAAGGTATCAAAAATAGTAACCGCACCCTAAAACTAGGCTATGAGCTCATACCTCAACTAGTCGTCACTAGTTCTTACTTATCCTCTTGATAAGCGTAACATAATCACAATAATCCCGACTCCAGAGTACGGGTAGGGGCCTAAGGATCACCCATCATGGGACTTTTTCCTTCTGAAACGCATCAACTGGTTAAGACCAGTGACTTTGTCCGCTTTGGCAGGCTAATGTCGATACCCTCACGGTTTCACCTTCTCCTCACCGTAGCAGGAGAAGTACATCTCCTGAAACGCATCAATTGGTTAAGACTAGTGACATTGTCCACTTCGGTATAGCTCCACGACCATACCCCCTACGGGTTTACTTTCTCTTCACCATAGCAGGAGAAATGTGTCTCGGCATGTCACATTTAAAAGTCTTTCTTTCAAAAACCTCATTAAGTCTCAAATTTAATGAAAATTCGCAGCACAACGGCTATACACCGAATTTCCTCAAATTGAGTCATGCCACATAACTCATATAACACATGCTTCCTCATTCAACATCTCAACTAAGTAAACCTTTAAAATCATATAAACATATTCTCCCATTTCATTATAATTTCATACGCTTCTATATTTCAAACATAGCATGCCACATTATCATAACAATCACATCATAAGCTCACATATTCTCATACGTATGCCATCAATACTTTCACATATACTCTCGGATATTGGAACTATGTGTTCACTTAGTCACTTACTCTCATCAACTTCCATATCTTATGGTATCTTATGCTTTGACCCTCACGGGTCTTAAACTCGTGTTTAGTTATCCTAACACCCATAATAGATCTTTTATGCACCTAAAGGATCATTACTTGTAATTCTCTCTAATATTTAAGCCCATTAACTCTTCCAAAACAGCATTGTATAGATTAATCACCATGATTATTATTCAATTACGAGGTTCTAGAATCTACGTCTTTGATCCTTTCTAAGTTCTATCTTTGCTTAAGGCTCTATATTCAATTCCTAAACCAATTATGAGGGATTCCTACACATATCCACTAATTATAAACCATTTTCCTTAAGTCCAATTATGCTGGAATAGAATTTACAATTTTTGTATCTAAGTGTTCTAGAATTCTCATTTTAAGTCCTTTCTAGTTACTTGTTCTTTCCTAACTTCCCTAAATTGTTCCTTGCTTCACTCAAACACAATTTTACACATCTTAACTCCATAAAATAGAATTAATATAGTGGCCAAAGGAACAAGGCAGAACCAAAATGATATAGCTCACATAACTACATAATTTCATGATTTAAATGCATATAAGTTGCTAGTTTTCTCTTGGAATAATTTTAGGACTCAAAACTCTTTTAGAAATCAATTCATCTCATTAAAATCATATAAATATAGGTGAGGTCAGTAGCTAAATTATTTTGCTCATGGAATAGATTTAAAACACAAAATCTTGTTCACAATGTTCTTTAAGTTCACCTAAGCTTAGAAAAATTCCAAGACATAGGCTATGGGCACTTATGATTAGATGAACTCATCTTAAGTCCATCATCATCATCACAATGCCGAAATGACATTCTTGAAATGCTTCCATTTTCTAAAACTTTACTTGTGATACTTGGGCAAGTTTTTGAGCTCTAGAGTATTTAGGTGATGACATAAACATAAACATGCTATGCACTTTATTTTACTCTTCATTATAAAGTAAAGTGAGAGCATAAAATAAATATGAGATACAACCTCATTATTATCTTTAAAGATTAAGTGATGACTTGAAATATAAACATGAAATGCAAGCTTGGAAATTTAAATATGATAATGCAAGTTCATTTATTTATTCTTGAGAGCTTAGTGATGGCATCAAAAGTAAACATGATATGCAAGGCATAAACTTAAACATGAGTGCAAGTTTGTTTTATCTTAACTAGAGCTCTTGCAAGACTTTTAGAGGAACATCATAACCTTAACCCAATATGTATCTTAACAACATAAAGTGAGCTTTAGAGTTCTTAGCACTAAGTCTTCAAGGAAGTTTTTAGTTTGAACTTCATCATCAAGCTTAAGAAAATGGACTAAGAAATAAATATCAACACTTTATCAAAGCAAACATAAAAGAACTACTCATATTCTTCATTTTATTGCTCATGGGCTTCAATCTAGAGTAAACTCTTAGAACGCCGACCAACTTTAAGGTTGGCAAGGGTAAGCTTAGAGCTCTTTGAAAACATATGATTAATTTTCTTAACAAAACTTTTAGTGATCTACTTAATATTTTTATCAAACTTTGTACAAAGAAAGGAATGAAACCGAAATCTTGAGGAGGAAAAGGAAAGGAAAACTGAAATCTTTAAGCAAGGAAAAGGAAAGAAACCAAAAGCATATATGGTCTAAGATCAAGTTTTCAAGCTTTAGAGGTTTTCTCACATGGCATCACAAGACCATTATCTTGAAACCTTATCATCAAGCCAAAGTTTTTCTCAACAAAGGGCCCTAAGGCCGAAATGAAAAAGGAAGGAGAAGAGCTTTGAAAACTAAGAGAAAACTAGAACTTTTCTTAAAGAAAGCAAGGAAAACTTTGAAAATAAAGCCCTACCAAATGAAGTCTTGAAAGAGAGGAAAGAAAGCTTGAGTCCTTGATGGAATGAGAAGACAAAATCTTCTCTTGGATGGTGATAAGGATTCGGCCAAGGGAAGAACACAAGGAAGATGGATTTTCCTTGAAAGAGTAAGCTTGGAAATGGAAAGGTTTGGTGTTTGAGAGGTTGTTTGTGGTGGTTTGTAGTGGTGGAAAGGTTTCTTTGATGGTGGAGGAAGAAGAACAAGATGAAGAGAATTTGAGAGGAAGAGAGAAAATTGCAAGAAAGCTTAACTTGGCAAATGATCTAAAGTGTAACCAAGTTCTCTAAGGCTTGGTATTTATAGAAAATTGAAACAATGGGGCTGCCAAGGGGAGGAGGCCGACGTTTCTTCATGCCTTTGGGGAGGAAAATATCTTCAAAAGATTGTTATTCAAAGGCATGGTTGGAGGTATGGCTAGGTATGGGTAAGGCATGGCTTAAGGTATGGTCTTTGGAGTGAAATAAAATCAACATGTGACACATTTCCAAGGGTATGAATTGGCCAGATTTTCCAGCCAAGGGGGAAAAGAAATTGTCCATGTAATTGTGGTTCAATAATGTGTTTAGGTGTTTCTTTGATTAAGGTTTTGATTAAGAGTTTATAAGAAAGTGTTTAGGTGAGGTAATGGTTAATTAAGGTTGTCAAGACTTGATTTAGGGAGTGGTCTTGCTAGATTAAAGAATTAAAAATCTTTTTAAGTCAAATTAAATCATAGACACAATTCCTTGATTTAAGGAATTGGAGAATTTACTATTCAAGATTTCATGACTAGAAATCTTGAATCAAAGAATGAAATTAGATTGTGACTAAGCAATCTTAGGTTCTAATTAACCTTAATAAATTATTTTGACTCTAGATTAATTATAGAAATAAATTAATCTTTGATTAGAGCCTAATATTACTTAGGTTTGGTTAATTACGTCATTGGGCTCATTACATGTTCTAGGGGCAAAATGGTAATTTTACACTAAAACTGCTTGGGACCTCCCTGCCTGACTAACCATCAAAAACCACTTAAAAACATCATTCCAACTTTCTGAAAAAGTTTTGGGCTCAAACGGTACCTTTACCGCGTAAAGCGCAGGGTATTTTGGTCATTTTGAGCCAAAAGTTCGGAAAATGAGATTTTCACCTCGGATATCAAACATCATGGTTATAATCCCCTTCAAACTTGAGTTGACCCATTCGAGGAGTGCTGTTCCTATCCGAATTCTGGTAAAAATGACCTCAAGGGCATTTTGGTCATTTGTACTCAAATAGAAAAATGGGCGTACATAATGGGAATTGTTGAGCCATAGGCTCACTATTGGCGTGGAGCCATAGGCTACACCATCAACTGTTAAGCCCTAACGTGCTGGTTGAGTTATTGCATGAAGTGAGGACAGTCCCCTGGCCTCTACAACCAAGTCTTCATGTGCCTCATATTCATTTTTGGGTAGGAAAAACAAGTCGTCATGAATTAGTATTGGTCGATTAGCTACTAAAGGTTGAGTAATTATCCATGGTTACCCTTAGCATAATCCACCATAACTCTTAGTTGAGTGCAAAATTAGGTGAACTTTTACATGTTAGCCTCAAAAGGAACATGCCAATTTGGCTTAACATTAGAACTAATAGCTAATTTGATGGTTAATATTCATTTGCCCCTCAACGTTGAAGGTCATAGTAGAAATTGGGACATGTGAGCTCTTTTGCTCTTGTGCATGCCAATTCCAGTGTACCTTATTATAGCCTATGGGCCTAACAATCTCGGCTAGTTGTCTAGATAGCCATTGCATGTAATCGTTGATTCTCATACTCATTTGTTGTGTATAACAGACGTAGTCACCATATTTGGCTTCCTAAGATCTTGCTCCTGACAAAAACATGATGAGCTGCCATTTTCCTGCATATGGCTATGAAATTGAAGTAACTGCTCCATATGATGGAGAACTTAATTAAAAGACCTTTTGGATTCAGTTTTGTGGTGAATTGTTGCAATTTGTCATGCTTTTTGCTTGCATTCCTGACCTTGAACGCAAATAGAATTTCGAAGACAAGATTAGAATATGGAAATCCCTGGCTTATCAACATGTGGTCCCACCTGGTGTGCCAATTATGTTTTCCATGAAAACTTTGATTCTTAAAGCTTAGACGATTTCATAGAGAAATGCACTCTATTTCTCCACTATGGGTTCCTAAGCTATTTCAGAAAGTGTATGGTTGTGATACAAAGAGATTTCCTAATGAAACTAAGTTCAAAAGATTGTAAAGTAAAAATGCAGATACGCTAAAATGTAGAAAAGTAAAGATAAATTGATGAAAAATAAATGTCATTGATTCATTGTGTGTTGAGATGGTTGATCCAATCAAGTACATGACTATTTATAGACACAATGAAGGAGTTATTCAATCACTGCCTACACTAACAATATTCCTAAATGTGGACCTAGCACCTAGCACTAAACAAGCTAGCCTAGCTAATTCTGTAACCACCTTGGCTATTTATAGCCTGCAAGCCAGCCTATGCTTTGCCACATGTCCTATTTTGTAGGGAGCATTCCCATATTCTTCTATAACCTTACATAATCATTATCCACTCACTTATTCCCTTGTTTGAATTAGCAACCACTTTCCTTAACCACCTCTATTTTCATGGAAATGGTTGAGGCTGGTCAAAACTCCTTTGTTCACGTTTTGAAGCACATGTCCCTCTCAACCAAAGTCCAAAAATGAGTTGTGGGTAGACAAGTGTCACGAGGACCAAGGCCCAACATGGGACCAATTCCCTTGGTTGAAGGCTAGCCTCTTTACAAGGCTAACTGTTCTCGATTGATGGATATTCAGCGAGGTTAGCTGTTGCTAGCCTTCAAGCTTTAATGATACTGTATATGGGTGGATAGTGGATAAGCATCCTTAACGTCTTAAAAATATCTTAATTAGTATTTGGCTAACTTTAACATAGTGAAAGTAGAAAAATTGCTAAAATAGTATCAAAACAACCTATTTTAGGGCTGAAGCGACCTAAAGGTAAACCCAATTGTATCGAAGCTGTCTCTTAAGCTTTCTATTGATATACATTAATAGTTATTTTGACAACCATAGTCCAGCCTTGGACTATTTAAAGCCGTGACAACGATTCTAACTTTTTGTGATTATTTCAAGCTAATTTTTCATCAACTATATCCTCCACATGAGTGTTATCAATCATCATTCATTCATCAGCCAAATACTCAGCCATGAGCTAATTTTTCATCTTCCTAGGCTAGTTTTTACGCTACCAACATCCATTTGGAAAATTTATAATTTTATGCTCTAATACTTTTTTTTCTTCATATGGATCAATTTTGTCTGATGCAAAATTTAATACGGATCAATTTGGGTGTTTTGCTAATGATATAAATATAAATCATAATATTTAATTGTATTTTCCTTTTTAATTCAATTAAATCTATTATTTATTTGCTACGATTCGAAACGACGATCCTCTAGAGAAGAGTGAAATAGAGGAAGCCGTTCGACGGAGCATTTTCAAAAAACCGGAGGGCGGGCCGAAGTGTAAACCCACCGCCAAATCGATGAGCTCCAAAGAGAGTTGCAGAAGCGAACTCCGAATTGCGATTCGTCAACTCAGCGACCGGTGTCTCTACTCAGCTTCCAAATGGTACTTCTAACACTTCCTCCTAAACCCACACAAAAACCCTAGAATCGAACTCAAAAGCCATGAATCTTGAAGCTCCCTTTCGCTTTCGCTTTTCTGCAAAATGGGCCGTCTGGTTCTAGTGCCGAAAGCGCACACTTACCTTGCGTTGAAACTGTGCTTGCAGGGCAGCAGAGCAGTTGGTGGGCATCGAGCAAGACCCCGCGAAGTTCACTCCTTCCAACACCAGATTTCAGCGCGGCAGTTCGAGCATTCGCCGGAAATACCGAACCCACGAGATTGCGGCGACTCCCATTGCAGGTGTCTCGTATGTCGCCACGCCGGTGATGGAGGAGGATGAGCTTGTGGACGGTGATTTTTACCTCCTGGCCAAGTCCTATTTCGATTGCCGTGAGTACAAGAGAGCCGCCCATGTGCTCCGTGATCAAACCGGACGCAAGTCGGTCTTCCTGCGCTCTTATGCTCTCTATCTGGTCAGTTTTCCCTACTCTATCTTTTAAATATCCATTCATGTCGATGCTAGTGGAATTTTTATTTTATTTTTTTGGCTTTTGTTAGTGTTGAGTTTTGAATGTTTTGATGCATTCTTGTGGTATTTTTATTTATCTGGGGTATGTCAGTGTGGTGCAAGGAACAGTGAAGTATGTACACAATATGACATTAATTCCTGAATAACCTCGCTGAACTGGTTTAATTAACATGGTTTGGTAGAGATCAACGATGGCTAACAGTGTGAAGAACCGATAGCTGGTGGGACAACAAGTGAGATTAGAAAGAGAATTAGAGAAAACAGAAGGAAACAATGCAGAGACAATTCACACCAAAGACACCATCTTCTCCCTTCCATGATGCAACTCTTGCATTCCGAGATCCTTTTCCATTTTTGCTTCCCTTGATGACTATCTCGTATCTCACTTCATTGCTGAGGTGTCTATTACCCTCTGCATCAGCTCCCAGGTCAAATTCCAAGTCAATTGGGCTCGGTCCATGCATGTGGCTAATTAGTCAACACTGATTCTTGTGATTCAACTAGTGAACTATAGTCGAGACAACATTATGTGAAAGTAGAGGAAGGATGGAACCATGACATGTCTTTTAGTTCACTTCCATGTTGAAATCTATTCTGGTTGGAGGATTTTTGTCCATTATCTTTTAATTAGATTGCCATTCATAAGCAACAGCATTATGAACATAGGATGGTCCAGCATATGTGTTCAAGTTTCTTAATTAGATTCTCTATTGGGGGAAGCAGGCGAGTTGTTTACTCTTGCAATTGAAGCTAAACCCCATCAATTGATTCCTGAATCATTCCTGAATCCTCTATTTGTTGAGGTTGGCTGTTGTGAAGATTTCCGAACATATTGCAACTCTCACCAGAATATGGAGGGTGCTCTATCTCATCTTTTGACTCTTTTCTTTCATTTGAGTTGGGTACATAGATAAAATGAGTAAAGCCCAGAAGCTGACTGAAATGTAATCTCTTGATAGTTTCTTCCTTTTGAGTTTAAGATGTGCCTCTATGCAGTGTCAGTCCGCAGTATCTGTCAGAATATTTGATGCAACATAAGCTGTGGTGAGATCAAATCTAGGGAAGCACTTGTCTAAGATTAAAATCCTAACCATCTTTGGTTTATGAACTTTTGATAATCTGAGTTGGAGAGTAGTTTAGATATGTAATAATTGATGAGAGATATGATGTTCTTGTGCTAAATGTCACAGCCAGTCACAATCCAACTCCCTTAAAAGCTTACACCATTAAGTGAAGGCACATGAATGATTTTTATATCTAACATGCCTTGTCACACAAGAGCCATTTGGGCTTGAAGCGTGTGTAATACATAGGTCTATCTAATTTTGTGTCAAAATGTAACTTTTTAATTGGAAAATAGGGGTATCAAGGATCAAACTTTAGATCTCTAAGTCAAAGAAATAGAACCTTTGATATCTTCATGGAGGCTACGCTATCATGTTATGAACTAGCTTTTCCAAAAGATTAAGCCACTAAGTGAAGGTACATTAATGGTTTTCATATCTAATGGAATCCAATAAAAGTTAAAACTGTGGCCCTTGTTATTAAATTTGGTGTGAAATAGAGTAAGCATTTAACCACTAACCTTGTGAATGCGTAAGGCCTCAATAGTTTTATCCCTAATTCACTAATACCAAATAAAAAAGAATGAGATCTTAAAAGTTCGTCAGCATTTTAAAAACAAGGTGTATTTTATTATTATTTTTCTTTTTACCTATTCTGTTTGGTACAGAAGCAGAAAAATCATAACATTAGCTATTGGTATGTGAATCCAAATTGAATGCCAAAATCAGTTGTCTCAACTTGTTACTGATCTATTTTTCATGTAATTTACTTTCTGCTTTCTCAACTGACTTCAAGTCTTTCTTTGGGCACTGACCTGAACCCCATTTCGGAGATTAATTTTCTTCCACTTAGTGTTGCTTTGTTCAATTTCTCCTCTTATTTTGCTACAAACTTGTTCCAAGGCCATAATATGTGAAAATTATATGGACAGAAATTGTTGGTCTTATGCTGCTGCATCATTCGTTATTGTTCCCTTAAGTGATAGGTAAATAATAAACATGTGGTGCACATTGTTACATCTTTTTTAATTTTAGCAAGTACCTAACAAACAAATGCTTTTCAGATGGGTGCAAATTTATCTTATAAATTTATGTTGGTTCTATTAGTTTGACAGAAGTCAGAACTAATGATATTTTGGAATTACCCATAATGTCTTCCATGTTTTCTGCTTCCTACAGGCAGGAGAAAAGCGAAAGAGGAAGAGATGATAGAACTTGAGGGACCTTTGGGTAAGAGTGATGCTGTGAATCGTGAATTGGTTTCTTTGGAGAGGGAGTTGTCAACACTTCGGAAAAATGGCACAATTGATCCTTTTGGGTTGTACTTATACGGCCTTGTGCTCAAACAGAAAGGAAGTGAGAATCTAGCACGTACAGTTCTTGCAGAATCTGTGAATAGCTACCCTTGGAACTGGAATGCTTGGACTGAGCTGCAATTTTTGTGCCCTACAGTCGATATCTTGAACAGTCTTAATCTCAATAGTCACTGGATCAAGGATTTCTTCCTTGCCAGTGCTTACCAAGAACTAAGGATGCACAACGAATCTCTGTCAAAATATGAATATCTACAGGGAACCTTTGGTTATAGTACTTACATACAGGCTCAAATTGCTAAAGCCCAGTACAGTTTGAGGGAATTTGATCAAGTTGAAGCTATATTTGAAGAACTTCTGAGGAATGATCCTTATAGGGTGGAAGACATGGATATGTACTCCAATGTGCTTTATGCTAAGGAGTGCTTCTCTGCTTTAAGTTACCTTGCCCATAGAGTATTCATGACTGATAAATACAGACCTGAATCTTGTTGTATCATCGGGAACTATTACAGTTTAAAGGGACAGCATGAAAAATCAGTTATGTATTTTAGGAGAGCCCTTAAATTGAACAAAAATTATTTATCTGCATGGACACTTATGGGTCATGAGTTTGTTGAGATGAAAAACACTCCTGCTGCCGTGGATGCATATCGTCGGGCTGTAGATATAGACCCATGTGATTATCGTGCCTGGTATGGACTTGGACAAGCATATGAGATGATGGGTATGCCTTTCTATGCGCTTCATTACTTCCAAAAGTCTGTGTTCTTGCAACCAAATGATTCTCGGTTGTGGATTGCAATGGCCCAATGTTATGAAACTGAACAGCTTCGTATGCTTGATGAGGCAATTAAGTGTTACAGAAGAGCAGCAAACTGTAATGACAGGGAAGCAATTGCTTTACACCAGCTAGCAAAGCTACATGCTGAGGTGGGGCACCCTGAAGAGGCAGCATTTTACTACAAGAAGGATTTAGAGAGGATGGAATCTGAAGAAAGGGAAGGACCTAACACGGTTGAGGCTTTGCTCTATCTTGCGAGATATTACAAACTGCAGGAAAGATTTGAAGAAGCAGAGGTATATTGTACACGTCTTCTGGATTATACTGGCCCGGTGAGTCTAATATATTCAGTGAATAATCTATTTGAAGCAAGACAGTCTTTTCCAAACATTTAATTATTTTAATCTATTTGCAGGAGAGAGAAACAGCCAAGAGTTTACTTAGAGGGATGAGATCCACGCAATCTAGTTTCCCTTCAATGGATGTTGAGCACTTTCCTCCCTAATACCGGTTGATGAAATGCTGTTTTGTGCTGCATTTGTCAATATAAGGTCACAATGCTGGAAGAAAACATGAATATGGTCATACCCTACATTCTGTTACTTGAATACTGCACAATATGCTGTTGTTTTCATGTTGAACTGAACAAGTAGACAAGCTTCATAGTGAATTGAATTCCAAAATTGGTGATCTGGTTTCCTAGCACTTGTCTGAAGTAAGAAAAACTTTTCTTTTGTTCTATGTTTTGGTGTCCAATGTTGGGATATTACTATTAGTGTGATTTCATGAAAGGAAACATGTAACATGTTAAGATATACAATCATTTATCTGTAACATATAACACAGGGTAGCTATTCCTGTTTCATTCCTGAAACACTGTTGTTATATGCTGCTTTTATAAATTTCAGTGCACAATGGAACTGATCAGAATTGTACATTCTGGTACTTGAATGCTGCACAATGCACTAGTGTTTTCATGCTGAACCTAACAAGTAGACAAGCACCATAGAGCATTGAATTGCAAAATTGGTCCGGTTTTCCAAGCACATGGATCTGAAGCAAGGAAAGCTTTACTTCTCTGTGTTTTGGTGTCTAATGTTAAGATATTACTGTGATTATATGAATAGAAACATGTAAGGAGGCCTACAAATTTAGGAGTACTTGGAACAAGATGAAAGCTATTGCAGATATATAGTGAATCACAAAGGGTGGATGTGGGTGTTAAGCATCGATTTAATTTAACTACAATGGTGAGAACTGCTACTATTGCAAGGAGGTTAAAATGATTTAAAAATTAAGGAGAATTTTAAATGTGAAGGAATTAAATTGACGGAATTCTATTTCTTCGTTTGCTAAACTTTTTGTTTGGAAAATTATTTGGATGGATTATTATTTAGCCAAAGTATAGGTTTTAGAACAAAACAAAAGTTAAATAGTTTTTGGTGATCAGAGTATGGACGGTAACTATTAATATTTTAAAAGATGGATATATAATTAGGTGAAGGATAATTTAGTCATCACCAGTTTTGCAGTATTTGACGGTCTCTCATCACAGCATCATTCATCCCTGAAAGATCATTGTCACTCACTCGGCCATCTAGACGTCCTTTGATCTTGGCTCCTTCATGGCCACTTCTCAGTGCCGTGACCACCATCACCCTCTGGCTAGTGAGTCGTCTGTCATCGCTCGATTGTCGGCATGCCCTTAGCCCAAACTCAAATCAAATTCCATCTCAGCCATATTTGATGCCCCTTTCTCTGTCTCCTGCACCATTGTCAGGTTCGCCGCACACACTGATCTCATTCCCCAACTGTCACGTCTACAGCTATCAGCATCCTCCTTCTTTTGCTCACATCAACCACCCATGCCAAAACGCTCGTCGGTGTCATTTTTTTTTTAGCGTTTGGTTCTGTGCACTTTTGTATGTTTCTTTTGATTCATACCTTAAATAGTATGTAATTAGCAACAATAGATGGAGATCTATTTTTCGGTATATGAGGAGTTGTGATTTGGGTTTATTAGTTTGGTTCGAATTTTGATTTTGGTCATTTCAGTGCTTGACTCTAATTGCGATCACTTGCCGCTGTGGATGTATATGAATTAGTTGTGGAGTTCCCTCAATAGGAAGAGCATCTGATATGTGAACAAAGCAAAGTTGTAGTGTCATAACATTATTTAGCCTTCTGAGTTCTCAAATGGAAAATGGTGTTTTACTTGTCATTCCAAAAGGGCAAAGCGCTAATGGTTAATTGTGGATTTCCTTCAAGGTAAGGTGCTGTACACATACGGGAAAAGAAGACATTATGAAATTGATATTTTGGGTTGATTATGGTGAGAGAATGTTGAAGAGATTGAAGGTGGCAGTGGTGGTGGGTTTTAGGGGTTGGGAGGATTTTTTTAGAGGAGGTATGCTGCAACAGGAGAGGTGACTAGTGAGGATGGCGGTTGTGGACAAGGCGAATGGGGTTAAGAGTTGATTGATATAGAAGGGGGTATTTTTGTTTTTTAAAAATTTTATTTTTTAACTTTAAACATTAGTATTTATTATTTAATTTTAAATTTTTTATAATTATTAAAGCTTTAAATCTGAACTGTTAAAAAAAAAAGTTCTGACAGTAAAAAATAGAAGACTATATAATGATCCAAAACTAGTAAGGGACAAATTATCCACCACCTATGTTATTGAATCAGTAAAGAGGTAGCTTTAAAGTTTTAGATTAAACTTTCAATTTGGCCCAAAAAATGGTTTCATACAAATTAATTCTTAAAAAAATTTGCTCCTTTAACAATTGTAATGGGGGTAAATTTATCCCAAACTATTCATAAAATAAGTCAAATTGGTCTTAATAAAAATAAAAATAAAACAAATTAATCCATTGAAATATTAAGTAGAGACTAATTTTTTCTATATTTTTAATTGCGAATGAATGTGAAATGTATTTTTTAGGGATTTAGTGCTATTTTGGTGAGAGAGATCAAATTAGGGATTAACTCAAAGTTTTAGAATCAAACTACATATGATTTCCGGATATTGAGCAAGTGTGTTTATATTTTCTATAATTACTTTTAATAAAAATATATATTTTAAAAAAATGTTTTGATAGAGATTGGGGGCTATATATAGAGATTTTTTTAATTGTTTACATAATAAAATACATAACAACAATTATATTAAGAAAGTTCATTGGATTCTACTAAAGATAATCCTTTGTAATATCCCAATTAAAGACATTTGAAGATCATAACCTTCAAGTACTCTATCTATAGGACCAGATAATATTAGTCTTACATCAAATAGCAGTGGAATTGGCAACCAAATGTTTAGTTATAAAATGACTCTCGCTATTCTTGTTGTCCCACATTGCTTGTGTCAAAGGTGTGAGTAGAGAAATCCTATATAAATAAAGAGCATTGTGTTGTTCTTAGGAATTATTAGAAGTAATAAATATAAATATTTAATTTTAGAGAATTGTTCTGTTTACTGTAAGTTAGCACTAGGCAAAGGTCTTACCATGTGCAGATTCTTGCTTAGTTAGAAAAATTTTACACTTGAAGGTAACCTAAGGGCAAAAGTTACCATTTTATCTCCGCTCATTTAATATTCCTAACATCTGATAAGTGTTTCCTCCCCTTCTTATACGATTATGGTTTTTGATTATTCTTTGGATTGACAAGGTGAGACTTTTCCTCCTCATGTCTAATCCATCTTTTATGTATCATTGTCAGTTTTGACACGTTAGCAGCGGAACATGAACCAAAACTTTGGAGGCCAAAATTTATCATGTAAATTAGTTAATAAAAATTAAATGTCCATTACATATATAAATTTTCAAGTGTTTGGTATGATGTACTTGGTATGATAATATAAATCAATACTATACATTATGTCTTTATTTATTATTTGATACACAACGTATTGTATAAACTTATATATTATAACCTTATTATACATCAAAATGTTGTATAACTTATATAGCATGGAGAGATCGGATTATTCCTTATTAGCTTTAAACGTATAAGGTCATTTTTTAATATTTTATTAAAATAAAATAATTCTTAAATAAATAATAATAAAATAAAATTATAAAATAAAAATTTAATAAAATTAAATTATAATAAATAAATAAAAATAATATTTCTTATTATTTTAATTATATATAATAAAAATAAATATAATTGATAAGTAATAAGTAAAATAAAATAATAAATATTTAATAATAAATAAATATTTTAAATAAATAATGAATAATATATAGTATAAAAATTATAAATTATTAACGTATAAAATACATAAATAAATAATATATAATATATAAAATCAAGGATTAATAATTTAAATTTAAATAATTGTGATTAAAAATATAAAATATTAAAATATATAAAATAGTAATTTTTATTTATATAATTATTGAAATAATAAATAATTATATAATATTTAAATAATTAATAAAAATTCAAATGTTATTAATATTTGATATTTACTTAATGTATTATAATTATTTGTAAATAAATGATGATATTATTGAATATAAATAGAATATCTTATACAATATTACACCAAACACTATATAGTATTAAAAGTTTATTAGACATTATACTATCAGTTTTATATTATCAACCTTATTCTATCAAGTGTATCAAACTGATCCTAAAAGTACACAATTAACACAGAAAATGTTAATATGTATTTAGATTTTAGATTATCGATATCCAAGATAAAATCATATTAATAACTATTTATATATAAAAATTATTTTTTTAATATTTTCTTATTTAAGAATCAAATTAATTTTAAATTAGTGCTATTGATTTTAATTGCATTAAAATAATTACTGTCATATGATAAAACAAAAAAGTATGACATAATTAATCACGCCATATAGACACACACACATATACTTAATACTATTTTGATAAAGAAACATTAACATTATGAGCTAATTTATTTTTACTTATCTGAAGTTTCAAAAATATACTTTCACTTATAAGTGAATTTTACATTTAAATTATATTTTTTATTATCTCATTTAAAATTATTCAGTTCAACTTTTATTGAAAATTTGCATTCTCAAACATATATCTAATATTGTAAAAATATATAAAAAATTAAGCATCCTTAAGAATTAAGACAAAGTTTAATATTAATGAATTCATAAACATGTTATTCAACTCTTATAATTTCTTATCTATTGTCACCAAAAAGATATTCACACTCTAAAATTATACTCAATTGTGACATCATCTTTTGGTTTTCAATTTTTTAAATTAAAAAAGAATCCCATTTTGATCCATTGTTGGCCCCTCTAATTTTTCAAATTAAAAGAGACAAATTGTTTAACCATTCAATTTTGCATTGATGAATTTAAGAGCCTTTTTTTTTTACAAGGATCAATTTATCTGACCTTTAAATTTTAGAGGGATTAAAATGAGAGTTTTGTATAACAATCATTCATACTATACCTAATGACATGAGTTTTTAGAGGAAGTACATCAATTAATATTAATTAATATAAGTACAAACAGAATGTTCTAGCATAAGTATTTAATGTCATTAATTACAAATTGAAAATTTCTAAAATTTATAATAGAAAATCACACATAATTATACAAAATTTCATATATCCCTAGCAGCTATCTTCCTTTAAGCGTTACTTAGCTAATGTGAAACCACCAAAAAAAAAAGAGAATTTGAAAAAATTCTCTGGAGAATATAAATGGCTTTAAAACATTTGAATAATAGTTTGTTTCAATCATGTTTGCACGAAAAATACAGGGTTAAAATAACATTATATAAACATAATAAAATATGTCATGCAGAGCATATCATATAAATCTTACCAAAATTATGATTTCATTACTCTAGTCAATTCTTGTTTTTTAATTATATTTTCATTCGTCGTTGTGTCATACAAAGTCGAATGCTTTCACTTAGGGAATTCTCATTCTCTATGTTACTCTTTAATATCGTGATGACAAAACCAGCACTACACTAACCAAGACAAGTAACATAAAAGGACCTTGCATCTTGTCCCTCTTCCTTCTATGATTAGCGTATAGTTTTAAATGTATTCCTTTTAAATTACTTATCATTATGCATAAATTCACAATAAACATGACATGCATAAAATTAAGAAATAAACTCAATGAAGTGAACAAAATATAGATTAATTTGGAAAGTAAAAATAAATAAAGTACACATTAATACAAGCTTGAAAAAATAATAACTCAATAAAATTTATTAAAGTATAAAGTTGTCAATCTAAATATTAATTTCTAAATGGTCTAAAATTAAGATAATTTTTATTAATTTTTCTTTTGGCTTTTCATCAAGGTCCACAAGTTAGTCTCTTCATCATAAAGTCATAATTATTTTAATATTCCAAATAGATATAAGATAACATTTACTTATTTTTACTATTAGATTTTAATTATATTTGACCTCTAATTTAGGTCCCTTATATAAATTACTATAAATATTGACAACTCAAATTAAAATAATATTATATAAATAATATGATAAATACTAAAATAGGAGAATGATAAAATAATGTGCAACATATAACAACAATAATAAAAAGGAATACTAAATTAACTAGAATTAAATAGTGGGCAACATAAATACAAAGAAAAGGTAAAATAGAAAGAAGAACTGGAACGGAGTAATGCACTAAACTGATAAAGAGAGAAGAGAATTTTTTAATTAAATGTAAAATAAAAAAAATTGGAGCGTGGTAAACTTACAAGACCTATGAGGAATGAAGCAAATCTTTTGAATTAAGTGATTAATATTATTTCAATTAAGGTTTGGGTTCATAATCATCCATAAATATAAAGGAATAAGAAAATAGAATAATAATTGTAATTAATAGTGAGCAACTTTAAAATAAAATGACGATAGATAATTAATAGATGTAGCCATGGTTTTTATTTTGCATAAAACTAAATTCATTTTCTACCTAATTATTGTAGAATTGATGAAAAATTGTGGGTGCGCACTAAACTTTTCTCTTCTTCTCTTCCTCCTTCTTTCTTTTTTGTTTCCATATTTTGCCTTTTATTCTCTCTCTTCAATAACACACACTACTCTCTCTCTCTCTCTCTCTCTCTCTCTCTTCTCTCTCCTACACACACTATAACATAGACTCACTTCTTTTTCTCACTTTTTATTTATTTATACCCTTGCGTATTCATGCTTGTTTGCAATTCGGGGAGCTTGTGTATTCATCACCACTATATATATCGCTGAATATGCCCCACGTCAATTCACTTTTCTTCTCCACCTTTCACTTTCATTTTCACTTCACTTTCAAAGAAATTTTATTTACCATGGCAAGCAATCTTTATAGCTTAGATAATGATCATATCTCCGCCAAGCTTGATAGCCAGATATTTTGTCTCCTTGTTAGTAAACTTTTGTTGTTTCTTTTTTTTAATTTTAAGCTCGTTTAGTTAGTATATGTTTAGTTTAGTTTAAGGACTTGATTGTCAGGTATTTTCTCTAAAAGTTTAGTTGATTTTAAGTTAGGTTAGTTTAAGTTAGTTGAATTAGTTTAGATACTTTTAAGTTAGTTTAGTTTAATTTGTTTACTTGATTATCATATATTCTCTTTATTAGTTTAGTTACTTTTAATAAAAGTTAGTTTAAGGCAATATGTTTAGTTTAATTTATTTATTTGATTGTCAGATATTCTATTTATTAGTTTAGTTAATTTTAAATTAGTTTAGTTTAAGACAAAAGTGAATAATGTTATATTGCTTTACCATTGATGTTGGGACATTTTAACTTTATTATTCTAATAATAATATTATGCACTTTACTGGATTTCACTTTATTGATTGGAATGCATATAATATAATTTACTTTAATCGCAAGTTATCTAGCGATTAGTTTAGTTTAATGTTGACTAGGGTAATATCAATTAAATGTATATAACTTTAATAATTAAGTTACTTTTACGTGGATGATTTGCTAACAATGATAATTTTTTTTCTATTTTTATTAAATTTAAAAGTTTAATATTAGACCACCATGAACTTTTAATTAAAAATGATTTAGTTTAGGGTTTAGGGTGGCAAAATTTAAACCTTGAGCATCTATATATTTAATTAGTTTAAGATAGTTGGTGTTTAAAATTAATATTGATGACTAATTTTTTAGGATTTTTTTTTATTATGGATTGATATTTAGTAACATATTTGTTTCATTTATGAGCACGTAGAGTATTGGTCTTAAGCAATTGGCGCACCGACACCCATGCTCTCATGCAGGATTACTGCGTAGGAGAGTTTTGGAGGTTGCCAACTTTGGCAACTTCCACTACGACCACTCATCAGTGCACTGGTAGAGAGATGGCATCCAGAGATGCACACATTCCATCTTCCATATGGAGAGTGTACTATCACTCTCCAAGATGTGGCATTACTAGGTTTGAGGGTTGACGGATGCGAGTGGCTGCATGGGGCATGGGAGAGATGGCACCAACAGAGCATATGAGATATCTGCTGGGATTTTTTAGGTGTGGTCCTTGAGTAGAGAATCGACATGGATCTTATGTTAAGCTGACTTGGATTAAGAACACATTTAGAGTTGGAGACTTACCCGTTGATGCTTTGACATAGTAGTCGATGATGGACAAGGGCATACCCGTTACTATTGATTGGAGGGTTCTTGTGTCCGAACAAGTTATCCTCATGTGTTCATCTTAAGTGGTTGCCCCTACTATGCGATTTTGGAGTAACTGAGGGCTATAACGAGGATCTACGTCCTGCGTGTTTATATCATAACCTTTGTTGGACCTGAAGGCTCCAGTTGTCAACATTGGAGGGTGCAGCGCCTTATTGCTGTCATGGGCTTATTATCGGATCCTACACTATGCCCTAGACGCGACCAGGGCTTACATTTCCACTAGCCTAGAGGTATACATTTCATGATGACAATAAGTTATTTGTATATTCGCTTTAACATCTATATGTTTGAATGTCATTAATTACTAAATGGTCTTTTTAATTTAGGTGGGCCGATTGAGGATGACATCAGGGGGATGCCTATCGTTTGGTGGACTTTAGGGCACGTCTTGATGCCATACCCATTGATGGGGTAAGTGACACTAAGTAATTTAATTATTTAAATTCCATATTCTATGATTACCCAGAAAGTTTAACTTAAATTGTCAATCATTGCAATTTCAGTGGTCACCATATGAGAACGCGAGTATTGTTGCTATTACACCGACCCATGTGTATGGTGGTGCTGGCGTGTGGGCTTCGATTATCGCACTCATTTACTTCGTGATTGTGGAGTGGCACCAGCCGAATCGTGTCTGTGATAGTACCAGTGATGAGTCTGTCCACATGCCCCGTAAATATTGATAGACTCATGCACCGATGGTTGCAGGAATGATAAGGTATGTTGGCCAGATAAGCATGTAGAGTACCACGAGTTTTGGGTTGCCTGTAGTGTGTTGTGGTAGGGACTCACATTGACATAGCCTTCCATCTGCAGAGTATCTCAAGTGGTATTCGGGGATTGCATGAAGGTTTTTATCCATTGACTCGCAGTCACGACCTCATCTATCCCAGGTGCCATAGGAGTTACCACCCGATCAGGCCTCGCACCTTTTGTGCCTCATGCCGTGGATGCTCCAGATTGTCAACGGTGGTGGCGTTGTGCTACGCGTACTCGTTCTTCCCAGACAGAGACCCCACGACCATGGAGATGTTGGAGGTGCTGGTGGAGGTGATGGAGTTGAAAGAGATGGTGGAGGCGGTGATGCGAATGGAAGAGTTGATGCAAATGGAGGAGATGATGATGGGATAATACTGATGGTGGAAGGGAAGGGGGTTATGGTGGGGGTGGTGATGGAGATGTTGGAGGTGGTGGTGGTGATAGGGGTAGTAGAGGTGATAGGGGGATGCAGGGGAAAGGGAGATGTGTATGTCCTTGGTAGAGATGAAGGAGGCTCCTGTGGTGATGGGGGTGATGGAGGGGATGAGAGGGGGGAGGGGAGATGTGTATGCCCCTGGTGGAGATGAAGGAGCCTCCTATTGCTACACCCCTTCTATGGATGACTTCTTTGGGGGTGGCATTAGCTAACAAGAGTTTGATGGATTATAGTCTTGCCTCGATGCCCCCATACCCCTCATCCATCCCCAGCTGGTAAGTCTTCTATCCATCTACCAAGATAGATCTAAACATGCTCAGTGATGATCCGCCCTTATTAGGTCACACCTCCAGACCCCATCCATCAGCATGCCCAGACATCGACACCATCCACACCCCATGTCCTCATTGAGGAGGAGACAGGAGGAGGATAAAGAGGAGGGAGGAGTAGCAGATTATTCCTAGGCGGAGACTTGCATGTCGGGTTCAGCCCTGCATTATCATTCGGGTGTGAATTCCTAGCACCTAGGAGAGATATGGATGGGAGAGATGATTAGTTATTTTCATTTTTTGTATTATTATGTACTTAATTTTAAATTATGTGTAAAGTTTTATTATATATGTCATGTTTGTAAGTATGTGGAATTGTTAAACCGATTTATGTGATAAAGTTAAAAATTTAAAAGTGGAACATGAAATTCACATTAAGGGCAATGAACAGAAACATAATTGCACATGAATATGAAAGTGGCATTAATAAAGGAACTAAAACATAGTTACAAAATACAATCCAACACATGAAGAAACATAGTCACATTAAATTCAGTCATGCCGAGATGAGGATGAAGCTAGTAAGCTTGGGCACTTTCTTCTGTGAACTGCATTTCTACATAGCCCACTTTGCGTTGGTTGGCTCGTCTCAACTTCATCCATTTCATTGCGAATTCTTGTGGAGACTAGACGACCCTCACTAGCTCTTTTGAGGGTTGGATCTGCCGTCCGAGAGCCCATTGTATACAGGCCAGAGATGCTTGTTGAATGGGTGTGAACTTCAATTTATATACCTTATCTACCCATTCAATACTATAAACATGATGAGTAAAAGATCCCCACTCAACTCATGTAGCATGACACACAACAACTACATGACGGCATGGGTAATGCAATGCCTGAAGGACCCACAGCCGCATCGTCGCTCTCCCAAATGCAACCTATAATCCTGTGTGATATGCCATCAACATATTAGTGTTCTCATCCTATGCAATAGTCATCAACAATGTGCCTCCATATTTGCCATATAGATGTGTGCCATCAATTGAAATAAATGGTTTGCACCATTTGAATACCTCAATGCATGGTGGAAATGACCAGAATACATGGTGGGATATTGAACATCTATGATTAACAATATCACCCACATAATATGGCTTTGTCAATAAATGGATTGGTATACCTAACATTTTAAAAAAAATATAACAATAAATAACAGCCTAAGTAATAAATAATTAATCAACTTAACGGTAATATAGAATAATTTAATCTTTACTATTACCCAAAAAATAAACTAACAATTTAACTAATTCATGATAATAGTTAATTAATTTTATGCTGGAAACTTTTAAACTACCCTAAAAGTTATAGTAACAACCATTAAACTAAACTTAAAACATTAATTAATATATTAAGCCTCCCAATTACTAATATTAAGTCACCCCATTACTAATTAATATTAAGCCAAACTTAAAATAATTTAAAAATAAACTAATCAATAAATATCTGCATATAATGCTGCACACCTTGCAACCATCTCTACAAATCAGTGTAAGATTGTTCCCAGTTCCATAAATCTTAGTAATTGCTTTATGTTTTGCAATCCATACCTTCTTGTATGAAATATTGAACTTGAAAATTGACTTCGCATGTCCCTACAACTCTCCAATGGAGACTATTGGATTCG
This sequence comes from Dalbergia oliveri, assembly GCA_030441495.1. Taxonomy (NCBI): domain Eukaryota; kingdom Viridiplantae; phylum Streptophyta; class Magnoliopsida; order Fabales; family Fabaceae; genus Dalbergia; species Dalbergia oliveri. The sequence continues at coordinate 21,058,046 of JAMLFY010000003.1, forward strand.
CCTCAACCATGGAATAGATACTGGTACAAATAATATTACTATCCAACTGGTGTTGTTCAAAGAGAATCAAACTCACACGTGTGTCTTCCATTATACTTTTAGACTTCCCATACTTGTCCTTTTTTGTCGAAATGTAACGTGTATGCTCCAATTACATCCATTGCCAAACTTCACACACTTGCACTGGTATTTTGTTTGACCAAACTTGTAAACTTTGAATTGGACTTTTCTTCTAGACTGTAAATTCTTGATTGTAAATAACACAACCTCCTTGTCATGAAATTGTTGCCCGACCTCAAACTCACCTTCACCTCCAACCACTCTCAGGAGGCCCTGAAAGCTACTTTAGGCATTACATCCAAGTTTATTGAAGAATAGTGACTAGGAAATTCTTGTGATAGATTAAGATTGGGTTTACGACTCCATAAATTGAGACCGCATATCACGTGTTTCCTCATCACTATACTCATTACCTTCCTATCGATATAAACCCAGCTCTTCTTCCTTTTCTTCTTCATCCCTGATCTACGTGAAAGTCGAAAGCTACATAGGCACATGTCTAGTTGATGGCCATGCATCTTGCACCACCAGATTTGCAAAGCTGGGACTACGAACTAGTGGATCCTGGGCCACCTCAGGGTATGTAGACCCATGTTGCCCTGGAGTTTCATTAACTAATGTATGAGGAGCAGAACCAACAGAACTCAAATCACAATCTTCTAGAACGATGAAAATTTCCATTATTTGAACCTTTGGAAATCGAGCTTGGAATTTAAACATGAGGCTCGTTTCATTATTGCCATAGATGGGAAAGCAATTATACTTGACCACACCACCCCCAAATGCTATAGGTATTCTATAAAACATTTGGCTAATTTGCTTGTGAGGACCTATCTGTTCAAGTATTTTGCCTTGCAACTCCAAAAAATTTATAGATAGACTAACAATGACACCAACTGGTCTAACTATAAAATCTCACTCCTTCATTTGTTTTTCTATCATAATGAACAACTATGAAACACTCGCTATTTTCTCACAAAACACTTCACAGCAAATGAAGTGAGCAACTGTTTAAATAGAAATGGGAAATACGTAAGGGTCAAAGCGAGTTGTATAAACAAATAATACGTAAGGACCTTTTGCGTAAGGTTCCCTTGTGTATTCACATTCATAATTTTGGCCTATTTTTATAACAAATGTTTTTTTTTGTTTAATTACGTTAATAATGTTTTTTTTTGTTTAATTGCGTTAATAATGTTTTTTTTTTGTTTATTTTGGTGAAAAATTAGGAACGTCCAACCACCTTATTAATGTTTTTTTTACTTTTCTTGTTATTTGTTGTATTCTTTTTGTGTAAATTAGACACCTAAATATTGACACTCAATTTAGTTATTACTCCTAATAAATTATACTCTTCACTTAGTAATTATATTTTGAGCATATTCTTACCAACTTATGGTCTTATTTTAAACGTTAATATCTTTAACTTTTTTTTATATGTTATTTAAAATAGATATTGATGTAAAATTATCAAGTACGATAAATAAAATATTTAATTTAAATAAAAGAGTTAAAACTACTCTACACAAATTATTTTATGAAAAATGGATGTTATTATTCTCCCATCCTGTTAGGAATTTTGCCTCCAAAATTCACCAACCTCTTTGATATAAATCCGAATATGTCTTCTTAATCTTATCTTCTAATTCCCATTTGCCTCTTCAGGTGCAATCTTTTCCATACCACTTTGATTAAAGGAATTTATTTTCTCTTAGATTCTTGACAAATCTATCTATAATTTGTATTGGTTTAGCTTCATATGTCAAATAATATCTTACTTGCATTGTCGTATTCTATGTGTATGAAGGGCCAAAAAAAATTTTTTGAGCCGAGATACATGAAAGACATTATAAAGATTAGAAAGATTGGTTGGAAGTGCAATTTGGTATGCAACATGTCTTACTTTCTTAGGAATTTGGAATAGATCAATGAATTTAGGGCTTAACTTTCTGGATTTGAAGGCTCTGCCAACTTCAATTGTAGGAGTGACTCTAAGAAAGACATGGTCTCCTTCTTTAAATTCCAGAGGTCCTTCTTTTATCAACATAACTCTTCTGTCTACTTTGAGCAATGAGTAGCTTTTCCCTCATGAACCTTATTTTCTTGGTGGTTTGTTGTACTATGTCAGGTCCTAGTGAAATTTTTTCTCCCATTGCAAACCAACATAAAGATGATCTACACTTTCTACTATATGGAGCCTCAAATGGTACCATACCTATACTTGAATGATAACTATCATTGTAGGGAAACACTATTAATAGTAGATGAGTATCCCAACTTCCTTGAGCTCTAGCTTTAAGCATGTTCTCCAAGGTTTGGATAGTTATCTCAGTCTTTACCATTTGTTTGAGGGTGGTAAGCTGTACTAAAGCAAAGTTTACCACCTAAGTCATCTTGTAAGGTTACCCAAAACTTTGAGGTAAATCTAGGAAGCCTGTAGATGATGCTAGTTGGTACCTCGTGTAACCTTATGATTTCCTTGATGTAGCTCTGAGCCAATGTATATAATGGCCAAGTAATCTTTATTGGCAGGATATAGGTAGACTTGGCTAATCTGTCAACAATTATCCATGCAACATCATAGCTAGAAGGAGTTATTGGTAATCCTACAACAAATTTCATTAATATGTTATCCTATTTCCACTCAGGGATATCTAGAAGTTGTAATAATCTTATAGGTTTTTGGTCTCTATCTTAATATTTTGACAAGTAAAATACTTAGTTACAAAATTAGTTGTCTCTTTTCATATCATTCCACCAAAATAACTTCTTAAGGTCCTAATACATTTTTGTTATTCCATGATGCATTGTAAACTCACTATAATATGCCTTAAACAAAATTTGATTCCTCAATTCGCTATTATTTAGCACACATAACCTTCCCTCATACATCACAGCTCCCTTTGCATCAAAGTTGAGATGTTCAAGTTGTTCTACATGAATATTGCTCTTAAGGGACTTTAAAAACTCATCATTCTCTTGGGCATTTCTTATTTGGTCTTTCAAATCAAATTCTATTCTAAGATCACTAGCATACAAACAATGAGATTATAGAAGTATTGAAAATTTTAAATTCTTAAATTCCTCCAAGAGTTTATGCTTGTCTATCATCATTGGAGACATGAAAGGACTTCCTACTTATGGCATCAACCACTATATTAGCCTTGCCAGCATGATACCTTAGTTCAAAGTCATAGTCCTTCAAAATTTAATCCATTTCCTTTGTCTCATATTTAATTTAATTTAATTCTTTTGATCTAAAAGATATTTCAAACACTTATAGTTACTATATACCTCAAACTTCACCCCATATAAATGGTGTCTCCAAATTTTCAAAGCAAACACTATGACTGCTAGCTCTAGGTCATGGGTTGGATAATTTTCTTAATGAAATCTAAATTTCCTAGAGGCATAAGCCACAACTTTAGCCTCTTGCATCAAAACATAACCCAGTCCCTTCTTGGATGCATCACAATACATTACAAAGATTTTTCAGATTATGAATTATTAACACTTGGGTAGAGATAAGTCTATTCTTTAACTCCTGAAAACTTTCACCACAAGTTGTGTTCAATGCAAAAGGCTAGTTCTTCCTAGTTAACCTAGTCAGAGGTAAAATTAGTTGGGAAAATCTTTAATGAATATCCTATAATAACCTGCTAATAAAAGAAAACTCCTAATATCAATGTCTATCTTTGGCCTTTCCTAATGAACTACGGCTTTAACCATCTACAACTACCCTTCCTTGGGTGATCATATGGCCTAAAAACCTCACTTCTTTTAGCTAAAACTCATATTTTTCTAGTTTGGCATACAATTGCTTATCTTTCAAACTCTGCAACACTATTTTAATATGTTGTTCATGCTCTTTCTTAGTCTTTGAATAGAGAAAAATATCATCTATAAAGCCTACCACAAATTTGTCAAGGTAAGCCCTAAAGATCTTATTCATGTAATCTATGGATAATGTAGGATTATTAGTAAGTCCAAAAGGCATCACGAGATATTCATAATGATCGTACCTAGTCCTGAAGGTTGTCTTTGGAATATCCTCCTATTTTACTATTATTTGATGGTAAACTAACCACAAGTTTATCTTTGAGAAAATTGATGCTCCTAGTAATTGATCCAACAGGTCATCTATTCTAGAGTGTGGATACTTATTCTTGATTGTAACTTTATTCAATTGCCTATAGTCTATACATAGCCTTATGCTTCCATCCTTTGTCTTGATTAGCAAAACTAGTGTACCCTATGGTGATACACTTGGCCTAATGAATTCTTTTGACAAGAATTCCTCAATTTGTTTCTTAAGTTCATTAAGTTCTAAAGGGGACATCCTATAGGGTTCAATTGATAGAGGTCCTGTGTGGAGCCATAAGATTTTCCCGTACTTATTGCACATGGGTAAAAGGTTCCCTAGTTATAAACTATTTTCCTTTCACCAGCTCACTCCACTCCTCTTTCTTTTGAGAAAATTTTGTCTTTCTTTTTCAAATTCCAAATCTCGGTAGTTTTTTGGCTATCCTATATTTATTGACTAGAGTGGAATAATATTTTATCTCTAGGGTGGATACCTTGTTTCTAATCTCAAACTTTAAACCCAACTCAAATTTTGTTGCCTTCCAATCCCAATTCAGGTTACTTTTTAGGTAAGAAGAGAATCTGAAAGCTCATAAAACTTAGCCACTTACTGACCTATGGTCATATTCCCTACTTGAGTTGTATAAACTCAGCTTCTTCTCATCCTTAACATTATTAGGGAAATATTTGTCAAATAAAGTGGTCAAGAATACCTCCCATGTAATTTTGATTCTGTTAGATTCTAATAAACTTTTAGCACCCCTCTACTAATGCTCCACTTCCCCTTCTAACATATAGGAGGCAGAGATCACCTTTTGTGCATTTATACACCCTAGACAGTAAAAATCTTTTCTAGTTGCATGACTCATTTTTTAACAAGAACTGGTTCAGTCCCCATGGAATAAAGGTGGTGAGGTTTTCCTAAACTCTGAAAGCCCTTGTTAATTGTGATGAGTCACAAGAGCTCTCAATAGAGTTTCCACTACTTTCACAATTATGATTATTGTTTTTATTTTGAGTTTTTTGTATTTGTTAAAAAATCATTTTGTTTGATTTTGTCTAAGCCTTGATAGCTTCAGCCAAACTCATCATTGCCCCTATCATCCTTGATAGAGTGACATTTGGCTCACTCTACTCTACTAGGGTTTCTAGATCTCCTAATGCCATATAGTCCTACAAGTGCATATACAACCCAATATTGAGTTGATCAGGCTCAATACTATATAATCAATGCATTGAGAATACTATAAGGTATGTAGAGAGAAATTAAGGGTGTAACATGCAAATGATAGAGACTCAACCTATACCCAAATTCTATATATATGCCTAAGAATAGGGCTCCAATACCAAAATTGTAACATCCATTCATACTATAGCTAATGACATGAGTTTTCATGCAAAGTACATCAATTAATAGTAATTAACATAAGTATAAATGAAATGTTCTGGCATAAGTATTTAGTATAATTAATTATAAATTGAATATTTCTAAAACTCATAATTCAAAATCACACATAATTAAATATAATTCCATATATCTCTAGGCTTGCCTTCCTTTGGGCATTATTTGGCTAATTTAAAACCACAAGAAATAACAAATAAAGAAATTGAGAATTTAAAAAATTCTAATAAAAATGAATGATTTTAAAACATTTGAATAATGATTGGCTTCAACCATGTCTATACGAAAAATACACATTGCTCCAATAACATTATATGAACACAATAAAATACCATATCATAAATAAAATATGTCATGTAGAGCATGTCATACAAATCTTACAAAAATTATTATTTCATTACTTTCGTCTTTTTTTTGAACTTTCATTTGTCTAATCGTCATATATAGTTGAAAGTCTTGTCTTAAGAAATTCTCATTCTTTGTGTTATTCTTTAATATCATGATAACAAAAACGACTTTTATGTCATACTAACCAAGATAGGTAACATAAAAGGACCTTCCATCTCCCTTTGCCTTTTATGGTTAGCAGCAAAGTTTTAAATATATTCCTTTTAAATTACTTATCATTATGCATAAATTCACAACAAATATGACAAGCATAAAATTAAGAAATAAATTGAATGAAGTACACGAAATATAGATTAATGTAAAAACTCAAAATAAATAAAATTCACATTAATACAAGCTTGATAAAATAATAACTCAATAAAGTTTCTTAAAATATAGAATTGTCAATCGAAATATTAATTTCTAAAAGGACTAAAATGAAGATAATTTTTATTAAATTTTCTTTTTGGCTTTTTGTCAAGGTCCACAAGTTGGTCTTTGTCATTAGAAAGTCATAATTATTTTAATATTCCAAATCCATATAAGATAACATTTACTTTTTTAGTATTAGATTTTAACTATATTTGACATCTAATTTAGGTCCCTTATATAAATTACTATTAATATTGACAAATCAAATTAAAATAATATTATATAAACAATATAATAAATTCTAAAATAGAAGAATGATAAAATAATGTGCAACATATAACAACAATAATAAAAAAAAGGAACATTAAATTAACTTGAATTAAATAGTGGGAAACATAAATATGAAGAAAAGGTGAAATAAAAGAAGAAACTAGAGCATCGGTAATCTGCACTTAACCAGAGCAAAGAAGATAATCTTTTTAATTAAGTGATAAAATAAAAAGAATAAATTGAAGCGTAGTAAACCAATGATACCGGTGGAAGAGAAGAAAACCTTTTTAATTAAGTGATTAATATTATTTTGAAAAATATTTGGGCTCATAATCATCCATAAATATAAATAAATGATAAAATGGAATAACAATCATAATTAATAGAGAGCGACTTTAATATAAAAAGATGGTGAATAATTAATAAATATAACCATGATTTTTATTTTGCATAAAAATTTTCTCTTCTCCTCTTCCTTTCTCTCTCTTTTTTTCTTATTTTTTCTTTTATTTTTTCTCTTCACTAACCCATATTACTCTCTTTCTCTCCCTCTCTCTTTCACATACACACACTATAACGCAATATCACTTCTTTTTCTCACTTTTATTTTTTGTTTGCCCCATAACTATCCCTGCCAGGCTATTTATAGACATCAAAAGTTTCTCCCTCTCTCTTTTATTTTTTTATTTTTTTTACTATCACAAATATTAATTAGTAAGTGGGAAATGGTGGTGCATTCATAGTACCATCCAACAACCTCATTAATATATATATATATATATATATATATCACTTTGTTGTTATTTGTTTTATTCTTTTTGTATAAAGTTACACACTTAATTATTAACACTCAATTAAATATTACTTATTACTCTTAATATATTTTATTATTCACTTAGTATAATATATTTTGAGCATATTCTTACCAACTTATGGTTTTACTTTAAACAATTTATACATTTATTTGAACGTTTTGGTCTGTTATTTAAAATAGTCTAACAAAAGAGTTAAAACTATAGTTACACAAATTATTTTATGAGAAAGGGATGCTACATTTTGTTAGTAAAAAACTTCCTACTAGACTTTTAAGTTTGAGAAACTCATTTAGATAGAATAGCACCATCTATATAAAGTGACATATTCACACTTAATAATAATGCTATTTTGATAACTGATTTATCTCCCTACAAATCCTCAAATCACTAAATGAATGAAGAATTGATTATTTTTTAAAATTTCAAGATATTGATTGTATCTGTTTTTTTTTTTTAATCTCATTTAGTATTTATAATTATGTTTAGAAAGGTTTTTAGGAGGTTATATCATTACTCATTTGTACAAAAAAAAAAATCATTACTTTTTCTATTTTTTTATAGAACATTACTCATTTTATTTTATATGCCTAGACATGAGTGGTAACTCCCCATATTCTCACTCACGTTCTTAGGTTCAGTGTGCACAGCTTTTGTTTTCAAAAACCTGGTCAAGTCTCTCCCTATTTTGTGCGGATACATGCTCGACATTTGACCAAAATGCCTCTATTTATTCACCGGCCATTCTTGATATTTTGCCTTAACGACAGTTTTGACATAAAAACTTGAAAATCGTGTTTTCATCCTTGGTTCATGAACATGGAGTGTTCTACAATGGGAAGGGGGCAGTAATGGACCATGATGGTCTGGGTAGCTTTCTACAATTCTATACAATAGTGAGACATTTTGTGAATTGAGGCATTATACATTATAACACATGGTTAAAGTTAAATACTTAGTGATTAAGTATCAAGCATCTACGACAAAAACTAATAAAAAACTATTAACTAAATACAAAATTATTTCCCCAAAAAAATGCAAAATTATTTCATTAAATCTAAAAAATAGAATATCTTGTTAAAAATAATATTTTTCAGCTGAAAAAAATCATATTTTACATTTAATAAAAAATATATTTTACAAAATCTGAAATTTAACATTTAATTCTGACAAGTATACTATAATGTGTGATAGAATAAGAGTTAATAATATTTAGGATTGACTTATAAGAAAAAATATAATATTTAGGTTTGCTTAAAATTTAATACTGCAACTGAATTGAAAAAAAAATTAGGTTAATGTTAGGAAATGCAACATGTAGGAATTGAAATGCGTTTGTTTGTCTAACATTGTCTTTCATTGAATATTTTTTTTTTACTATTTTGCTTTGTTTAAATTCATTAATCCGTGTATTTGCATTTGTATAAATAATCATGTGTCTAAACAAACTAGTAATAATTTTTAGTGCTCATGGGAACAAATTTCTCATTGACTTTTATTATTTGTGGGTTGAGGTTGTATAAGACATATACGTAATGACCACTTGATGCAACTTCTTGTCCTCTAGACCATCATGTTATTACTCACACTTGAATGCAATTACCTATCTTCATAAGGAAAAAAATTTATAATATATGATATACTTTGTCATCTCACTGCTATAGATAATTCTAATTTTAAAATAAACATTTAAAAATAAAATTATAAATAAATTATTTAGTTATAAATTTCAAAAAAATATTATTATCTATACCTTTATTATTTGTAGTTACGTATATCATATAAGAATGAAAACTATAGTAAAATAATAGTTTTTATTTCTTATTCAAATTTATGTTTGAATTAGGATGAGTGTAGAATGCCTAATAAAACATGGCAAATACACATTGACATAGAGTAAGTTGGGGTGAGTACAATTTAGCCAAACCTTAATAGTGATTCTATGTTCATTGTTATTACTTTTTTTTTTTGGAAACTTAGTGTTATTCCAAAATAATCTAATCAATTATACTTACCTTAAATCTTTTAAGTTTTTAACATAATTGATTCTAACAAAATCAATTATATCCAAAATTAATTCTACAAACACAAAACTAAAATAAACATACTACTAATATGATAAGCACTAATAAAGCTTGATACTATGTGGTCTGTTAACATTTTAATACAATATGTCAACGAATTATTTACTGGAGTGGAAGAAACTTGGATCCTTTAAGCATGAGATTCTAGATTCAATTCAAAGATTCATGTGTGTGGAAAAAACACTATTGTGAGGCATCCTCCCTTAAGCCTGACCATACTTAGGGAGTTTAATCCCTTTACTTGTCGAGTAAAGGGTTACTTTGGAAACCAAAAAATATTTTAATACTATAATGTTTCATACGACAATATAGTAAGATGTTACGTTATATGATATACTATTATACTCTCACTATTACAAATAATTTTAATATTAAATAAGTACATAACAAAAAATAAAATTATAAATAATTAATTTTATTTGTACATTGTATGATATACTATTATGTTTTCATTGTCACAAATAATTATAATCTTGAATAAGTATTAGAAAATAAAATTATAAATTATTTATTTTATGAATTCTAAAATAAATATTATTATATTATATTTCTTATTTTTACTTTTGTATACTGTATAAAAACAAAAACTACATTAAAATAATTTTTCCACATTAATTTTTCATTTTTATTTTCCCAAAACTGCAAAAAAAAATTATAAATTGGCTATATAGGTAGTAGTAATGTATTAATTTTGTCCAACCTACTACTAATAAGTTCAACCTACAGTACACTTGCAAAAAAATCTACCTAACAAATTAACACATCCATGAGCCAAAAAAAAAAAAATGTAACTTTCACATCAGTATGAGACTGTTAATTGTTTTTTGGTAATGAGAACTATTAACTATTAATATCTATTAACATTTTTTGTTTCAAATATGTGTTAGTATTTTACTAAAACCATTACACTAACAACATATATATATATATATATATATATATATGCAAAATCATTTCAAATTAGTCAGTCTTTATTTCCTTCAACCAAAGTTTAAAAACTAATTTTTTAGCTTGATAAAAATCTTTTAAAATTGTCTCGGGATTTGGACTTAGCTCGATCAGGACAATCACTCAATAAAAAGAACTTTGGCTTTGACTCTTTTTAGACTTAATACTCAATATTCGAATTGCTAATGATAACTCAAAGTACACACCATCCTCCTATAAAGGTTGATTGGCTGCCAGCAGACTATAAAACCTTTGGCATCTTGGTTGGGTTCCTCAACTAAAGGTTGAGAATAATGAGCTGAAAATTCAAGACCAGCAACATAAAAAACCATCTCTTAATATCTACACAGATTATCCTCCCACAACATATTACTCACATCGTGCTAAACTATGTTGACCCTACTAGAACTACTTCTAGTTTGAAACATACTCGTCATTAATTAAATAATTCAATACGTTCAACAATAAAAAAAAACATTATTAAAGGTCAATAACATAATAGACCTTTTTTTTAACAAAGGCATTATAGCTAGGAATTCTTTCTAGGGTTTGGGGAAAGGGGATGATGTGATACACTGGACCTCCCACTCAAAGGGTTAAGAGACAACCACAACCACTAGGTTGTAGACTCAACCACAACATAGTCAACAAATTTAAACAGTTATATCTTAACAATTACATATAATTCTCATAATCCTAAAAAAAATTATTGAGCACATCCCCTTATAACTCTATAACATGCATATCTTGTAATCTCTACAAACACAAAGAATTTCATAGCAAACAATGCACACAAGTAGAGGAAGGACCTCTATGCCCTTCCCTCAATCATGCAATCCCCATTTCCTATAATTCTATCATAGAAATCATAAGTTTCTATCATAAATATATATTAAAGCATATAAATAACAAGAATTTTGTTACTAATCTCTAGTGCAATGCAAGAAACAAAGAATAAAAATTGGTTGTGTTATAGGAATAGAATAAACGTTTATTATATGGTATGCAAATTGGTTGCCAATTGTCTGTATGTTTAGTAAAATGTGCAAGTCCATTACAAGGAACATTCTAATATTTTTATCTCTGGTATCATTTTTATTTATGGTAATTGACCCCAAATGAGGTTATAGACTTGAGTAAGACTTATAGGGGTGGGAAAAAATTTTAGGAGACCTAGGATTATTATTTTTTTCTCCCAATTTCCAGCGCCTTCAAAATGAATTACCAGCATATTATGCTAAATTACCAGCTATGGGCAAATTCATGGGGAATGCTAATAATTTTAGCACTAGTGTAATTTTTATTTCTTGGCATTGGTTCTAAAGAAGGGCTACAACCTATGAAAGACTTTACTTAAGTTGAGTAAGGCCTATGGGATTTGGGAAAAAAAAATTGAGAGACCTGCATGATTACTAGCTTTTTCCCATAATTACCCGCGCTTTGAAATGAATTACCAGTGTTCCTTGCCAAATTACAAGCAATGCGGGTCCAATACAAGGGAAATTCTAATTATTTTAGCACTAGTGTCATTTTTATTTCTTGGTTTTGGTTCCAAAAAAGGGCTACAAGCTATGGAAGACTTTAGATAAGTTCATTAAGAGTTATGGGATTGGAAAAAAAAATTGAAGAGACCTACAGGATTACTAGTTTTTCCATGTAACACCCTAATATTTAACCCAACACACCTAGGACGTATTAAGATTAATTATTAGTTATTACTTCCTTTTAAACTTGTTTGTAAAATTACTTAGTGGAAAATACGGATAATTTTTTTTTTTGTAATATGTAAAACAAAATGCGAGCCGTCACATACTATTATAAGCGAAGCATAAAGCAGCATAGGTTTAAAACATACAACTGAAAGTAATAAGGTACACATCCATTCAGAAACAAATGCCATAATATATTAAATAACATAGTTTAATACATAACTAGATACATCAATTGAAATAAAAACATAAAGTCGTACCCACTGAATGGCAAAGCTTGCAGTACATGAAACATAAAGCAGAAAGGTACATAAGTAGAAAACATAAAACAACAAGTACATGGAAACCTCGAAAGATCAAACCCAAGCCATAGCTACCCCTCCCTCAAACTACTGATGACGTTGATCCTCATCCCTCGAAGGTATGTACCCAATGAACTGTCGAGCTCCTCGGATGTGTGCAAGCTGAAGGTGGACGGACGTGACCTCCTCGACGTGGGCGCATCTCCGGCATCAAGCTAGCTTTCGCTGCATCGTCGTATCCTCGCGCCTCCCGATGTCCATGGGAACTGGAGGGCAGATCTTCAATAGATATGGGTAAGGGAATCCTCAGACGGTAGTCTCTAAACGCCTCGGCGAGGAACATACTCGGGGTAGTCGCACACCGCTGAAACCAAAGGGCGAGCACAACGAGCTCGTTGCGGGACGAGTCTTTTCAAAGACGAGGTCGTCGCCACAGGTGAGGTAGGAGTGAAGCGAAGCTGGAACTGGATGCGCGACGGGCGTCCCATGTACACAAAAATACGAACAACACAGCGACCTTCAAAATGATATACTGGCGCTCCTGTCGTAGTGCACCTCCCATACCAGCGTATCAACGAAGATCACAAATGACACCATCGGAATCTGAAGACGTAACGGGAGAAGAAGAAAAAGGGTGAGAATCTTGTTAAAGAATCTCAGGAGGAATCCTCCTATCCTAATGTCATTGTTTACGTCCCCAGGAACCTTGGGTTTATTATGAAAATGTGTGACATGCAAAAGTTCATTATGAGGTTCTATAAAAGCATGTATCCAAGGTTTATATCTTTTATGATGAATCTTAATGCATGTATGTAGCATAGGAAAACATGAATGTGTGGCAATGCTCTATGCAAACAAACCAATAAAACATGTCATCAATAATTAATTCTCATATAAGTGGCCTGTAATTTCTCGTAATCAACCTTTCTCTTTCATAAGCAAGATATTTCACATCTTTTCTCATTTCTTAAACTTGTGACATCATGGTACTAAAAATAGTAACCAACCTCTAATATTAGGCTATGAGCTCATACCTCAACTAGTCGTCACTAGTTCTTACTTATCCTCTTGATAAGCGTATCATAATCATAATCATAAAAATAATCCCGACTCTCAGAGTATGGGCAGGGGACCTAAGGATCACCCATCATGGGACTTTTTCCTTCTCCGAAACGCATCAACTAGTTAAGACCAGTGACTTTGTCCGCTTTGGAGGCTAATGTCGATGCCCTCAGTTTTACCTTCTCCTCACCGTAACAGGGGAAGTATGTTTCGTTTGCGAAACACATCATCTGGTTAAGACCAGTGACTTTGTCCACTTTAGTATGGCTTGGTGTCCATATCCCTCACGGATTCACTTTCTCCTCACCTTAGCAGGAGAAATGTGTCTCGACATGTCACATTCAAAATCTTTCTTTCAAAAACTTTCTCTAAGTCCCTCAAATTTGATGAAAATTCCAGCATAACGACCACCACGAATTTCCTCAAATTTGAGTCATGCCACATAACTCAAATAACACATGTTGTTCTCATGAAATTCCTCAATCAAGTAAATCTCTTAATCACATAAACATATCCTCCTAGTTCATTTATATTTCACATTCTCATGCATCTTAAGCATAGCATACCACATCATCACAACAACATGCCACAAATCCACGTATAGTCTCATATTCATGGTATTAATACATTCACATTCATCATGAATATACCCACTCGGTCTCTCACATCACACCTCTTGTCTCATGATGTTTTATGCTTTGGCCCTTATGGGTCTTAAATCTGTGTTTTAGTTATCCTAACACCCATTATAGATCTTTTTAACACCTAAGGGGATCATTACTTGTAGTTTCCTCTAATATTTATGCTTACTAACACATTCAAACAGCATTGCATAAACTAAGCGGTATAGTTACAGTTCGATTACGAGGTTCTAGAATCTACGTCTTTGACCCTTTCTACGTTCCGTCTTCGCCTAAGGCTCTATATTTAATTCCTAAACCAAACATTAGGGATTCTTACACATATCTACTAGTTATAAACCATTTTCCTTAAGTTCAATTATGCTGGAACAGAATTTACAATTCTTGTATCTAAGCATTCTAGAATTCTCATTTTAAGTCTTTTCTAGTTACTTGTTCTTTCCTAACTTCCCAAATTCGGTCCTTGCTTCACTCAAAGATAATTTTACACATTTTAATACCATAAAATAGAATTAATACAGTGGTTAAATACACAAGGCAGAATCCAAAATGCAAACACCATATAATCATATAGTTTCATGATTTAAAAGCATATAAGTTGCTAGTTTTCTCTTGGAATAAATTTAGGAACTGAAAACTCCTTTGGAAACCAATTAATCTCATTAAAATCACACAAATATGGGTGAGGTCAGTAGCTAAAATAATTTGTTTATGAATTAGATTTAAAACATCAAATCTTGTTCATGATATTCTTTAAGTTCACCTAAGCTTAGAAAAATTCCAAGACATAGGCTATGGGCACGCATGATTAGATGAACTCATCTCATGTCCATCATCATCATCACAAGGCCGAAATGGCTTCCTTGGATGCCTCCATTTTCTAAAACTTTACTTATGATACTTGGGCAAGTCTTTGAGCTCTAGATATTTAGGTGAGGACATAAACATAAACATGCTATGCACTTTATTTTACTCTTTATTATAAAGTAAAGTGAGAGCATAAAATAAATATGAGATGCAACCTTATTATTATCTTTAAAGATTAAGTGATGACTTGAAATATAAACATGAAATGCAAGCTTGGAAATTTAAACATGATAATGCAAGTTCATTTATTTATTCTTGAGAGCTTAGTGATGGCATCAAAATAAACATGATATGCAAGGCATAAACTTAAACATGAGTGCAAGTTCATTGTATCTTAACTAGAGCTCTTGCAAGACTTTAGAGGAATATCACAACCTTAACCTAATATGTATCTTAACAACATAAAGTGAGCTTTAGAGTTCTTAGCACCAAGTCTTCAAAGAAGTCTTTGATTTTGAACTTCATCATCAAGCTCAAGGAAATTGACTAAGACATAAACCTCAACACTTATCTAGACAAACATAAAAAGAACTACTCATATTCTTTATTTTATTGCTCATGGGCTTCAATCTAGAGTAAACTCTTAGAACGGCCAACCAACTTTAAGGTTGGCAAGGGTAAGCTTAGAGCTCTTTGAAAACATATGATTAATTTTTTTAACAAAACTTTTAGTGATCTACTTAACATTTTTATCAAACTTTGTTCAAACAAGGGAGTGGAAACCGAAATCATTAAGGAGAAAGGAAAAAGAACCGAAATCTTTGAGCAAGGAAAAAGGAAAGAAACCAAAAGCATATATGGTCCAAGACCAAGTTTCTCAAGTTTTAGAGGTTTCTCACATGGCATCACAAGACCATTATCATAAAACCTCATCATCAAGCCAAAGTTTTTGTCATAAAAGGCTCCAAGGCTGAAAATGAAAGAAGGAAAGGAAAGAGCTTTGAAAACCAAGAGAAATTTAGAACTTTTCTCAAAGAAAGTAAAGAAAACTTTGAAATAAAACCCCTACCTAATGAAGTCTTAAAAGAAATGAAAAGAAGCTTGTGTTCTTAAAGGAATGAGAAGACAAAATCTTCTCTTGGAGGAGGAGGAGGATTGGCCAACAAGGGTTCTCAAGGAGGATGAATTTTCTTTGAGAATGCAAGCTTAGAAATTGAAAGGTTTGGTGTTTGAGAGGTGGTTTGAGGTGAGGGAGTGGTGGTTTAAGGTTTTTTGTGGTTGATTGTGGTGGTGGAAAGGTTTCTTTGAGGGAGGAGGAAGAAGAGTAAGATGAAGAGAAATTGAGAGCAAATGAGAGAAAATGCAAGAAAGCTTAAACTTGGCAAGGCTTCTAAAGTGTGACCAAGTTCTTCAAAGCTTGGTATTTATAGAAAAATTTGCAATATGGAGGTTGCCAAGGGAGGAGTGGCCGATTTCTTTGGCTATTTGGGGGAGGAAAATATCTCTTTGAATGGGTATGGGCTTATGCATGGCAAGCATGGTTAAAAGCATAGTCAAGGTATGGCTTGAGGTATGGCCTTTGGAGTGAAATAAAAACCAACATGTGACATAGTCCAAGGCTATGTATTCAGCCAGATTTCCAGCCAAGGGAGGAGGAGGATTTGTTCGTGTAATTATGGTTTAGTAATGTGTTTAGGTGTTTCTTTGATTAAGGTTTTGATTAGGAGTTTGTAAGAAAGTGTTTAGGTGAGGTAATGGTTAATTAAGGTTGTCAAGACTTGATTTAGGGGTGGTCTTACTAGATTAACAATTTAAAACCATTCTTTAGTCAAATTAGATCATAGATAAGTTTCCTTGATTTAAGGAAATTGGAGAGAAAACACTTTTCAAGATTCCATGACTAGGAATCTTAAATCAAAAGATGTAATTAGAAAGTAACCAAGCAACCTTAGATTCTAATTAACTTTAATAAATCATTTTGACTCGATATTAATTATCGAAATAAATTAATCTTCGATTAGAGCATAATATTGCTTAGGTTTGCTTAATTACGTCATTAGGCTCACTATACACTATTTTAGGGACAAAATGGTAATTTTGTACTAAACTGGGGACCTCAGGGCACTGAACATCAAAAGCACTCATAAACATCATTCCAAACTTCCTGGAAAAGTTCTGCGGCACCTTTACCCGCGTAAACGCTCAGGGGTATTTTGGTCATTTTGAGTTGAAAGTTGGAAAATGAGATTTTCACTTCAGATATCAAACATTGCAGATATAACCCCCTTCAAACATTGAGTTGACCCATTTAGGAGGGTCGGTGACCTTGAATTAGGTAAAAATGACCTTGGGGCATTTTGGTCATTTGTACTCAAATAGAAAAATTAGCGTTACATTCCATATACTTACTAGCATTTTGAGAATTAATTACCAGCAATGGACAATCCAATTCAAGGGGTATTCTAATCATTTTAGCCCTAGTGACATTTTGATTTGTTCGAATTGATCCAAAAAAGGGATAGAGGTTTGGAGCCATTAAACAAGCTGAGTTAGATTTATGGGATTAGAAAAAAAAATTGAAGAGACCTGTAGGAGTATTAGCTTTTTTATTTATTTATTTATTATAACCAACGTCTTCAAAACAAATGACTAGTGTATGATGGAAATTACTATCTATAGGATTAGAATGCCCTTGAATTGGACGTTCATAGCTAGTAATTTGACATCGTACACTAGTCATTTAATTTGAAGGTGTTAGTGATGACCATAAAAAGGTAATACAGATCTCATCAAAATAAATGGTTTTAAAATATTTGAACTATGATTGGTTTCTCAGATCTCTCATGGAAAATACACAAGGCTCCAGTAACGTTATATGAATATAATTAGTTATCATATTATAAATAAAATATGTCATGTGGAGCTTGTTATGCATATCTTATCAAAATGATGATTTCTTTTACTTTAGTTTTACTTCCATTTATTTGCTTGTCTCACACATAGTTGAAGACCTTATCTTAGGAATTCTCATTTTTTCATGTTGTTCTTTACATTGTGATGACAAAGTAAGACTTTTACCCCATTCTAATCGAGGCAAGTAACATAAAAGGATTTTATATGTATCCTTCTACCTTGTCAGATGGTTAATAGCAAATTTTAATCAATAATATTCTTTTTAAATTAATTAAATAGTTATTGTGCATAAATTCACAATAAGGAATTCATACAATTAATCCATAAATAAAGCTTAAATAAAAACTTATAAATTAATCAACAGTTTAAATAGTGAAATATAAACTAAGATAAATGCACAAAATTTATAAATTCATGCATAAATAAATTGGACCAAAATAGTATAAGCTTAGACCAAATAAATTAATACCTAAATAAAATTTATTAAACCATAGAGTTGTCAATCTAAATATTAATTTCAAAAGGGACTAATATTAAGAAAATTTTTATTAAATTTTCTCTTGTTATTTTATGAAAATCCATGAGTTGGTCTTTGTCATTATAAGGTCATAAGAAGTTTAATATTTCAAATTAATATACAATAACCTTCATTTATTCTTAGTATTAGATTTTAATTATATTTTACCTCTAATTTAGATCCCTTATAGAAATTACTATAAACATTGACAACTCAAATTAATATAATATTATATAAACAATATGATAAATTCTAAAATAGGAGAATGATAAATTAATGTACAACAGAATAACAAAATAAATAAAAAGGAACATTTAACTAACTTCAATTAGATAATGAATCACGTAAATATAAAGAAACATTAAAATAAAGGAAGAAACTACCCGGGCACTAACCTAGAGAGAGAAAGAATCTTTTATAATTTAGTGATAAAATAAAAAAGAAGAAACCGAAGCTCAATAATTCAAGACGAAGAGAGAGAAGATGATCATCTTAATTAAACATGTAGTATTATTTTAATCAATATTCAAGTCCATAATCAATGATAAATATAAAAGAATGACAAAATAAAATGATGATGAAAAATAACAATGAACATCTATAATATAAAATAGCAATATATAAAATGACTAGTAATAATAATAAATGTAGCATAATTTTTTTGGTTACACCTTTTATCTTTTTAGTATAAAATTGTACACCTAATTATTAACACTTAACATAACATTTATTACCTATCTTAATAAATTTTATTCTTGGCTATGTACAATATATTTCGAGCTTATTTTTATCAACTTGTGGTCTTATTTTAAATAGTTAATATCTATATTTTAACTGTTTGGTATAATATTTACAATAGATATTGATGCAAAATTATTAAGTAAGACAAATAAAATATCTAAGTTAGGTACAAAAATTAAATATTACCATCAATGAAATTATTTTATGAAAAAAGGGATGTTACAATTAATGCTTCATAGTAAGCTTGTTAGAAATATAAGTGTTTAGAGCTTTCGGACATTTTATATTTATTTGGTTCATGTGCAACTTAATTTTATATGGTAAGTATAGATAATGGTTACGAAGTTTCGCAATATCTTCATATGCACTCAAGATCCATCAAAATTTATGGAAATTGTATCTATAGAACTGGTTCCTTCTTTGAAGCTACTGCAAATATCTATATGTGCCATACTTGTCAGAATATTATAATTATTGATTTAATAAAAATTATAATATTTACCTTTTATGAAAAATTATATTTTACATTGAATAAGAAATATATTTTATCAAACTTTAAAAATTAATATTCAGTTATGCATTTACTTAGTACTATGCTTATTTGTAATATAGATAACATCTAATATGATAATTACTAAGTATTATTAGAATCAGGATACAATATTTTTTTGTTGTTGTTGATATTCTAAATATTATAGAGTGCTTTAGCTTATATCATACAAATTTTTTTGTACCATCATTATAATACTTTTAATCTTATATAAATATATAGCAACAATTTATAAATAAAACCTCACCGCATTGGTGTTAGAAATTGTTACTATTCATTTGCGATTTATTCAAACCACTAACAGGTAATCATGACACTAAGTGAGAAACTTAAGAAGGGCTCAATGTATAATTTTATCATTTTGAACCTTTTCATTTTGGGGCATTTATATAATTCCCCAAACTTCCCAATAGCTTTGGAATACACTCATTACTGCCTGTATTTCACGGACCATTATGGCCCAGGGCCATGTTAGACGGACCCCATGGACATTTGTTATGTCGAATATGTCTTCGAAACCGGCATCGTTTTGAAATATTTTGATACAACATTCATACAATTAAAAAAATTATAGACTTATATATAAGGATCAATTTATCCTTATTTTAAATAATAATTAATCAATTAGAAATTTTTAAATTTAAAAAAATTAATTTTTCTTTCAAAATATATTTTAAGGGATCAAAATAAATGTATAGAATATAATTGTCAATTGTCAATGTCAATGAAGACTTTATAAAGTAGATACAAATACAAGTATCTTTATCTTTATCTTTGTTCCAGTAAATACGTGGGTCCAGTTTGTTTTGTGTTTTCAAATCACACGAGGTTCATTTTCTCTGCAAAATGGTTAGAAAGAGGCAAAATATTTAATTGGAAGTCATACTTTTCCGGTTGCAGTTAATTTTTACCTTCATCAAGACTCACAGCCTTCCACAATTTAGTTGTATTTATATTCTCCACCTACTTTTGCCTTTTTTTTTTTTAAATCTTTTCTTCTTCTTCTTTTTGAATGATCACTTAGCGTTTAATACTTGTATATCTTTAACTTTTGAGAACCTTAAGTTTAATATGCTATGGGAAACTCGAATGATAAAACGCGTGATGCTCAATTTTCCAGGAAAGGTAAAGGGAGAATCTCCGTCGCCTCGGGCAGCGCAACCTTGTCACCACCATCACCATCACCACCACCGGAGCCACCGCGAGCATCACCCATGTCTGAAGAAGAAACAGTTTTCAATAAGCATCATTGCTCGGGGCAGATCTCTGCAGTGGACACAAAGCTGTCTACCAAGAAGAAGTATACTTTGATTCGTGATAACTTCACTACCCTTGAACAGGTTTGAACTGCTGACTCCTTTTTATTTCCTCTTCATGATCGGTTTCACAATATATTTTTGTTTCTCTCTTTGTTTAACTTCTTGCTTCTTCTCTTCTGGATTCACTCTCTTCGTGTATTTTTTTTTTTTTTTTATGCTTTGCGATTTTGTGGATCTGCGGATAAACTTTCTTGTCTTTATTGTTTTATGGATAGAAATTTGAATCCGTGTTGTCGTTTTGAAGAGTTGTGGATAAAGCAAAGTAGAATTATAAGAGTAGACTTTGATTGGTTATTTTGACTTTGTCTAACTGTGGTGGAGTCGAAAGAGATACTGTGAACAGGTCGGACGAGCTTTAATTTTTTTTTTTTTTACGTTTTAAAAAAGATTTTTTTTAAAAATAAAAGTTATTTTATGATTGGATGGAAAATTAACTTAGTTAAATCCCCAAATTAATTTCTCACATTGTCATCCACCGGCAGTTTGGTCCTGACAAAAATAATTTATTATCGAGGTTCTCACAATCGTATCATACGGAAATATTAGTTCATGATCACTTATAATTGATAAATTAATCGATAAAGCATCACCCTCACCCTACAACCACCTCACTTAATTTCTTGACCCTCACTCCCAGTTTTGCCCCGTCTCCATTTCCATCCTGATCCTCATCACCTCCGCCCATTAACAATAATGCTTGATTAATTAAAATACTTTCTTATTCTTGTGGGTTTATTATTTCGAAACCTACATAATCTTTGCATGCTAACACTGCTTGATGCCCCATCTTTTCCTTGGTTCTGGACATAAAGTGCTTTCTTTATTATTAATTAATAAATTTACAATTAAAATTTAAATTTAACACTGTTCCCAAGGGTAGGAGCCGAGATAAAGGAGATGACTAAGGTGAGAAGAAGGCTGAGGTAGGTGGCCATTATGGTTACCGATTAACTTATAGGCTGTGAATAGAGACTAGTGTGTCTTATGCTTTGATTGTGAGAGACTTTGATACTAATTTATTTTATGCAGGACCAAACTATCCATAGGTGATATTACCAGGGAATAATTTGGGAATTTACCTATTAATTTATGTTTGAATATAATAGTTAAAAATAATTATTTATTTAAACATCTTTTTTATCCATAAAGATCTTTTTCTAAAAGATGGAGATATAAGGGCTCGATTGGATTCTCTTCTCAAACAAAATCTTTTTTTTTTAAATTGATTTCTTTTAAAAAGATTTTTCTATAGAAGTAAAAGAAGTTTCACGTTTGGATGTAACATTATTTTATATTTGGGTGTAATATTAAATTATCTTTATTTATTATTAATTTTTCTTGTGTTATGAAAACCATATTTTTCTAGAAGAAAAAAATTATCTTTTAAAAAAAATCTTTTTTTTTCTTTAGTGATTTTGCTTTTACTTAAAAAATTTATCTAAACATACCAAAAAGCACAAAAAAATGTTTTTTTAATCAAGATAATGACATCCAAACAAGCACTATTTCGGTTATGAAAATAGATTTTTTATACTTTTTCTATTGATTCTTCTTTCAATAAAAAATTTACACAAACATATCAAAAAAATATAAAAGATCTTTTTCTAATAATTTGTTTAATCAAAATATTGACACACTAATAAGTCCATAGTCAATTGATTTTTCTTAAATAATAGTTGATAAATTTCCTTTTTATTGTAATTGTAAGATAAAGGCTTAAATATGTTTTTGGTCTCTGGAAAATAAGTGATTTTTGATTTTGGTTCTTGAAATGTTTTTTATTTGGTTTCTGTCCAAATATTTTTGAAATTGTTTAGTTTTGGTCCTTTTAAATAAACTGTTTATGTCAAATGTTGAACTGACTACTGAAAATTTAGCTCGTTTAGTTCCACATGACAATTCGTATCATACATGACAGGGATTAAAACTAACCAATTTTAGAAATATGTGGACTAAAACCAAACAAAAATTTTTCAGGACTCAGGCATGCGCTGCCCCTTGTTGATTGTAACTGCTCCTAGATGTGTGTGATAACTCCTCACGTTTTCACTGATGTTCTTAGGTTTAGCGTGCACAACTTTTGTGTGGATATATGCTCGACATTTGACCAAACTGCCTCTGTGTATTCACCAATCATTACTTTTTCTAAATCCATACTGAGTTACTGACTCATGTTTTCCTTGAGGATCCTACTCACTACGAGCATCGATGTGGAACCATTCTTGACATTTTGCCTTATTGACAGTTTTGACATAAGAACTTGAAAATCTTATTACTCCAATTTTACTTCCTTAGTTCATGAACATTTCTTATGTCTAATATGTCTTCAACTCCGATATCACTTTAAAAATATTTTGATACCAACACTTCATCAAGAAATGTGTAGACTAAAACCAAACAAAAATTTAAAATTTTAATACCAATTTTGAAATTTTTTCAGGGATTAAAAGCAACCAGTTTTAGAAATGTGTGGACTAAAACCAAACAAAAACCTTTTTAGGGACTAAAATCAAAATTTATTTATTTTTGGGGACCAAAAATACATTTAAGCCTAATATAAATAATTTTTATGTTGACAAGATCTTTTGCTGGTACAAATGTTGACAAGATCTAAATGGTTGAAGTTGCAATTTTTCATAGAATAATTTAATACAGCTTCAAAATAAAAATATTTATACCATCAATCAATCATATTTACTCATATGTATAATATATGTTTTGAAGTAACTCATACATGCATAAAATGTTTTTATGATATAATAAAGTAAAATTTAATGAAATATTTTTACATCAACGATACATCAAATTTAAACTTCATTTTTTAATATGAAACACAAAAAATGTATGAATGACTTTTTGGGGAGTTTTGTGTGTTTGGATGGAATATTTTTAAAGGGTAATGAATTTTTTGGGGGATTTCAAATGACTTGGTATAAAATTCCTTGTTTGGATATCAACGAAGGGATTCCAAAATTCCAAGTATTTTTATGAGGTATTCTCAAAACTTTAAAAGAGTGGTTTTAGAATTCCTTTCCCATAGAGAGAATTCTGAAATTTACCCTCATTTTTGTCTCATAACTCACTCTCGCCAAGTCTATTATCATTCGTGAACATCTACTTGTCCACCAATGGTCACCTGCCACCGGTTGCCACTAGCTTGCCACTGGTTGCTACTCGCTGCCCACTGTAGGTCATCGGTCGCCTGCTTGTCACTGCCTGCATGTCGTTGGTCGCCAATTGTCTGTCCCGAAATTAACTGCCCACCACACACCTCACCCCACACATCACCGGTTGCTA
The DNA here is from genome assembly GCA_030441495.1 of Dalbergia oliveri. Lineage (NCBI taxonomy): Eukaryota > Viridiplantae > Streptophyta > Magnoliopsida > Fabales > Fabaceae > Dalbergia > Dalbergia oliveri. The sequence goes on from JAMLFY010000003.1 coordinate 21,082,322, forward strand.
GCATCCTATCGCTGGGAGCGGGAATGACACCAATATCTGTCATGGAAGTAACAAAAACTCATGAACGAACTCTAAAAATACTAGGGCAACTCTAACATTGAGAGAGTAAACAAACTTGACAAAACCATTAACTTAGACATCGAAGAATGAGGGAGAACTAAGCATAACCATCGACAAATCCTTACCTTGAAGCTTGGAGGAGGAAGAAAGAAAAGGGATGAAAGGGGTGTAGAAGGGTGTTAGGGTTCGAGTAGATTGATTGAAACCGGATGGGGAAGGATTTATGAAGGTTAAGGGTTTATTGAACAAAACTGCGTTGTTTTGGAGCATACTGATACACAAACGTGCGCGTCTGCACATTTTATTGCATGTTTGCGGGTTTCAAAAATAAGCGTCAGTGCATTTCTAGTGCTCGTCGCGCACACCTAGAAATTGGTAGGCTCTCCGAGACAAGGAAAAGCTGTTGGATAGAAATCCCGTATCCCACGTTCTAATCACGCGCCAGTGGACTAAAAACCTGCGTCTACGCAGTTTATGCAGATTCTGTAGAATCTGCCGTAAGCCCCTGAGGACGGCCTTCGGGCCCAGATGACCTTCATACGAACACGTAGATCCAAAATATTACAATGGGAACTGGTCTACAGGCCCCCAAAATCCCAGATGACCTTCATTCTAATGTTCCACTTTTGCCCCCATATTTATTTCTTTTGTACACTTTAATCCCCCAGGGAACCGGTCCCTAACAGCCTCTTTTTTCTTGCAGGTTACAACTGCCTTGAGGAAAGAAGGTTTGGAATCCTCAAATCTTGTCCTCGGAATTGATTTCACAAAGAGCAATGAATGGACCGGTAATATAGTACATGAACAGAATTTAACTTGTTGATTCCATTATCCATTGCAATCCTTATAAAGTGAACTGTTCTCATTATTGAGAACTAAATTTTTCATAAAATTGTGTCTGGTTTGACGTTGAAGTGTTTTGGTTGTTATTTCCTTTTGAAATGATTGCCTTTTGACTGTTCTTCTACGAAGCCAATGCATCCTGTTGTTATTGAAGGCAGAATTTCGTTCAATAATAAAAGCCTACATGCTATTGGAAATACACCTAACCCCTATGAGAAGGCCATCTCTATTATTGGCAAAACTTTGGCTCCCTTTGATGATGACGACTTGATTCCTTGTTTTGGCTTTGGTGATGGTAAGGTCTAATCCTTGAAGCTGAACTTACAGAAAAGAATTTTATGGTTTTTCCCAACTTAACCATGGTTCAACTTCTACACTATACAGCTACCACTCATGATCACGAAGTGTTTAGCTTTCACAGTGATCAATCACCTTGCCATGGGTTTGAGGAAGTTCTGGCTTGCTATCAAAGAATAGTTCCGAACCTGAAACTTTCAGGTCATTTTCATCTTTAGCTTTCAATGTTCTTATTGCAATCGGTTAGTTCCATATGCTGTACTAGCCAGAAAGATTGTTTTGTGTTGAAACATTTGGTATGCAGAATGATGATTCAATTAATAGGATAGGAATGAAATAAGCTAGAAGGGAATGGCCATTCACAATCTACAGCTTAGTAACTTTTGGAACTATTTAATTGTTTGAGAAAAACTATAAATTCCTTCTACGAGAGTTTGGTAACAAATTTGTTCATGAAATAGAAAAGCACATACAATTTGATCATTGAGTTTGACCACGTTAGAACAAGTTAGTCCTCTCTCTCAGGGTCAATTCTGTTAGATTTAGAGACTAGTCCTCGTTATAACTGGTTAAGTTCAGAGATCAAATTTTTGGAATATAATTGGTTATTTTAATGGAACAAACTATAGTAGTTATTTTAAATTTTTAAGAACTTATTTCATATTCTACCTTAATCTTGGGACTAATTTAGCTAGTTGAGGGGAAGAGAGTTCTCCATAAGTTCCTTTCCCTTCTTGTTAGGTTTTGAACCACCGAACAAGTGAAATTATTTTCTCTTGTTTTCATTTCCTTCATTCCATGTCAAGCAAATATAGAGTTTTAGTTAGATTTCAAGTGTGAGCTGACAAAGTTCTGCATTGGTTAAAAATGGACTAGATAAAGGATATAAAATATGGGAAAACCAATAGATATTGCCTAAGGTTTTGAGTCAAGACATAATATTTGGACTGTTATTCTTGATTTCTCACGTGACCCATTAATTTAGATCTTTCTGGTTTTCAAGCTCCTCTTGAGCACTTTACCCAACAAGTCTTTGCTTTGAGTCATGGCTAAAGGAATCAATTTTGTTATGAAGGACCAACTTCTTATGCTGCGGTGATTGAGGCTGCAATAGACATAGTTGAGAAAACTGGTGGCCAATTTCATGTGTTAGTTATTGTTGCAGATGGCCAGGTAATGTCAACTCCTATGCATGTGGGAGTGTGTGTTTGTGAGTCTCAGAATTGTATAACTTTTTTCGGTTTGATTTTAGGTTACAAGAAGTGTCAACACCGAAGATGGAGAACTCAGTCCTCAAAAAGAGGACAATCCAAGCAATTGTTGATGCAAGGTAGACATGGTGCATTTATAATCGAACAGCAACCTAAGATGCCTGTTCAGATTGGTTTGGTTGTATAAAGGCCATCCCATTCGGGGTGAAAAGAACACAATTATCAATAAAAATGGACGTTCCCCTCAGCTAGCTATAAGAGAAATGTCACTATCTTGTCTCCATTGTTAGATTAAAATAAAGCAACAGGCAGCAGCTTAATCTGAGTATCAATTTTCTGCTTTTATTCTTCTTCTACTGCCAGCTCATATCCACTCTCTATTATTCTGGTTGGAGTTGGCGATGGACCTTGGGATGACATGAAAAAGTTTGATGACAAGATACCGGCACGTGATTTTGACAATTTTCAGGTATAGCAATAGTAGCAGAAAATATTTATTGGTATTACCTATGTTAGAGGTTGAGATAAAATTAGAGAGAAGAGGATTTCTATTGACTGATTGGTGCTTTTGATACAAGACTAGTCTCCTATTTATACCAGAGCTGTGTGACACTTACACTATCATCTAGAGTGATCCACATTATGAGACCAAATGCTTAGTGCACTGATACCTTGACTTTTCAAGTGAATAACAATACATTAGTCGCTCATAATGCCTAGTAGCTAATTACAATGACTACAATTTTCTCAATTATTCTAACAACCTATTTGCATTCTTTGCAATCACCAAGCATCATTCCCCTGTTATGCAGTTTGTTAACTTCACTGAAATAATGTCTAAGAACTCAAGCCCTCCGAGAAAGAAGCAGCTTTTGCTCTGGCTTCTCTAATGGAGATACCTTTCCAATATAAAGCGGCTCTTGAACTTGGATTACTTGGGTGGGTTCCTCGTGCTCAAGCTCATGTTTTATTCGGAGAACGTGAAAAACATCTGCAATATACTTGTATCCATTCTGTTTGCATTTCATAAAGAATTTAATTTATATGTACAGTAAGTGTAACAAAATTTTACACAAATATCCATCCATATATTGTTACATAGTTAAAGTGTTTGACCCAACCACCAACTGCCTTAAAATTCTTACAAATGAAAACATATATTAGATGACAGTTTAGAACTCTTATACCAAGCGTGCATAAAAATTAATCTTTCTTAAATGTGGACTTGTGTTCTTTACTATTTAGTAGAATTTGTTGTTTGATGAGCACTTATTATTTTTTTTCTTCTGTCTATGTTTTTGAAACAAAAGTCGTGCAATGGGAAGGGCAAAAAAAATAGTTCCTCGACCTCCTCCAGCTCCCTATTCCCGGCCTGTGCCACCAGCTCATGTTCTGAGAAACATGCCTACATCCATGGAAGATGACCGAAACCAAATGGTATATATGACTGAAATATAGAGTCCTTCATCAGATTTTTTTTCCCCGTTGATCATTGCACAAGAAAAAAAGTAGTTTGTTTCTAGTCCAAGTAGAACAAAATTAAAGAGTGGAGTAAAACAAACAACCATACAATGCTTAAACAAAATACATATTTTTTGGTCCGTCAAAATAAATTGCTTAGCAACTTAGCCAGTATAGTAGCCATATGATTATTGATTGTCAATTTTTAAGTGGCATGATGATTTATTGTGTTTTGATCCTACATAGGTCTGTGCAATTTGTCTGACCAATGGAAAGGATTTGGCCTTTGGATGTGGTCACATGGTCAGCCTCATTAAATTCATGGTTTCCTTTTTGTTCTGCTGTTAGATGCTTAGTTCGATGATTTATAACAATCTTTTGGAATGCAGACTTGCAGAGATTGTGGATCCAAGTTAAATATCTGTCCCATATGCCGAGAGAGGATCACCAGTCGTCTCAGGGTATTCACTGGGTGAGGGTAGGATGGAACTGGTGTAAGTTGTATAAATTGTTGAAGATAACTGTATTTTGGTAGGTTGATGGTGTGGAGTGTCTGAGATTGGCCATGGATTTGCTTGTTATGATAGCTTGGCTATGTAGGAATGGTTTAAGAGTGAAGAAATTGTACATGGGTTTCTGACTTGTTCAAATGGCTCGTTCAGTCATGTCTCTAATTGGAGAAGTTTATTTCAACCGTTAACAGATAAAAAAAAAATATATATAGAATAGACGTGCCATGTACTTACTGCTTCTTTTGTTGGAACCATATGAATGGTTAAGGATTGTGCAAGATATTATGTTTTTTGTTTGTCTCCATAGATGTAAATGGAACCCCAAATTGTTATTGTTCTTACTTGGAAATACGTAGCGTGTAGGTTCCTCCAATTGTCTGCATGAGCGGAGGTGTGGTACTTGCGAAACACTTGGACGCTTAATTCAGTGAATGAATGAGTGTGTGAAATTGTTAGGAAGTTATGGCTTGCTAACAAATTGGGGCCATTGAGCTTTCTTTTATATTGAGGTGATCCTGATAGATTAGGAAATAATCTTCCTTGAATAGATGAAATATTCTAAGGATTTAGTAGGTATCGGATATATTTCGTATTTAGTAGGAGATATGATCAAACATAAAATATATGATAAGATAATAGGAAGTTTCATGCTATCTAGTAGGCAATCTATAAGATAGGCTAAATTGAGGGAATCTTAGGGGCCACTATGCCATGTGGGCAATCTATGGGACTCACTACAGAGTTCTTTATGATTGATCTTATTGTGTACATCTAATATTTAACCAACACGTAGGATATATTAAGATTAATTATTAGTTATTACTTCCTTTTGAACTCATTTGTAAAATTACTTCAGAAAATAGGTAAATTTTTTTTTTGAAATATGTAAAACAAAATGCGAGCCGTCGTGTACTATCATGAGCGAAATGTGAAACAACAAAGGACTACAACATACAATTAAAAGCAATCAAGAACACATCCATCCATAGAAGCAAATAACATAGTATTAGATATCATAGTTGAACACACGTTCCTGAATACACAACTGAAATAAAGACTAAATAAAGTCATATCCATATAAAGGGACAGAGCTTGTGATATATAAACAAGAAAATACATAAACGGAAAGGAAAACATAAACGGCGAGACAGGGAAGCCCAAAAGGTCAAACCCAGCTATAGCTACCTTTCCCTCGAAACCTCCTGGTGACGCTCTCCTAGCGATAGGGAAATTGTCCTACGACTGAGCTCTCGGTCGTGGCCCAACGAAGAGGGGCGTGGGCATGCGGAGCGAGGGAACAACATGGCCTCCTCGACGTGGGCGCTTCTTGGGCTGACTCTCCTTGCAAGCCTCGGGCTGGGTGTCCGCCCCCACCCACGTCCATGGGCATGGGAGCGAATCCTCTGAGTAGATGTAGGGGAGATCCTCGACAAGTCGACCCCGTGCGTGGTATGAATGGGACGTACTCGGGTAATCTTCACTGCGGATGATGATGGACGGCGCGCGGGTTTGCTTGTCGTGGGGTCGGGTCCTCTCGAAGATCAGGTCGTCGCCATACGGGAGGTAGGAGTGAAAAGCTGGAAACTGGATACGCGAACGGGCGTCCCATGTATGCAAAAATGCGGACAACACATCGACCCTCGAAATAATACGACTGATGCTCGGGTAGAAGTGCACCTCCCAGAATCGGCGTGTCAATGAAGACCATGAACGATGCTATGGATCTGAAGACGTAACGAAAAGAGAAAATAGAAGGGGTGAGAATCTTACTAAAGAATCTCAGGAAGGAATACCCCCATCCTAATGTCATCGTACGTCCCAGGAACCTTGGGTTTATTATGAAAAGGTTTAACATGCAAAGGTTTATTATGTGGTTTTATAAAAGCAATTATCCAAGGTCTGTGTATTCTTTTATCATGAATCTTAATGCATGAATGCAGCATAGCAAAATATGAATGCATGGTAATACCTTATACATGTAAACAATTAAACATCAATAATTTATTATCACATAGTGGCATGTAACTTCTCATGAAAATCTTTCTCTTTCATAAGTATGGAACTTCACATCCTTTTCTCTTTTCTCAAACTTGTGACTTAAAGGTATCAAATCTAGAATCATCGCCACCCTAAAAACTAGGCTATGAGCTCATACCTCAACTAATCGTCACTAGTTCTTACTTATCCTCTTGATAAGCGTAACATAATCATAATCGTAATAATCCGACTCCCAGAGTACGAGTAGGGGGCCTAAGGATCACCCATCATGGGACTTTTTCCTTCTTCGAAACGCATCAACTGGTTAAGACTAGTGACTTTGTCCGCTTTGCAGGCTAATGTCGATGCCCTCACGGTTTTACCTTCTCCTCACTATAGCAGAAGTACGTCTGATCTACGAAACACATCAATTGGTTAAGACATGACATTGTCCGCTTTGGTATGACTTCACGATACCCCCCACGAGTTTACTTTCTCCTCACGTAGTAGGAGAAATGCGTCTCAGTATGTCACCTTTAAAATCTCACTTTCAAAACTTTCTCAAGTCTCTCAAATTTGATAGAAATTCGAAAGCATAACGATTGTACAATGAATTTCCTCAAATTTGAGTCATGCCACATAACTCACCAAACACATATTTTCTCATGCAATATCTCAGCTAAGCAAACCTTTAAAATCATATAAACAGGTTTACCCATTTCATTATAATTTCATATACTTCTGCATCTCAAATATAACATGCCGCATTATCATAACAATCACATCATAAGCTCACATATTCTCATACGCATGCCATTACTACTTTCACATATACTCTCGGTATATCAGAACTATGTGCTCACTCGGTCACTTACTCTCATCATTTCCCCATCTTATAGTATCTTATGCTTTGACCCTTACGAGTCTTAAACTTGTGTTCTATTATCCTAAGACCCATGATCTTTATGCACCTAAAGGATCATTACTTGTAATTCCCTCTAATTTTTATACTTACTAACACCTCCAAAGAGCATTGCACAGATTGGTTATGATGATTATTATTCGATTACGGGGTTCTAGAATCTACGTCTTTGACCCTTTCTAAGTTCTCTTCGCCTAAGGCTCTATATTCAATTCCTAAATGAAGTATTAGGGATTCCTACACATATCCACTAATTATAAACCATTTTCCTTAATTTCAATTATGCTGAAATAGAATTTACATTTCTTGTGTCTAAGTGTTCTAGAATTCTCATTTTAAGTCCTTTCTAGTTACTTATTCTTTCTTAACTTCCCTAAATCTGTCCTTGCTTCACTCAAACATAATTTTACACATCTTAACTCCATAAAACAGAATTAACAGTGGCCAAAGGAACAAGGCAAACCGAAATGTATATCACACATAATCACATAAATTCATGTTTTAAATGCATATAAGTTGTTTGTTTTCTCTTGGAATAATTTTAGGAACTCAAAACTCTTTTAGAAACTAATTTATCTCATTAAAATCATGTAAACATGAGTAAGGGAAGTAGCTAATTTATTTTGCCCATAAAAAGGATTTAAAACATAGAATCATGTTCATAATACTTTCTAAGTTCACCTAAGCTTAGAAAAATTCCAAGACATAGGCTATTGACACTTATGATTAGATGAACTCATATCAAGTCCATCATCATCATCACAAGGCCGAAATGGCACTCATGGAAAGCTTCCATTTTCTAAAACTTTACTTGTGATACTTGGGCAAGTCTTTGAGCTTTAGAGTATTTAGGTGATGACATAAACATAAACATACTATGCACTTTATTTTACTCTTTATTATAAAATAAAGTGAGAGCATAAAATAAATATGAGATGCAACCTCATTATTATCTTTAAAGATTAAGTGATAACTTGAAATATAAACATGAAGTGCAAGCTTGGAAATTTAAACATGAAATGCAAGTTCATTTATTTATTCTTGGGAACTTAGTGATGACATCAAAAGTAAACATGATATGCAAGACATAAACTTAAACATGAATGCAAACTTATTTTATCTTAACTAGAGCTCATGCAAGACTTTAGAGGAACATTAATAGCCTTAACCCAACATGTATCTAACAATATAAAGTGAGCTTTAGAGTTCTTAGCACCAAGTCTTCAAAGAAGTCTTTGGTTTGAACTTCATCATCAAGCTCAAGAAAATGGACTAAGACATCAACACTTATCAAGGCAAACATAAAAAGAACTACTCATATTCTTCATTTTATTGCTCATGGGCTTCAATAGAGTAAACTCTAGAACGGCCGAACCAACTTTAAGGTTGGCAAGGGTAAGCTTAGAGCTCTTTGAAAACATATGATTAATTTTCTTAAACAAAACCTTTAGTGAGCTTAACATTTTTATCAAACTTTGTACAAATAAAGGAATGAAAATCGAAATCATTAAGGGAAAAAGAGATGAAAACGAAATCTTTGAGTAAGGAAGAGAAAGGAAATCGAAAGCATATATGGTCCAAGATCAAGTTTTCAAGCTTTAGAGGTTTCTCACATGGTAACCACAAGACCATTATCTTGAAACCTCATCATCAAGCTAAAGTTTTTCTCATCATAAGGCTCTAAGGCCGAAATGAAAAGAGGAAAAGGAAGAGCTTTGAAAACCAAGAGAAAACTAGAACTTTTCTTAAAGAAAGCAAACAAAACTTTGAAAATAAACCCCTACCAAATGAAGTCTTGGATAAGATGAAAGAAAGCTTGAGTTTTTGATGAAGTGAGAAGACAAAATCTTCTCTTTGATGGTGATGATGATTCGGCCAAGGTGGAAGCACAAGGAAGATGAATTTTCCTTGAAAGTGTGAGCTTGGAAATGGAAAGGTTTAGTGTTTGAGAGTTGGTTTGAGGTGGGGGAGTGGTGGTTCAAGGTTGTTTGTGGTGGTTTGTGGTGGTGGAAAGGTTTCTTTGGTGGTGGAGGAAGAAGAACAAGATAAAGAGAATTTAAGAGAAAAATGAGGAATTGCAAGAAAGCTTGAACTTGGCAAGGTTTCTAAAGTGTAACCAAGTTCTCTAAGGCTTGGTATTTATAGAAAAATGCAACCATGGGGCTGCCAAGGGAGGAAGGCCGACGGTTTCTTTGGCCTTTGGGGGAGGAAAAATATCTTCAAACTTTAGTCATTCAAAGACATGGGTGGAGGTATGGTCAAGTATGGTTCAAAGTATGGCTTGAGGTATGGTTTTTGAGTGAAACAAAATCAACATGTGACACAATTTAGAGGGTATGTATTCGGCCAGCATTTCAGCCAAAGGGGAGGAGAGATTTTGTTCATCTAATTATGGTTTAATGATGTGTTTAGGTGTTTCTTTGATTAAGGTTTTGATTAGGAGTTTGTAAGAAAGTGTTTAGGTGAGGTAATGGTCAATTAAGGTTGTCAAGACTTGATTAGGGGGTGATCTTGCTAGATTAACAAATTAAAAATCATTTTCTAGTCAAATTAGATCATAGACACAATTCCTTAATTTAAGGAATTGGAGAAGAATTACTATTCAAGATTCAATGACTAGGAATCTTGAATCAAAGAATGAGATTAGAGTTTAACTAAGCAATCTTAGGTTCTAATTAACCTTAATAAATTATTTTGACTCTAGATTAATTATTGAAATTAATTAATCTTCGATTAGAGCCTAATATTGCTTAGGTTTGGTTAATTACATCATTATGCTCATTGTACACTGTTGTAGGGGCAAAATGGTAATTTTGCACTAAAACTGGGGACTTCCTGGCCAACTAACCATCATAAACCACTCATAACCATAATTCCAAACTTTTTGAAAAAGTTTTGGGCTCAAACACATCTTTACCGCGTAAAACGCTAGGGGTATTTTGGTCATTTTGAGCCAAAAGTTTGAAAAACGAGATTTTCATCTCAGATATCAAACATTACAGTTATAATCCCCTTCAAACATTGAGTTGAACTATTTGAGGATTGCGGGTCGGCTGTTCTCGAATTCGGTAAAAATGACCTTAGGGGTATTTTGGTCATTTGTACTAAAGAAAAATTGGGCGTTACATCTTGGGTCCATATTTTTAGTCTAGTACATAGCTCTTGAGCTTGGTTGTAGGCTAAGTAGTAAGTGTTAGCTCAGAACTCTTCAGAAAACTCCAAAGTCTTAAGGTTTTGAGTGACAACAAAATAAATTTTAATAAAATGTTTTGAAGAAATGACTAATATTTCACTTGAGTTTCTATCCTGTTTCAGGACAATTCTCGTAGGTATATTAGTTCAATCAATGAGTCATTTTTCATAATGTCATGTTTTAATATGATTATAATCTCATTCAAAGATATTCAAACCTCAATGATGTGAAATATAACTCTAAGAGTGAATGTGTGTATGTTGGATATATGAGAAAGGATTTTTGAGTTAGAAACTAAGTCTATATCTTCAAAAAATATTTTACACGTTTTGAAAGTGCTAATAAATGAAGAAATCCATTTCTTTCTGAAGCAAGTCGTGAATGTCTTCAATCTCAATAAGAATATTCTTATCAAGTTCATATTGAAGAAATGAAGATCAATGAGAAGGTTAGAAATTGAAAATGCCTATCAGAAAGCACGCGTGATTAGAAATTGTGCACTTTGAAGAAAATGAGGGAAAATTCAAATTAAAGTCAACACGGAAAAGGTTCGAAGTGACTTCTTACTTTTTCACTTGGTCAACTATCACAGCTTCGAGAAGAAAAAAAATTAGAAACCATGGCTAGAAATTAAAAGTAGTTTTGAAGCTTCTCAGAAACCATATATTTGAAACGTCTCTACGCCTCAAAAAGCTTGACACAGTCAAACTACTCTTCTTAATGGCTTTCCCCAAGACACAAAAAGTGTAATGCCCAGTACGAGGGTGGGGAGTGAATCGGATACAAAGAAGGCACGAACAGGAGCGGCTCTTGAAGGGCTTCAAAGCGGATGGGTACATGAATGAGCCAATTATACATTAAAATGAGAGGATCCTGAGGCTGTATAGGTATGGGACAATATAGTGGAGGATGACTTATATGAATTGATTGGTACTACCTCTACTAATAAGATGCATCTTCTTTTCGATAGTCCATCACTAAAGAACTCCATGGTTAAACGTGCTTGACTTGGAGCACCTGGGAAGTTTTCTCAAGAAGCATGTGAGTGAGGATAAAGTACGCTAAAAAAACCTATGTTGGTTTGTGGGGACAATCGTCAATCCATAAAGAAGCAAGAGATGTTACAAATGGTATAGAGCTACACCTTTTTCAATATGGTGTGGCTTGGGACGAACCAAGTGGAAGCTGGTGGACATTTAACGCAGGTATATGAGGGCCAGGAGTATAAAAGAAATGCATGGACAATGAGCAGCTCCTAGCAAACTTCAAAGCGGAGGGGTACATGAATGAACCGATTACACACCAGAATGAGAAGGGTCTGAGGCTGTATAGGTATGGGACTATCATGTGGAAGATGACTTATATGAATTGATTAGTACTACTTATACTAACAAGATGCATCTTTTTGGTAGCCTATCACTAAAGAACTTCATGGTTAAATATGCTTGACTTGAAGCAATTTTGGGATGGGTGACCTCCTGGGAAGTTTTCTTAGGAAGCATGTGAGTGAGGATAAAGCACGCTGAAAAGATGTGTTGGTTTGTGGGGACAGTCGTCAATCCATAAAGTAGCAAGGGATGTTGTAAAAGCAGATCACAAGTGTCAAAAGGAAACAAAATCAAGGGACAATGATCTGATTTGAAGATCAAGTATAAAAGGATGTCAAGTGCTTTCAACTTACGACTTTTGCAAGATCTTTGACAAGAACGCTAAAACATGAATCCTCTTCTTCTGTAAATCATTTTACAACTTGTAATTAGTTTCTGTGTTTGTAAAAATCTTCTTTCTATCTCTAATTAGATAATACGTTCTTCTTAGGAAGAATTGTTTAAAAAGAAGTCACTCAAAGTTTTCAGAACTTATATTGTTTCATTTCAGTAAAACTTGAGTGTTCATTTGTTGGATAGGACACAGGTTAAACTAAATCATTGTACCTTGATCTATTAGTGATCATTGTGAGGTTAGCTTGGAGAGGCTAGTTAAAGACTACTTGGAAGTGACAGTGAATTGAAACTCCGTCACGGGAATAGCTTAAGAAGGCTATATAAAGACTATCGTTCTTTCTCTAGGTTGAGAAAGTGATTTAGTGGAACTTAACAAGTTGTTAAGAACTGGATGTAGGCAAGGTTAGTTGAACCATAATAAAATCTTTGTGAGTTTCTCTATCCCTTCTTATCTCCTTTATATTTTGTATTTGATATTCGGTCATATACATATATCTCAAAACGATTTCAAAACTGTTTCTAAGTTCTCATTTAGTTCAGAAAGTAGCTTTCTGAACTAGGCTAACATATATTTCCATTGCTTTCAAGTGAAGAACTTGATAGGATCTGTTTTAGTGTTTTAGTTTCTAAAAGAAGTTAAAGCACGATTCAACCCTCCTTCTCGTGCTATTTTCAACCTACAACAGGGTAACGAGGTGTTATGATCGAAGTATGTTGGTTGAGGATGTGTGCAGAGATCAAATGAGTCAACTTGCTACCAAGGACTGGGTCAAGGCTGAATTGCCCGATCATGCAAGCATGATTTTGGTGCGTTTCTTCGGTTGCCATGAGCCATTAGATCAAAATGACGAGCCCCTTGCCATTGATGCTATGGGATATCTAGATTTGAATGTTTTGCAATCGTGTCGTTTTGATCTCTATGCTTCAAGCGTTCACTAGGTCCATATGGAATGGCATCGTATATGTTTGAGGGTGACTAGAGGAATCAAGGCCCGAGCTTGTATTGATTGGGGCGAGGTGTTAGTCTATAGATTCAATCCGATTTGTGTAGCTCTCAAGTTTGGTAATTGGCTACGGCTAGTATACTAAGCCATAGAAGTTCATTGAGTGTCTCTTCAACTACGAAGTAGTGGAAAGTCATCATTGTTCATGTAAACATCATTACTCAAATAAAGATGCTAGTGTTTAACATTCTAACTTTCAACACAAGATACCTAGGACGCATAATGGTTAATCATTAGTTGTTACTTTTCGTCTTAGAATTTTACTTGATTTTAAACTTTGAAAATAAGTTTCCAGAAAATATGGCACATTTTTTTTTTTAATTGAAAGACCAAACTATGAGCCATTTGCATATAAGTTATTATAGATAATATCGTCATATAATATGCAATAATAATAATCTCACCAAAGTACTTTTAATTAACTAGCACATAACATATATGCAAAATCAAAACATAGCATATCATAAACTGAGAACATCATCATAACATAACATGATCTGGAAATATCATATCATATAATAATAATATGGAGGCATTCCATAAGCATAATAATATAATAAACGTCTCGAGCTAACCAATAGAGGTTGGGCATATAATAATTCAAAAACTAGGCATAACTATGACATAATTAAACCCGTTGTGGGTGCACATCTATGAAAGGACTAAGTTATGATTGTGCATAAAGATAAAGGAACTCAAAGCAATTGCAAGGAAGAAAGGATAGCTCCATGCTTTAGCCGTGCCATTCCAATCCCAACCAAAGTGCAACTCCCATATTGGTATCTCAAGGAAGACCATGAACATCACCATTAACCTCTAAAGTCAAAGATGGAAAAGAAAGAGATAGAGTGAATCTTATACAAGAATCTCAGGGCTTCCATCTCAACATACGTGTCATCATTATCATCCCCAGGGATCTTGGGTTTCATTATAAAAAAAGTGGATATAATTAAGTTTCATTTGTTAAGTTTCCAAAAACCATTAGTCTTCTCTCTTTTAGAATAAGTCTTAATGTAATGAACGCATCATACCTTATCATAAATGGATGCTAATACCTTATGCAACATCCTAAATATGTAATAACATACTACAAAAGCATAAGAAATGCAAACAACCATGGCACACAACTTTCCTTTTCTTTTCTTAGGTGACTTAGCTTTCTTAATCTTTCATAAAGGCCACCCTAATACTCTTTCTCTTTTGAGCATTCGAAGGCTATGAGTTATACCTAGCTAGTTCTAACTAGCTTACACTCGACCCCAGGCTAGGATAGGGGCATTGGATCACTTTCCGCAAGGCTTAGCTCGTACAAAAATATCATATCTTTGGATCACCTTGCGCTAGGCCTAACCCATTGCGAAAGGATAATTTTCGAGTGTTTTATGTCACATTTAATATTAGCATGTCAATTAGAGATGAAAACATGATGTGATATCCCAAATACAAAATTTATTGGTATATGAACTAATAATAATATTATTATTATATATATAAGTAATGATATAAGTTCCTAATGCGAGTGTTGCTGCTCGCAACAAATTAAAAATAATTTTAGAAAACTAAATCACACCAAAATGTAGACAAGGTGCGATCTAGGTCGTTCGTATGGAAGCAATGTAATTGATTCTGACAAAATTGGGGTTTCAAGAATTGTTCAAAGCAATTTAAAGTGAGAGAATTATAATGCAAAAGTTACCTGCACAAAGACTTCCTTCAATTGAGACATGTTCTATCATTGGTTCAAACAGATAAATTCATAGTGGTGACAACCTATGTCAACTATGCTTTCGTACAGAAGACGACGCAATTCCACTTAAAGTTATACTAATGTACTTCCGTTAAGGATTCAACTAACACAAGAACTAGTGATCACAATCATGACCCTATAATCCTATGTTAATTTAGTTATCAATTGCGGTAGTCTAAATCCTAACGGAATTAATTTCGACCCCTTACCAATTGGAATTAATCAAATCAATCGACTCAATATCCCAAATGGTATTCAAATTATGCAAACAAACGAGTACACAATCCATTACTCTTAAAACCTCAATCACATTAATCAACGCAATTAAAATTTAGAAGAAGAAGCAATAGGGGTGAAAAACAAACCATGAACTGACATTAAGA
The DNA here is from genome assembly GCA_030441495.1 of Dalbergia oliveri. Taxonomy (NCBI): domain Eukaryota; kingdom Viridiplantae; phylum Streptophyta; class Magnoliopsida; order Fabales; family Fabaceae; genus Dalbergia; species Dalbergia oliveri. The sequence goes on from JAMLFY010000003.1 coordinate 21,097,656, forward strand.
ATTGAAAATCTCAAGAACAGTTTAAATCTTCAGTTGTCTCTATGCACGGTAAGGGAATTACTCCTCCATGTGAGAAGTTTCACAACCAAAAGTTCAAAAAAAGTAAAATTACAAAGTTCCAAACTAAAAAAATTGTTGAAAGAAGTCTCAAACCTAAAGAGATAAGAGAGAGATGATGTAGAGAGAGAGAGAGAGAGAGAGAGCTCCAATTCCCTTTACTAAACCTTCATTGCTGCATTCTGTCTATCCCCTGCGTTTGTTGTTTTCCTAGAAAAAAGGGCCCAAGAAATTGGCCCAAATAAGAGGTAAAAATCAGGTTATCGTAGGAGTGCTGCGCGCTCTTTAGCGCTGCAGCCACCAGAACGAGCCTCCAAGACAAATCGTTGTGCTTTCTATTGAGCATCAGCGCTAGGCTTTTAGCTCCTTTCAGTCAAGCTCCTGCTCTTAATGCTTTGCACTCAATGTAATGCTCCTGTACACAAAGACCTAACTCAAGGAGACAAGTTAATGGTAACAAGATTTAATTATTCAAAAATGGAGCAATTGTCATTGATTTCTTAAAATCATGCATTGATGTTCAATTTATAAAACACTATTATTTTCCTCAATAACACATCAAAAATTTATGCAAAAACCCAAGGTTTAGAAGTTAAATATATGGCGTGAACACCGCTTATCAAACTCCCTTACACTTGAACTTTCGCATGTCCTCATGTGAAAATCAAACCAAATCAAAGGTATGGTTAAACAACAGCATCCTAAAATGCATAGACTGCAACTACTCTTAAAGAAAAGAGAAGATGACCGCGAATGACAGTATGGACAATAGCTCAAATGAAATAAAAAGAATCAATAAACATATCCCATGACACTTTTCAATCAGTCAAAAAATACCACCAGATCGTGACTCTAAGCAAAAATGACTATTGACTCACTGGAGTATATGTCACTAATCACTCATGTGTGTTGGGTTAATTGACTCTCAAACAATTCACTGATGGTTGTTTCCATAGGCTTGCCTTTCTCCTAAATCTCCACAAATCTGTCAATTCATTAACATGCATCAAGAGGTCTTTCGATGGTTGTAATGAGGCTAGGGTAAAGGTTTTGGGTTTTTCTGGGTGAGTTCTGCTTGGTAACTTAGGTTCAAGGAAAGTAGATATATGTACTATATACTATAAATCCTGGGGGAACTACTCATCATGCATTTCCTTCTTAAGCACCCTTCCACCTACCCCTGCTTTATTCAGTCCCGTTTTATTTATTCACAGAAGTGGATGATGACACATTTCTCTCCCTTTTTTTTTTGTTTTTTGTTTATAGTCAAAAACTCAATCCACTTCATTCATGCACTTCCCTGTTCCGCCTTGGTTTTGTCAAATATGTTCCCCCACACTTAAATTTCAAGTACACCTGGGTTCAACCCTCTTCCCTTGACCCTAAGTTAGGGGTTCTTTTTCATTGTTTTTTTTGGCTAGGCTAGTAATGTGCTTATGATAAGGAAAGATTAAACTCAAGCTCAAAAATGGGTAACAAGGGTAATTCTCATGCAAGGGTTGGTTGTATGTCTACATAGTTAAAATAAAAGAAAAAAGAATGGAATGCCTCTCCATGTGCAGGTAAAGAACTGTTTAGAAATAAAATGTTTTAACAAAGGATTAAGCAAGTTCTAGATTAAACCACAGTGAATGTAATCACACCAGAAAAAGTGCAATGATTAATTTACTGAAATCACACAATTCAAGCTCAAATCTCACATGGGAATTTCAGATAATCAATCATGCTTAGAGTTCATAGATCCAAGGTAAATCGTCAAACACCACAATTTCAGTGCCAAGGCAAAAAGATTAAAAATATGGTTCATTTTGAGCAATATTCAACTATCACTTGCCTATAGTCATCCGAAAGATTAAAAATCCTTAAGAGCAAAAATAAATCCTAAAATGAAAATAAAAGCAAAAGAAAGTGCACCCCCACACTTACAAGAAGGCACTATCCTCAGCCAAGCCAAGAGAATCGGGGATGGTGGTAATCCACACAATGTCAATCATCCTCCTCAGAATCCGCCTCCAGCTAAAAACTGGACATTGGATCCTCATCTCGAGAATCATCTCCGAGTTGACCAAGGGTACCTCTATGGCTCTCGGACTAGGTCAATACCCTGGACCCTCATCTCCAGTTCTGCAATCTCAAGACCATGGTCTCTGAGGCTCGAACCTGGGCTCGCACTGATGCTCAGATCGCGAATCTGATCTGTGAGAGCTCTCTGTAAATTAACAATAGCAGAGCTAAAATCCATGGAAGGACCAGGACGAGGACGGAGGTGGAACAGGAGCACCCTAGCACGGTTCCTGGTAAGGTGTCAACTGGCTGGAATGTAGGCCCAGAAATAAGTGTTAATCATCGAGTAGGCGGGCGCCTGCGGCCAACGGGAACAGCAGGCAAAGGCCATGCGAGTGATAAGAGAAGGAAAAGGGAGGCCATGAACTTTCTTGTCATGATGCACAGCCTGCATAGTGAAGCAGATGAGCTGGGATGTATAATCCTAATGACAAAGCAATATAGCAGAAAAACCTAGTCCATAGTGATCCTGTGGACATGGGAACAAGGCATGATGTGTGAGAACAAGAGCCTTATCCAAACCCGAAGCTGGAAAAGTGAGCCACGGCTGTCTAAGGCCTAGGGTGGTCGTATGTTCTGTGTCCAGGTGGAAGGAGTAGTGATGGCACCCTTGATCGTATCAACATCAACAGGATGAATAGTCTCAAGAAGCCGTGTGATCATCAGGAAGGGGTCTTGGGGTTCAGGGATGCCAATGGCTCTGGATAGCCTCCATAGTGACAGGGACTTGCCTACCCCAAACATAAACCTCCTAGTATCCATTTCGTGAAGTTCGCATAAAATTCGTGAACAATGGAGATGTTCGAGTAATCGGCTCATGAGAAGAAAACCACATCCATTCTGATTAATGACCTCAACAATATGCTAAGCACTGTCCTAGAGAGATCCACGGAGTGCTCATAAAGAATGGGACGCCCTTGAATCCTGGTAGTATACTGGAGCTCATCCTAGGGGTCAATGAAACGTGGGGGGTTAATCATGGAGGTGGTGGTGGTGGTAATGTTGCTGGAATAATGGTGGTGACTGGAGGGGAGTGGGGGCACTTGCCTGAGCCAAAGCTGAAGTGGAGGCCATATCTGCAAAAGAAAACCATGCATGAAAAATGATCTTGACAGCAAAACATCATAAATCAATTGGCCTCATAAATAAAATAAGGGAATAGGGTGCCAACAAGTAAGGGATGCAGTCACAAGGTAATAAAATAATATAGCCAAGCAGGAGTGACAAGGAGACTAATTTAAATGTGAAATGTCACATAGGCATTATGTCAAACACATGGTGGGCACCCCATAACCACTAACACAAATAACATCACAACACCCCAAAAACCACCAAAAATTTGAAAGAAATGCAAGCAAATACCAATATTAAGCAAAAGCAAGAGAAAAAGAAAAATAAAAATGAAAGAAAGTCGTGACTTACCTAATGATTAAGGGAAAAAGAAGAAAGTGAGGGAAGAAAAGAAATGGAATTGAATGGTGGTTAATGAAAGTGTTGATGGTGTTTGAGGGAAGGATTGGTGCATGGTGGCGGTGCAGTGGTGGCGCGATGGTAGTGCGGTGATAGTGTGAGTGATGGTGTGAGTGAGAGTTAAAAGGGGGAAGGGTGGAAGAGAGGAGAAAAGAGTAGAGTGTGAGTGAGAGTGAGGGGCGATTACTCAAAAGGGAGTGCAGGAGGCGCTCAAGCACTAGGTTGTTTTTTTTTTTTGAGAACGAAATTTTGTGGGTGGCCGCCAGGTGCTAAAGCGCTGGGCCTCACCAGAATACCTGGAATTTTCATCAATTGAGCATCCAACTCTATCTAGCGCCGCGCTCATTACTGCGCTTGAGAGTAGCGCTTGACAGAATACCCTCTTTTCAAGAAATGCACAACTTGGGCAATACCTGCTCACTCAGAAATCAATTAACATTAAGACAACATGAAATTTGAAGAAAGTGAAATAATAGAAACTTAAGGTCGTGGGTTGTCTCCCACTCAGCACTTTGATTTCCAGTCCCTAAGTTGGACATTCAAACCCTCACTAAGGAGGATAAACGCTTGCACCAATTTAACTTCCATCTCTCCCCAAGATCCATGAGTATTTCATGGTACACCTTTAACCTGTCCCATTAACTTTAAAGATTGTCTTGGACTTCGGGTCCTTAATTTCTAAGCACCAAATGGATGTACTTTAATGACCTTAAAAGGGCCATCCTAGCGAGATCTCAACTTTCCAGGCATCAATTTCAGAGAATTGTAAGAAGAACGAGTTGCCCCTTATGGAACTCTTTTCTCTGAGGCATTCTTATCATGGAACACCTTTGGTCTCTCCTTATACAACCAAGAGTTCTCATATGCCTCATATCTTAACTCCTCCAATTCTTGTAGCTACAACTTATGGGCTTTACCGGCTTCCCCAAATCCATGTTTCACTGCTTAATAGCCCAGTATGCTTGATGCATAATTTCTACAGGAAAATGGCATGCCTTACCAAAAACAAGCCGAAAGGGACTTATCCGATAGGTGTCTTATAGGCTACGATAAGCCCAAAGCGCATCATCCAATTTCACACTCCAGTCCTTTCGGTTGGGCTTCACAGTTTCTCAGGATTATCTTGATTTCCCGGTTACACTCAGCTAACCGTTAGTTTGGGGGTGGTAAGGCGTGGATACCTTATGAACAACCCCGTATCTACGAGTAAAGCTTCCATGCTTTGGTTGCAAAAATGCGTCCCTGGTCACTGATAATGGCCTTAGGCATACCAAACCTCAGAAAATATGAGAATGAACAAAAGCAACAACTATAGCGGAATCATTAGTACAAGTGGCAATGGCCTCCACCCACTTTGAAACATAATCCACAGCCAAAAGGATGTAAACATAGCCAAAGGAACTAGGAAAAGGACCCATGAAATCAATACCCCAGACATAAAAAACTTCACAAAATTGTATGGGTTGTTGGGGCATCTCATTTCTCCAAGAGATGTTCCAAGGTTTGGCACTGTTCACAAGACTTGCAAAAATTAAAAGCATCTCGAAACAAGGTAGGCCAATAGAAACCCGAGTCCAATACCTTCCTGAGTGCGTTGGGGTCCAAAGTGACCTCCACTCGCATAAGTGTAATAAAAATGGAGTATGGACTCAAATTCCTCCTGAGGAACACATCGTCTAACTATTTGGTCACTACAAATTTTCCAAAGGTAAGGGGTCTTCCCACACATAATATTTAGCATTGCTTTCTGCTTTGTAAATTGAGCTTGAGAAAAATGTGAAGGGCCCACTCTAGCAACCAAGTAGTTGACAATGTCAGCATACCATAGAAACAACAGACACACTCATCAGACTCATCAGGGAAATTATCATTAAGGGTCTGCTATGGCTAAGATGCTCAAGCCTACTAATAGTCTGCTACTAAGTTTTCAGCTCCAGTTTTATCTTTTATTTCCAAATCAAATTCTTGGAGTAGTAGCATCCATCTAATGAGCCTAGGCTTAGCTTCTGGTTTTTTCATTAAATACTTAAGGGGCATGGTCAAATTATACCACCACTTTAGAGCCTAGTAAGTAAGAACAAAATTTATCTAGAACGAAAACAATGGCTAGAAGTTTCTCAGGAGTGGTATAATTGGACCTAGCATCCCAAGTGCAAGAAGCATAGTAAATAGCATGAGGTGTAACACTCCTAATTACCATGTTCTACTCAAGTATTGACATAGAAATTAAGAGTATTACTTACGTTCAAAAACTATACTAGTCGAAATACAAAGTAATAAAGAGATTTAGATACATATGTTGTGAAACTCATTTATACATATATGAACATCAGGTTTCAGTTCCAAGTGTGTACACTACATTATAAAGCAACGAACGACCCCAAATAGTTCAAACCTCGTAACAACGGGACTAGCCCTTGCCTAAGACCTAGCCTACTCAAGTATCCAACAAAAATAACATACCTAACAAAAATAACATAGAGACAAACGTGAAAACATTTAATAGTACATAACTAGGCTAGTAAAGTCCTAACACCACATGTGAACACCAATTTACCGTCAAAAAAAATAAAAAAAAATTTCAGTCCATTTTATTTGAAAAAAAAGGGCCTTAGCCCATTTCTTTTTTTTTAGTTGTTTGATTTTAATAAGCCCATTTTGTCTATTGGTCTAAAAAAAAAAAAGAGCCAACGTGTGTCATTTTTTTTTTTGAGTTAAACAAAAATGGAGAAAAAGGAGCAAAAAGAAAAGATAAAAAGTATGTGAAGAGCCTGTCCTAGAAATCACGCCTGAAAAGAAAAAAACGGTGCCTAGCAAGACAATGAAGTTGATGGAAGCGTGCAAGCGCCTAACAAAGTCGTCGAAAACATGCACAGGAGTCAAAAGCGCTGGCACCAAATAAGAACAAGTCAGGAATTGCAACCGAACAATGCATGAAAAGATTGGAGAATCCCATGAAATAGCAATCTGATGACAACAAAGATTTTTTTCATTGAACGGGTATAAATGGGGGAATTTTCTAATCACAAAAAAATAAAAAAATTTCTCATCACCATTCCTTATCCAAAAATACTTCCAACAAATAACAAAGGAGAGATAAAGAATCAAGAGACTAATTTCAGCAAGTCACACAAGGAAAATACAGAGAGATTAGCAACATATAGGGAGACAGCAAATTCAGTAACAACAAAAATAAGGTAACAACAATATCATCATCATCTAAAAATTAATAAAAAAAAAGCCTACGAAGGGAAAGGGAGAGAGGCCGGGTCTTCCACCACCACCGCGGCCTCACATCATCATCATCCTCGAGCTCATTCTCCTCATCATCATCACAGGAACCAACACCCTCCCTCTGCCATGCATAACCTCTGTTAATCATCATCAAACCCAACTATCACTTTCAACCTTTAGATTGCAGCTCCACAAACATCATCATCATCATCAATTAGATCTGCCACCACCGCCTTGCCTCCCTTCCACCTCACGCAACCACCACCAACGAACACCTTACGAGTTCTTCCTCAAATACTCCTCCATCTCATCCCCATCTGATCTGCCTTCCTTTGCGCCAACCGTCACCATCATCAAAACCACCGTGAACCTTCCTTCCCTCTTAATCCTTCTCTTCTCAGCTGCCCGCGCTGCCGTCAGGTCGGGCGATCAGGACATCGGATCCCCGCCTCACGACCGCAGCTTTCTTCCTCCCTTGGTCGTAGATCTTCTCTCTTTCCTCTCTCTCTTTTCTTCGTGTGTGTGAGTGTGTTTGTGTGGTTGGGTAAGTGATTTGTGTCAGTGTGCGTGGATGTGAGTGTGTGGGGGTTTGGAATTGTGCAGAGTGAAACCATCTTCCTTCGCCTCATTGTAAAGTTTTTTTTTTATTTCACCAAAAGTAAAATTGTTTTTTGTCTTTCCCTTTCCGTTGAAGTCACAGCACTCTCCATGTATATTCGACCCTTATGTCCCTGTTTGCTTTTTTAAAAAAAGAGTAGAGATTATGTTAGAACCAAGCTTTTCAACTTGGTTCTTTACACACACACACACACACACACACACACACACACACATATATAAATATATATATAGTTTGTGTTAATGAGACTTGGGCTGTTGCTAATATGTGCATTTATACTTAAAAGTTCAAGATTTTTTTTTCTTTAAACAAAAAAGAGGATATATATATTTTGGCTAAAACTTGTATATAAAGATTTTTTTTTTGGACTAAATCTTGTATTCTAGTTTTCAAGATAAATAAAGAAATGAGTGGAATCAGATTTTCAAATTAACTTAGTTATGACGACTTGTAAATTTTATGTCTAGATATTTTAGCTTGTGACAAGATATCCTAAAAACTCCATTTTTAAAATAAAATAAAATAAAATCAATCAACCCACAATTATATTTTAAAGAACTACGTGACCTTTGAGTTCTCTATTGCACCAGGGGATACGTAGGAGCGCGAATTTCATATCTGTCAAGTCAAAATTAAATTTTCATAATTTTTGTTTTTATTTATTTATTTATTTTTTTATTTTATGAGACTTTTTATTTAATTTAAACTTTTCATTTATTTGGGGAATTTTGGATAAAGATGTTAATTTAGCCGTGGTGGCTTGTTAACTTAATATTGCGGGCATTTGAACTATGACAGCTTAATGATCCGAAAATTTCCTTGAAAATTTATTTATTTTCTTTCCTTTTTGTAAAAAAATATCAAAATAAGTTTTTTAGTTATTTGTAAATATTTTATGGTTTATAAGAGATCTTTTTATTTCCATGTATTCAACTTGTCATATTATTTCAAATAAAGATGTTAATTTAGCCTTATCCTTGACTTATTTTGGACATCTGAATTGTGTTTGATGTTCCAAAATTTTTTTTTAAAGAAGATTTTTTTTCATTTTCTTGTAAATAAAATAAATATTTTGAAGGTTATTAATAATTTGCACAAATCAATAGGTACCGTCTAAGTACGGGTGTACTAGGGTACGTAGGATTAAATCCCTCCCTTCTCTATGCATAACCGAACTCCGAACTCGAATATGGTTACAAAGACCTTTTCTTTAAAAATAAATGGTTTTTCCATGTTTTCCATTTTGAATAAACTTGGTGGCGACTCCAATTTTCAAATTTTAATTCTTTTTCGCCATCCTCGCGATCCGATTGCGACAGATGGCGACTCCACTGGGACGTTTGAGAGTCAAGCCTTATAATTGATTGTGCATATTATAATTAACCTTTTTTTTTTCTTTCTTTCTTATTTCTTTCTCTATTTGCCTTTTTCTTTGTAAAGTCATCTTTTATTTCAAGGTACGTTTTCTTTTTGCTTTTTTATAAAAACCCTAGGGTAGATGATTTTTATTTTATATTGTTCTCTTTTTATACTCTTTTATTTGTTTGTACAATTTTTTTTTGTTTATTTATTTATGACAACCATAGGATAGACGACTTTTATTTTGTATCATCTATTTTGCAGGTATTGGTTATGGGTAGTTTTAGGATTCCAGGTTTGTATGCTCCCTTCACACACAACACTAACACATTAATCACACACGAGTGAGGCCCTATACCCAGGTCTAGTGCAACTTGAGATAGGAAGAGATTGTGTAGCAGGAGCCATATTGGATGTACGTCCTATTTGGTTATTGTGAAAATCTCGTCTAGAGTGTGACTCTTTGAATGTCCTGCATCTAGGTTCACCTATTGTGGATAACATTTCGAAAAGAGTTCTTAACTCTAGAGGCCGTAGAATCCCAATTCATAGATCCACCTGATGAGAGTCTTCAGTAGAAAGCCTATAGAGACCATAGGATAGCCCTTCATAGTTCACCTCAGATAAGACACAAAGGGAGCATATTTCTTCTTTAACTTATTTCCTTTGTACATAAATTCTTCAATATGCTTAAAATGTTTATTGTTCTTTTTTTTCTATAATGAAAATTTTTCACTTTTTCTGTAATGAAAGTTTTTAGAGACTATATCAAGTCTTGTTGTGAGTATCTTTAGAAAATGGAAACAACCATGAGATCAAACAATTATTAAGAAGAGAAATTGAAAAAACCTTTACATCTTAAAGTCAAGAAACCTGACAGAAAGCTTAAGATCCTTGAGTCAATTGTTGAAAGCTCCACAACGTCTTTCTCTTACCAAAAAATATGGAAAAGTCCTGAGCTTGTTAGAAGTGGAAGTACAGGTAGAAGCAATCACAGCACTGGCACAATATTATGATCATCCACTCCGATGCTTTACCTTTCAAGATTTCCAGTTGGCACCAACCCTTGAAGAATTTGAGCGAATCCTGGGGTTACCACTAGAAGAAGAAAAACCTTACAATTATCAAGGACATTATGCTTCTCTACACACTATAGCAAATGTCCTAAAGGTAAATGTAAGAGATTTGCATGAGGCACAGAAATGCAGAAATGGGACCAGGGATTCACAAAAGATTATTTGGAGGAGCACATGCAACACTTAGCTCAAGCCGAAGATTGGGACACTTTTTCAGATGTGTTAATCCTCACTATTTATGGAACCATCTTGTTTCCAAATATTGATGGTTTCGTAGACCTTGCAGCAATTGATGTATTCCTTGCTCGAAAATTTCATGCTCAAAATCCTTTCCTCCTAGCATATGTCTATTGTTCCTTGAATTTTTGCTATGAAAGGAATGGTAAGAGAGTTTTGTGTTGTTTACCAATGTTATATGTGTGGGTTACTTCGCACATATTCCAAAGAAGTTACAAGACACTCTGTCCTATTAATGATCTGAAGATGTATCATGTCAAGAACAAAAGTGGACGAGAATGGGCTGAAGAATTTGCAAAATTAAGTGAAAAAGTGATCCGATGGTACCCTTGGTGGGGATAGACATTGATTTACCAGTGTGGAAATTTTCCAAATGTACCCCTCATGGGTACTCGAGGATGTATAAATTATAATCCCGCATTGGTGCTGCGCCAACTTGGTTACCCTATAATGGAACCACCTTCTGAAGCTACAATAACTCCTTTCATCATGTACTACTCGATTCTGATGACAATGGTCTACCAGAAAGTCCGATCTGCTTGGAACAATGTTGTCCGAAAGGAAGAGAACTGGGAGTTAGGAGCTTGCAGTGAAAGAAAGCTATCGCCAATGGGTAAAAAAAGGGCTCAAGAGGTTAAGTTACCATTCAAAGTCTCAACAACGTTACTCCTGAAAACGTTGGCCTTGCATTTTGATGAAATTGAAGAAATCAAAGAAGTGAAAGAAAAACTGGACAAGGCCGAACAAGAAAAAATGCAAGTGGTGGCTGAATTGAAAAGCACCCACCATGATTATGCGGCTTTAAAGCGAGAAAGCATGAAAGAGATCAAGTTCTTGAAAAGACCAGCAAGAAGTTAAAAATGGGACATGAGCACATGATGAAAACCAAAGAATGTCTCATAGCTGCCAACAAAGAGTTAGGACTTCGAAGGCAAGAGCGTAATGAAGCATTAGCTGAAAATCAACGAATGAAGAAGCTGCTTCAAAATGCTAAAATTGCTGAAAAAGCTCATTAAAAGGTGAGGAACAAATGAAACAAATCAGGGAATTGAATGAGGAATACCAGAGAAGGTTGAGGAACTAAATCAACACATGAAAGATGAGATCATGAACTATCAAGTTGTCCTGGAAAAAGAAAAGAAAAGGATTGCAGATTTGGATCTTGAAGTGCAACACCAAGATCACATCATTCATGAGTTGAAAGTTCGCTTTTCAAACTTGGCAGGGTTGGCTAATACAGCAATAGAAGATGTTCCAAGATATCTGGAAATGGCTGAACAAGAAATTATCCCCTTTGAGACTCCAGATGAGATTCGCAACTTCGTTGACTCCTAGAGATTTGGTTAGAAGGATGAAACGAATGATTGCAAAAAGACGTTGATGAGATGTTAGCTTTAGAGTGTCAATGTTGGTTAGGAAATAATATGTGGTTTTATGATGTAAGAAAGATGTTGTTTTGAAAGAATAATCATTTCTCTATATTGTGTTGATCTCATGGCAATATTCATTTAAATATAACATAGTACCTTTGAACGAGACGTTTTGGGAACATTTATCATCAAAGATACTCACATCAAGACTAAGCACGATAGAAGGTCTCTAATAAATAACAATGTTTTTCTTTCTTTTTACTAAAACTCATTTCACAGGTAAAACTTCGTCACCATTGGGCGCCCAAGGAAAGAGATACCGATCTAACTCGTATTCACAATACCAGAGCTCGGACAAAGATGGCTGGAGGAAATTCTGACTCAGGAAGAGTACACTCAACCAATGATGAAGCAGGAAGAAATTTGAGCATGGAAGTTGATGCAGTGAGAGGGAAATTGAATGAAATGTCAAATAATCAAGCAAATATGGAAGAAATGATGAGAGCCATGAAGGAGTCACTTGACTTATTAAGAGCTAATCAAAACGGGACATGGTGAATACGTTAGTCGAGGTACAACCAAGTGCTGCAATGATAACCATACCTGGGGCATCAAATGCACCTGTAAATGTTACCCAAGGGGTGAATGATGGGGATGAGATTCTGAATAACCCTCATGGACAGCCACCACCCACAATGCCATTAGTGATCCTGATTGGAGAAGGCTATCGTTCATTAGAGAACATTCATCCTGATGGACATGAGCATGCTACCCATTTGGGGGCAACCTCGTGTTGTTATCAGAAACAACCATTTTCCTCAGAAAATAGCCGTAGAGGTGAATAAAGACAAGTTCAGAGAAGAATGGATGAAGAAGATTCAGGAGCAAATCAAAGCTATTCAAGGACCTAGCACTTATGGTCATATGGAGATTGAGCAGCTTTGCCCTCCTATTGACGTAGTAGTTCCTAAAGACTTCAAGGTTCCTGATTTCTCGAAGTATGATGGCACTGGTAATCCTCTTTTTCATTTAAAGAGTTCCTCACAAAAATGTCAATATGGTCCAAGGACGAGAAGTTTCTTATAAGCTTTTTCCATGAAAGTTTAACTGGACCCGCCTTAGAGTGGTATATCCAATTAGACCATTCCAAAATTTCCCTGGAGGGAATTAGTTGACCAATTCATGAATCAATACAAGTTTAACATGGAAATAGCACCTACTCGTGAGCAATTGAGCACGATGCAGAAGAAGAAAGATGAGTCCTTTAAGCAATATGCTCAAAGATGGAGAACTTTAGCTGCTCAAGTGCAACCGCCACTTATCCCATCTGAAATGTGTTCATACTTTTGGGGACTTTAGGATCTCCTTATATTGGGGCAATGGCAGGAGCAGCATACAAAGACTTCTCTGAATTGATAACTGCGGTGAGAGAATCGAGAATTTGGCTAAAGCTGGAAAACTTCCTGTGAGTAATGAGGACACAAGAAGAGGATTGCCGCCAAGGAAGAAAGAGGCGGAAGTAAGTTATGTGCAAGGTCAACAATCTTTCATTCCAAGATATGCCTCAACACACCCAAGATCCCAAATACCATCCATCCCTTATTACCCACCATACCAAACTACTCCAACCACAAATACAATCCCATATACCCAACCTCAAGTCAATAACATCCACATACGACCATACCAACCAACTCGCCCAACCTATACATATAACCCAACTACACATCCAGAACTACTCAAACACTACACCACCTCGACCAAATTTCCAAAACCAGAATCGTAATCGATTCCCAAACCTTCCACCTTTCCAAAGTTATCCATTTCAAATGCTGCCTTCAAAAATTGTTCGATGCTCACCTGATCTCACCATGTCTGTGCGTCCATTAGAACCACCATTTCCAGCTTGGTACAACCCCAACTTAACTTGTAAATACCACATGGAAGTTGCAGGGCATTCAATTGAAGATTGTGAAGCCTTCAAGACAGGAGGTAAGAAGGCTAATTGCTTGTGGAAGATTGGACCCAAGAGGAATCAAAGCCCGATATTGTTAACAATCCGATGCCAAATCATGAAGGAGGAGCTCGAGTAAATGCTTTGAAGATGGAGGAACCCTTGATCAAGAGGGTCTTGAATCTTCGAACTCCTATGGAGAAAGTTTTCATTGGCTTAAAGGAAGTTGGATACAACATCACAACACCTGCATCTATGATGAAGGAAAATGAGAAATGTGATATGGAATCGAGTTGTGACTACCACTTAGGAGGCTTTGGTCATGACATAGAAAGTTGCTGGGATTTCAAGGCTCGTGTACAGGGATTACTCAACCTGGGTGTTATACAAGCAAGAAGAAGCTAAATCTCTGAAGAGGTGAATGTGATTGAGCGTTTTGTGCTTCGAGTGCCTCCACTTAATCAAGCTCCGAAGCCAGAAAAGGTAGTTATCACTGAAGAAACCAATGCCCTTTGTTTATGAGGACACACATGTTGTACCTTGGAACTATGAGACTGAGGTTGAGATGAAAAGAAATATAGGAGAAACCTCAAATGCCCAAGTAGGTGGAGTAGTAACTAGTATAACAAGAAGTGGAAGGTGTTATGGTCCTAGAGAAATAGAAAAAGGAAAGTTTGTTAATGAAGGGAATGCTGGAAAAAAACTTGGGAGGAAGTGAAAAGAAAGAAGATGAGGAGGAGGAATTTCTAAAAATCATGAAACAAAGTGAGTATGATATTCTGGAACAATTAAAGAAGACTCCTGCAGAATATCCTTGTTATCACTAATCTTGTCATCCGAGCCTCATCAAAAGGCAGTGTTAAAGGTCCTGAAAGAAGCTTATGTCAAGCCTGACGTTTCAACGAGAACATGGTGAATATGGTAGATCCAGTGAAACGTGTCAACATGATCACGTTCTCAGATGAGGAAGTTGTGTCACAGGCTAACCCACGAGCACTGTACATAACTCTCAAATGCAGAGACCATATAGTGCCCAGGGTCCTCATTGATGGAGGGTCAGGATTGAATGTTCTACCATGTCGACCTTAAGTTACTTGTCAATAAGTAAGGATGATATATCACCGCAGGTGATGATTGTGAAGGCTTTTGATGGGGCAAAGAAAAGTATCCTTGGGGAAATGTTATTGCCATTGGAGATTGGCCCAAGTAGATTGAAGTGTTATTCCAGGTAATGGAGATCGAATCAGATTACAATATGCTGCTGGGAAGACCATGGATTAACAATGTTGGTGCTGTTCCCTCAACCTTGCATCAAAAGGTTAAATACATAGAGAATGGCTTGATCGTTACAATCCATGGAGAAAAAGATATCATAGTATCTAAACCAGTTACATTGCCGTATGTTGAGAATGTGGAACTGGTAGAGAGCAGTTTATGGCATAACCTGGAGGTAGTAGGGCTGAAACAGGAACAGAATAAGCCCCCAATGCAAAATCAGGTGGTGGCTCATATCATGGCTAAGAGTGGATACCTACAAGGCAGAGGATTGGGACTACAGTTGCAAGGTATCAACACCAATACCAGTCACCAAGAAGCCTAATCGATATGGTTTGGGATATAATGCACTATTGGAAGAGGAGATGAGGGGCATGACTCTTGAGAGGAGGAGCAAATGGAGAAAATGAAGCAGATTCCTCACCTAAAGGAAACATTTCCTGGCCCAGCTGAAGTGATCCTAGCTGAGGAAGTTCACTCCCTTGCTGTTGTACCACTATCAATATGGTGAATGTTGATGAATCCAAAGAAAACAACCCTCATGTTGCCAACAATAATGAGATGCTGATGAACTGGAAGTTGAACCAGTTATTGATGTTGTTGCTTCAAAGTAATTGTTTGGGTTGTATTGATAAATATTGTTTATGCTTCTGTTTATGCTACTCAAAGACATCATCTAAATGCACTTGCATGATTATTCAATAATCTTTCTTTATCTTCCATTTTCCTCGTTTCTGTCTCTTTAATTTTTCTTTCTTCTTTCTTTTATTTACCATTCTCATCTCGTTAATTTATGTCTTCCATATTATTTTCATTTTTCCACCTTTTATTTTGGCATTCCAACCCATCCTAATTGCTTTCCAGGAATTTAAATACTATAGAAATTTTGTCGCATGAAAGGGACTTTGGAGACTTATCAATTGATTCTCTTGGGCACTTGATTGTGATAGCCATGAATCTGATGAGGATGAGGAAATTGTTGGGCACTTTTCAGACCTCCTGGAGCATATAGAAAAGGAGTTTGACTTAGACAATGAGGTGATCGAGTTGGTTAACATGGGCACTGAAGAAGAGAAGAAGGAGCTGAAAATAGTGGAAAACCTAGAACGCTCAGAAATGATTGCATTGTTCAAAGAATACATGGATGTTTTTGCATGGTCTTACCGTGATATGCCAGGGTTGGATCCAGAAATAGCTTCACATAAGATCCCTTTATATGCGGGAGTTGAGCCGAAAAAGCAAAAGTTGAGAAGGATGCGGCCTGAAATGTCATTAAAAATAAAAAGGAGGTGTGCAAAAAGCTAGAGGCTGGATTTTTGGAGGTATCAAGACACACTGACTGGGTGGCTAACATTGTGCCAGTGCCTAAGAAGGATGGAAAAGTTAGAATGTGTGTGGATTATCGGGATCTAAACAAAGCTAGCCCGAAGGATGATTTTCCTCTCCCTCACATCGATGTCCTTGTTGATAATACTGCAAAAAACCACCGATTTTCATTTATGGATGGGTACTTAGGATACAATCAAATTCCCATGGATGTTAATGACAAAGGAAAAACTACTTTCATAACTCCGTGGGGAACATTTTGCTATACGGTCATGCCATTCGGATTGAAAAATGGGGCTACATACCAGTGTGCTATGGTTGCATTATTCCATGATTTGATGCACAAGGAGATTGAAGTGTATGTAGATGACATGGTTGCTAAGTCCAAAGAGGGAGAAAGTCATGTGGCAGTCCCGAAAGTTGTTTGAAAGACTCAGAAAATATAAGTTGCGGCTGAATCGAATAAATGCATCTTTGGAGCTTCTACGGGGAAATTACTTGGATTCATTGTTAGCAGAGAAGGAATAAAGGTAGACCCAGATAAGGTGAAAGCGATACAAGATATGCCTGCTCCCGAACTAACGGGAGGTTAGAAGTTTTCTGGGAGGCTCAATTACATTGCTCGATTCATTGCCAATTTGACTAGTACTTGTGAGCCTATATTCAAGTTGCTACGAAAACATCAACTTGGAGAATGGAATGAGGAATGCCAAGAAGCCTTTGCTAAAATAAAGGCTTATTTAATGAAACCTCCAGTTTGACCCCACCTACACGGGCCGTCCTTTAATATTGTACCTCAAGTGTTACCCACATCAATGGGGGCAATGTTAGGACAGGATGACGAGCCTGGAAGAAAGGGCAGGCAATTTATTATCTGAGCAAGAAGTTTAATGAAATCTCGCTACTGGCAATGGAAAAGACCTGTTGTGCATTGGCATGGACTTCCAAGAGGCTGAGGCAGGACATGTTATACTATACCACTTGGTTGATCTCTCAAATGGATCCGTTAAAGTACATATTTGATAGTCCTCATGTGTCGTTGAGAATGTCAAAGTGGCAAGTGATCCTGTAGAATTTGACATCAAGTATGTGACCCAAAAGTCTATCAAGGGAGGTGCAATTGCTGATCATCTAGCTGAAAACCCGCTTGAAAGTGAGCTAACCACTGAATTATGTGACGATGAAGTGCTGTTAGTGGAGAAAGAAGAGATGGAAGAGGAGAATGTATGGAAGATGTACTTTGATGGAGCTGCTAACATGAATGGATGTGGAATAGGAGTTATGGTGGTGTCACCTCCTGGTAAGCAATACCCAGTCTCTATCAAGTTGGATTTTGAATGTACCAACAACATCAGAGTATGAGGCATGTGCAAATGGTTTGCAAGTTGCAATTGACTTGGGATCAAAGAATTAAAAGTCTTTGGAGACTCTGCACTCATAATTTATCAAGTTAATGGACAATGGCAAACAAAGGATCCAAAATTGGTACCTTATCAGAAATACTTGTCTCAACTAATTGAGCGATTTGATGATGTGTCATTCTCTCATTTAACTCGAGACAAGAACCAATTTGCGGATGCTTTGGCAACTTTGGCTGTAATGACCAAATTGGAAGTCCATGCTAATGTCCAACCTATCCATGTGGAGGTGCAAAGCGAACCAGTATATTGTGGCAATGTGGAGATTGAACCAGACGGCCAACCTTGGTATCATGACATCAAGCAGGATATTCAAAAAGGAGAATACCTAGTTGGTGCAGAAGGTGAATAAAAAGACGATTCGTCGACTAGCTATGAGCTTTTTCTTGAATGGTGAAGTTCTCTACAAGAGAAATCATGACGGTACTCTCCTAAGATGTGTAGATGCTCATGAAGCTAGTATAATCATGACCGAAATCCATGAAGGGATATGTGGAACCCATGCTAATGGGCACATGATGGCGCAAAATCCTAAGGAGTGGTTATTATTGGTCTACCATGGAAAGCGATTATCAACTATGTTCGGAAGTGCCACAAATGCCAAATATATGCAGATCGAGTTAATGTTCCTCCATTTCCACTGCATAGCATGGTATCTCCCTGGCCTTTCTCAATGTGGGGCATGGATGTTATTGGCCCAATTAATCCTAAGGCATCCAATGGTCATCGTTTCATCTTGGTAGCGATAGACTATTTCACTAAATGGGTGGAAGCCACTTCATATGCCAATATCACACAGAAGGTGTTTCTAGATTTATCAAAAGAGACATTATTTGTAGATATGGGATTCTAGAAAGAATTATCACAGACAATGCTCCTAATCTCAATGGTGCCGAGGTTCATAAGTTCTTTGAGACTTTCAAAATCAAGCATCACAACTCAGCTCCTTATAGGCCTCAAATGAATGGTGCGGTTGAAGCCAAATAAGAATATCAAGAAAATTGTTGCCAAAATGGTGGTGAATTACAAAGATTGGCATGAAATGCTGCCATATGCTTTGCACGCTTATCGTACCAACATACGATCAAGCACAGGAACAACTCCTTTCTCATTGGTATATGGAATGGAAGCTGTATCCCCTATTGAAGTTGAAATCCCATCATTAAGGGTTTTGATGGAGGCTAAGTTAGAAGAATCTGAGTGGGTGAAAGCTCGTTATGAACGTTGAATATGATAAAGAGAAAAGGCTGGCAGCCATTTGTCATGGCCAGTTGTATCAAAGTAGAATGGCTAAGGCTTTCAACAAGAAAGTCCGCCCAGGGATTTGTATCCAGGAGATTTGGTTTTGAAGAAAATTCTCCCTAATCAAGAGGACACCCGAGGAAAATGGGCTCCAAGTTATGAAGGTCCTTACATTGTCAAACAAGCATTTTTAGGAGGGGCATTGATTTTGCAAAATATGGATGGACAAGAACTACCTAGACCCGTAAACATAATGCAGTCAAAAAGTTTTATGCTTGAAAAGATGCTGTGAAAGCTCATTGGGTCGAAAACTTGAAGGAACGGCCTAAATGAAAGCTAGGATGAGAAATAAATAAATATAATAAAAAGCCCGTTAGGAAAGAGCGGCCTAAGCAAAAGTTAGGGTAAACAAAAGAAAAAAAGAAAAAGCCGTTAGGACGAAAACCCAAAAGGGCAGCCTAAGCAAAAGTTAGGGCGAAATAATAAGCATCATATCAAACAATTTACACTTGGGCAACTTTCGATGTTGAATGTCTTGTGAGTCAAGCAAACCAAGACTAAACTTGGGGAAATTTTTGGGGATCAAGAGAAGGAAAGAGTGAAGGCTCCTAAGTAGAGACAGTGGCTATGACATCCAATTTGTTACAAGAAATCAATTGAATAAGCCACTAAGGACCAAACTGGGGCAAATTTTTATATTGTTTGAAATCCTATCTTTTACTTTGCTTTGTTTACTTCTTCCAACAATTTGTGATATTGTTGTCCAATACACCAAGCAGTAAAAATGCTCATTCAGTTAATCTTTCCATTTTCCCCTTGAATGCATGTTCATTTATAATGTCTTGAGTAAGCATAAATTTAAGCTTAAACTGTACTACGACTTAAGTTTTTGGCAATACATTAATGACTAGCATCACACAGAAGGAATCCAGAAGCTTCAATTAAGCTTGGTAGAAAGGCAATCATCATCCTAAAAAAAGGAAAAAGAGAGAAGAAGGAAGAATGGGAAGAAGTGAGCAAAGTTCAGAAGAAAAAGAGAAGTTTCATTTGTGCCCAAAGGTCCAATACAGTGACTACGAGTTTGATCGGTTGAAGTTTTCCTCGAGGGTTGCTTGACTATGGTGAAATTCCTTTCACAAGAATGTTTTTGAAAAGAAAAAGAAATCAGTGAAACCATATTGCAAAGCAGTGTTAATGACAAACTTGAAAACGTTTCATGTAGAAGCTTATGGTTCAAATGTTTTTCGATGTTAAAATGATTCTTTTGTGACATATTCATCTCTTTCTTTTGATTTTCAAATCAATTAGGTCCTTGGCCTATTTCTCTTTTATCCATTTCATCCTGTCATGATCCTGGATTCATTCACATATTGTACATATACATCTTTGGCATTTGCACATTAGCTTGATTTTTTTATTTACTTTTATTTTTGAAAAAAAAATTTGAATTTTACATTTCCATGATTGTTATTGCTTTTACATTTCTTGTCGGCCTCAGATTGCCATTTACCTTTCATTGGCCTTAGATTGCCAATTTTCTTTTTTTTTTTTAAAAAGTAACTGGACAAATCGTTGTTCTCCTTGTTAGGCATTTACATTTATTGTTACCCTGATGGCTTTTACATTTCTTGTCGGCCTCAAATTGCCAATTTGCTTTGCAAAAACAAAAAAATAAAAACCAAAAAAAAAAAAATAAAAAATTGTGCAAATTGTTGTTCTCCTTGTCAGCATTTACATTTCTTATCAATCTCAGAATTTCCACCATTTACTTTTCCTGTCCCTTAGATTGCCATCTTTCTTTCTATTCCTCATTGCCATTTAATTTCCTGCGCCACTAGCTTTTAATTTCCTGTCCGCGTTTACCCGTATCCAGTTGGTCGCAAGTTTTTTTAATTTTCTGCGACCCTGGCTTTTAATTTCCTGCTGCTTGTCTGACCCTTATCCAGTTGGTCGCAAGTCTTTTAATTTCCTGTTGCTTGCTGACCCGTATCCAGTTGGTCACAAGTCTTTTAATTTCCTGCAGCCCCTGGCTTTTAATTTCCTGTTGCTTGTGGACCTGTATCCAGTTGGTCACAAGGCTTTTCATTTCTTGTTGCTTGTGGACGTATCCAGTTGGTCGCAAGTCTTTCATTTCCTGTCACTTGTAACCGTATCCAGTTGGTCGCAAGGTTTTTCATTCCTGTTGCTTGTGGACTTGTATCCAGTTGGTCAAGGTCTTTTAATTTCTGTTAGCCCTTGGCTTTTAATTTCCTGCTGCTTGCTGACCTGTATCCAGTTGGTCGCAAGGTTTTTCATTTCCTGTTACTTGTGGACCCGTATCCAATTGGTAGCAAGTCTTTTCTTTGCCACTTGTGGACCCGTATCCAATTGGTCGCAAGGTTTTTCATTTCATGTTGCTTGTTGCCCTATCCAGTTGGTCGCAAGTCTTTTACTTTCCTGCCACTTGTGGACCTGATCCAGTTGGTCGCAAGATCACTTGTTAACCGTATCCAGTTGGTCGTAAGATCTTTTGATTTTCAGTCAACCCCGTTGGCTTGTAAATTCTGCAGCCCTCCGTTAGTTTTTGAATTTCCATTTGTTTTGACATTTCTTGTCATTTGTAAATTTGTATCAAATTAGTTAATTTCTCTTCTTTTCATGATTCATACATAGGTCATATCTGAATTGTATAGTTTGCAGGTGACCTTCTTGTTTAGACTCTTTCAAAGTTATAATTCAATCTTTCTTGAATTGCCGAACAAAATCAATGTTCATGTCTTTACTCATTCCTTATCAAGACAATATGTAAAACTTAGGATTATCATATTCTCTTATAAGAAATGACTAAAGAGGGGCAACCTGAACACCCAATTTTACCCAGGTCCAAAAAAATAAAAAAAAATTTCAGTCCATTTTATTTGTAAAAAAGGGCCTTAGCCTATTTCTTTTTTTTTTTAGTTGTTTGATTTTAATAAGCCCATTTTGTCTATTGTTAAAAAAAAAAAAGAGCCAACGTGTGTCATTTTTTTTTGGAGTTAAACAAAAATGGAGAAAAAGGAGCAAAAAAAGAAAAGATAAAAAGTATGTGAAGAGCCTGTCCGTCCTAGAAATCATGCCTGGAAAAAGAAAAACAGTGCCTAGCAAGACAATGAAGTTGATGCTGAAGCGTGCAAGCGCCTAACAAAGTCGTCGAAAACATGCACAGGAGTCAAAGCAGCTGGCACCGAATAAGAACAAGTCAGGAATTGCAGCATCGAACAATGCACGAAAAGATTGGAGAATCCCATGAAATCAGGAATTGATGACAACAAAGATTTTTTTCATTGAACGACTGTATAAATGGGGAATTCTTTGATCACCAAAAAAAAAAAATTTCTCATCACCGTTCCTTATCCAAAAATACTTCCAACAAATAACAAAGGAGAGAATACGGGCAGAGATCAGAGACTAATTCAGCAAGTCACACAAGGAAAATACAAAGAGATTAGCAACAAATATAGGCAACAGATCCAAATTCAATCCACCAACAAGCAAAAAATAAGGTAAAAGGAGTATCATCATCATCTAAAAATTAATTAAAAAAAAGCCTACGAAAGGGAAAAAGGGGAGAGAGGACGCGGTTCTTCCACCACCACCGCGGCCTCACATCATCATCATCCTCGCAAGCTCATTCTCTTCCTCATCATCATCACAGCATAGCCAACACCCTCCCTCCGCCATGCATCACTTCTGTTAATCATCATCAAACCCAACTATCACTTTCAACCTTTAGATTTGCAGCTCCACAAACATCATCATCATCATCCTCAATTAGATCTCCACCACCGCCTTGCCTCCCTCTCCACCTCACGCAACCACCACCAACGCCCTCACACCACCGATTCTTCCTCTGACGCACTCCTTCCATCTCATCCCCATCGGATCTGCCTTCCTTTCGCCAACTGTCACCATCATCAAAACCACCGTGAACCTTCCTTCCCTCTTAATCCCCCTCTCAGCCCGCGCTTGCCGCGGCGGTCGGGCGACCATCGTGTGGGCACATTGCGAGACCGCCTCACCACCACGGCCCTTTCTTCCTCCCTTGGTCGTAGATATTTCTCTCTTTCCCTCTCTCTTTCTTCTGTGTGTATGAGTGTGATTGTGTGGTTGGGTAAGTGATTTGTGTCAGTGTGCGCGTGGATGTGTTAGTGTGTGGGGGTTTGGAATTGTGCTAGAGTGAAACCATCTTCCTTCGCCTCATTGTAAAGTTTTTTTTTTATCACCGAAAGTAAACATTTTTTTTGTCTTTCCCTTTCCGTTGAAGTCACAGCACTCTCCATGTATATTCGAACCTTATGTCCCTGTTTGCTTTTTAAAAAAGAGTAGAGATTATGTTAGAACCAAGCTTTTCAACTTGTCGGTTCTTTATATATATATATATACATATATATATATTGGCTAAAACTTGTATATAAAGATTTTTTTTTGGGACTAAATCTTGTATTCTAGTATGTTTCAAGATAAATAAAGAAATGAGTGGAATTCAGATTTTCAAATTAACTTAGTTATGACGACTTGTAAATTTTATGTCTAGATACTTTAGCTATGACAACTTGATATCCTAAAAACTCCATTTTTAAAATAAAATAAAATAAAATCAATCAACCCACAATTATATTTTAAAGAACTACGTGACTTTGAGTTCCTTATTGCACAGGGATACGTAGAAAGGCGATTCCGATCTCTGTCAAGTCAAAATTAAATTTTCATAATTTTTATTTTTATTTTTTTTATTTTATGAGACTTTTTATTTAATTTAAACTTTTCATTTATTTGGGAATTTTGGATAAAGATGTTAATTTAGCCGTGACGGCTTGTTAACTTAATATTGCGGGCATTTGAACTGAAGTTTAATGATCCGAAAATTTCCCTGAAAATTTATTTATTTTCTTTCCTTTTTGTAAAAAAAATATCAAAATAAGTTTTTTAGTTATTTGTAAATATTTTATGGTTTATAAGAGATCTTTTTATTTCCATGTATTCAACTTGTCATATTATTTCAAATAAAGATGTTAATTTAGCCGTTACGACTTGTTAACTCAGGATTTTGGACATCTGAATTGTGAAGGTTTGATGTTCCAAAATTTATTTTTTAAAAAAGATTTTTTTTTTATTTTCTTGTAAATAAAATAAATAAAATAAATATTTTGAAGGTTACTAATAATTTGCACAAATCAATAGGTACCGTCTAAGTACGGGTGTACTAAGGGTGCGTAGGACTAAATCCCTACTATGCATAACCAACTCCCGAACTCGAATTTGGTTACAAAGACCTTTTCTTTAAAAATAAATGGTTTTTCCATGTTTTCCATTTTGAATAAACTTGGTGGCGACTCCAATTTTCAAATTTTAATTCTTTTTCGCGTCCCTCGCGATCCCGGTTGCGACACCACACTACTACTATGTACACGCCAAAAGTCTCTGAGAATCCCGTATCGTCCTCCAGAAGCGTTGGCCATCGCACGATGGCCTCGCCTCCACCGAGGCGTCTGGGCCCTCAGACAGGTTAAAGTCTGAAGAGGATGATGACGAAGGGTTGTCTGCTGGAGGGGCACAAGTGGTGCTGGTGGAGCTACAAAAACATCGGGGTGTGCCATGTGTAGAGGCACACCATCATACGAAAATCGGGTCGAACTCTGGGGTAAATACAAAAGCACTGAATGAACGGCTGAAGAATACATAGGCTCGAATCTGGAATAGGCCACAACGCATAGGGAGTCCAGGTCCAGGTTGTAATGCCACTACCACTAGGGCGAGTCAAGGAAGAGAATCACCGATGGCATCTGAACGCAATACAACATATATGCACATAGGGATGAGAATATTATAAAATTCTCAGGAGGATAATCTGTAACACCCTAATAATTAACCTAATACACCTAGGTTGTATCTGATTAATTACTAGACTTTACTCTTTGCTTCAGTTCTTTCATCATACTTTGAAAATACTTAGTGAAATTACGAGCCATTTTTTTTAAAACATAATTGAAAACGTGAGCCGCACATAACGTAAACAATAATCGAAATAAAGCGAATAACGTGCAGATATAGCATGAAAAACACATCATATTGGCTCCATCATATAACATCCATAATTACATAACACATAGATAGCTTGCCTACCAACAGAATAAGACTAGGTGTAGGCAATCTAACAAAACATAAATAATATATGGATGGAAGGACATCCATTAATGGCACCTAGTAATAACACTCCAAGGATAGGGATAGATATCTGAAATATACGAGTGAAACTAGCAGGATCAAGTTCAGCTACCAGGTAAAAACCTCAACGTGATTCACGAACACTTCCTTCTATTTCTGAAGACGAGATGGAAAGAAAAAAATAGAGGAAGTGAGAAACTTATAAAAAGAATCTCAGTAGGGTACTCACCTCATGATGCATTGTGTCATCATCATCGTCCCCAGGAACCTCGAGTTTCATTATGAAATAGTGAGCATGCTAAGATTGATTTATTAAGTTTGAAAATATACTTTATCGAGGTTCGTCGGTTTTAATCATGCGTCTTATAATGCATCATAAACTTAGCATGTCATGTTTATAATGAACTTTTCCTTTCATCAACACATCATATTCCTCATCATCATATCATAATAACATGCATAGAAGAACATCATATTTCTCATCATCAACTCATAAATGCTATGCAGAAGAACATCATACCATAATAGCTATGCACAAGACATGGTGCACATATTTCATTTCTTTAGTGTCCTAGGTGACTTAAAATCTTGTCATCATCATCATTATTTTCCTTGGGGCCACCCTATACTCCAACCTTTTGGGAGTAATCTAGGTTATGAGCTCATACCTTACTAGTCGTCACTAGCATATACTTATCCCTTTTGATAAGTTAAAATCCCGACTCTACCCTTTTGAGAGAACGGGCTAGGGGCAAGAATCACCTTTTCACCACCTATAGTCTGATGGGTCTAAAGGATCATTTTTCTAGGATCACCTTTTCACCACCTATAGTCTGATGGGTCCAAAGGATCATTTCCTCATAAGTTTAAGTCACCATTAAGTCTTAGCATGTTATATCATAATCATCAAGATGCATGAACATTCTCATTGTTTGCAACAGCAACTATAACATGCAAGCCATGAAATCATTCAATAATATCAAATTCTCAGTAGGCATTAGATCATTATATAACTGACATTCCAAAGCATCAAAAGATGTCATCTAAAATTCTCAGGAAGCTCCCTTAAATAACCGAACTCTAAAATTGGGTAACCTTAATTATCAAACTAATTACTTATGCATCTAAGGGATTTATTACCATCAATTATAAGCCTTAAGAACATTATTAGACTATATGGGGTAGCATAGATAGTAAGTTGTTCTTAAGGTTTTACATGTGCTAGAAGTTACGTTTTTAACCCTTTCTCGTTACTAGCTTTCCCTATGATGCTAAAATTAATTACTAAACCAATTATGAATCATTGTCCCTTATCTAAACATAATAAAATCTGGTTCTTAAGGCCACTAAAGGTTTTGGATAGAATGCATAAATTTCATTCTCTAGAGTCTAGAAATCTTGCTTTTACGGTTTTCTAGGAAGCTAGTTTTATTTCTAACATGCATAGAATCATTCCTTTAGCAATAAACCATAATTATCATAACTTCAAACATATTAAACCATCATCATACAGTAGTACTAAACTCAGATTAGTGGCCGAATCATGAACCTCATATAATTTCTTGAAGTCACATTTCAAGTACACATGTGATTAGTTTCCGTAAAAAATTTGTAAAACCTTAAAACTCCTTTAGAAACTAATTCTTTTTGTTAAAATTGAAAGAAGTCATAGGACTTTAGGCCTTCCTTAATCATGAGGCCATTTTATACATTGAAAGAATGTTCATGATTAAAATTTTCACTTAAGATAAAAGGAGCAAGTCTTGAGCTTTAGAGATTTAGTGATAACTAGAATTATAAACATGCTATGCAACCTCATTTTAATCTTGTCTTTATAAAGTGATAACTTGGAATTATAAACATGATGCAAGAAACTGAGCGGCGGTAGTCCGCACTGACCAGTGGAGGGAGAAGAGAATCTTAAGAAAGGGAGCCCGGTAGTCCGCACGGACCGGTGAAGGGAGAAGAGAACTCTTATTACATCTTATTAAGCTCCAAACTCAAGACTTTTTAAAGAATGAATTCTTTGACTCCCATAATCTTAAGGAAGCTTTTGAGTTTTTATTACCATGGTTCCAACTTTGCTTGTGATACTTGGGCAAGTCTTTGAACTCTAGGATCTTTAAGTGATGACATAAAATAAACATGCCATGCATTGATTCTTTTAGCCATTATAAAATAAAGTGAGAACATAAAATAAATATGAGATGCATCCTCTTTATTATCTTTAGAGATTAAGTGACAACTTGAAACATAAACATGAAATGCAAGCTTGGAAATTTAAACATGAGGTATGCAAGTTCATTTATTTATTCTTGAGAATTTAGTGATGACAAAAAGTAAACATGTTATGCAAGGCATAAACTTAAACATGGATGCAAGTTCATTTTTATTTCTTTACTAGAGCTCCTTCAAGACTTTAAAAGAATTATAATTTCAACCCAATATATATTTTAGCAAGACAAAGTGAGCTTTAAAGATTTCATTATTAAGCTATCCTAGAAAACTTTCTTAGGCCTTGAAATCAAATGGCAAGAAAAAGAGAAGTTCAAGAGTCATCTAGAAATGAAAAATTGTTAAACATCATTTTAAACTAAAAACAAAGCTTAACAAGAAATGAAACATAAGTGTCAATATATTTTTCAAGTTCTAAACTCAAGACCTTTATCATAAAAACATAGTTGCTTCAAAACTTTGAAAACTAATGAAACCTTCAAGTTTTAGAGGTCTAACTTGTGAAGGCTTTGCAACCAACACTCAAGAACCTCATCATCAAACCATGGTCTCATCATAATCTAGGCCATAAGGCCGAAATATACAAGAAGAAAAGGAGAAGGAAAACCAAAATATGAAGCAAGAAGAAAGTACATAAAATCATCATTTTAACCAAGAACAACACTTATCAATACTTGAAATTAAGCTTAAAAACAACTCCCTACCTAATTTTATTTGAAGGAAAGGAAGAGAACTTGGTTTCCTTGAGTGAAATGAAAGAAAATCTCTTTGAGAAATGGGAGAAGAAGTTTCAGCCAAGAGGAGGAAGAAAGAAAGCTTTTGGTGCTTCTAAAAACTAGAATTGTGTAAGTTATGAACTAAGGCCTCTAACACTCCTTCAAGCATGCCTATTTATAGAGATTTTGAGGCTCATAAATGGACAAAGGGAGGAGGAAAGTCTGACCAAATTTGAGGAGGAAACAAGGAAGAAAAATCATCTTGTTTGGTGGCTTAAAACATGGAATCATGTTTTCATGGTTCCTTGTTTTCATACCTTGGTTTTTGTGCATTCTTTGACAAATTTTCTGATGCATTATGGACCAAAATTTCATGCATTACAGCCCAAGGAGGATAAAATTTGTGTGTTCCATGTATTATGTAGGTGTAGGTAGGTATCTTTGCAAATTAGAGAATTTACAATTAAGGGCTTAGGTGAATTAGTAAGCAATTTGAGTGTTTTTAAGCAATTTTAAGTTCTAATCAATCTAAATAAATAATTTTGACTCTAGATTAATAATTAGAATCTAATAACCTTTAATTTGAGCCTAATATTGCTTATGTTTTGCTATACGAATCAAAAATCTCAAAATTTGCAAAACTCACAAGAGAGGGACAAAATGGTAATTTTACTTAAAAATTGCCCGAGACCACCCGAGCTTAACTAATGGTTAATCATTGCTTAAAAACATGTTTTAAAACATTTTAGTGAGGTTCGGGCTAATCGGCACGCAAATTTGAGTTAAAACGCAGGGCGTTTTGGTCATTTCGCGTCGAAACTCAAAATTGAGATTCTTCTCCTCTATTAACACACATAACACAAACAATCCCCTATTATCCTCAAAACATCTCCTTGAGGACGGCTGGGGCCCATGATCCTCATTTTCTGAGTAAAATAACCTCAGGGCATTTTGGTCATTTTACACGTAAAATTCGGGGCTTGCGACTCTTGCAGGAATCGCTCATAACCTCTTTTCTAATGTTATATTCCTCTATTGAGGATTGTTCGGTCTCAAATTTATATAAG
The DNA here is from genome assembly GCA_030441495.1 of Dalbergia oliveri. NCBI lineage: Eukaryota > Viridiplantae > Streptophyta > Magnoliopsida > Fabales > Fabaceae > Dalbergia > Dalbergia oliveri. The sequence continues at coordinate 21,126,558 of JAMLFY010000003.1, forward strand.
AATTACCTAGGGTAATTCGGTAATTTTAAATGACAATAAAAGTTGGGCGTTACATAATCCCTCATATACGATGCAGAAATCAACACTAAATGCATTCACATAAGAATACTCATACAAGAATTATAAGCACCACCACCAAAGTATGTACATTATGTGAAATCAAGATACAACCACAATGATGAATCATGCATTGCTATTTGGAACCATGGAATCCCATTTTGTGCATTTTCTCTTTTTATTAACATAAGGAAGGCTTAATATCACATCAAGAGGTGTCTATTAGACAATTCCACAAAGGACAATAGACGCTAGGACATGAGCTCATTCCTACTCATGATCATCGGACTTCATTTTTTCCATTTTGAATCACACACAGTTTATTCCTAGATACGTCTACCGATTCATAAAGTTTCTGGGAAGCCCTTATTCTTGCCTTCCCCCTCTCACCCATATAAGTCTTGTCTCTATTTTTCCTATATGTTAAAACATGCACAAGGGAAATTTATACATTCTCTTTTTGGCATATACTCGCATTATACCGTTCTTTTTTTCTTTTCTCAAATGCATGTATAAGCAATATGTAGGTATTCATTTACAAGGAATTTCCCATTCTTTTCCCATGAAGCAATCATTAAGGTCCATAGCATGCATTCATTTACATCCTAGTTGAATCACAAATCATTATATCACTAAATCAATACTTGGATTCAATTTCAGCATGTTGGCAGAATTTATGCTGAAGTAGCAAGATTTATTTTCCCCATCACATGGCCAATTTAAGGGCCACAAAAATTCTCCATGACACTTCAATGTGTCTAAGAAGCCCTATAAAAATTTCAATATAAATGGAGCTTTCTAACTCCTTCAGTAAATTGTACAATTTCAGTGGTGAGGGACTATCAATTCATTGATCAGACAGGGTTCCCACAATTTTTAACCCTAGCAAATGATTGAACCAGGTCACAATAAAATTTACAGTGATACTTCAATATGTTATTGACTTTGTGTAAAAATTTCAAAGGTTTATTCAATCATTTGCTATGGTAATAAAATCGGACAACTTTATTGCTTCAGCTTCAACAATCCAGACAGCATCAATCTCATTTTGGTTTCTAATTTTTTTGAAGCAGTAAACCTTACAATCAACACCCAAGAAAATTCATGGGACTAGTCCAAGATGTTAACTTGAACATATAATTTTTGAGCTCATGAAAATGACTACAACATGCCCAAAAAAATCGTGACCATGCACTGCCCAAGAGACTTGAAAATCCACCAAGTATCACTCAATATCTTTTTGAATAAAGTGATTCTTATCATCATCCAGTCCTACTACCAAAATTAACACATCAATAACAACATAATATCCATCAATACAACTAGAATTTTCTGACCTAGGGCAAGCCAAACAAATCAGAAAAATTCAACAAGAAAAGGCAACAAAAACCCTACCCTTGGAAGCTAGTGTGTTCTAGTATTCTAGTTTGCTCCAAGATGGAAGTTCTTTGTTCCAAAGCTCTTAAAACCCACTCAAACCCTCCTCTAATCAGTGATGGGTGAGGTAATAGAGTGAAGTTTGGAGATTGTAATTGGTTATATTTGTAGAAGTTGAAGTGTAGAACAAGTTTGGTTAAGGGGAATTTTGGTTTCAACAAGGTTAGGCTTAGGATTTTTGAGGTTGAAATCCAAGGTTTTAAGCTTTTTGTGAAGAAAAAAATGGAGTTCTCTGATCTTTTCTTTGCTGGCCGAGGTATGAGGAGAGAATTATGAGGTTAGGTGGGTTATGTTAATCTTATAAGGTGGCTTCTTATTGGTTGGTCACAAAGTGTAATTAATTTTTGTTAAAATAAATTGATATCAATGGCTAAGATTTGATCTTCCATTCAAGATGAAATCTTAGCCATTCATGTGGCATTCAAAAGGATAAACATCATTAATTTGTAGGATTAACTAGCTTTCGTGTTAGAATTTGCACAAAATTTCACAGAACGGGTTGCCGTACCGATTAAATCAATATTACCCGAAAATAAATTCTAAGCATCAAATTTTCATTTTCACTTATTTCTAACCTTATTTCTCATGTTTTCCTAATTTCAGAACCTCGGGTTCGAATCTAGGGTTTCAGTTGCTGGAGGCCTAGGGCGCAAAGTGCTATTCACATTTTTTTTTTTTGCTCGAACATATAGTCATTCTCATCATAACTACGTCTCAGAATCTTAATATTTGCATTAACAAATCCTCCATTAATTTCTAAAGAAAATTAGGTTAGAAAATTAGGGTGTTATGTAATGTCCATTTTCTTATTGAGTACAAAATGACCAAAATACCCCTGAGGTCATTTTACCAAAATTCGGGAAGCCGACATAGCGGTCCGAATGGGTTAACTCAATGTTCGAAGGGGATTATGTTTGTAAGGTTGAGATCCGAGGTGAAAATCTCGTTTTCAAACTTCCGCTAAAATGAAAATACCCTGCTGTTTCTACACTAAAAGGTGCCGTTGAGCCCAACTTTTCCAGGAAGTTTGGAATGATGTTTATAAGTGGGTTTTGATGTTTAGTTGGCCTCGAGGTCCCGGCAGTTTTAGTGCGAAATTACCATTTTGCCCCTAGAACAGTGTACAGTGCGCCTAATGACGTAATTAGTTGAACCTAAGCAATATTAGGCTCTAATCGAAGATTAATTTATTTTGAGAATTAATCTAGATTCAAAATGATTTATCAAGGTTGGTTAGAAACTAAAATTGCTTAGTCAAGTTCTAATTACATTATTTAATTCAAGATGTCTAATCAAAAAGTAATGAATAGTGTTTTTCTCTCTCCAATTTCCTTAAATCAAGGAAATTTGTCTACCACCTTTTTGACCAAAAAATTATTTTAAAATTGTTAATCTAGTTAGAATTTCCCCCAAAAGCCACAAATTTTGAGTTCAAATTTCATCCAAAAAGGCTATGCAAAAGCTAGGATTTGACTACACCTAAGCTAGCACTTTAACCAAGCTTCCAAGACAAGCTTTGGAAGATATTTTCCTTCCGTCCAAGGCCAATGAATTTCGGCCAGCCCTCCCCCTAAATTAGCCACAACATTTCATTCTTTATAAATAACACACATTGGAAAGCTTGGCCATTTTTTTAGATCATTTGCTAAGTTGTGCATTCTTGCAATTTCTCTTGTTTTCTCTCATTTTCTCTCCTTCTAAGTTCTTTTTCCTCCTCCCTCAAAGAAAGCTTTCCACCACCACAAACCACCATAAACCACCTTGAACCACCACCCCTTCACCTCAAACCACCTCTCAAACACTCAATCTTTCCATTTCTAAGCTTGTTTCCTCAAGGAAAAATCCTTTCCCTTGGTTTTTCCTCTTGGCCGAACCTATATCCCCAACAAAGAGAAGATTTTGTCTTCTCATTTCCTTCAAAGAATCAAGCTTTCTTTCATCTCTTTCAAGGTTTCATTTGGTAGGGGTTTTCTTTCAAGTTTTCCTTACTTTATTTGAGAAAAGTTTCTAGTTTCCTCTTGGTTTCAAACTCTTTTTCTTCCTCCTTGTATTTTCGGCCATGAGGCCATTTTATAAACCAATCTTTAGCTTGATGATGGGGTCTCATGGAGATAGTTTGGTGTTTGCCATGAGAGAAACCTCTAAAGCTTGGATCTTGGTCTTGGACCATATGCAAACTCGGTTTTTTCCTTTTCTTTGCAAGATCAAAGTTTTGGTTTTTCATTTCCTTTCCTTTATGATTTTGGCTCCTCCTTGGTTTTTCCTAGTTCAAAGTTGTGGCTTTCATTCCTCTAAGGTTTCGGTTTTTCCTTTCCTCTCTTGAACAAAGTTTGTTAAAAATGTCAAGGTAGCCTTTTTATGTTTGTTTGAAAGGTTGTCTCTTGAAAAATCATTTCCTTGAGCTTGATGATGGTGTTTGAAGAACATAAGACTTCCTTGGTGTCTTGATGCTAAGAACTCTAAAGCTCACCTAATGATACATAATGGGTTGAGGTTTTTATGTTCCTTTAAAGTCTTGTAAGAGCTCTAGTTAAGATCTAAATTAAAGTGCATTCATGTTTACTTTTATGCTTTGCATAGCATGTTTATTTTCAAGCTATCACTAAGCAATCTAAAGATTAAAACTAGAATGTGCATTATCACGTAATAAATCTCAAAGCCTACCTATTTCAACCTTAAAGTTGATTGTTGATTTGGGGTAAACACCCAAGAGGCCTAGAGCACTAAAATAAAGAATTGAACCTTGCATTCATGTTTACTTTCTTGTCTAGCATGTTTATATTTTATGTCATCACTTAAACTCTAAAGATAACAAATGAGTGCACCTCATATTTATTTTATGCACTCACTTTATTTTCTAAAAGAAGAGTAAAATGAGTTGCATAACATGTTTAAATTTATGTCACCACCTAAATGTTCTAGAGCTCAAAGACTTGCCCAAGTATCCTATGTAAAGTTTCTAAGAAAATGTGATTTTCTTTTCTCCTAGGAGCCTTTCGGCCTTGTGGTGATGAGGATGGACTTGGTGTGAGTTCATCTAATCACAAGTGTTCATAGCTCATGTTTTGGTAATTTTTCTAAGCTTAGGAGTACCTAAGGAACATTATGAATGAGATTATATGTTTTAAATCTATTTTATGAGAAAATTAATTTAGCTACTGCCCTCATGTATATTTACATGATTTTAATGAGATAAATTGGTTTCTAAAGGAGTTTTGAGGTTCTAAAATTATTCCAAGAGAAAACTAGCAACTTGTATGCTTTTTAATTCATGAAATTGTGTGACTTATGGGCTTTACTCTTCGGTTCTGCCCTCTCATGTTTGGCCACTGTATTAAATCTGTTTTATGGTGTTAAAATGTGTAAAATTATGTTTGAGTGAAGCAAGGAACATTTTAGAGGAGTTGGATAAGTATAAGTAACAATAAAGGACTTAGAATGAGAATTTTAGAACCCTTTAAATGCACAATTTATGCATTCTGTTCCAGCAAGTTTAAAATTAAGGAAAATGGTTTATAATTAGTGGATATGTGTAAGAACCTCTCATAATTGGTTTAGGAATTAATTATAAAGCCGTAGGCGAAGACGGATCTCTAGAAAGGGTCAAAAATGGAGATTTTAGAGCCCCGTAAGCATGTGATATTTTCTGCCCTTAAGTATAAGGTGCTGTTTGGATTTTTAGTAAACATAAAACTTAGTAAGAATTATAGGTAATGAACCCCTAGTTGAGATAAAAATGTAATACGGACATTAGAATATTTGGAACTCAAGGTTAAGACCCGCAAGGGGCAAAGCATAAGATATCGTAAGATAAGGAGATGTGATGTGAGAATGAGATCGAGTGAGCGTTGTCTTTATGTATGTGAATGTTTTAAATACCTTGGGCATGAGAATGTATGGATGGGTGGCATGTTGCTATGATGATGTGGTACGCTATGTTTACAATGCATGAGAACATGAGATAGTAATATATGATATGTCATACAAGGTTCGATGGTTGCATGCTCATGTTGTATTCATACAAGATATGATAAAGAGGAAATGATCCCATTATGACTTCCCAAGCTAAGGGTTGTAGGGGTGATCCAGGAAAAGAGAAATGATATGATAAGAGAAAAAGATATGGTTCCCCTCTTTTTCCCCGTGTAAATCTAGCGACGGCTAGTTAGGATGAGCTCATTCCTAGGCGATAGGTGATTAGGAGTTTTGGTGACCATGTTAAAATCGCCTGGCCGGCATGTTGGGTGGATTTTGGCGACCATGATAAGGGTGGAAAAAGGAACAAAGTTATAAAAAGGAACAAAGTTATAAAAGGAACAAAGTTATAAAAGGAACAAGGTTATGAAAGGAACAAGTTATGAGAGGAACACCAAGAGTAACGTAAAAGACATACATGCATACGTTTCATGATTTCTTGGGTTATATGTGTTATTTACTCATGTCGATTATATGTGAAGTATTGCCATGCGTACATAAGATATCTGCTGCATTCATAACATTAAGACCATGCGAAAAGGAACCCACTTCGGATAATAAGATTTGAGAATAAAAATTGAATTTATGCAAGTACACCTCTTTCATAATGAAACCCGAAGTGGCTGGGACGACGACGATGACACTTGTGTTAGAGTCGGGAGCCTACGAGGAACTTGTATAAGTCTTCTCACCCCTTTTTGTTTTCCTCCATCTCCAGACGAGAATGATGCGGATTGATCGTGAGCTACCTTGAGGCACGGGCGTAGGACTCACGTCGTCGAGTTGGATCAGTGGCAAGCGGAAGCGTGAAGATTAGCCTAGCTCGTTTAGGTTACGTTTTGCATTAGTTCAAGTCGTTGATGTATTTGGTACCCTAGGTGTCCTTATAGTTCTAAGGGCATCGATGCTATGTTATGTCTATGATATGATACTATAATATATGTTGTGACTTTCCTATGATTTATTCGTGAATGACATGATGATGTATATTTGATTGCTATGTGTTATGTACGATAATCGTTATGTATGCGTACGCGCTCGCATTTTCAAGTTTTAAGTTCAAAAAGAAAAATTTAGTCATATTTTTTTAGTACTCGTATTTTAAAGAAAGCCATGTCAAGATCTGAAACAAGGAGTAGCAACTAACAATTAACCGAAATGCAACTCGAGTGTATGAGGTTAAGAGTTAGGGTGTTACATGTTACATAAGGAACCTTACTTTCATGTTGTATAAGCATAGTGCCAGCTGCATGGTTTGAAGCATCACACATGAGCTCAAACGGTTGACTCCAGTTAGGTGGCTGGATGATTGGAGTGGTGGTCAAAGCCTTCTTCAACCTCTCAAAAGCCTCCCTATACTCGTCATCAAAAATAAATTTAGTATCCTTTTGCAATAGGGAGGTGAGAAGTTGGGAAATCTTACTGAAGTCCTTGATGAACCTCTTGTAAAAACCTGCATGACCCAGAAAGAACGAATCTCCCGCATGCATGTGGGGTGAGGCAAAAAGGTAATAACTTCTCGTAGGATCAATAGCAATGCCCTTGCTAGAGACTCATGGCCTAAGACTATACCTTGTTCCACCATAAAATGACATTTTTCAAAATTCAGAACAAGGTTAGTCTCAACACATCTCTAACACTCTAGCTAAGCTACTCAAGCAAAAATCAAAAGAAGAACCAAAAATAGTAAAATCATCCATAAATACCTCCATGCACTCCTCTAGCAAATCAGAAAAAATGCTCATCATGCACGAAAGGTAGCTAGTGTGTTGAAGTCCAAAGGGCATCCGTTAAGCATAGGTGCCAAAGGGGCACGTGAAGGTGGTTTTCTCTTGATCCCCTGGGGCAATATGAATTTGAAAGTACCCGAGTAGCCATCCAAAATATAATAATGAGACTTCCTGCCAACCTTTCCAACATCTGATCAATGAAAGGCGGGGGTAGTGGTCTTTCCGGTGGCCTGGTTAGTCTGGAATCAATATAAACCCTCCAATTATTCTGCACCTAGGTTGGAACCAACTCACCCTTCTCATTCTTTACACAATGATCCCGACTTCGGGAACCACCTATCGGGCTCACCCATTCACTGAAGAAATAGGATAGATGATCAGGCCTAAAAGCCTTGTCACCTTCTTCTTAACCACATCAAGAATCAATGGGTTCAGCTGGCATTGTGGTTGTCTAATCGGCTTAGCACCCTCTTCTAGAAATATCCTGTTCATGCAAGTGGAGGGGCTAATCCTTGTGATATCATCCAAGGTCCATCCAATCGCTCTTGCGCCTTCTCAAAACCATAATCAAATTATCTTCTTGGGCTTTAGAGAGGCCATTAGAAATGATGACCGGTAGTCTTTCACCTTCCCCCAAAAATGCATACTTGAGGTGGTCGGGGAGGGGCTTCAGCTCTGGCCCTACTAGCGTGTACCTCTTGTAGACTTGGACAATTCTAAAGTAGCAGAATCATCATATCCAGGAGAAGAAAAGATAATACAGGCTCAAAAAAAAAATCATCTCAGAAGTAGGGTGCTGCTAGAGTACATCAATGACTGGGCTTGTGGCATCAACTGCCAAAAGATTTGCAGTGTTCTCAAGATATTGTCTATTCAATGATGCTTCAATAATGGCACACTCCTTGCATAGACGGTGGTACCGTCACAGTTAACACATTCAAACTTCGTACCAACCCTAACAGCTCATCAAAATTTCTGGTTAAGCCAACAAAAACTTCATCAATCAAGGAATCAATAACATCAATGCTAAAACACAGAATGTTCTTCAGGTGGGTGTTTCATGGCATTAGATCGACAGAATGAGCCTTCATATCCTCACACTCAAAAGACAGGGTCGTGTACACATCGATCTTGGTTCTTGCAGTTTAGAAAAGGTCTTCCTAAGATCAATGTGTGCTCGGGAGCATTGGTGTCATCTTCCACAGCCAAAACATAAAAATCCGCTGGGAAAATTAAATTATTTACTTGGACTAGGACGTCCTCAAGTATCCTATCTGGACTCTGAATGCTCTGGTTCACCAACTGAACTCTCAATCTGGTGGGTGCTAGCTCCCCCAACCTAATGCCTCATATATTGAATGTGGCATGATACTGATGTTGGCCCCAAGATCCACCAAAGCTTGTCTAATGTGCAAGTTCCTAATGGTAGGGAACATTGAACACGCATGGATCCTTGTGCTTCACAGGAGTAGACCTGGCTGAATAAGGGAAGAAGCTTTCACCCCCATAGTTACTCTCCACCTCATTACCTCTCAACTTCCTCTTGTTGGTGCATAGGTCTTTCAAGAACTTAGCATACTTTGGGATTTGCCAAATTGCATCCAATAGACGAATGTTTACCTCCACCTTCCTAAATGTCTCTAAGAGGTCCTTTTCCAACTCCAACTCATTAGACCTCTTGGGTCTTGTAACTCTCTATAGGAAGGGCAATGAAATAGGTCTTGACACTTGTTCTTCTGCTTCCTATTGTTGGGGTGCAGGCTTATCTTGTTGCACCTCTTGTTGAACAACTTCTTCTTCCTGGCTCTCAACCACTACTTGCTCTAGAGTACTAACAACCTCAGGTAAAATCGTACCAGACCTCAAAGTGATGGTAGAGACATCTCCCTTGGGGTTGGGAATTGTCTGTGAAGGAATGGTAGATGCACTTTCCAGATTGGGAACCCTCAAACCTCTGAATCGCATTCTTCATCTCTTGCATGACTTGTTCTTGTTTCCTCCGAGTCTCAATCATCATCTCTTGCCATGGTGCTTTTGAAGGAGGGAGGTGAGGTAGTCCTGGAGGTTGTTGGGGGCTAGGAAGCTGGGATAGGTGGTGGGTGGAATGTAGGCTGGTTATACCGCCTCTCTGGTGGTGGAACATAATTCTATCCGTTGTTGAGGAACACTATTCCACCTAAGATTAGGGTGATCTCTCCAGCCAAGGTTATAAGTGTTGTTGTATGGATTGTACCCTTGTTGTCCACCCTGATTTTGAGGCCTACTAGGAAATATGTTACCAGCCTTCCTAATGTGGATCTTCTTGAACTGAGGGCACACATCTGAAGTGTGAGATTCGCATGAACAAATCCCACATACCTATCCTGCCTTAACTGGAGAAGCTTGATTTAATGCAATTTGCTTCAGAAATTCTATAAGCTCATCTAGTTTCTTCTCTACCCTGCTACTCTCACTGAGGAAATCTCACCCACCTGATGGGTGCTACTACTAGCTCTGGACCCAAATTGTTGGGAGTTCTCTGCCATATTTTCAATCAATAGCCTAATTGCGACAAGGGTCTTGTCAACTAATGCACCTCATCAGCATCAATCATACTCCTCTCCATGACCAATAGCTCCTCATAGAAATACTAGATCAACAGCCTCTGAAATCTGATGTGGGGGCAGCTAGCACATAACCTCTTGAACCTCTCCCAGTATTCATAAAGAGATTCACCCACTGCGAATACCGCAAATGTCTTTCTGATGGCAGCTGCCCTACAAGCTGGGAAGAACTTCTCCAGGAAGATGCGCTTCATCCTGGCCCAGCTATCAACTGTCCCATGGGGGATGTAGAAGAACCAATCTTTAGCAGCTCCTTCAAGGAAAACGGAAAAGCCCTTAGCTTGATTTGCTCTTCCGTCACCCCTTGAGGCTTCATAGTCATACAGATAACATGGAACTACCTGTAGGTGTTTGTGTGGGTCCTCTCCAGACAACCCATGAAACTTGGGAAGATGGTGCAGGGATCCTGATTTCAGCTCAAAGTCACCCCCTCTTGGGGTACACAATCCCCAAGTGGTTGATAGTTCGGGTCTTGAGCAACAAGCTCCTTTAGTGTCCTGTTAATTTCTCCCATAATACCTGAAACACTAGCAATAGGATCAGAAAGTTCAGGAAAATAAAAAGAAAAATTATTAGGTTCCCTAGTTGTATAAGAAGAGGAAGAGGGGTTGCTAGATAAATTAGCTCTTTCCTTTGCACCTTCCTAAGCCTTTTGGCGGTTTTTTCAATCTCAGGATTAATTGGGAGTATGGGAAAATTAGGAAGGGAACGGGTCATAAAACTAATTTATTAGCAATAATCAAATACAACCGGGAACAAAGAAAAAATACATAAATAAAATTAAAATAAAATGAAACTGATCTTTTTTTTTAATAACGATAAAACACAACTCAATAAATAAAAGAATAAAAAAATAAAATAAAATAAACTAACACAAACAAAAATGAAAATAAATAAAAATACGAAAAATCAATAACACCGCTTCCCCGCAACAGTGCCAAAATTTGATGTGAGTGTCGCGCTCGCAACAAATTAAAAATAATTTTAGAAAACTAAATCACACCAAAATGTAGACAAAGTGCGATCTAGGTCGTCTCGTGTGGAAGCAATGTAATTGATTCTGACAAAATTGGGGTTTCAAGAATCGTTAATAGCAATTTAAAGTGAGAGAATTATAATGCAAAAGTTACCTGCACAAAGACTTCCTTAAGAATTGAGACATGTTCTATCATTGGTTCAAACAAGATAAATTCATGGTGGTGACAACCTATGTCAACTATGCTTTTGTCCAGAAGACAACGCAATTTCACTTAACAGTTATACTAACGTACTTCCGTTAAGGATTCAACTAACACAAGAACTAGTGATCACAATCATGACCCTATAATCCTATGTTAATTTAGTTATCAATTGCGTAGTCTAAATCCTAACGGAATTAATTTTGACCCCTTACCAATTGGAATTAATCAAATCAATTCGACCCAGTATCCCAAACGGTATTCAGATTATGCAAACAAATGAATACACAATCCACTACCCTTTAAACCTTAATCACATTAATCAACGCAATTAAAATTTAGAAGAAAAAGCAATAGGGGTGAAAAACCAACCATGAACTGACATTAAGAATTGAAAACCTCAAGAATAGTTCTAATCTTTCATTGTCGTGACGGTAAGGGAATTAATCCTCCATGTGAGAAGTTTCACAACCAAAAGTTCAGAAAAACTATAAAATTACAAAGTTCCAAACTAAAATTTTTTTTGAAAGAAGTCTCTAAAACCTAAAGAGATAAGAGAGATGATGTAGAGAGAGAGAGAGAGAGAGAGAGAGAGAAAGCTTTAGTTCCCCTTTACTAAACCCTCATTGTCGCATTCTATCTATCCCCTGTGTTTTCTGTTGTTTTTCCCATAAAAAAGGGCTCAAGAAATTGGCCCAAATAAGACAAGGTAAAAATCAGGTCATTGTAGGAGCGCTGAGCGCTAAAGGCGTTGTGCTCACCAGAATGGGCTACCTCCAAGATGAATCGTTGTGCTTTCTGTTGACATTGCAGCACTCACCCGAATGGTGGGCTTTTAGCTTCTTTCAGTCTCAGCTCCTGCTCTTAATGCTTTGCACTCAATGTAATGCTCCTGTACACAAAAACCTAACTCAAGGAGACAAGTTAATGGTAACAAGATTTAATTATTCAAAAATGGAGCAATTGTCATTGTTTTCTCAAAATCATGCATTGAGGTTCAATTTATAAAATACTATTATTTTCCTCAATAACACATAAAAAACTTATGCAAAAACCCGAGGTTTAGAAGTTAAATATACGTGAACGCCGCTTATCAGTTACATTCCTATTATCATTATTATTACTTGTTATTATTATTACTTTTTCCAAAATTTTCAACGTGGGTTCCTGTAACATTGGCTAGTGTTAGCTTTTATGAATATTATAGTAATGGCATAATGAAATCCGTGGGGCAAAATGTCACATGGGTTAGTTAGGTCTTAGAATTAATAAAGGGTGGAAATGCGAGCTGATACCATGTTGTGCAGCGTGCTTCTTGACATGGAAGTGTTTCGATTTGGGGTTGTGTTTTTATACTTCTAGTATATATTTGGCACATCAATGTACTCTTAAACAATCTTCTAAGGACCCTAGCTGCCTAAGGATTTTTCCGGAGAGAAAAATATGATTCCTCTCAATTTTCTCGATTAATCTATCCTGGTAAGTAATCTTCATGGAATTTAGTTAGTTTCTTCCTCTTTTTATCTATTTTATGAGTTAGGGCGTGATCAAGCATGGTTTTCTCACAACTTTCTTCCTCCCTACCATCCCAAAATTAGTTTGGATGATAAAATCAAATTGTTTATGTTTTCATTATATTGTTTGGCAGTTACCAATGCCATTCCTGCTCCCAGGGTCAAGTTGAGGAGAAGTGCATTCCCAGCTACCAATGGTGAGTGGGTAATTGCTCATAGCTATATTTTAGCCATTAAAAATATTTTATAAATTGATTATTATCGCTATTATCATGAAAATCATTTCTTGGAAAACTCATAGGACCATTGTTTGTTGTATGATTGTCAGAAGGTGTCACTAATTCAAGTTATATTATATTTCAAGAATATATGATCTTATATGGCATGATATGAATCTTCTCATTAGAAAATAGGTTAATAGTTATCATGATTTCACGCTAAAAGTATTATTTAATTATCATATATGAACAAGGCAAGACATCATAGAGCAATTATACAAATATTAGAAAATATTATTGTTATCTATTTAGCACAATATGACCCAGTTAGTTACCATAATATAGTTAAGAAGATAAAATAGTTCATAACTACTTAATAGTTACCATATGAATAGCAATAAGAATAGTAAGAAAAATTATATCGTTATGCAAATTTCAATTAAATATATAAAGCCAAGTCTAATATTAGAAAGTTAAACAACTAGTACAATGCCCAATTAAAATAAGAAATAGTAATGTTTAGCATAATAAGATTTAGCCAGTTGATAGAGAGTAGCCAATAGCTAAGTTATACAAATAGATTAGTACGTACTTATTATGTATTGTAGAAATAATAGCCAGAATAATAAGAATGACCAAAGTAACAATTAAAGTTTAAGTAATAATTATTATGTAACATGATAGGACATAGTCAATTAATAGTTTTTGCAACCTCTATAACTAGATTATGAATTAATTATTAAAATATAAGAAGTGTTCAGTATAGCAAGATTAGCTTCAGTTTTATGGATACTAGTTAACTATTTTTAGTTTCTAAGATTAATTTATTTATGTAGTATGAGAGAACCCAATATTTTCTCGGCAATAAATAAATAGGTAAATGATAATTAATAGGTAAATAATAATTAAAGGTTCACAATTAAATTGTTATTAGTACTGCTATTATTATTGCAAGTGGATTAGTAGACAGTATGGCATAAACAATTTCTACGACGTAATTCTTAATATCTAAATTGTTATTTCATTTGTAGCAAGCGGAATACAAGGAGTAAGTTGCAATGTTTGAATTTATTGTTGATTCAGTTAGTTTATGTATGTTGAGATTAGTATAGTAGAATTGCAACATGTTTAGGATAAGTCGTAAACCTTGGTACACCTAGCTGCCAAGGAGGCAATGTACCAAGTGGCCATGGAGGGTCTTATGAGATGTTAGACTTGGTATGCCTAGCTGATGAGGTGGTATACCAAGTGGCAATGGAGGTAATCTTATGAGATGTTAACTTTGGTTTGCCTAGTTGCCAAGGAGGTGGTATACTAAGCGGCCATGGAGGCAATCTCATAAGTCTTTAACCTTGGCATACTTGGCTATCAAGGAGGCAGTATGTCAAGCGGCCATGGAGGCAATCTCATAAGTAGTTAACCTTGGCATACCTGCCCATAGAGGCAGTATGTCAAGCGGCCATGGAAGGCTTTGTGATTTAGATATACCATAGGATACGGTCTTTAAAGGATAAACCCATAAGTAAATGTTTATGATGCAAGTGAATGCTTATTGAATATGAATTTAGTTTTAAGTTAATTTCCTTTAAGTTGGATTTTATTTAATTAAAACAGGATGAGCTGAATGTCTATAAATTTCATTATTATGTAATTATTTGTACGTCCTGTTGTATGTATTATTATTATGTAGTTCCTTGTTATCCCATGTGAGTTATGGGTGACTATCTGCTCATTGAGTTTTGATGAACTCACCCTTTTTCTTCCCATCCAGATACAACTACGCATTTAGTTGCACCACATGATCCTCTTCAATAGTGATGCAGCTTCTTTTGGTGAAATTTGCTTTGGGGTGAGGCTTACTATAGGTTCAAGTTAGTTTAGCAATGCTCCAATAATTGTGTAGGTAGATCCAGACATGCATAGTTTTTATGATTATTTATATGACCTCTAGTTACTTTATTAATTATGTTTGGCTTCGCCCAGATTATGGTTATTATGCAGTTTTTTATTTAGGATTTAAGTTTTGGAACATTTTTAGAATTATGGAATTTAGTTGAACTTCATATATTTGATCTATTTATGCATATTAATCAGTCACGTTACTAGAGGTTTTCGTGGGGACTAAATCCCTCATGTGCCGGTCACATTCCCTAGGTGAGTCGTGATATAACACCTTAACTTTAACACACTAGGACTCGTAATGGTTAATTGTTAGTTATTACTCTTTTGTCTCAGAACTTTTCTTGATTTTAAACTTTTGAAAATAAGTCTATGGAAAATATGACCCATTTTCTTTTTTTTATCATAAGACCAAACTATGAGTTATTTGTGTATAAGTTATAGTGGATAAATATTCATCATATAACACTTAAAAATAGTACATATCATTGACATATTCTTAACTATCCATCCCATAGCAATACATGTGAATCAGAACATAGTATAGCATAAACTAAGAACATCATCATATCATAACATTGACTTTAAATATCATGTCAAATAATAATAATAATAATAATAATAATAATAATAATAACAGTGTATAAATATTCCACAAATATAATACCATATCAATTGTATTGAGTCCATCTATAGGGTTTAAGCATACAATAATTCAAAAGCTAAGCATAACTATGATGTAGCTAAACCCCTCGTGGGTGTACGTCTACTAGAAATTAAGTTATTAACATGTAAGAAGACGATACAACTCCTATGTCGTGTATCAAGAAGGACTATATCCCCGCTTCAGCTATACCACTTTATTATGGACCATAGTGTAACTCCTACACGGCATCTCAAGGATATCAACAGACATCACCATCAACCTCTAAAGACGAGATGGAAAGAAATGAAGAGGGAATGAGAAACTTATAAAAGAATCTTAGTAGGGCTTTTGCCTCTTTATATGTGTCATCATCGCCATCCAGGAACCTCGGGTTTCATTATGAAAATGGTGACTGTATATAAGGTTTATTCATTAAGTTCCAAATACCATTAGCCGATGCCCGTATCTTTTAACATGAATCTTAATGTCATGAATGCAACCTACTATATCATGAATGCATGTCAATACCATATGCAAGATATAATAGGATACGCAACAAATAGGCATCACATAAAGAGCATGTGTATATCCTTCTAACATGATTCTTTCTTTTAGGTGACTTTGATTTCTTATTCTCTTTTCCATGGGGGCCACCCTATATTTTCTCTCCTTAAGAGTTCTAGGTTATGAGCTCATACCTAGCTAGTCGTCACTAGTCTATACTTATCCTCTTGATAAGCTAAATTCCCGACACCTAGAGTGTGGGATAGGGGCATGGGATCACCTTTCATAACCATTAAATTCTGGAGTCTAAAGGATCCCTTATTGGATTACCTCCTGTAACCATTAATACTTGGAGTCTAAAGGATCATTTCCATGTGTCTTATGTCACTTTTCAATCTTAGCATGTTATTTAGAGATGCAAGCATGAACATATAATCATAACTTATCCTTTAATATCTCACTCATAGAACACCTAAATAATGCACCTCAATATAACATGCCACCAATCATCGTGTAATTGATTACATAAGTATGCATCACAAGTCATATAATTTTCAACTTTAACACATGAACATGGTTTTCATAAGACATAATTCATATTGACCTTATCAAATTATCAATATTTACACTTAGGCCCCAAAGGGTCAAACTGTTCTCAAAGATTATGGGTCAAAGTGTAATTTCCCCTTTTTAACATATTTTCTCAAATTAATGATCTTTAAAATTAATCTATACTTTTAGGAGACCTATAGCACTTAGAAATCATTTAAACTCATCATAAAAAAAAAAACATTTTTGGGCCATAGACCAATTTTTATTACTCTTTAGTGGTCAAAGTGCAAAGTTACTCATTTTTAACACTTTAATAAATGACAAAACTTCTAAAACTTTTTCTAAACATCATAAATGGTATTTTGAATACATAGACACATTCAACAATCATTACTCACTATAATTAAAACCATTTGACTGAAATTATATAATTGATGGTTCAAAACATACTTTTCGCATTTTACAAAATGGTCCAAACTAACACTTGTAATTACTCTTTTATACATCTAAGATACTAAAAACAATTTTTACAACAAATATTATTAATTATTATGTGTGTGAATGTAACACCCTAAAATTTAATTAAAAAAATTAATTTGAGCTTTATTGATCATAATTTCAAAAATCTAATAGTTTAGCAATGATGAGGGTGGCCCAACGGACTTGTAAAAAAAAAATTTCAGGCTGATGAATAGTAACCTTGCGGGCCCAAGCAGCAAGGGCTGAAACCCTAGATTCGGGCCTGAGATGCCCAAAATTAGGAAAACATGGGAATAAGGTCAGAAATAGGTGGGAATGATAATTTTATATTTAAAATTAATTTTCAATAATATCAGTTTATCGGGTAAGGTGTTTACCCATTCGGTGAGATTTCGGTGTGTGATTTTAACACGAAAGATATTTCCATCACCACAAATGGATGATGTCCACCTACTAAGGACATGTGGAAGGCCAAGATTTAATCTTGGAATCCAAGATTAAATCTTAGCCCTCCATTGTTGCTTTATTACATAAACAATGATTTTTTTTACTAAATATCTTCTAAGCATTTAATATAAGAAGCCTAGTCACATTTTTCTTCCCAAGACACACAAATTTTGGCCAAAAGAAGAGACCAACCACCATTGTTGTCCTCAAGAGCTTGTTCTTGAGTTCCAAGCCCAAAAACTTCAAGCTAGAGTTGTTGAATCATCAAAAGTTCTTCACTAAACTTGTTCTACACCCAATTCTCTATTAATCTAACCGAACAAAATTTTCATTCCTCATCAAAACCTTGTGTTGTACCTCACACCTCACTGATATCAGAGGGGTTTAAAGTTGGATTGGGAGCTTTGGAGGAGAAGGAAGCAAGCTTGGTTAGCCTTGAAGCCAAGAAGCTAATAGATCACTCAAAGTAGGGTTTTTGCCCTTTTCTTGTCCAATTTTTATGATCTGTTTTGGCATGACCTAGATCTGAAATTTCTGATTGTATTGATGGATGATATGTTGATATGTTGATATGGATGTGTGAATTTTTTTGGTGTGTTTGGATGGTGTTAAAAAGGGATTTTTATCAAAGGAAATTGGGACTAGGCTGGATTCCTAGTTTTCCTACAAGCAGTCATTAATCATGAATTTTATGGTATATTTGTGGGTAATTAAATGATCTACAAAAATTATATGTTGTATTGGACATCTTAAACTGACTACATGAATTTTCTTGGGTGTTAATTATAAAGTTTTCTGCCTCAAGAAAATCAAGAACCGAAATGTGTCTGATGCTATCCTAGTTGTTGAGACTGAAGTAACAAACTTGTCTGAATTTATTATTATAGCAATTGATTGATATAGCTCATGAAATTTTTACTGAAGTTAATAACATATTAAAGTGTCGCTGTAAATTTTCTTGTGCATTGGTTCCATCAATTTCTAAGGTTAAAAATTAAGGGAACCCGATCTGGTCTGTGAATTGGTGGCCCCTGACCACTAGATTTGTATATTTTACTGAAGTAGCTATAGAGCTCTGTTTATCTTGAAATTTTTACAGGTTATCCTAGACACATTAAAGTGTCATATATAATTTTCGTGGCTCTTGGGATAGTCGTTTGATATGGCAATTAAATGTTGTACCCAAAACAATAACTCTGCCAAGGTGCTGGAATGTGAGAATGGCTGGAAATTTATGATAGTTTGATATCTATTCCAAGTCTATGGTATATGAATGCATGATAGTGACTTTAAGGTTTGGTTTATGAGAAATGAATGAGAGTCACTTGTGATTGATTGTTTATATGTGAACTTGATGATGATATATGTTCTAAGTAGAGAAATGAAAGTCCCCTATATTATGTGAAGGGCACGAGAAAGGTCCCCTAAATGTGTAAAGGGCAGAGAAAAGTCCACTTTATTATGTGAAGGGCACGGGAAAGTCCCTCTATTATGAAAAAGGGCACAAAAAGTCCCATTTAATATAGAATGGGTACGAATAGATAGGGCTGATGTATATAAGATTTTTTTTATATACCGAGAACATGTAAAGTTGTAAGTAATTTACTATAATGTTAAGTAGTATGACATGTGTACATCAAGTTATTGGATAAAAGAGACCCACTTCAGAAAATGGTTCTTGAACTTTAAAATGAACCTTTGACATATGTTGCATGATCACTTTTTAATAAACTGAAGTGGCTGGAATGATAACGATGACGCTTGAATTGTGTATTTGGGAAATACCCTCCTGAGAATTGTATAATTCTCACCCCTATGTGTTTGTGTTTCCGTATCGTCTCTAGGTTGAACCAAAGGACTATGATGCCTCCAACAGGAATCAAAATTTCATTAGTATAGTAGTTAGTGCTTTCATTATGCTATACTTGGTGGAATGAATATGTATGTAGATGTAATAGGGAATAGATATGTATTAAAGCTCATAGTAGAGCTTCCTTTTGTACTTAACTATGTATTCAATAAAGGTTATGTTTCTTTGTCATATGTTTTAATAGATTACGTGTAGGTATTACATTAGTTAAAAGCCTCATAGATATTTAAGAAAGGCCCACTAAATTAATAAGTAACATTTCTCAAGCACGATGCCATGATTTAAAGATATTATTTAAAGATAAGGTTGTGCTAAGGAGGATGTTATAGTGAACAATATGAAAATAGTAATAAATAGTATTAGAAAATTAATTTTCTAAAGCTTCATCAAATTAAAATTTTGATCCCTTCTGGTTACTAGTTCTTCCCAAAATGCTAAAAATAATTTTTACAACAATTATTAGTAACTTTTACACATTTAAACATTACCAAATAGTAACCTTATAGGTTTAATTAAATCAAATCAGTAACCATAATTTTAATTTCTAAAAACTTGAGAAAATCATATTTTTAACCCTTTTGAATTTGTAATTCTTTTAAAAAATTCCTAGTGCATCTCAAAGATAAGATTCAAGCCTCAAAATAAAATAAAACCAACTCCAATTCCAAGATCCTCATGAGGTCAAAAATCATATATTTGAGATATGTCCATGATCAAAATTTCTCATTTAAGATAAAAGAGACAAGTCTTGAGCTTTAGAGATTTAGGTGGTAACTAGAATCATAAACATGTCATGCAATCTTATTCTTAATCTTTATCATTATAAGGTGATAACTTGGAATTATAAATATGATGTGCAAGACTTGAAATATGAATGTGAAAATGCAAGTTCATTTTTAAGCCTTCAAAGTTTAGGTGATAACTTGATATATAAACATGATATGCAATATTTGTAATTTAAACATGAAGATGCAAATCCATATTATTATTTTCAAGATTTAAGGTGATAACTGAAATTTAAACATGATATGCAAGGCTTGAAATTTAAACATGATATGCAAGTCCATATTATTATATTAAAGAATTAAGGTGATAACTTGAAATCTAAGCATGATATGCAAGACTTGGAATTTAAACATGATATGCAAGAGCTTGAAACATAAACATGAATGCAAGTTCATTTTACATCTTATTAAGCTCAAAACTCAAGATTTTTAGAGAACAAAACTTTTTAACCCCAAATAATCTTAACAAAAAGGAAGTGAGCTTTAGAGTCCTTTATTACCATGGTTCCAAGAACCTTATTTCTTGAACTCATCATTAAGCTCAAAAAGAAACAACCCAAAGAAAATCCATAATTTTTCCATTAATCTTTTAACAAAAAAAAAAAAAAAATCAAATCTTAAGCTTTAGAGGTCAATTATATGATGGATCTACAACCACCACCATGATTCCTCATCATCAAGCCATGGTCATTAACAATCAAAATAACCGAAAAATATAAGAGAAGAATAAGAGAAAGAACATGAAATAAAATACCTACCAAGCTGTTTCTTGTTACAAAAGTGAAAGATTGATCTTTTATGAATTAAAGAGAAGAAAAAAAATCTTCTCTAGATGATGATGATGATCTCGGCCAAAAAGGAAGAAAAAGGAGGAAGGATTTTTCTTTTGATCTTGTGTCTTGGAATGGAAAGATTGTGTGTTTAAGAGTTGATCTATGGTGGATATGTGTTGGTTTGAGGTTAAGAGTTTGGATGGAGGTTGAGAATAGAGTCTCTTGGAAGTGATGGGGGAAGACGAAGAGAGCTTTGAGTTTAGAGAGAAGAGATCATTTTTGGCCAATTTAGTGAGCAAGACTTCAACCAAAAATACAAATGGTAAAGAATGAGTGTTTGTGTGTGTATTAGGCTTGGAAAGACACATATACATAGGAGTTTTGGGGGGAGGGGGAGGGTGAGGCAGTTGCCTTCATGGCCATAATGGGAGTAATTTTTCAATTTTTGTGAGTGGTAGGACATGCATTTGATGTGTATTTAATTGGTAGTGGATTATAAATGCTAATGTAGTATAGGTGGTTAATAAAGAAGTATTTAAGATGCTCCAAGACATGATTAAAGAATGGCCTACACTTGTAATGGAGTTTTTAGTGCTCAATTAATCTAAAATAAAAAAATAAATCCAAAATATATCTTAATTTTTAAGAAAAAGAAAGATAATGCACTAATTTATATTTAATATTATTTGTCTTATGAACCCTTTTAATTAAGAAAGGAAATTAAACTTCCCTATAATAATAATTACCTAAAATAATTATTTTGACTCAAGGTTAATAAATAAATAAATTTCTTTCTAATTAGAGTCTAATATTGCATATATTTACTTAATAAGCTCATTTAGCACTAATTAGGGGCAAAATGATAATTTCACATAAAACTCCAGGAACCACTCAACATTTTCAGATATCATATATCCCTTATAATTAACATTTTCTAACTTCCAGGTGATGACTTGGTTTCGCTTAATCTGCGTTAAATTATCCCAGGTGCATTTTAGTAATTTCGTGCATAGGAAAAATCAGGGTTTAGGATTTTCGTCTCTAACATCATTCATAACACAAATAATCTACTTCAAACATAAAACTAATGTACCACCCGATATTTACTATCGTTTAAATTACCAAATTATCCTAGGTAATTTTTCATATAATTAAACCGAACAATCCTTAATAAAGGAATATAGCATTAGAAGAAAGGATAGGAGCAATTCGTGCAAGAGTTGCAAACCCGATTTCTGTACGTGTAAAATGACCAAAATGCCCTGAGGTTATTTTACTTAGAAAACGAGGATCGTGGGCCCCACCCATCCTCAAGGGGATGTTTTGATGTTAATAAGGGATTGTTTGTGTTATGTGTGTTAATAGAGGAGAAGAATCCTAATTTTGAGCTTCGACGTGCGAAATGACCAAAATGCCATTGCGCTGTTTTAACTCGGATTTGTGTGCCGACTTAGCCGAACCTCACTAAAATGTTTTAAAATTTTTTTTAAGCTATGATTAACCATTAGTTAAGCTCGGATGGTCTCGGGCAATTTTTGAGTAAAATTGTCATTTTGTCCCTCTTTGTGTTTTGCGAATTTTGAGATTTTTGATTCGTATAGCAAAACCTAAGCAATATTAGGCTCAAATTAAAGGTTATTAGATTCTAATTATTAATCTAGAGTCAAAATTATTTATTTAGATTGATTAGAACTTAAAATTGCTTAAAAACACCCAAATTGCTTACTAATTCACCTAAGCCCTTAATTGCAAATTATCTAATTTGCAAAGATACTTACCTACACCTAAATAATACATGGAACACACAAATTTATCTTCCATGGGCTGCAAATGGCTGAAATTATGGAGCCATAATGCATCAGAATATTGCTAAATAATGCACTAAAACAAAATGCCAAAAATGTCACCATGAAACATAATTCCCTAAATTCATACAACTTGTCTTGAATCCATGTTTTCCTCCCTTTGTTCCCTTTGAAATTCCACCAGCCTTCCTCCTCCCTTTGTCCATTTATGAGCCTCAAAATCTCTATAAATAGGCATGCTTGAAGGAGTGTTAGAGGCCTTAGTTCATAACTTACACAATTCTAGTTTTTAGAAGCACCAAAAGCTTTCTTTCTTCGTCCTCTTGGCTGAAACTTCTTCTCCCATTTCTCAAAGATATTTTCTTTCATTTCACTCAAGGAAACCAAGTTCTTTTCCTTTCTTTCAAATAAAATTAGGTAGGGAGTTGTCTTTAAGCTTATTTCTATGCTTTGCTAAGTGTTGTTCTTGGTTTAAAATGATGATTTCATGGACTTTCTCTAGCTTTTCCATTTGGTTTTCTTCTTTCTTTTCCTTTGAACATTTCGGCCATAAGGCCTATATGGGAATATGATGATAGCTTGATGATGAGGACCTTGAGTGTTGGTTGTAAATCCATCACAAGTTAGGTCTCTAAAGGTTGAAAATTCCACTTGATGCAAAACTTTAAAGAATGATG
Organism: Dalbergia oliveri; assembly: GCA_030441495.1. Classification (NCBI taxonomy): domain Eukaryota; kingdom Viridiplantae; phylum Streptophyta; class Magnoliopsida; order Fabales; family Fabaceae; genus Dalbergia; species Dalbergia oliveri. Next base: position 21,149,708 of record JAMLFY010000003.1, read on the forward strand.
TTTTTATGATGTAAAAATAAAGATCTTGAGTTTAGAACTTGAAAGATGTATTTTTCACTTTGTCTTGCTAAGATATATTGGGTTGAATTTATATTTCTCTAAAGTCTTAGAGGAGCTCTAGTAAAAAAATAAAATGAACTTGCATCCATGTTTAAGTTTATGCCTTGCATAATCATGTTTACTTTCTATGTCATCACTAAATTCTCAAGAATGAATAAATGAACTTGCATATTCATGTTTAAATTTCCAAGTTTGCATTTCATGTTTATGTTTCAAGTTGTCACTTAATCTTCAAAGATAATAAAGAGGATGCATCTTATATTTATTTTATGCTCTCACTTTATTTTATAATGGCTAAAAGAATCAATGCATGACATGTTTATTTTATGTCATCACTTAAAGATCCTAGAGTTCAAAGACTTGCCCAAGTATCACAAGCAAAGTTGGAACCATGGTAATAAAAACTCTAAAGCTTCCTTAAGATTATGGGAGCCAAAGAAATCATTCTTTAAAAAGTCTTGAGTTTGGAGCTTAATAAGATGTAATAAGAATTCTCCTTTCATCGGTCCAGTGCAGACTACCGCCGCTCTGTTTCTTAAGATTCTCTTCTCCCTCCTCCTGGTCCAGGACGGACTACTGCCTCAAGTTTCTTGCATATCATGTTTATAATTCCAAGTTATCACCTTATAAAGACAAGATTAAAATGAGGTTGCATAGCATGTTTATGATTCTAGTTATCACCTAAATCTCTAAAGCTCAAGACTTGCTCTTTTTATCTTAAGTGAAAATTTTAATCGTGAGGATTCTTTCAATGTATAAATCGGCCTCATGATTAAGGTAGGCCTAAAGTGATTTTAAACAAGCTACTGATTTAGTTCTAAAATTTCTTTCAAGAGTAAAAAAAAAATTAGTTTTTAAAAGGGTTTTAAGGCCTTGCAAAGATTTTACGAGATACTAGTATCTTACTTGTACTTAAAAATGTGATTTTAAGCAATTATGTGAGGTTCATGATTCAGCCACTAATCTGAGCTTAGTACTACTATATGATGATGGTTTAATATGTTTGAAGTTATGATAATTATGGTTGATTGCTAAAAGAATGATTCTATGCATGTTAGAGATAAAACTAGCTTCCTAGAAAATCGTAAAAGCAAGATTTCTAGAACTTTAGAGAATGAAATTTATGCATTCTGTCCAGAGCCTTTAGTGGCCTTAAGAACCAGATTTTATCATGTTTAGATAAGGGAGAATGATTCATAATTGGTTTAGTAATTAATTTTAGCATCATAGGGAAAGCCGGTAACGAGAAAGGGTTAAAAATGCAACTTCTAGCACACGTAAAATATTAAGAACAACTTACTGTCTATGCTGCCCCATATAGTCTAATAACATTCTTAGGACTTATAATAGATGGTAATAAATCCCTTAGATGCATAATTAATTAGTTCAATAATTAAGGTTGCCCGATTCTAGAGTTTTGGTTATTTAAGACAACTTTTCAATAAGGATTTATGATTATGCCTCTTTGATGTTTTAAATGATAAGACTATGTAGTGATTTGATGCTTATTAAGTATTTGACGTCATTAATGATTTCTGGGCTTGCATGTAATAGTTGCTATTGCAAACAATGAGATGTTTATGCATGAAATAATGAAATATTCTTTGTTATTTAAAAATTTACACTTGTTGCTGGAAGAAAGTATATTACTATAAAAGTGTAATTTGGAAAGATTCTAGCTAGGAAAGACTTGGTATTTAAGCGTGTCCATTTGTGACCCACCTCTCTTTCCTGGGAATCTCCAGATGCATGATTCCAGTTGTTATATATTATATTCCAGAATAAGACTATAAATGAGAAAATGTTATGAATGATTATGAATTGAGAATTGTATTATGATATAACATGCAAAGACTTAATGGTGACTTAAACTTATGAGGAAATGATCCTTTGGACCCATCAGACTATAGGTGGTGAAAAGGTGATTCTTGCCCCTAAACCGTTCTCTCAAAAGGGTAGAGTTGGAATTTTAACTTATCAAAAGGGATAAGTATATGCTAGTGACGACTAGTAAGGTATGAGCTCATAACCTAGATTACTCCAAAAGGGTGGAGTATAGGGTGGCCCAGGAAAATGATGATGAAAGTAACTTTAAGTCACCTAAGGAACTAAGTAACGTATTATGTGATTATGATGTTCTTCTATGCATAGTATATATAAGATAATGATGAGAAATATGATATTCTTCTATGCATAATATTTATGATATGATGATGAGGAATATGATGTGGTCTTATGCATAATTATGTTATTATATATGAAAGGAAAAGTTCATTATAAACATGACATGCTAAGTTTATGATGCATTATAAGACGCATGATTAAAATGAACGGATTGGTAAAGTATATTTCCAAACTAAATAAATGAATCTTAGCATGCTCACATTTTCATAATGAAACCCGAGGTTCCTGGGGACGATGATGATGACACGATGCATACGAGGTGAGTACCTACTGAGATTCTTTTATAAGTTTCTCATTCCCTTTTTCTTTCTTTCCATCTCGTCTTCAGAAAGTGATGGTGATGTTCGTGATTCGTTGATGCTCTCACCTGGTAGATGCACGTGATCTTGTGAACCAGCTTATTATCCTTGAAGAACGTATCGCTAGACCTTGAGCGTGAACTCGGATATCTATTCCTATCTCTGGAGTATTATAAATAGGTGCGTTAATAGATGTTTTTCCATCCATATATTATTTATGTTTTGTTCGATTGCCTACATCTAGCTTAACTCGTTGGTAGGCAAACTATCTATGTGAAATGTAATTATGGATGTCATATGATGGAGCCAATATGATGTGTTCTTCATGATATGTCTTTCATTTTTTGCTTTATCCGATTATCGTTCACGTTATGCGGCTCACGTTTTCAATTATGTTTTTTTTTAAAAAATGGCTCGTAATTTCACTAAGTATTTTCAAGGCATGATTAAGGAACTGAAGCAAAGAGTAAAGTCTAGTAATTAATCAGATATGACCTAGGCGTATTGGGTTAATTATTAGGGTGTTACACTAACCCTTGAGGGTAGCCTAGATCAGTCATCCTTGATTTCGAGGTAAAAATGACCTTAGGGGCATTTTGGTCATTTCTACATGGAAAAATCGAAAATTGTGATTTTTGAATAGATTGCTATTTAATCCTCATATAATCTTATTCTAATATCAAAATATCTTATTGAGGATGACCTAGATTATTTCGGCCTCAAATCTCGTGTAAAAATGACCCAGGGTTATTTTGATAATTTCACAGTAGGAAAAATTGGGGCATTGCATTTCTCCCTTCCTTAAAAAGAATTTCATCCTTGAAATTCATTATCTGAATAGTTCAGGATCCTAGTCTTCATCTCTGATTCCAATTCCCATGTAAAATCCTATGCTTTGTCCTCCCCCATGCCACTTTGACCAAAGATATGGCTTTTTTCCTTAATTGCTTGACTCTTTTATCCATGATCCTTGTAGGTGGTAGGTTGAAGGTCAGGTCCTCCCTTAATTGTACTTGTTCTGGCTTTAACATATGACTAGGGTCGATTGATATTTTTCTTAATTGGGAGACATGGAAGACATCATGAAGTTTGGAGGATTAGGTGGTAAGGCTATGCGATATGCTACTGGCCCGACTTTATTAAGGATTTCAAAGGGACCAAGAAATCTGGGGCTCAAATTTTTGAGTCTTATAGCTTGCCCTATGCCTATTGTGGGGTGATCCTAAGGAAAACATGCTCTCCCTCTTGGAATACCAATGGCTTTCGCCGCTTATCCGCATAGCTTTCTGTCGACTCTGAGCAATAAGGATTCTATCCCTAATTCTTTTGATTTGTTCCGTTGTTTCCTTTACAACTTCAGGTCCTAACATGATTTGTTCTCCGGGCTCATACTAACATGAAGGAGATTGACACTTCCTTCCATATAGGGCCTCGTATGGTGCCATATCAATACTTGTATGATAATTGTTGTTATATGCAAACTCGACCAATGGAGGTACTTATCCTAACTTTCCTTTTAGTCTAACACACATGCCCTCAACATATCTTCTAAGGTCTGTATGGTTCTTTCTAATTGGCTATCTTTGAGGGTGGTAAGCCGTACTTAGGCACAACTTTGAACCAAATGCCTTTTGAAAGGTTCCCAAAAAACGTGACATAAACCATGGATCTTGGTTCGAGATTATCATCGACGGCACTCTGTGCAACCTCACGATCTATTGGATATACAACTGGGCTAACTTATCCAAGGAATAAGTCACCTTAATAGGTAAAAAGTGGGCCCATTAGTCAATCGATCCATAATCACCTATATGATGTCAGGGCCAGCTTAGGTTCTAGGTAGTCCTGTCACAAAATCCATCGAGATGCTAACCCATTTCCATTCTGGGATTGACAAGGGTTGCAATATTCAGAAGGTCTTTGATGCTCACTCTTCACCTTTTGACAGACTAAGCACTTACTTACCCATGTGATAACGTCTTGCTTCAAACCGGGTTATCAAAACATCTTTTTTCAAATCCTGATACATCTTGGTAGTACTAGGGTGAATGGTGAAATGACTCTTGTGAGCCTCTTCCAAAATCTCCTTTGGAGGTTACCACTTGCCGGTACACAAATCCGGCCCTCAAACCTCCATAGCTTATCATCTCCTTGGGTGAAACCTTAAACTTTCCTACCTTTATAGCTTCTACGGTCTCCTTAAACCCATCATCCTCCTGTTGAGCTCGAGTATTTCTTTCTTTGACCCTAAGGTGACACATCCTCATGCTCTCAGTGGTCAATGTCATTCCTAAATTCAGATCTCTAAATTTCTTAATCAACTCCATCTTCTTAACCATCATTTGAGATAGATGTAATAACTTTCGACTCAAGGCATCAGCCATTACATTAGCCTTGCCGAGATGATAGTTCAACCTAAAGTCATAGTCCTTCAAGAATTCCATCCATCTTCTCTGCTTCATATTTAACTCCTTTTGATCAAAGAGGTACTTGAGACCCTTGTGATCAGAGAACACCTAAAATTTTACCCTATACAGATGATGTCTCCACACCTTCAATGCAAACACCACAGTCGCCAACTCTAGGTCATGAGTAGGGTAATTTGCTTCATGTGGTTTGAGTTTCCTAGATACATAGGCTACCATTTTCCTATTTCGCATCAATACACATCCCAAACCTTTCCCTAACGCATCACAATATACCTCGAAAGGCACATTGGGGTTAGGCAATACTAACACTGGGGTTATGGGTAACTTTGCTTTTAGCTCTTGGAAGCTCTTCCCACACTGGAGTCCAAACAAAAGGGGGCATTCTTCCTAGTAAGCTTGGTCAAAGGTAAGGAAATCTGAGAAAATTCCTTAATAAACCTACGGTAATAGCCAACTAGTCCTAAAAAGCTTCGTCTTTTTGTTACCATGGTAGGTCTCTCCCAGCTCATCACAGCCTCTATTTTACTAGGATCTACTGATACCTTTCTTTGACATTACATGACCTAAGAGTTTCACTTCCTCCAACCAAAATTCACACTTAGACAATTTTGCATACAACTTTTTTTCCTTCAGAATCTCCAAAACTATCCTCAAATGATGTTCATGCTCTTAAGGTTTTCAAAAAATGAGTATATCATCTATGAAAACAATTACAAACTAATCCAAATAGGGTCTGAAGATCCTATTCATGTAGTCCATGAACACAGCAAGAGCATTAGTCAATCCAACGACATGACTGAACTCAAAATGGCCATAGGTCCTAAAGCCAGTCTTAGGTATGTCTTCATCCCTCATTCTAATCTGATGATGTCCGACCTCAAATCAATCTTTGAGAACACTATCGCTCCCTCAACTGGTCTATCAAGTCATTTATCCTAGGCAAGGGATACTTGTTCTTTACTGTCACTTTATTCCACTGCCTATAGTCCACACATAGTCTCATACTTCTATCTTTCTTCTTAAAAAGAACGGGGCTCCCCATGGTGATGCACTAGGTCTTACAAACTTTTTTTCCATAAGCTTCTCTAGAGTCTTCAACTCGGTTAACTCTAAAGGTGACATCCTATAGGGTGCTACGGATATTGGCCCTATCGTTGGGACCAATTCTATGGAGAACTCTATCTCTCTCACTGGAGAAAACTCAGGTATATCATCTGGAAACACCTCAGGATAGTTTCTTACTATGGGCACATCATCAATGTTTTGGTCAAAGTCTACCTCGCTAGCGCTAGGAGAACATATCCCTTACTTCCTTCCCACACAGTTGACTTCTCCAGCATTTAAGTAAAGACTTATAGGTTTATTAGGCACACTGGGATCAGGGAGAAATCAACTTTGAACAGTTTAATATTACACGGTTAGCATAAAGCCAATCCATGCCGAGAATCATTTCTAGACCATGCATAGGTAAACAAACTAGATCTAAAATAAAAGGTCCACCTTCAACAATGAAATGGCAATTCAAACAATATCTACAAGTCCTAGGTTTACCAGTGGGTGTAGAAATAGTGAGGTCAAAAGGAAGTTCTGACACATGCAATTGTAAAGATTCAACACAAACATCTGACATGAATGAGTGAGTTGCGCCAGAATCAAACAATACAATTAAGGTCCTACCATTCATTTCACACTTACCTTCTATGAGATTTCTGGACTTCGTTGAGTCTTCTACATTGAGAGTAAAGACTCTCCCTTGACGTTGTGGCTTGGGGTTAGGGACTATCGGGTTCCTTTCAGAACACTCTCCAGCATAGTGATCAGGCTTCCCGCACTTGTAACAATCTCCCTGGCCCACCAAGCAAGGTCGATCTCCATGTGACTTTCCATATTTGGGACATAATGCAATAGGTGCAAGCCTGGAGCGTGCAACCGGAGCCTTTGGGGTGCCTTACCCTTAGGACCACTTGATCCTCCATGATGAAAATTCCTCTGAGGTTCTTATGGCCTCCTGCGGCTTGAACTATGATCTAAACTAGTTTAAATCTCGGACCTTGTAGCACCACCTTTTTGGTGGAATTTTCAGCTCTTGATATGCTCAACTTCTTATGGCCTTCCTCAATGATGCGACACTTGTTGACTAGGATAGGGAAGTCCCTAATCTCCATATGTACAATGGCAACATTGATTTCTACTTCATCCAAGTTCATACTTAACACATTTCCAAATTTCATCGGATTTCCTTGAAAAATCTTGGAGAACTTAATCAGTTCCTTGAACTTCATAGTGTCCTGTGCAATACTCATCCCTCCTTGGTTCAGCTGCATGAATTCCACATCTTTGGCATTCTTCACAGATGCGGAAAGTACTTCTCATAGAAGCAAATCTTGAACATTTCCCAGTTGATCATCCTGCCATATGCCTCGACGTCTTGGGTGCCATTCCACCAAAACTTGACATCCGCCTAAGCATGTTGGCAAAAATCACCTTCTACTCTTCTGCAAGTGATCACTGAAAATGTACGCCCCATTTTTTTCAGTACAAATGACCAAAATGCCCCTAAGGTCATTTTTACCAGAATTCAAGGATAGCTAACCAACCTCGAATGGGTCAACTCAATGTTTAAAGGGGATTATGACTGTAATGTTTGATATCCGAGGTAAAAATCTCATTTTTTGAACTTTTGGCTCAAAATGACCAAAATACCCTGTAGCGTTTTACGGTAAAGGTGCCGTTTAGCCCAAACTTTTCAGAAAGTTTGGAATGATGTTTATGAGTGGTTTATGATGGTTAGTCGGGCCTGAGAGGTGTAACACCCTAATAATTAACCTAATACACCTAGGTTGTATCTGATTAATTACTAGACTTTACTCTTTGCTTTAGTTCTTTCATCATATTTTGAAAATACTTAGTGAAATTACGAGCCATTTTTTTAAAACATAATTGAAAATGTGAGCCGCACATAACATGAACAATAATCGAAATAAAGCGAATAACGTGCAGATATAGCATGAAAAACACATCATATTGGCTCCATCATATAACATCCATAATTACATAACACATAGATAGTTTGCCTACTAACAGAATAAGACTAGGTGTAGGCAATCTAACAAAACATAAATAATATATGGATGGAAGGACATCCATTAATGGCACCTCGTAATAACACTCTAAGGATAGGGATAGATATCTAAAATATACGAGTGAAACTAAGGATCAAGTTCACTACCAGGTAAAAGCCTCAACGTGATTCACGAACACTTCCTTCTATTTCTAAAGACGAGATGGAAAGAAAAAAAATAGAGGGAGTGAGAAACTTATAAAAAGAATCTCAGTAGGGTACTCACCTCATGATGCATTGTGTCATCATCATCGTCCCCAGGAACCTAAATTTCATTATGAAATAGTGAGCATGCTAAGATTGATTTATTAAGTTCGAAAATATACTTTATCGAGGTTCATTGGTTTTAATCATGCGTCTTATAATGCATCATAAGCTTAGCATGTCATGTTTATAATGAACTTTTCCTTTCATCAACACATCATATTCCTCATCATCATAACATAATAACATGCATAGAAGAATATCATATTTCTCATCATCAACTCATAAATGCTATGCAGAAAAACATCATACCATAATAGCTATGCACAAGACATGGTGCACATATTTCATTTCTTTAGTGTCCTAGGTGACTTAAAATCTTGTCATCATCATCATTATTTTCCTTGGGGCCACCCTATACTCCACCCTTTTGGGAGTAATCTAGGTTATGAGCTCATACCTTACTAGTCGTCACTAGCATATACTTATCCCTTTTGATAAGTTAAAATCCCAACTCTACCCTTTTGAGAGAACGGGCTAGGGGCAAGAATCACCTTTTCACCACCTATAGTCTGATGGGTCTAAAGCATCATTTCTCAGGATCACCTTTTCACCACCTATAGTCTGATGGGTCCAAAGGATCATTTCCTCATAAGTTTAAGTCACCATTAAGTCTTAGCATGTTATATCATAATCATCAAGATGCATGAACATTCTCATTGTTTGCAATAGCAACTATAACATGCAAGCCATGAAATCATTCAATAATATCAAATTCTCAGTAGGCATTACATCATCATATAACTGACATTCCAAAGCATCAAAAGATGTCATCTAAAATTCTCAGTAAAGCTCCCTTAAATAACCGAACTCTAAAATTGGGTAACCTTAATTATCAAACTAATTACTTATGCATCTAAGGGATTTATTACCATCAATTATAAGCCTTAAGAACATTATTAGACTATATGGGGTAGCATAGATAGTAAGTTGTTCTTAAGGTTTTACGTGTGCTAGAAGTTACGTTTTTAACCCTTTCTCGTTACGGCTTTCCCTATGATGCTAAAATTAATTACTAAACCAATTATGAATCATTGTCCCTTATCTAAACATAATAAAATCTGGTTCTTAAGGCCACTAAAGGTTCTGGACAGAATGCATAAATTTCATTATCTAGAGTCCTAGAAATCTTGCTTTTAATTTTTTTATCTCTAACATGCATAGAATCATTCCTTTAGCAATAAACCATAATTATCACAACTTCAAACATATTAAACCATCATCATATAGTAGTACTAAACTCAGATTAGTGGCCGAATCATGAACCTCATATAATTGCTTGAAGTCACATTTCAAGTACACATGTGATCCTGGTTTACCGTAAAATATTTGTAAAACCTAAACTCCTTTAGAAACTAATTCTTTTTGTTAAAATTGAAAGAAGTCATAGGACTTTAGGCCTTCCTCAATCATGAGGCCGTTTTATACATTGAAAGAATGTTCATGATTAAAATTTTCACTTAAGATAAAAGGAGCAAGTCTTGAGCTTTAGAGATTTAGTGATAACTAGAATTATAAACATGCTATGCAACCTCATTTTAATCTTGTCTTTATAAAGTGATAACTTGGAATTATAAACATGATGCAAGAAACTGGAGCCGGTAGTCCGCACTCACTAGTGGAGGAAGAACTTAAGAAAAAGGCGGTAGTCCGCACTGGACCGGTGAAAGGAGAAGAGAACTCTTATTACATCTTATTAAGCTCCAAACTTAAGACTTTTTAAAGAATGAATTCTTTGACTCCCATAATCTTAAGGAAGCTTTAGAGTTTTTATTACCATGGTTCCAACTTTGCTTGTGATACTTGGGCAAGTCTTTGAACTCTAGGATCTTTAAGTGATGACATAAAATAAACATGCCATGCATTGATTCTTTTAGCCATTATTAAATAAAGTGAGAGCATAAAATAAATATGAGATGCATCTTCTTTATTATCTTTAGAGATTAAGTGACAACTTGAAACATAAACATGAAATGCAAGCTTGAAAATTTAAACATGAGGTATGCAAGTTCATTTATTTATTCTTGAGAATTTAGTGATGACATTAAAAGTAAACATGATGTGCAAGGCATAAACTTAAACATGGATGCAAGTTCATTTTTATTTCTTTACTAGAGCTCCTTCAAGACTTTAAAAGAATTATAATTTCAACCCAATATATATCTTAGCAAGACAAAGTGAGCTTTAAAGATTTCATTATTAAGCTATCCTAGAAAACTTTCTTAGGCCTTGGCCGAAATCAAATGGCAAGAAAGGAGAAGTTCAAGAGTCATCTAGAAATGAAAAATTATTAAACATCATTTTAAACTAAAAACAAAGCTTAATAAGAAATGAAACATAAGTGTCAATATATTTTTCAAGTTCTAAACTCAAGAACTTTATCATAAAAACATAGTTGCTTCAAAACTTTGAAAACTAATGAAACCTTCAAGTTTTAGAGGTCTAACTTGTGAAGGCTTTGCAACCAACACTCAAGAACCTCATCATCAAACCATGGTCTCATCATAATCTAGGTCATAAGGCCGAAATATACAAGAAGAAAAGGAGAAGGAAAATCGAAATATGAAGCAAGAAAAAGTACATAAAATCATCATTTTAACCAAGAACAACACTTATCAATACTTGAAATTAAGCTTAAAAACAACTCCCTACCTAATTTTATTTGAAGGAAAGGAAGAGAACTTGGTTTCCTTGAGTGAAATGAAAGAAAATCTCTTTGAGAAATGGGAGAAGTTTCAGCCAAGAGGAGGAGGAAAGAAAGCTTTTGGTGCTTCTAAAAATACAATTGTGTAAGTTATGAACTAAAGCCTCTAACACTCCTTCAAGCATGCCTATTTATAGAGATTTTGAGGCTCATAAATGGACAAAGGGAGGAGGAAAGTCTGACCAAATTTGAGGAGGAAACAAGGAAGAAAAATCATCTTGTTTGGTGGCTTAAAACATGGAATCATGTTTTCATGGTTCCTTGTTTTCATACCTTGGTTTTTGTGCATTCTTTGACAAATTTTCTGATGCATTATGGACCAAAATTTCGTGCATTACAGCCCAAGGAGGATAAAATTTGTGTGTTCCATGTATTATGTAGGTGTAGGTAGGTATCTTTGCAAATTAGAGAATTTACAATTAAGGGCTTAGGTGAATTAGTAAGTAATTTGAGTGTTTTTAAGCAATTTTAAGTTCTAATCAATCTAAATAAATAATTTTGACTCTAGATTAATAATTAAAATCTAATAACCTTTAATTTAAGCGTAATATTGCTTATGTTTTGCTATACGAATCAAAAATCTCAAAATTCACAAACTGACAAAGACGGGACAAAATGGTAATTTTACTTAAAAATTGCCCGAGACCACCCGAGCTTAACTAATGGTTAATCATAGCTTAAAAACATGTTTTAAAACATTTTAGTGAGGTTCGGGCTAAGTCGGCACAAATCAAGTTAAAACGGCCAGGGGCGTTTTGGTCATTTCGCACGTCGAAACTCAAAATTGAGATTCTTTTCCTCTATTAACACACATAACACAAACAATCCCCTATTATCCTCAGAACATGCCCTTGAGGACGGCCGGGCCCACGATCCTCATTTTGAGTAAAATAACCTCAGGGCATTTTGGTCATTTTACACGTCCAGAAATTCGGGGCTTGCGACTCTTGCAGGAATCGCTCATAACCTCTTTTCTAATGTTATATTCCTCTATTGAGGATTGTTCGGTCTCGAATTTATATAAGAATTACCTAGGTTAATTCGGTAATTTCTAAATGACAGTAAAAGTTGGGCGTTACAAGAGGTCCCAGAGTTTTAGTACAAAATTACCATTTTGCCCCTAGAAGTGTATAGTGAGCCTAATGATGTAATTAATCAAACCTAAGCAATATTAAATCTAATCGAAGATTAATTAATTTCAATAATTAATCTAGAGTCAAAATAATATATTAAGGTTAATTAGAACCTAAGATTGCTTAGTTAAACTCTAATCTCATTCTTTGATTCAAGATTCCTAGTCATGGAATCTTGAATAGTAAATCTCTCTCCAATTCCTTAAATTAAGGAATTGTATCTATGATTTAATTTGATTAGAAAATGGTTTTTAATTTATTAATCTAGCAAGATCACCCCTAAATCAAGTCTTGACAACCTTAATTAACCATTACTTCACCTAAACACTTTCTTACATACTTCTAATCAAAACCTTAATCAAAGAAACACCTAAACACATCATTAAACCATAGTTAGATGAACAAAATCTTTCCTCCCTTGGCTGAAATGCTTGCCAAATTCATACCCTTCAAATTGTGTCACATGTTGATTTTGTTTCATTCAAAGACCATACCTCAAGCCATACTTTGGACCATACCTAGCCATGCCTCCACCCATGCTTTTGAATGACCAATTGTTGAAGATATTTTCTCCCTAAAGGCCATGAAGGCTGTCGGCCTTCCTCCCTTGGCAGCCTCCATATTGCATTTTTTCTATATATACCAAGCCTTAGTGAACTTGGTTACACTTTAGATCATTTGTCAAGTTTAAGCTTTCTTGTAATTTTCTCTCTTTTCCTCTCAATTTCTCTTCATCTTGTTCTTCTTCCCCCACCATTAAAGAAACCTTTCCACCACCACAAACCACCACAAACAACCTTGAACCACCACTCCCCACCTCAAACCACCTCTCAAACACCAACCTTTTCCATTCCAAGCTTACATCTTCAAGGAAAATTCATCTTTCTTGAGTTCCTCACTTGGCCAAATTCTCATCATCACCTAAGAGAAGATTTTGTCTTCTCATTTCCTAAATAATCAAGCTTTCTTTCATCTTTTTCAAAGACTTCATTTGGTAGGGGTTCATTTTCAAAGTTTTGTTTGCTTTCTTTAAGAAAAGTTCTAGTTTTCTCTTGGTTTCAAAGCTCTTCCTTTTCCTCCCTTCATTTCGACCTTAGAGCCTTGTGATGAGAAAAACTTTGGCTTGATGATGAGGTTTCAAGATAATGGTCTTGTGATGCCATGTGAGAAACCTCTAAAGCTTGAAAACTTGGTCTTGGACCATATAAGATTTTGGTTTCCTTTTCTTTTCCTTACTCAAGATTTTGGTTCTCTTTTCCTTTTCCCCTCTATGATTTCAGTTTCCATTCCCTTATTTGTACAAAGTTTGATAAAAATGTTAAGTAGCTCACTAAAAGTTTTGTTTAAGAAAATTAATCATATGTTTCAAAGAGCTCTAAGCTTACCCTTGCCAATCTTAAATTAGTCGGCCGTTCTAAGAGTTTAGTCTAGATTGAAGCCCATGAGCAATAAAATGAAGATTATGAGTAGTTCTTTTTATGCTTGCCTTGATAAGTGCTGATGCTATCTCTTAGTCCATTTTCTTGAGCTTGATGATGAAGTTCAAACCAAAGACTTTTTTGAAGACTTAGCGCTAAGAACTCTAAAGCTCACTTTATATTGTTAAGATACATGTTGGGTTAAGACTATTAATGTTTCTCTAAAGTCTTATGTGAGCTCTAGTTAAGATAAAATAAGTTTGCATTCATGTTTAAGTTTATGCCATGCATATCATGTTTACTTTTGATGCCATCACTAAGTTCTCAAGAATAAATAAATGAACTTGCATTTCATGTTTAAATTTCCAAGCTTGCACTTCATGTTTATATTTTAAGTCATCACTTAATCTTTAAAGATAATAATGAGGTTGAATCTCATATTTATTTTACGCTCTCACTTTACTTTATAATGAAGAGTAAAATAAAGTGCATAACATGGTTAAGTTTATGCCACCACCTAAATATCCTAGAGCTCAAAGACTTGCTCAAGTATCATATATAAAGTTTTAGAAAATGGAAGCATTTCAAGAATGCCATTTCGGCCTTGTGATGATGATGAGGGACTTGATATGAGTTCATCTAATCATAAGTGCCCAAAGCCTATGTCTTGGAATTTTTCTAAGCTTAGGTGAACTTAAAGAATATTATGAACAAGATCTTATGTTTTAAATCTATTTCATGAAAAAAATAATTTAGCTACTGACCTCACCTAAATTTATATGATTTTAATGAGATGAATTGGTTTCTAAAAGAGTTTTGAGTTCCTAAAATTATTCCAGGAGAAAACTAGCAACTTATATGCATTTAAATCATGGAATTATGTGATTATGTGAGCTATACTTTTTAGTTCTGCCTTGATTGTTTGGCCACTGTATTAATTCTGTTTTATGGAGTTAAGATGTGTAAAATTATGTTTGAGTGAAGCAAGGAACGATTAAGGGAAGTTAGGAAAGAGGAAGTAAATAGAAAGGACTTAAAATGAGAATTCTAGAGCACTTAGATACAAAAATTGTAAATTCTGTTCCAGCATAATTGAACTTAAGGAAAATAGTTTATAATTAGTGGATATGTGTAGGAATCCCTAATAATTGGTTTAGGAATTGAATATAGAGCCTTAGGCAAAGACGAAACTTAGAAATGATCAAAGACGTAGCATCTAGAACCCCGTAATCAAATTATACTATCCTGCTTAATTTATGCAATGTTGTTTGGAAGAGCTAGTGAGCATAAATATTAGAGAGAATTACAAGTAATGATCCTTTAGGTGCATAAAAGACCTATTATGGGTGTTAGGATAACTAGAACACGAGTTTAAGATCCGTAAGGGTCAAAGCATAAAATACTATAAGATAGGGAAGTTGATGAGAGTAAGTGACCAAGTGAACACATAGTTTAATATACCGATAGTATATATGAAAGTATTAATGGCATGCTTATGAGAATATGTGAGCTTATGATGTGATTGTTATGTGGCATGTTATGTTTAAGATGCTATAACACCCTAATATTTAACCCAACATGCCTAGGACATATTAAGATTAATTATTAGTTATTACTTCCCTTTGAAACTCGTTTGTAAAATTACTTAGCAGAAAATATGGGTAAATTTTTTTTTGAAATTAATATACGTAAAACAAAATGCAACATAAGCGGAATGTAAAAAGAGCAAATAAATCATGCGATGTAAAGCAAGTAAGAACACCTCAATCATAAAAACACCCATCATAATATTAATCACCATAGTTTAGTACATAGCTAGAATAATATCATGAAATCATACCCATATAAGTGGCAGAGCTTCCAGTACATGAGAAATAAAGTACAAGAAAGAAAACGGGAACATAAACTGCTACTTCATGGAAAAGCCCCTCAAAAGATCGATCCCAAACCATGACTACTCCCTCCCTCGATAAAGGCGCATCTCAGAGCGTCGAGCTAGCCTCCACTGCGTCACCGTATCTCCTCCTGTCCCTCCCAATATCCATGGGAACTACAGGGCAAATCCCTCCGAAAAGGGTAAGAAGGGGGAACCTCTGACGGATTTGTCTCTCTGAGTGCCTCGAGCGAGGAACGTACTCGGGTAGCCACGCACTGCTGAAGATGAAGGTTGAGCATGGCAATTCTGCTCGTCACAAGGTCGCGTCCTCTCGAAGATCAAATCATCGTCATAGGGAGAAGTCGGGGTGAAGCGAAAGCTGGAGATCGGAAAAGCAACGTCCCATGTATGCAAAAATGCACATGACACAACGACCCTCGAAATGGTAGGACTGATGGTCTGGGTCGTAGTGCACCTCCCATATTGGGGTGTCAATGAAGATCACGAACGACGCCATCGCGGTCTGGAGACGTAATGGAAAGAGAAACAAAGAGAAAGGGGGTGAGAATCTTGCTAAAGAATCTCAGGGGAAACCTCCTATCTTAGTGTCATCGTTTACATCCCCAGGAACCTTGGGTTTATTATAAAAAGGTTAAACATGAAAGGTTTATTATGAGGTTTTGTTAAAAATAATTATCTAAGGTCTGTGTCTTTTATGATGAATTTTAATGCATGTATGCAGCATAGCAGAACATGAATGCATGGCAATACTTAGCAACAATAAATCATATCATCAACAAATAAATTATATATATGTGGCATGTAACTTCTCATGATCAACCTTTCGCTTTCATAAGCAAGACTTCTCATATTTTCTCTTTTCTCAAACTTGTGACATCATGATCTTTAAAACAATAGTAACCGACCCTGATACTAGGCTATGAGCTCATACCTTAACTAGTCGTCACTAGTTCTTACTTATCCTCTTGATAAGCGAATCATAATCATAAAAATAACAACCCGACTCCAGAGGGGGACCTAAGGAATCACCCATCATGGGACTTTCTTCCTTCTCTAAATGCATCAACTGGTTAAGCCAGTGACTTTGTCCGCTTTGGGGCTGATGTCGATGCCCTCACGGTTTTACCTTCTCCTCACCATAGGAGAAGTATGTCTCAACCTGCGAAATGCATCATCTGGTTAAGACCAGTGACATTGTCCACTTCAGTATGGCCCCCACGACCATACCCTCCAGGTTTCCTTTCTCCTCACCGTAGCAGGAGAAATGCGTCTCGGCATGTCACATATAAAAATCTTTCTTTTCAAAACTTTCTCAAGTCCTTCAAATTTGATGGAAATTCGAGCATAACCACTATACTCCAAATTTCCTCAAATTTGAGTTATGCCACATAACTCAACCACACATATCATCCTCATGAAACTTTCTCAATTAAATAGATCTCTAATTTGCAAGAGCATATTCTACTAACTCATTCATATTCTGCATTCTCATGCATCTCAAACATGCCATACCACATCATCACATCAACATGCCACAAATACACATATAGTCTCATGCTCATGATATTAACATATTCACATCATTATGAGTATGCCCACTCAATCTCATGCTCACATCACACCTCCTATCTCATGGTGCCTTATGCTTTGGCCCTTACGGGTCTTAAACTTGTGTTTCAATTTTCCTAACCTTCATTATGGATTTTTATAACACCTAAGGGATCATTACCTATGATTTCTTCTAATGTTTATGATTTATAACATAACCAAACAGCACTAGTTATTTTGGGCAAAATTTTGCCTTATGGTTACGGGGTCCTAGAATCTCCATCTTTGACCCTTTCTAAGTTCTCTTCGCCTAAGGCTCTATAATTAACTCCTAAACCAATTATGAGGGATTCCTACACATATCCACTAGTTATGAACCATTTTCCCAAGTCCAATTGTGCTGGAACAGAATTTATATTTTGTACATCTAAGTGTTCTAGAATTCACATTTTAGGTCCTTACTAGTTACTTGTTCTTTCCTAACTTCCCTAAATTGTTCCTTGCTTTACTCAAACATAATTTTACACATTTTATCACCATAAAACAGAATTCATATGGTGGCCAAACACCAAGAGTAGAATCGAAAACATAAGCCTTATAGAATCACATAATCACATGATTTAAATGCGTATAAGTTGCTAGTTTCTCTTGGAATCATTTTAGGAACTCAACTCTTTTAGAAACCAATTAATCTCATTGAAATCACTTAAATATGTGGTAGATCAGTAGCTAAATAATTTAGCTCAAGGAATAGATTTAAAACATAAAACCTTGTTCATAAAGTTCCTTGAGTACACCTAAGCTTAGAAAAATTCCAAGACTTAGACTATGGGCACTTATGATTAGATGAACTCATCCAAGTCCATCATCATCATCACAAGTCTGAAATGGCACCCTTGGAATGCCTCCATTTTCTAAAACTTTATGTAAGATACTTGGGCAAGTCTTTGAGCTCTAGGAGGTTTAAGTGATGGCATAAACTTAAACATGATATGCACTTATTTTATTCTTCATTATAAAGGAAAGTGAGAGCATGAAATAAATATGAGATGCAACCTTATTATTATCTTTAAAGATTAAGTGATGACTTGAAATATAAACATGAAATACAAGCTTGGAATTTAAACATGATAATGCAAGTTTATTTAGTTAATCTTGTGAGTTTAGTGATGACATCAAAATAAACATGCTATGCAAGGCATAAACAAAAACATGTGTGCAACTCATTTTATCTTAGCTAGAGCTCTTACAAGACTTTAAAGGAACATTATAACCTTAACCTAATATATATCTTAACAACATAAAGTGAGCTTTAGAGTTCTTAGCACCAAGACCTCAAAGAAGCCTTTGGTTTTGAACTTCATCATCAAGCTCAAGAAAATGTTCACAAAACTCAACACTTTGTCTAAACAAACATACTAAAAACTAAGTCATATTCTTTATTTTATTGCTCATGGGCTTCAATCTAGAGTAAAACTCTTAGAAGGCCAAACCAACTTTAAGGTTGGCAAGGGTAAGCTTAGAGCTCTTTGAAAACATAGGATTAATTTTCTTTAACAAAACTTTTGTGATCTACTCAACATTTTTAGCAAACTTTTTTCAAACAAAGGAAAAGGAAACCAAAACCAATCAAGGGAAAAGGAAGAGAAAATCGAAACTTTGAGGGAAAAAGAAAAGAAACCGAAAACTTAAGCCAAGAGAAAAGAAAGAAATCAAGAGCATGTATGGTCCAAGACCAAGTTTTCCAAGCTTTAGAGGTTTCTCACATGACAACAACAAGTCATTATCTTGAAACCTCATCATCAAGCTAAAGTTTCCTTCATGAAAAGGCCTCATGGCCGAAAGAAGAAAAGAAAGGGAAAGCTTAGAAACCAAGAGGAAACTAGAACTTTTCTTGAAGAAAACAAGTAAAAACTTTAAAACAAACCCCTACCTAAGGAAGTCTTTGAAGAAATGAAGGAAAGCTTGAGTTCTTGAAGGATTGAGAAGACAAAATCTTCTCTTGAGTGTAGGTGTGTGTTCGGCCAAGAAGGAAGCTCAAGGAAGATGATTTTTCCTTGAGTTTCTAAGCTTGGGAATGGAAATTTTGAGTGTTTAAGAGATAGTTTAAGGTGAGGGAGTGGTGGTTTATGGTTGTTTGTGGTGGTGGAATGTTTCTTTGAGAGGAAGAAGAAGATGAGCAAGAAGAAGAGAACTTAGAGAGAAAATAGGAAAAAGCAAGAGAACTAAACTTGGCAAAGCTTCTACATGGTGAGGTATGGGAGGCATGGCTCTTTGAGTGAAACAAAATCAACATCTGATGGAATTTGGGGAGGAGTGTTCGGCCACTCCATGTGCAACTAAGGGGAGGATTAATTTGCTCATGTAATTGTGTTTTAGTTATGTGTTTAGGTGTTTCTTTGATTAAGATTTTGGTTAGGAGTTGTAAGAAAGTGTTTAGGTGAGGTAATTGGCTAATTAAGGTTGTCAAGACTTGATTAGGAGGGTAATCTTGCTAGATTAATAATTTAAAATCATTCTTTTGGTCAAATGAGGTATGGCACAATTCCTTAATTTAAGGAATTGGAGAGAGAAAATACTATTCAATATTCCATGATTAGAAATTTTGAATTAAAGAATGCAATTAGAGTTTAACTAAGCAATCTTAGGTTCTAATTAACCTTAATAAATTATTTTGACTCTAGATTAATTATCGAAATAAATTAATCTTTGATTAGAGCATAATATTGCTTAAGTTTGCTTAATTGCGTCATTAGGCTCACTGTACATTGTTCTAGGGGTAAAATAGTAATTTTGCACTAAAACCGGACCTCCTGGCCAAGACTAGACATCAAATATTACTCGTAAGCATCATTCCAAACTTCCTGGAAAAGTTCGGGCTCAAACGGCACCTTTACCCGTGTAGAACACAGGGGTATTTTGGTCATTTTGAGCCGAAAGTTCAGAAAACGAGATTTTCACCTTGGATCTCAAATATAACTAATATAATCCCCTTCAAACATTGAGTTGACCCATTGAGGGCGGGTCAACTATCCTGAAATTGGGTAAAAATGACCTTAGGGGCATTTTGGTCATTTGTACTCAAACAAAAATTCGTTAGAGAAGTATATGAAATTATAATGAAATGGGTGAACATGTCTATATGATTTCAAAGATTTGCTTAGTTGAGATATTGAACGAGGAAGCATGTGTTATATGAGTTATGTGGCATGACTCAAATTTGAGGAAATTCATGTCCATCCTCAAATTTCCATCAAATCTGAGAGACTTAAAGAAGTTTTTGAAAGTAAGATTTTAAATGAGACATGTCGAGACACATTTCTCCTACTACGTGAGGAGAAAGTAAACCCATGGGGGGTATGGTTGTGGAGCCATACCAAGTGGACAAAGTCACTGGTCTTAACCAGTTGATGCGTTCGCAGCGAGACGTACTTCCTGCTACGGTGAGAAGGTAAAACCATGAGGGCATCGACATTAGCCTGCCAAAGCGAACAAAGTCATTGATCTTAACCAGTTGATGCGTTTCGAGAAAGGAAAAAGTCCCCGATGGGTGATCCTTAGGCCCCACCCGTACTCTGGGGGTCGGGATTATTGTGATTATGTTACGCTGATCAAGAGGATAAGTAAGAACTAGTGATGACTAGTTGAGGTATGAGCTCATAGCCTAGTTTTAGGGGTTCGGTTACTATTTTTGATACCTTTATGTCACAAGTTTGAGAAAGAAAAAGATGTGAAGTTCCATACTTATGAAAGAGAAAGGTTTTCATGAGAAGTTACATGCCACTTATGTGATGATAAGTTATTCATGACATGTTTTATTGGTTTGTCATAAAGTATTGCCATGCATTCATGTTTCGCTATGCAGCTTACATGCATTAAGATTCATCATAAAAGACATGGACCTTGGATAATTACTTTCATAAAACCTCATAATAGACCTTTTCAGAATAAACCCAAGGTTCCTGGGACGTAAACGATGACATTAGGATAGGAGGTTCCCTCCTGAGATTCTTTAGGAAGATTCTCACCCCTCTACTTCTTTTCCCATTACGTCTTTAGATCTCGATGGCATCGTTCATGATCGTTGATACGCCGATGGGAGGTGCACTTTAACCCGGACATTAGTCGTATCATTTCAAAGGTCAATGTGCTGTTCATTTTGCGTACATGGGGTGCGTTCGCGCATCCACTTCCAGCTTCGCTTCACTCCTACCTCTCTATATGGCAATGACCTGATCTTTGAGAGGACCCGACCCCATGACGAGCAAACTCGCCACGCCCGTCCATCATCCTCGCGTTAAAGACTCAGAGTACGTCCCGCTCATACCACGTATTGGGATCGACTTCTGAGGACTCCCCTGCATACATCTACTCTGGTTCTGCTCCCTCGATGCCCATGGACATGGGTAGAGGTAGCGAGGATACTATCACCCAGCCGAGGTTTGCAAGGCGAGTATGATAGCTCGAGAGGCGATCGCGCCGAGGAGGCCATGTTGTTCCCCCGCTCCACATGCCCACACCCTCTTCGTTGGGCCACGCTGAGAGCTCGAGAGCAGTTCGTGGGACACATTTCCCCATCAGGATCAGCGTCACTAGTAGGTTTCGAGGGAGGGGTAGCTATAGCTGGGGTTTGATCTTTTGGGCTCCCTGACCTGTTGTTTATGTTTACTTTCTATTTATGTATTTTCTTGTTCTATGTATCGCAAGCTCTACCCACTTTATATGGGTATGATTTTATTTAGTCTTTATTTCATTGGTGTATTCGAAACATGTGTTCAACTATGATATCTAATACTATGATATTTGCTTCTATGGATGGATGTGCCCTTTATTGCTTTTATATTGTGTGTTTAAGCTCTTGGATGTTTTACGATTCGCTCATGGTAGTGCGCTCATGGCTCTAGTTTTGATTTAGGTTTTAAAAAAAAAAATTTATCTGTATTTTCCACTAAGTAATTTTACAAACGAGTTTAAAAGGAAGTAATAACTAATAATTAATCTTAATACATCCTAGGTGTGTTGGGTTAAATATTAGGGTGTTACAGAAAAGACCTTCTCCATGCTTTTAATCCAGTTGACTTGGTTTGGGTTCATGTTCCTCTAAACGGTGGCGGGTCCACTTTGCGAAATTCTCAATCAGGCATGCTCGAGACCTTCAGCAGTGTTAGGGCCACGACTTGTATTGCCCTGATGGTCCATTCATTCAAACATCATCTGCATGGCCCTTGCCATGTCCCTAAGGCTTCGGGTCCCATTTCCCTACTCGCCTCTTTTCAAGGTCTTATTCTTTGTGGTCGTGCCATCGGTCTCTAACACAAGCAAATAACAAAATACTGAGGTGATCAGTCCTAATACTTCATGTTAAGTGAGCTAGATACTATGGTACATACACACATACAACAGCCATGCATCTCTATCCTGTAGCTTATCTTATTTATAAAGCATCTATACATGACATAACTATGGTGTTATGCTTAGGAAGCATAGTCAATCCACTCCTAGGCTTAGAACCAAATTGCTCTGATACTAAAATGTAACACCCTAACTTTAACATAATATGCCTGGGACCCATAATTGTTAATCATTAGTTATTACTCTTTCGTCTCAGAAATTTTCTTGATTTTAAGCTTTTGAAAATAAGTCTATGGAAAATATGACCCATTTTTTTTATCATAAGACCAAACTATGAGCCATTTGTTTATAAGTTATAGCGGATAAATATTCATTATATAACACTTAATAATAGTACATATCATCGACATATTCTTAACTATCCATCCTATAGCAATACATGTGAATCAGAACATAGTATAGCATAACTGAGAATATCATCATATCATAGCATTGACTTTAAATATCATGTCAAATAATAATAATAATAATAATAATAATAATAACGTGTATAAATATTCCACAAATATAATACCATATCAATTGTATTGAGTCCATCTATAGGGTTTAAGCATACAATAATTCAAAAGCTAAGCGTAACTATGATGTAGCTAAACCCCTTATGGGTGCACGTCTACTAGAAATTAAGTTATTAACATGTAAGAAGATGAGACAACTCCTATGTCTTGTATCAAGAAGGATTATATCCCTGCTTTAGCTGTACTACTTTATTATGGACCATAGTGTAACTCCTACATCGACATCTCAAGGATATCCATGGACATCACCATCAACCTCTGAAGACGAGATGGAAAGAAATGAAGAGGGAATAAGAAACTTGTAAAAGAATCTCAGGTAGGGCTTTTGCCTCTTAATATGTGTCATTATCATCATCCCCAGGAACCTCGGGTTTCATTATGAAAATTGTGGGTATATATAAGGTTCATTCATTAAGTTCCAAAGGCCCATATCTTTTAGGATGAATCTTAATGTCATGAATGCAACCTACTATATATCATGAATGCATATCAATACCATATGCAAGATATAATAGGATACACAACAAATAAGCATGACATAAAGAACATGTGTATATCCTTCTAACATGATTCTTTCTTTTAGGTGACTTAGATTTCTTATTCTCTTTTCCATGGGGGCCACCCTATATTTTTCTTCTCTTGAGAGTTCTAGGTTATGAGCTCATACCTAACTAGTCGTCACTAGTCTATACTTATCCTCTTGATAAGCTAAATTCCCGACTCCTAGAGTGCGAGATAAGGGGCATGAGATCATCTTTCATAACCATTAATTCCTTGAGTTTAAAGGATCCTCTTATTGGATTACCTCATATAACTATTAATACCTAGTTGAAGGATCATTTCCATGTGTCTTATGTCATCTTTCAATCTTAGCGTGTTATTTAGAGATGCAAGCATAAACATATAATCATAACTTATCCTTTAATATCTCACACTCATAGAACACTTAAATAATGCACCTCAATATAACATGCCACCAATCATTGTGTAATTTATCACATAAGTATGCATCACAAGTCATATAATTTTGAACTTTAACACACGAACATGGTTTTCATAAGACATCATTCATGTTGATCTTATCAAATTATCAATATTTACACTTAGGCCCCAAATAGTAAAACTCAATTTCTCAAAGTTATGGGTCAAAGTGTAATTTCCTCTTTTTAACACATTTCTCAAATTAATGATCCTTAAATTTAATCTATACTTTTAGGAGACCCATTGTAATGCCCTGATTTTCTGTTTGAGCATAAATGATTGAAATGCCCTAAGGTCGTTTCACCCAGAATTTGAATATGGTCGGCTAGCAATCCTCGAAGGGTCAACTCAATGCTTGAAGGGGATTAAACCTGTTGTGATGGATAGAGATGAAAATCTTATTTTTCAAACTTTCGGCTCAAAATGACCAAAATACCCTATAGCGTTTTATGCGATATAAGTGCCGTTTGAGCCCAGAACTTCTCAGAAATTCGAAATGCTAATTATAAGTGACTAATGACGATTGTATAAGCCCGGGTGATCTCGAGTAGTGTTTATGAAAATTTACCGTTTTACCCCTGACTAAGCGTATTTTAGGCCTAATGATACGATTAACAAAACCTAAGTAATATTAGGCTCTAATTAAATATTAGTAAATTCTAATTACTAATCTAGAGTCAAAATAATTAATTGAAGTTAATTAAAACCTAAGATTGCTTAGAGAAGCTCAAAATCCTTTTCTTGATTTAAGATTTTTATGTCACATTTTCATGAATAGTAAGATTCCTATTCCAATTTTCTTAAATCATGGAAATGGTCACATGATGAGATTCCTCCCTAATAAAGGTGGATTTGAATTAATCAAGCAAAACCACTCTTTAATCTTGTCTTGAACCACCTTGATTACCCATTACTTTACTTAAACACTTACTTACAACCCCTAATCCATAACCTAACCAAATCAACTTCTAAACACACATATAAACCAACATTAAGATGAGATTTTCTTCCCCCATTTTCCTTAATGAGAACCGGCCACTCCTCCCCAAATTCACCCATCACATGTTGAAATTCAATTAAAATATGCTTAAAGAACCATGTTTGCCCATACCTTGAACCATGCTTTGAACCATACCTAACCATGCCCAAAGCCATACCATGCAAAGAGATATTTTCTTTTCCTTTCTTCCTCATTGAGGCCGTCGGCCACTCCCCCAAAATACACCTCCATGTGTTTCATTTCTTCTATAAATAGGCATCAAGGAAAGCTTGAAACATTTGCTCATTTTCATAACTTTTAAGCTTTCTTTCTCAAGCTCCAAGAATTCTTCTCCTTCTTCTTCTTCTTCATTTTCCAAGAGCCATCATCCTCCACCATTTCCTAAACACAAACCACCACACAACCACCATAGATATTCCTCTAAACACATAACCCCTCCATTTTCAAGATCAAAAACCCAAGACCAATCTTTCTTCCTTTCCTTTCTCTTCTTGGCCAAAAACCTCTGACACCAAGGAGGATTTGTTCTTCTCATCTCAAGACCAAGCTTCCTTCTTTGAAAAGAAAAACATCTTTAGTAGGGAGTTGTTTTAGAGTTTGCTATTCTTTTCTTTTTTTCAAGATGTTACTATGTTGAAATCTTCCTTCCTCATCTATATTTCGGTTTCTTCCTTTCCTTTTCTTTTCTCTTTGATTTCGGCCTTAGTGGCCTTATGATGAAGGAACCATGGCTTAATGATGAGGATCTTTGGTGTTGGTTGCAAAACCATCATTTATTTGACCTCTAAAGCTTGAAGGTTCCACAGTTTTTCTGATAATGTATGTTGTTAAAGTGGTAGTCTTCCTTCAAAGAAATGCATTTATATCTATATTTTCCTTGCATTACATATTTATATTTAAACTTTGCATTTTCATGATTACTTTATTATCTAATTAATTAACTCAAAGCCCGCCTATTTCAACCTTAAATTTGAAATGTGATTTAGAGTAAATACTCTAAGGGGCCTAAAGCACTAAAATAAAGAATTGGACTTACATTCATATTTATATTTCCTTGCCTAGCATATTTTACTTTCCAAGTTATCACTTAAACTTAAGGATTAAAACAAGAGCTTGCATTTTTATATCACCTAAATGGTTAATCTCAAAGCCTACATATTTCAACCTTAAAGTTGAAATGTGATTTAGAGTAAATACTCTAAGAGGCCTAGAGCACTAAAATAAAGAATTGAACTTGTATCATATTTACAATTCTTGTCTAGCATATTTATTTTTCAAGTCGTCACCTAATCTTAAAGATTTAAAACTAGAGCTTGCATTCTCATATGTAAATTCAAAGCTTTGCATAACATATTTATGTTTTGCTTGCCATCACTCTATAATGCCAAGACTAAAAATGAAGCTTGCATCACATGTTTACAATTATGCCATCACTAAAATTAACTTAGTGCTCAAGACTCACCATTTCAACTTACATAAGAAACTTTGACTCTTGGAACATATATATGTTATTAAAAAAGGATATATTTTTATCAAGCTCTCTAATTTTACTATTAATCTAAAAGATTTGTTATTATGTTACTAAGATGATACAATTTATTTATAAGGACAATTTAAAATTAAAGATGTAGAATGACTAGTTTCTAAAAAATGAATTATGTTGGAATGAATTGTATATGTTATGTTAGGTTCGTTCAATGTGTATTCTATTATGTGTTGCACATGGGTATAGACTTGTTTACTTTTCGAATGATGTTGATAGTAGCATGCCTATGTTCTATGAGTATGGAATGATGAATGATAAGTCGTGATTATATGTTCATATATTGCATCTAAGTAATATAGAACACATAGAAATGATCCTCTAGACTCCCGAATTAAAGGTTACGAGAGGTGATCAGTAAGGTTAAGGTGACATAAAATATATGGAAGTGATCCTCTAGACTTCGAATTAAAGGTTATAAGAGGTGATCACTACAAGAAACAAGTGAGTTACCACGGATTTTACTCCGGATTTTTCCATCGGTATTTTCGACGGATTTATCGAGAAAACAAGAAATAGGAGAATTTTGGGTTCGGCCATTACCGGGATTTTTTCATCGATAAATCCGGTACACTTCGCCAAATGTAAATAACATGGTGCACACATTACGCATTTTTCTCGGTAATTATCATAAATTATTCCATTATTTAGAAAACAAATATTACCGATGGATTTTTCCATCGGTAATCATCTTTGAAGGAAAAAAATTTGAGGTTAAATTTACCGATGAATTTTTCTTGTACATTACTAGCAAATTTTTCCGTTGAAAAACATGGACCCATGAAAAAAATTAAACTGGCACATTACCGACGGATTTTTGAATTCCTGATGGAAAAATATAACACAAAATCAAAAAAAATTTAGATTGGTTAATATTCAAGGATTACTGATGAATTTTTCCGTTGGTAATTCAAAAATCCGTAAAAAAAAAATTTAGTGATATTGGCCACATGCCCCGATAACATAACACACACACACACACACACACACACACACTCACACTGGTCTTTCTCTTTTCTCTTCCTTTCCCTTTCTTCTACGAATCCCACCCCTGCCCCTTGGACAATGCCGTTGCGCCACGCTCGTCACTGTGCCCACAGCCGCGATGCCTCTTCCGCGCCGCACGTCGAGTACGCATTGCCACACCGCGCGCTGAACATCGAGCAAGCAGCCCGCAGCCTGCGACGTCTCCTCCGTGATCTCTTTCTCCTCGACGCCCTACTTCGCCGAAGAAGAAGCTGCGCATCTGAGCTGGTGGCATCCGCCGGATCTTGAACCTCCCTTGACCTACCGCGACTTACCCGTGCACTCGAACAAGCTAGATCTTTGACCTCCTGAAACTGGACTATGCGTGAGCTGGGACCGCGGAGTGAGCAACGACGATCCGATGAGGTAAGCTGTGACCGGCGACCAGAGGCGACCTGCGAGGCGATCTGAGCTTCAAGGTGCGACTGGCAACCCGAGCTTCAAGGTATGACGTAGCGATCTCGCTCCAGATCTCGGACCAGTGAATGGCGAGCTGTGATCGACAATTCGGACCAGATCTCGCAACTCCGCCCACACTCCAGGCTTCGGCACCATAGTTAGTCTCCACCCATTCGCGAAGCTTCCACAGGCAACCTCAACGACAACCTCGCCCCGCGCTCTCTCCTCCGTTTGTCTTGGTGAGCATCTTTTTTTTTTGGTTTGATTTTGTTTATACTTTGAGCGCACTGATATATTTTTGTATTGCATATTTGTAACACCCTAACTCTTAACCTCATACGCTCGAGTTGCATTCTGGTTAGTTATTAGTTGTTACGCCATTGTTTCAGATCTTGACTTACTTTTCTTTAAAATATGAATAGTAAAATACAACTAAATTTTTCTTTTTGAACTTAAGACTTAAAATGCGAGCCGCGCATGTGCATAGATACCGACTATTAAATGTAAAACATAACGATCAGATATACATCATCATAATAACCATGAATAAACCACAAAATAATCACAACATAAATCATAATATAATATCATAATCATAACATAACAATGATGCCCTTATAAATATAAGGACACCTAGGGGTATCAATTACACCAAGCAACTTTAACTAATGCAAAACAAAATGTTAACGAGGCTAGACTAGTCTTCATGCTTCCGTTGTGCCTCTGATCTGACTAGACGACGTGGTTCCTACGCCCATGCCTCAAGGAAGATCACGAATATTGTAATGCCCCAATTTTTCCTGTAATTTTTACTGTCATTAGGAATTATCGAATTCCGTAGGTAAATATTATATAAAATTTGAGACCAAACAATCCTTAATAAAGGAATATAACGTTAGAAGAGAAGTTAGGAGCAATTCGTGCAAGTATTGCAAACCCTGAATTTGTACGTGTAAAATGACCAAAATGCCTGAGGTTATTTTACTCAGAAAATGAGGATCGTGGGCCCCACCCGTACTCAAGGGGATGTTTTGATAATAATAAGGGATTGTTTGTGTTATGTGTGTTAATAGAGGAGAAGAATCATAATTTTGAGCACGACGCGCGAAATGATCAAAACGCCCCCGTTTTAACCAAATTGCATGCCGAGAGCCCGAACCTTACTAAAATGTTTTAAAAGGTGTTTTTAAGCCATGATTAACCATTAGTTAAGCTCGGTGGTCTCGGGCAATTTTTAAGTAAAATTACCGTTTTGCCCCGTCTCTTTGTAAGTTTTACAAATTTTGAGATTTTTGATTCGTCTAACGAAACCTAAGAAATATTAGGCTCAAATTAAAGTTTATTAAATTCTAATTATTAATATAGAGTCAAAATTATTTATTTAAATTGATTAGAACCTAAAATTGCTTTAAAACACTCAAATTGCTTACTAATTCACCTAAGCCCTTAACGTAAATTCTCTAAATTGCATGAATACCTTGCCTACACCTAAATAATACATGGAAAACACAAAACCCTCTTCCATGAGGCTGTAATGCATGAAATAATTCAGCCATAATCATTAGAATTATTGCAAGATAATGCACTAAAACAAAATGCCAAAAAATTCCCTAAAACATGGCATAAAACATGCCTTAAACAAGAAATGATTTTCCTCCCTTTGTTCCCCATGAAAAATCCGAAAATTATGCCTCCTCCTCTTGTCATACATGAGCTTGAATTCCTCTATAAATATGCTTACTTGAGGAGCCTTGGAAGCCTTGCTCATAACTTACACAAATTCTAGTTTTAGGAGCACCAAAAGCTTTCTTTCTTCCTCCTCCTTGGCCGAAATTTCTACTCCCATTTCTCAAAGAGATTTTCTTTCATTTCACTCAAGGAAACCAAGTCCTATTCCTTTCCTTCAAATCAAATTAGGTAGGGTGTTGTTTTTAAGTTTATTTCTATGCTTTGCTAAGTGTTGTTCTTGGTTCAAAATGATGATTTCATGGATTTTCTCTAGTTTTTCCATTTGGTTTTCTTCTTCCTTTTTCTTTGAACAATTCGGCCATATGGCCTAGGTGGGACTAAGATGATGGCTTGATGATGAGGACCTTGAGGATGGGTTGTGAATCCATCACAAGTTAGGCCTCTAAAGCTTGAAAGTTCCACTTGATGCAAAACTTTAAAGAATAATATTTTTATGATGTTTTTATGATCTTGAGTTTAGAACTTGAAAGATGTATTTCTCACTTTGTCTTGCTAAGATATATATATTGGATTGAATTTGTATTTCTATAAAGTCTTGAAGGAGCTCTAGTAAAGAAATCAAATGAACTTGCATCCATGTTTAAGTTTATGCCTTGCATAATCATGTTTACTTTCTATGTCATCACTAAAATTTCAAGAATGAATAAATGGACTTGCATACTCATGTTTAAATTTCCAAGTTTGCATTTCATGTTTGTATTTCATGTTGTCACTTAATCTCTAAAGATAATAAAGAAGTTGCATCTCATATTTATTTTATGTTCTCACTTTATTTTATAATGGCTAAAAGAATCAATGCATGACATGTTTATTTTTATGTCATCACCTAAAGATCCTAGAGTTCAAAGACTTGCCCAAGTATCACAAGCAAAGTTGGAACCATGATAATAA
Source organism: Dalbergia oliveri (assembly GCA_030441495.1). NCBI lineage: Eukaryota > Viridiplantae > Streptophyta > Magnoliopsida > Fabales > Fabaceae > Dalbergia > Dalbergia oliveri. Next base: position 21,180,284 of record JAMLFY010000003.1, read on the forward strand.
AAACTCTAATGCTTTCTTGAGATTATTGGAGTCAAAGAATTCATTCTTTAAGAAGTCTTGAGTTTGGAGCTTAATAAGAATTCTCTTCTCCCTCCACTGGTCCAGTGTGGACTCCGCGCTCCAGTTTCTTGCATCATGTTTATAATTCTAAGTTATCACTTTATAAAGACAAGATTAAAATGAGGTTGCATAGCATGTTTATAATTCTAGTAATCACTAAATCTCTAAAGCTCAAGACTTGCTCCTTTTATCTTAAGTGAAAATTTTAATCATGAACATTCTTTCAATGTATAAATGGCCTCATGATTGAGGAAGGCCTAAAGTCCTATGACTTCTTTCAATTTTAACAAAAAGAATTAGTTTCTAAAGGAGTTTCGAGGTTTTACAAATATTTTATGGTAAACCAGTATCACATGTGTACTTGAAATGTGACTTTAAGCAATTATATGAGGTTCATGATTCGGCCACTAATCTGAGTTTAGTACTACTGTATGATGATGGTTTAATATGTTTGAAGTTGTGATAATTATGGTTTATTGCTAAAGGAATGATTCTATGCATGTTAGAAATAAAACTAGCTTCCTAGAAAACCGTAAAAGCAAGATTTCTAGGACTCTAGAGAATGAAATTTATGCATTCTGTCCAGAACCTTTAATGGCCTTAAGAACCAGATTTTATTATGTTTAGATAAGGGACAATGATTCATAATTGGTTTAGTAATTAATTTTAGCATCATAGGGAAAGCCGGTAATGAGAAAGGGTTAAAAACGTAACTTCTAGTACAGGTAAAACCTTAAGAACAACTTACTATCTATGCTACCCCATATAGTCTAATAATGTTCTTAAGGCTTATAATTGATGGTAATAAATCCCTTAGATGCATAAGTAATTAGTTTGATAATTAAGGTTACCCAATTTTAGAGTTCGGTTATTTAAGGGAGCTTTCCTGAGAATTTTAGATGACATCTTTTGATGCTTTGGAATGTTAGTTTATATGATGATGTAATGCCTCCTGAGAATTTGATATTATTGAATGATTTCATGGCTTGCATGTTATAGTTGCTATTGCGAACAATGAGAATGTTCATGCATCTTGATGATTATGATATAACATGCTAAGACTTAATGGTGACTTAAACTTATGAGGAAATGATCCTTTGGACCCATCAGACTATAGGTGGTGAAAAGGTGATTCTTGCCTCCTAGCCCGTTCTCTCAAAAGGATAGAGTCGGATTTTAACTTATCAAAAGGGATAAGTATATGCTAGTGACGACTAGTAAGGTATGAGCTCATAACCTAGATTACTCCCAAAAGGGTGGAGTATAGGGTGGCCCAGGAAAATGATGATGAAAGTAACTTTAAGTCACCTAAGGAACTAAGTAACGTATTATGTGATTATGATGTTCTTCTATGCATAGTATTTATGAGATAATGATGAGAAATATGATGTTCTTCTATGCATAGTATTTATGATATGATGATGAGGAATATGATGTAGTCTTATGCATAATTATGTTATTATATGTGAAAGGAAAAGTTCATTATAAACATGACATGCTAAGTTTATGATGCATTATAAGACGCATGATTAAAACTGACGAACCTCGATAAAGTATATTTTCGAACTTAATAAATCAATCTTAGCATGCTCACTATTTCATAATGAAACTCGAGGTTCCTGGGGACGATGATGATGGCACAATGCATCATGAGGTGAGTACCTCCTGAGATTCTTTTATAAGTTTCTTACTCCTCTATTTTTCTTTCCATCTCGTCTTCAGAAACGGAAGGAAGCGTTCGTGAATCACATTGAGGCTTCAGGGTTCCTGAACTTGATCCTGCTAGTTTCACTCGTATATTTCAAATATCTATCCCTATCCTTGGAGTGTTATTACTAGGTGCCATTAATGGATGTCCTTCCATCCATATATTATTTGTTTTGTTAGATTGCCTACACCTAATCTTATTCTGTTAGTTGGCAAACTATCTATGTGTTATGTAATTATGGATGTTATATGATGGAGCCAATATGATGTATTTTTCATGCTATATCTGCACGTTATTCGCTTTATTTTGATTATTGTTCACGTTATGTGCGGCTCACGTTTTCAATTATGTTTAAAAAAAAAATGGCTCGTAATTTCACTAAGTATTTTCAAAGCATGATTAAAGAATTGAAGCAAAGAGTAAAGTCTAGTAATTAATCAGATACAACCTAGGTGTATTTGGTTAATTATTAGGGTGTTACATTTTGGTATTAGAGCGGTTCTCACGGAGCTTGAGGATAACTGGCTTTGCTTCTTGTAACATCCCAATTTTACTGTAATTTTTACTATCATTAAGAATTACCGAATTACCGTAGGTAAATATTATATAAAATTTGAGACCAAACAATCCTTAATAAAGGAATATAACGTTAGAAGAGAAGTTAGGAGCAATTCGTGCAAGTATTGCAAACCCCAAATTTCTGTACGTGTAAAATGACCAAAATGCCCTGAGGTTATTTTACTCAGAAAATGAGGATCGTGGGCCCCACCCATCCTCAAGGGGATGTTTTGATGTTAATAAGGGATTGTTTGTGTTATGTGTGTTAATAGAGGAGAAGAATCCTAATTTTGAGCTTCGCGCGAAATGACCAAAACGCCCTTGCGGCTTTTAACTTCGATTTGCGTGCCGCTAAGCCCGAACCTCACTAAAATGTGTTAAAAGGTGTTTTTAAGCCATGATTAACCATTGGTTAAGCTCGAGTGGTCTCGGGCAATTTTTAAGTAAAATGATTTTGCCCTCTCTTTGTAGTTTTACAAATTTTGAGATTTTTGATTCGTCTAACGAAACCTAAGCAATATTAGGCTCAAATTAAAGCTTATTAAATTCTAATTATTAATCTAGAGTCAAAATTATTTATTTAAATTGATTAGAACCTAAAATTGCTTTAAAACACTCAAATTGCTTACTAATTCACCTAAGCCCTTAACCGTAAATTCTCTAAATTGCATGAATACCTTGCCTACACCTAAATAATACATGGAACACACAAAACCCTCTTCCATGAGGCTGTAATGCACGAAATAATGCAGCCATAATACACCAAAAAATTGCACTAAAACATAATGCCAAAAATCACCATAAAACAAGGAACTTTGAAACATGATTCCATGTTTTAAGCCACCAAACAAGATGATTTTTCCTTCCTTGTCTCCTCCTCAAATTGAATCAAATTTTCCTTCTCCTCTTGTCCATTTATGAGCTTGAATTCTTCTATAAATAGGCATGCTTAGAAGTCATTAGAGACTTGCTCAAAAATTTCACAACTTCAAGTTTTTCCTAAGCTCAAAAACTTTCTTTCTTTCTTCCCCCTTGGCTGAAATTCTTTCTTCAACCTTTCAAGAATATTTTCTTTCATTTCACTCCAAGAAACCAAGTTCTCTTCCTTTCCTTCAAATCAGATTAGGTAGGGAGTTGTTTTTAAGTTTATTTCTATGTTTTGCTAAGTGTTGTTCTTGGTTCAAAATGATGATTTCATGGATTTTCTCTAGTTTTTCCATTTGGTTTTCTTCTTCCTTTTTCTTTAACCAATTCAGCCATATGGCCTAGGTGGGACTAAGATGATGGCTTGATGATGAGGACCTTGAAGGTGGGTTGTGAATCCATCACAAGTTAGGCCTCTAAAGCTTGAAAGTTCCACTTGATGCAAAACTTTAAAGAATGATGTTTTTATGATGATTTTATGATCTTGAGTTTAGAATTTGAAAGATGTATTTCTCACTTTGTCTTGTTAAGATATATATATTGAATTTGTATTTCTATAAAGTCTTGAAGGAGCTCTAGTAAAGAAATCAAATGAACTTGCATCCATGTTTAAGTTTATGCCTTGCATAATCATGTTTACTTTCTATGTCATCACTAAAATTTCAAGAATGAATAAATGGACTTGCATACTCATGTTTAAATTTCCAAGTTTGCATTTCATGTTTATATTTCATGTTGTCACTTAATCTCTAAAGATAATAAAGAAGTTGCATCTCATATTTATTTTATGTTCTCACTTTATTTTATAATGGCTAAAAGAATCAACGCATGACATGTTTATTTTTATGTCATCACCTAAAGATCCTAGAGCTCAAAGACTTACCCAAGTATCACAAGCAAAGAAATAAGATTATTGGAGTTAAAGAATTGATTCTTTAAGAAGTCTTGAGATTGGAGCTTAAAAAGATGTAATAATAATTCTCTTCTCCCTTCACCGGTCCAATGCGGTCCGCGCTCCGGTTTCTTAAGATTCTCTTCTCCCTCCACTGGTCCTATGCGGACTACCGCCGCTCCAGTTTCTTGCATCATGTTTATATTTCAAGCTCTTGCATCATGTTTAATTTTCAAGTCATCACCTTAAATCTTAAAGATAAAGAAATGGATTTGCATATCATGTTTATAATTCCAAGTTATCACCTTATAATGACAAGATTAAAATGAGGTTGCATAGCATGTTTATGATTCTAAGATATCACATAAATCTCTTAAGCTCAAGACTTGCTCCTTTTATCTTAAGTGAGAATTTTAATTATGAAGATTCTTTCAAAAAGAATTAGTTTCTAAAAGAGTTTTAAAGCTTTGCAAGGATTCTATGGGAAACTAATATTTTATGTTCACTTAAAATGTGATTTTATACAATTATATGAGGTTCATGATTCGGCTTCTGATATGAGATTAGTACCAATAAATGATGATGATTTAATATGTTTGAAGTTGTGATAATTATGGTTTATTCTATGCATGTTAGAGATAAAACTAGCTTCCTAGAAAATCGTAAAAGCAAGATTTCTAGAACTTTAGAGAATGAAATTTATGCATTCTGTCCAGAGCCTTTAGTGACCTTAAGAACCAGATATTATTATGTTTAGATAAGGGACAATGATTCATAATTGGTTTAGTAATTAATTTTAGCATCATAGGGAAAGCCGGTAACGAAAGGGTTAAAAATGTAACTTCTAGCACGTAAAACCTTAAGAACAACTTACTGTCTATGCTACCCCATATAGTCTAATAATGTTCTTAAGGCTTATAATTGATGGTAATAAATCCCTTAGATGCATAAGTAATTAGTTTGATAATTAAGGTTACCCAATTTTAGAGTTTGGTTATTTAAGGAAGCTCCTGTGAAAATTTTAGATGACATCTTTTGATGCTTTGGAATGTAAGTTATATGATGATGTAATGCCTAAGAATTTGATATTATTGAATGATTTCATGGCTTGCATGTTATAATTGCTATTGCAAACAATGAGAATGTTCATGCATCTTGATGATTATGATATAACATGCTAAGACTTAATGGTGACTTAAACTCATGAGGAAATGATCCTTTGGACCCATCAGACTATAGGTGGTGAAAAGGTGATCTTGAGAAAATGATCCTTTAAGACCCATCAGACTAGAGGTGGTGAAAAGGTGATTCTTGCCCCTAGCCCGTTCTCTCAAAAGGGTAGAGTTGGGATTTTAACTTATCAAAAGGGATAAGTATATGCTAGTGACGACTAGTAAGGTATGAGCTCATAACCTAGATTACTCCCAAAAGGGTGGAGTATAGGGTGGCCCCAAGGAAAATAATGATGATGATGACAAGATTTTAAGTCACCTAGGACACTAAAGGAATGAAATATGTGCACCATGTCTTGTGCATAGCTATTATGGTATGATGTTCTTCTGTGCATAGCATTTTATGAGATGATGATGGAAAATATGATGTTCTTCTATGCATAGTATTTATGATTTGATGATGAGAAATATGATGTTCTTCTATGCATAGTATTTATGATTTGATGATGAGAAATATGATGTTCTTTTATGCATAGTATTTATGATATGATGATGAAGAATACGATGTGTTGATAAAAGGAAAAGTTCATTATAAACATGACATGCTAAGTTTATGATGCATTATAAGACGCATGATTAAAACGACGAACCTCGGTAAAGTATATTTTCGAACTTAATAAATCAATCTTAGCATGCTCACTATTTCATAATAACCCGAGGTTCCTGGGGACGATGATGATGACACAATGCATCATGAGGTGAGTACCCTACTGAGATTCTTTTATAAGTTTCTCACTCCCTCTATTTTTCTTTCCATCTCGTCTTTAGAAACGGAAGGAAGCGTTCGTGAATCACATTGAGGCTTCAGGTAGCTGAACTTGATCCTGCTAGTTTCACTTGTATATTTCAGATATCTATCCCTATCCCTGGAGTGTTATTACTAGGTGCCATTAATGGATGTCCTTCCATCCATATATTATTTATGTTTTGTTAGATTGCCTACACTTAGTCTTATTCTGTTGGTAGGCAAAATATCTATATGATATGTAATTATGGATGCTGTATGATGGAGCCAATATATTATGATGTGATGTTTGTAAATTCCTATGTGTCTTTTAAATTTTGCTAAATCATTCACGTTAAGCGCGCTCACGTTTTCAATTATGTTTTAAAAAAAATGGCTCGTAATTTCACTAAGTATTTTCAAAGCATGATTAAGGAACTGAAGCAAAGAGTAAAGTCTAGTAATTAATCAGATCCTCCTAGGTGTATTGGGTTAATTATTAGGGTGTTACACTTCTAAAGCATATTACGTTAGAAATGTCATGTGTATATGTTTATCATTAGGATGAGCTTGAGGATTAGAGATGCATGACTTGTATGTTGCACGTGCCATGGTAACTTGCTCACTTTGCATGGATTGTTGAGCTGATCACTCAGTGTTGCTGTTTTGTGTGTATAGGGACCAATGGCACGTCGACAACGGACTAGGAACGCGCACAGAATAACCAGAACAATGAAACTGCCGAAGCACTCCGCGATGTGGCAAGGACAATGAGAATGATGATGGATCGAATGGATCAAGATTGCCAAGCTAATGCGAATCAAGGCCATGAGATTCCCGAACATGCTCATTTTGGGAGTTTCGTAAGGCAAACCCACTAGTTTTCAAGGGGACCCTCAATCCAAATGTTGCAGATGAATGGATTCGGAATATTGAGAAGGTCTTTGCTGTAGTCCCATGCTCAGAGGAGCGAAGGTCACCTTCGCTACCCATATGCTTGAAGGTGATGCCGGCTTTTGGTGGATAGGTGCCCGAAGGCTCCTGGAGGCGACCGACATGGACATTGATTGGGAACTATTTAAGGTCCATTTTTATGAGAAGTATTTCCAGAGTCGGTCAAAAATGCCAAGGACATTGAGTTTATGCAACTTGTCCAAGGAAATATGAATGTGGCCCGGTACATGCAGATTTGAAGAACTTATTAAGTTCTCAAGGATGTATAGGGTAACCGACGAGTATTGGAAATGCATTAAATACGAGTCAGGGTTAAAGGCGGAGCTTAATGTGGAGTTGCACATTTGGAGATTAGGGATTTTTCTACCCTAGTTAACAAATGCCGCATCATTGAAGAAAGAGAAACTGAGCACCTCAAAGTCGATAATATCACCAGGAAGTTGACACCTCAAGGTCAATTCAAGAGGCAGAACGACCCCCATTCTCACCTCAATCAAGACCACAAGGCCACAAAGGAACTTTCAACAAGGAAGGTTGAACAACAACAACCGCTATAATAACCCCAACAACAATCGCAACAACAAGGGAAAACACAACAAAGAGGTCCAGCAGCACCTCCACGACCCCCACCATCCACGGATTGTCCCAAGTGCGGCAAGAATCATGGAAGCATGCCGTCGAGCCGGAACAAATGTTTGCTACCGGTGTGAAAGCCAGGCCACTATTCTCGAGAATGCAGAGAGGAACCCGCAAATCCCCAATCCCAAGCCGCAATACCAAGGAAGAGTCTTTACCGTTAATGTTGAAAAAATGACGAAGTCACGGAATCTCGTGGAAGGTAAGTGTAATATGTATGGTAAAAACTTAATTGTACTGTATGATTCTGGCGCTTCCCATTCTTTTATTTCCCACTCATGTGTTAAAAGCCTTAACTTGCATGTGACTGAGCTTCCTTTTGACCTTGTTGTTACCCCTCCTGGAAAACCCGTTAGGACTTGTAAATGTTGTTTAGATTGCAATTTTGTTATAGGGAATAGATCCTTTGTTTTAGACCTTATTTGCTTACCCATGCGAGGTTTAGATGTGATTCTTGGCATGGATTGGCTTGAGGCCAACCGTGTACTGTTAACTTATGAGAAAACCATCACCTTTCTTCCTATTCCCATTGAACCTAAGAAATCCATAAGTCTATACATAACCTATGGAAATGGACTGGTAAGGGTGAGAATAAAGGTTATATTTTCTTAGCCGCTAGTGATGTAGACTTTGAGCAAAGTATCGATGAGATACCGATAGTAAGAAATTATCCGAAGTATTTCCAGATGAGATACCAGAGTTTCCCCCAAGAGAAAGATAGAGTTTTCCATAGAATTGCTTCGGTCAGGACCCATATCCATAGCCCTATAGGATGTCCCCATTAGAGTTGACCGAGTTGAAAGCTCAATTGGAAGATTTATTGGAGAAAAAGTTTGTTAGGCCTAGTGCTTCACCTTGGGGAGCCCGGTGTTGTTTGTGAAGAAAAAGGATGGAAGTATGAGGATGTGTGTTGACTATAGGCAATTGAATAAAGTGACAGTGAAGAACAAATACCCTTTGCCTAGGATAGATGACTTGATGGATCAGCTTAAAGGTGCAGTCGTGTATTCTAAGATTGATTTGAGGTCAGGTTACCACCAGATTAGAGTAAGAGATGAAGATATACCGAAAACGGCCTTTCGCACTCGATACGGCCATTTTGAGTTTAGTAATGTCCTTTGGATTAACCAATGCTCCAACAATTTTTATGGATTACATGAATAGGATCTTTAGACCCTATTTAGATGAATTCGTGGTTGTCTTCATAGATGATATTCTCATCTACTCTAAGACCCACGAGGAGCATGAATGCCACCTAACCATAGTCCTGGAAATCCTGAAGGAAAAGAAACTATATGCCAAGCTTTCTAAGTGTGAATTCTGGTTGGATGAGGTGAAATTTTTAGGGCATGTAGTGTAAAAGAGGAATTGCTGTAGATCCTAGTAAGGTCGAAACGGTCGTGAACTGGAAAGACCAACCACGGTAATGAAGTAAGGAGCTTTTGGGTTTAGGTTATTACCGTCGGTTTATCAAGGGATTTTCCAGATTTCCCTACCTGACCAAGCTAACTAGGAAGAACACCCCTTTCATGGACCAGGAGTGTGAAAAGAGCTTTCAAGAGCTAAAACACAAGCTAACCTCAACCCCTATTTTGGTATTACCACCCCAATGTGCCTTTAAAGTATCCTGTGATGCTTCAAGGAAGGGTTTGGGTTGTGATGCAAGATAGGCAAGTGGTGGCCTATGCGTCGAGGCAACTCAAGCCACATGAGGCAAATTACCCTACCCATGACCTTGAATTAGCCGCCGTGTTTGCTGAAGATTTGGAGACACCATTTATATGGCATTAAGTTTGAGGTGTTCTCCGATCACAAGAGTTTGAAATATCTCTTTGATCAAAAAGAGCTAAACATGAGGCAAAGAAGGTGGATGGAGTTCTTAAAAGATTATGATTTCAGGTTAAACTATCATCCAGGCAAAGCTACGTTGTAGCCGATGCCCTAAGTAGGAAATCCTTACAAGTATCCCGTTTGATGGTGAAGGAGGTTGAGTTAATTGAGGTTTAGAGAACTAAACCTAGGGATGACCTTGACCACTAAGGGCATAAGAGCTTGCCATCTTAGTGTGACGAGTGAATTCAAGAAAAGAATTGCTCAAGCCCAAAGGGAAGATACGGAATTTCAAGAGACCTTAGAAGCGGTAAGAGCTGATAAGTTGAAAGGTTTTACCTAAGGGAATGATAGTTTGTGGAGGTTTGAAGGTCGTATATGTGTACCTGCTAGTGGTGACCTCCGAAAGGATATTTTGGAGGAAGCCCATAAGAGCCATTTTACCCTTCATCCTAGTGCAACCAAGATGTATCAAGATTTGAGGAAGATGTTTTGGTGGCCAGGATTGAAGAAGGATGTGTGCACATGGGTGAGTAAGTGCTTGGTGTGTCAAAAGGTGAAGATTGAACACCAAAAACCTTTGGAATGTTGCAACCTTTGTCAATCCCCGAATGGAAGTGGGATAGTGTCTCCATGGACTTTGTAACTAGACTACCGAGGACCCAAGCAAATCATGACGCCATATGGGTAATTGTGGATCGGCTGACTAAATCAGCCCATTTTACCTATTAAGGTGACTTATTCCTTGGATAGGTTAGCAGTTATATATTCAGGAATAGTAAGATTACATGGAGTCCGTCGACGATAATCTCGGATCGGATTCGTGATTTACGTCACGATTTTGGGGAGCTTTTCAGAAGGCGTTTGGTTCAAAGCTTGTCTGAGCATGGTTTATCACCCCCAAACGGACGGTCAATGAAAGAACTATCCAAACTTTGGAGGACATGTTAAGGGCATGTGTTTTAGATCAAAGAGGGAGTTGGGATAAGTACCTACTGATTGAATTTGCATATAACAACAGTTATCATGCAAGTATCGGTATGGCACCATACGAGGCCCTCTATGGACGGAAGTGTCAATCACCTCTATGTTGGTATGAGCCCGAGAGCAAAGTCTACTTGACGGATATTGTGAGGGAAACGACGGAACAAATCAAGAAGATTAGGGATAAGATCTCACTACTCAAAGTCGACAGAAAAACTATGCGGACAAGCGGCGAAAATCGCTAGATTTTCAAGAAGGGGACCATGTGTTCCTAAGTATCACCCCCACCACAGGCATAGGCCGAGCAATGAAAGTAAAGAAATTGAGCCCAGATTTCTTGGTCCGTTGAAATCCTTAGCAAAATAGATCTATAGCCTCCGTATAGCCTACCCCCAAGTCTGTCCAACCTTCATGATGTTTTCCATGTCTCCAGTTAAGGAAATATCATTCTAACCCAAGTCATGTACTAGAGCCAGAACATGTACAATTAAGAGATGACCTAACATTTAACTTACCACCCACGAGATCGTTGGAGGAGTTAAGCGGTTAAGGAACAAGGCTTACCCTAGTCAAAGTAGCATGGGGACGAGGTGAAACCGAAGAAGTTACATGGGAAGCTGGAATCATATATGCAAGCACGTATCCAAAGTTGTTCTCAGGTAAAGAATTTCAAGGGCGAAATTCTTTTTAAGGAGGGGAGTAATGTAACACCCCAATTTTTCCTAATTTTTACGTCATTAGAAATTATCGAATTACCTAGGTAAATATTATATAAAATTTGAGACCAAACAATCCTTAATAAAGGAATATAACGTTAGAAGAGAAGTTAGGAGAAATTCGTGCAAGTATTGCAAACCAATTTTGTACGTGTAAAATGACCAAAATGCCCTGAGGTTATTTTACTAGAAAATGAGGATCGTGGGCCCCACCCATCCTTAAGGGGATGTTTTGATAATAATAAGGGATTGTTTGTGTTATGTGTGTTAATAGAGAAGAAGAATCATAATTTTGAGCTCACGCGCGAAATGACCAAAACGCCCTCGCTTTTAACCCATTGTGCGCTAGCCCGAACCTCACTAAAATGTTTTAAAAGGTGTTTTTAAGCCATGATTAACCATTGGTTAAGTTCGGGTGGTCTCAGGCAATTTTTAAGTAAAATGACCGTTTTGCCCTGTCTTGTGAGTTTTACAAATTTTGAGATTTTTGATTTCTAACGAAACCTAAGCAATATTAGGCTCAAATTAAAGCTTATTAAATTCTAATTATTAATCTAGAGTCAAAATTATTTATTTAAATTGATTAGAACCTAAAATTGCTTTAAAACACTCAAATTGCTTACTAATTCACCTAAGCCCTTAACCGTAAATTCTCTAAATTGCATGAATACCTTGCCTACACCTAAATAATACATGGAAAACACAAAACCCTCTTCCATGAGGCTGTAATGCACAAAATAATTCAGCCAATTGCAAGATAATGCACTAAAACAAAATGCCAAAAAATTCCCTAAAACATGGCATAAAACATGCCTTAAACAAGAAATGATTTTCCTCCCTTTGTTCCCCATGAAAAATCCGAAAATTATGCCTCCTCCTCTTGTCATACATGAGCTTGAATTCCTCTATAAATATGCTTACTTGAGGAGCCTTGGAAGCCTTGCTCATAACTTACACAAATTCTAGTTTTAGGAGCACCAAAAGCTTTCTTTCTTCCTCCTCCTTGGCCGAAATTTCTCTCCCATTTCTCAAAGAGATTTTCTTTCATTTCACTCAAGGAAACCAAGTCCTATTCCTTTCCTTCAAATCAAATTAGGTAGGGTGTTGTTTTTAAGTTTATTTCTATGCTTTGCTAATTGTTGTTCTTGGTTCAAAATGATGATTTCATGGATTTTCTCTAGTTTTTCCATTTGGTTTTCTTCTTCCCTTTTCTTTGAACAATTCGGCCATATGGCCTAGGTGGGACTAAGATGATGGCTTGATGATGAGGACCTTGAGGGTGGGTTGTGAATCCATCACAAGTTAGGCCTCTAAAGCTTGAAAGTTCCACTTGATGCAAAACTTTAAAGAATAATATTTTTATGATGTTTTTATGATCTTGAGTTTAGAACTTGAAAGATGTATTTCTCACTTTGTCTTGCTAAGATATATATATTGGATTGAATTTGTATTTCTATAAAGTCTTGAAGGAGCTCTAGTAAGGAAATCAAATGAACTTGCATCCATGTTTAAGTTTATGCCTTGCATAATCATGTTTACTTTCTATGTCATCACTAAAATTTCAAGAATGAATAAATGGACTTGCATACTCATGTTTAAATTTCCAAGTTTTCATTTCATGTTTATATTTCATGTTGTCACTTAATCTCTAAAGATAATAAAGAAGTTGCATCTCATATTTATTTTATGTTCTCACTTTATTTTATAATGGCTAAAAGAATCAACGCATGACATGTTTATTTTTATGTCATCACCTAAAGATCCTAGAGCTCAAAGACTTGCCAAAGTATCACAAGCAAAGTTGGAACCATGATAATAAAAACTCTAAAGATTTCTTGAGATTATTGGAGTCAAAGAATTCATTCTTTAAGAAGTCTTGAGTTTGGAGCTTAATAAGAATTCTCTTCTCCCTCCACTAGTCTATGCGGACTCCGCTCAAGTTTCTTGCATCATGTTTATAATTCTAAGTTATCACTTTATAAAGACAAGATTAAAATGAGGTTGCATAGCATGTTTATAATTCTAGTAATCACTAAATGTAATACCCCAATTTTTTCCTATATTGAGTGCAAATGACCAAAATGCCCCTAAGGCCATTTCTCCAGAATTAAAGGCAGAGGCCATCCTGAATGGGTCAACTCAATGTTTGAAGGGGGTTGTACCTGTTATGTTTGATATCCAAGGTGAAAATCTCATTTTCTAAACTTTTTCAAAATGACCAAAATACCCTTGCTCTACACGGGTAAAAGGTGCCGTTTGAGCCCAGAATTTTTCCAGGAAGTTTAGAATGATGTTTTAAAGTAATATTTGATGTTTAGACCGGAAGGTCAGAGCAGTTTAGTGCAAATTACCGTTTTACCCCTAGAACAGTGTACAGTGCGCCTAATGAAGTAATAAGCTGAACCTAAGCAATATTAGGCTCTAATGAAGATTAATTTATTTCGATAATTAATCTAGAGTCAAAATGATTTATTAAGGTTGATTAGAAACTAAAATTGCTTAGTCAAATTCTAATTTCATTCTTTAATCCAAGACTACTAATCAAAAAGTAATGAATAGTGTTTTCTCTCTCCAACTTCCTTAAATTAAGAAAACTTGTCTACAACCTTTTTGACCAAAAGAATGATTTTAAAATTGTTAATCTAGATTAGAACACCCCTAAACCAAGCCTTGATGGCCCTAATTAACCTTTATTACACCTAAACACTTTCTCACAAACACCTAACTCAAACCTTAATTAATGAAACACCTAAATGCATCATTAAACTACAATTACATGGATGATTTTTCCCTCCCTCTTGGCTATCCAGATTTGCGGAATTCTTCCCCAAAATCCATCAAATATTGATTTCAAATTTCATCCAAAAAGGCTATGCCAAAGCTAGGACTTGACTACACCTAAGCTAGGACTTAAACCAAGCTTCCAAGACAAGCTTTAGAAGATATTTTCCTTCCCTCCCAAGGCCAAAATTTCAGCCAGCTCTTCCCCCCAAATCAGCCACAACATTTCATTCTTTATAAATATCACACCTTGGAAAGCTTGGACACCTTTTTGATCATTTGCTAAGTTGAGTTTTCTTGCACTTTCTCTCATTTTCTCTCATTTTCCCTTCCTCTAAGTTCTTTTTCTTCCTTCCTCAAAGAACCACCACCACCACCTTGAGCCACCACAAACCACCTCAAACCACCACTCTCATACCTTAAAACACCTCCTAAACACTAAACCTCACCATTTCCAAGCTTGCATCCTCAAGGAAAAATCATCTTCCTTGAGAACCTTTGGAGGCCGAATCCTTGTTGCTCACCAAGAGAAGATTTTGTCTTCTCATTTCCTTGCAAACTCAAGCTTTCTTCCAAAGCTTTCAAGATTTCACTTGGTAGGGGTTTTCTTTCAAGTTTTCTTTACTTTCTTTGAGAAAAGTTTCTAGTTTTCTCTTGGTTTCAAACTCTTTTTCTTTCCCTTTTGTATTTTCGGCCATGAGGCCATTTTACAAACCAATCTTTAGCTTGATGATGAGGTCTCATGGAGATAGTTTGGTGTTTGACATGAGAGAAACCTCTAAAGCTTGGACCTTGGTCTAGGACCATATACAAACTCGATTTTTCCTTTTCTTTGCAAGTTCAAAGTTTTGGTTTTTCATTTCCTTTCCTTTATGATTTCGGTTCCTCCTTGGTTTTTCCTAGTTCAAAGTTTTGGCCTTCATTCCTCTAAGGTTTTGGTTTTTCCTTTTGCCTTGTTCAAGCTTTGGTTTTTATTTCTTTTTCTTCAATGGTTTCGGTTTTTCCTTTCCTCTCTTGAACAAAGTTTGCTAAAAATGTTAAGGTAGCCCTTTTATGTTTGATTGAAAGGTTGTCTCTTGAAAAATCGTTTCCTTGAGCTTGATGATGGTGTTCGAAGAACATAAGACTTCCTTGGTGTCTTGATGCTAAGAACTCTAAAGCTCACTTTATGATACATAATGGGTTAAGGTTTTTATGTTCCTTTAAAGTCTTGTAAGAGCTCTAGTTAAGATTAAAAAGGAGTTGCATTCATGTTTACTTTTATGCTTTGCATAGCATGTTTATTTTCAAGCTATCACTAAGCAACTTAAAGATTAAAACAAGAATGTGCATCATCACTTAATAAATCTCAAAGCCTACCTATTTCAACCTTAAAGTTGATTGTTGATTTGGGGTAAACACCCCAAGAGGCCTAGGGCACTAAAATAAAGAATTGAACCTTGCATTTCATGTTTACTTTCTTGTCTATCATGTTTATATTTTATGCCATCACTTAAACTCTAAAGATAATAAATGAGTGCACCTCATTTATTTTATGCTCTCACGTTATTTTCTAAAAGAAGAGTAAAATGAGTTGCATAGCATGTTTAAATTTATGTCACCACCTAAATGGTCTAGAGCTCAAAGACTTGCCCAAGTATCCAATGTAAAGTTTTAAGAAAACGTTGGTTTTTCAATGAAGCCATTTCGGCCTTGTGGTGATGATGATGGGCTTGGTGTGAGTTCATCTAATCACAAGTGCCCATAGCCATGTTTTGGAATTTTTCTAAACTTAGGAGTACCTAAGGGACATTATGAATGAGATTATATGTTTTAAATCTATTTTATGAGCAAATTGATTTAGCTACTGCCCTAATGTATAATTACATGATTTTAATGAGATAAATTGAGTTCTAAAAGAGATTTGAGTTCTTAAAAACCATTCCAAGAGAAAACTAGTAACTTATGTGCTTTTAAGTCATGATTTTATGTGATTTTATGATTGTTTCATTTCGGTTCTGTACCTTCATGATTGGCTGCTGTACAAATGTTGTTCTAAGGTGTTAAAATGTGTAAAATTATGTTTGAGTGAAGGGAGGATCGATTTAGAGAAGTTAGAAAAGAATAAGTAACTTAAAAGGATCAAGAATGAGAATTCTAGAACACCTTAATGCACAAAAATGCAATTTTGTTCCAGCATAATTAATTCAAGTGTAATTGGTTCATAATCAGTAGGATATACATAAAAACCTTTCATAAATGATTAGGTATTAATTACTAAGCTTAAGGTGATGATAAGGACTTAAAATAGGAATTCTAGCACACTTAGACATGGCAAAATGTGATTCTGTCCAGCAAAGCTAAATTGAGGAAAAGTGAATTATAACTTAGTAAACATGCCTAGGAATCCCTCATAATTGGTTTAGGGATTGATTATGAAGCCTTAGAAGAAGACGGATCTTAAAAAGGGTCACGAACGGAGATTCTAGAGCCCCGTAAGTATATGATATTTTTCCTGCCCAAACTACATAATGCTGTTTGGAATTTTAAGTGTGCCTAAAACTTAGTGAGAATTTTAAGTAATGATCCCTTAGGTGTTATAAAAATCCTTAGTGAGGATTAGAATGACCGAAATATGAGTTCAAGACCGTATGGGTCACATCATAAGATACTATGAGATAGAAGGCCGAGTGAGCATATTTATGATGATGAACCTCGAGCATGATTATGATGATGTGATTGTGTTAATATCTTGAGCATGAAACCTTATGTAAATAATTGACATGACGATATGATGAAGTGCCGTACCATGTATTTGAGATGCATGAGGTTTCGAAGTATAAATGAGATTGAAAAGTATGCTCATGTGAACTATGTAGTTTTTAATTGAGAAAGTTTCATAAAGAATGATGCATGTGACTGAAATTATGTGGCATGACTCAAATTTGAGGAAATTCGGAGAGTAGCTATTATGCCGCGATTTTCGTCAAATTTGAGGGACAAAAAGAAAGTTTTTGAGAAATATGAAGTTTAAAGTTATATGACGAGACGCATTTCTCCTGCTTCAATGAGAAAGTAAACCCGTGGGGGGTATGGACGTCGAGCCATACCGAAGCGGACAAAGTCGTTGGTCTTAACCAAGTCGATGCGTTTCGAAGAATGAAAGTATATGATGTTTAAGGTGACACACAGAGACGTACTTCTCCTGCTCCTGAGAAAGTAAAACCGTGAGGGCATAGACATTAGCCTGCCAAAGCGGACAAAGTTGCTGGTATTAACCAGTCGATGCGTTTCGAAGAAGGAAAAAGTCCCATGATGGGTGATCCTTAGCCCCCTACCCGTACTCTGGGAGTCGGGATTATGATGATTATGTTTATGATTCGCTTATCAAGAGGATAAGTAAGAACTAGTGACGACTAGTTAAGGTATGAGCTCATAGCCTAGTTTAAGGGTGCGGTTACTATATTATTGGTGTTACAAGTATGAGAAAAGGAAAGATGTTCAAGAGAAAAGTTACATGCCACTTATATGTTGATTGATAATTGTTTGATTTACCTAAAGTACTGCCATGCATCCATGAACTATTATGTTGCATACATGTATTAAGAATCATTATAAAAGACATGGACCTTGGATAAATACCTTTGTGAAAACCTCATAATGAACTTATGCATGCTTAACCTTTTCATAATAAACCCAAGGTTCCTGGGACGTAAACGATGACACTAGGATAGAGGATTTCCTCCTGAGATTCTTTAGTAAGAATTCTCACCCTCTCTTTCTTTCCGTTACGTCTTCAATCGATGGCGTCGTTCGTGATTTTCATTGACCCGCCTACATGGGAGGTGCACTATGACCCCGAGCATCAGTCCTACCACTTCAAGGGTCATTGCGAGGTGCGCGTTTTTGCATACGTGGGACGCCCTTTTGCTTTCCCCGTCTCCAGCTATCGTTTCAATCCGACTTCACCCTTTGGCGACGACCTGATCTTTGAGAGGACACGACCCTAGACGGCAGGCCGTCGTGCCCATCCTTCCTCGTCGGAGGGCTCTTCCTTCGTTTCCTATGGGTCTCGGAGGAGGTAGCGAGGACACGGTCACCCAGCCGAGGCATGCGAGGCGCGTTCGACAGCCCGAGAGGCGACCACGATGCGGAGGCCACACTGTTCCCTCGATTGCTATGCCTAGATCCCCTCTTCGTTGGGCTACATCCGAGGAGCTTCGTCAGTTGGCTACATCCCAACCGAAGATCGGCATCGCCAGAGGCTTGGAGAGAAGGGTAGCGATAGTTAGGTGCTTATCTTTTAGGGGTTGTTCCATGTATTTGTTATCATGTTTTCTTATTTTATGTCTTTGTCCTCAAGCTCTGCCCACTAGTATGGGTAAGACTTTATGTTTTTGGTATATTTCTATTGTGATGTACTAAACTATATTATCTAATGTAATGAGGAATGATGTTTATGATGGATGTGTTCTTTAATGCTTATGTTCTGTATGTTTTATTTGTTCTTCCGCTTCACGTTGTTTATGTTACGCGCAAAGGCTCACACTTTGTTTTATATAAATCATTTCAAAAAAAAAAATTACCGTATTTTTCGCTAAGTATTTTACAAATGAATTTAAAGAGAAGTAATAACTAATAATTAGTCTTGATACGTCCTAGGCGTATTGGGGTTAAATATTAGGGTGTTACATTTTGGTATAAGAGGTTCGATTCTCACGGAGCCTGGGGATTGGACAACCATGCTTTAGAAGCATGTTACGATAGTATGTCATGGGTAGCGCTTAGCTATTAGAAATAAGCTATAGGATAGGCATTCATGACCTTGTCTGCTTGCTGTGCCATGGTAACTAGTTCATTTAGTTTGGAATATTGAGCCTGATCACCTCGGTATTTGTTGACTTGTGTGCTTAGGGACCAATGGCACCCTGCAAATAGGAATGCGAACGCCGGTGAACGAGGAGATGAGGCAGCCTCTACTTGAAATGGCTAGGGCGATGGAACGCATGTTTGACCGCATGAATCAACCAAGGGACGCTGCTCAAGGTCCCTCCAGGCCGTGGAACAAGCCCGTTTTGGGAGTTCCGCAAGGCCAATCCCCCAACCTTCCGTGGAGCTTTGAACCCGACAAGGCTGATGAGTGGATCAAGAACATGGAAAAGATCTACTGGTTGTTGCTTGCTCGGAGGAGGAAGGTTACTTTGCTGCCTACATGATGGAAGCCGACGCTGAGTTTTGGTGGACGGCACCCGAAGGCTGCTAGAAGCTACGGAACCGCTATCAATTGAACTGTTAAGACGTACTTCTATGAGAAGTATTTCCCGAGTTAGTAAGGAATGCCAAGGACATTGAGTTCATGCAGTTGGTCCAAGGTGGAATGTCTCGCCCAGGACACGACGAAGTTTGAAGAGTTGATCAAATTCTCTCGGGTTTTCCAAGTGAATCCGATGAGATATGGAAATGTGTTAAGTTCGAGGCCGGTCTAAGGGCCGAACTTAACTTTGCTATGGCACACATGGAGATTAGGGACTTCCCGACCCTAGTCAATAAGTGCCGATCATGAAGAAGGGCACAAGAAGATGACTCGACCTTAGTCAATATTAGGGTGTTAAGTAATCTAAAGCTCAAGACTTGCTCCTTTTATCTTAAGTGAAAATTTTAATCATGAACATTCTTTCAATGTATAAACGGCCTCATGATTGAGGAAGGCCTAAAGTCCCATGACTTCTTTCAATTTTAACAAAAAGAATTAGTTTCTAAAGGAGTTTCGAGGTTTTACAAATATTTTCAGTAAACCAGGTATCACATGTGTACTTGAAATGTGACTTCAAGCAATTATATGAGGTTCATGATTCGGCCACTAATATAAGTTTAGTACTGTATGACGATGGTTTAATATGTTTGAAGTTGTGATAATTATGTTATATTGCTAAAGGAATGATTCTGTGCATGTTAGAAATAAAATTAGCTTCCTAGAAAACCGTAAAAGCAAGATTTCTAGGACTCTAGAGAATGAAATTTATGCATTCTGTCCATAACCTTTAGTGGCCTTAAGAACCAGATTTTATTATATTTAGATAAGGGACAATGATTCATAATTGGTTTAGTAATTAATTTTAGCATCATAGGGAAAAGGATAACGAGAAAGGGTTAAAAACATAACTTCTAGCACACGTAAAACCTTAAGAACAACTTACTGTCTATGCTACCCCATATAGTCTAATAATGTTCTTAAGGCTTATAATTGATAGTAATAAATCCCTTAGATGCATAAGTAATTAGTTTGATAATTAAGGTTACCTAATTTTAGAGTTCGGTTATTTAAGGGAGCTTCCTTGAGAATTTTAGATGACATCTTTTGATGCTTTGGAATGTCAGTTATATGATGATGTAATGCCTCCTGAGAATTTGATATTATTGAATGATTTCATGGCTTGCATGTTATAGTTGCTATTGCAAACAATGAGAATGTTCATGCATCTTGATGATTATGATATAACATGCTAAGACTTAATGGTGACTTAAACTTATGAGAAAATGATCCTTTGGACCCATCAGACTATAGGTGGTGAAAAGGTGATCCTGAGAAAATGATCCTTTAGACCCATCAGACTATAGGTGGTGAAAAGGTGATTCTTGCCTCCTAGCCCGTTCTCTCAAAAGGGTAGAGTTGGGATTTTAACTTATCAAAAGGGATAAGTATATGCTAGTGACGACTAGTAAGGTATGAGCTCATAACCTAGATTACTCCCAAAAGGGTGGAGTATAGGGTGGCCAGGAAAATGATGATGAAAGTAACTTTAAGTCACCTAAGGAACTAAGTAACGTATTATGTGATTATGATGTTCTTCTATGCATAGTATTTATGAGATAATGATGAGAAATATGATGTTTTTCTATGCATAGTATTTATGATATAATGATGAGGAATATGATGTGGTCTTATGCATAATTATGTTATTATGTGTGAAAGGAAAAGTTCATTATAAACATGACATGCTAAGTTTATGATGTATTATAAGAAGCATGATTAAAACCGACGAACCTCGATAAAGTATATTTTCGAACTTAATAAATCAATCTTAGCATGCTCACTATTTCATAATGAAACTCAAGGTTCCTGGGGACGATGATAATGACACAATGCATCATGAGGTGAGTACCCTCCTGAGATTCTTTTTATAAGTTTCTCACTCCCTCTATTTTTCTTTCCATCTCGTCTTAGAAATAGAAGGAAGCGTTTGTGAATCACATTGAGGCTTTCAGGGTAGTGAACTTGATCCTGCTAGTTTCACTCGTATGTTTGAAATATCTATCCCTATCCTTGGAGTGTTATTACTAGGTGCCATTAATGGATGTCCTTCCATCCATATATTATTTGTTTTGTTAGATTGCCTACACCTAGTCTTATTCTTTGGTAGGCAAACTATCTATGTGTTATGTAATTATGGATGTTATATGATGGAGCCAATATGATGTATTTTTCATGTTATATCTGCACGTTATTCGCTTTATTTCGATTATTGTTCACGTTATGTGCGGCTCACGTTTTCAATTATGTTTAAAAAAAATGGTTCGTAATTTCACTAAGTATTTTCAAGGCATGATTAAAGAATTGAAGCAAAGAGTAAAGTCTAGTAATTAATCAGATACAACCTAGGTGTATTCGGTTAATTATTAGTGTGTTACAAACATCCGCATCAATCCGTCTGGAGATACACAGGGAAAACAAAAGGGGTGAGAATACTTATACAAGATTCTAGTAGGGCTCCCTAACTTTAACACAAGTGTCATTGTTCCCCCAGCCACCTCAGGTTTTATTATAAAAGAGGTGTACATGCATAGGTTCAGTTTTAATTTCTCAAATCCTATTATCCGAAGTGGGTTTCTTTTAGCATAAGTCTTGATGGTATGAATGCAGCAGATATCTTATGTATGCATGGCAATGCTTAAGCATAACAGTTCACGTACTCAACATATATCACTTAATCACAAGCACCAATGGAGCAACCACGAAACGTATGCATATGCGTCTTTTACTTTATCATAATTGAACTCCTGAGTTCCTTTCTTAACTTTTTCCACTTTTCCACCCTCATCATAGCCACCAAAAATTCATCCAACATGCCGCCCCGATTTCACATACCCACCAAAACTCCAAATACACCCATCGCCTAGGAATGAGCTCATCCTAACTAGTCGCTAGATTCATTGGAGAAAAAGGGGGAATCATATCTCTTTCTCGGATCACCCCATACAACCTTTAACTCGGGAAGTCATAATGGGATCATTTCCACTTTATCATATCTTGTATGGATGCAACATAAGCATACAACCATAATACATCATAAAACATATCCTCTATTCATGTCTCACATTCTCATGCATTTTAAACATAGCGTACCACATCATCATAGCAACATGCCACACATTCATACATTCTCATACTCACGGCATTTAAAACATTCACGTACATCAAAACCATACTTATTCGATCTCATTCTCACTTCATGTAACGCCCAGAATTTCTATTAGAGCACAAATGACCGAAATGCCCCTAAGGTCATTTTTGCCAAATTAGGATAGTTGCCCGACAAATCCTCTAATGGGTCAACTCGATGTTTAAAAGGGATTAAGCTGTTATGAATGATATCCGAGGTGGAAATCTCGTTCTCTAAACTTTTGGCTCAAAATGACCAAAATACCCCTCCTGTGTTCTACACGGGTAAAAGGTGCCGTTTGAGCCTTGAACTTTTCCAAGAAGTTTAGAATGATTTTTTGAGCAATGTTTGATGCTTAGTCAGGCCCGGAAGGTCCGGGCAGTTTTAGCGCAAAATTACCATTTTGCCCTAGAACAATGTACAGTAAGCCTAATGACGCAATTAAGCAAACCTAAGCAATATTAGACTCTAATCGAAGATTAATTTATTTTGATAATTAATCTAGAGTCAAAATAATTTATTAAGGTTAATTAGAACCTAAGATTGCTTAGATAAACTCTAATTGCATTTTTTAATTCAAGATTCCTAGTCATGGAATCTTAAATAGTGTTTTCTCTCTCCAATTCCTTAAATTAAGGAATTGTGTCATACCCCATTTGACTAAGAAAATGAATTTAAATTGTTAATCTAGTATGACCACTTCCTAATCAAGTCTTGACCTTCCTAATTACCCAATTACCTCACCTAAACACCTTCTTACAAACTCCTAATCAAAAGCCTAATCAAAGACACACCTAAACACACCTTTAAACCACAATTAGATGAAACAATTTTCCTCCCTTTGGGCTAATCATGCTGGCCGAAAATCCACTCCCATTTTCCTCACATGTTGATTTTACACACAAAAGAACCATGCTTTGCCCATACCTCCCACCATACATTGCCCATGCTTTGCCCATACCCAACACCATGCCTTAACCAAGAGATATTTTCCCTTCTCTCCTCTCAAATGGCCAGCCACTCCTCCTCCTCCCAAGCCATCCACAAGCTTTCATTCTTCTATAAATAGATGAGTTTGAAAGCTCTTTGAATGTTTACACACCTTGCCAACTCAAAGCTTTCTTTCTTCAAGCCTTAAGAAACTTTTCCTCTTCTTCTTTTTCATCCCTTGGCCAAAGTGCTTCAGCAAGGATTCAAGAGGATTTATTTTTCTTTTCCTCTCAAGAAACAAAGCTTTCTTTCCTCTTTCAAGACTTCTCTAGGTAGGGGTGTTGTTTTAATGATTTTGCTTGTGTTTTAAGAAAGTTCTAGTTTTCTCTTGGTTTCAAACTCTTTTCCCCTTCCTTTTCTTTTTCATCCAAGAGGCCCTTTCACAAAGAAAACATGAGCTTGATGATGAGGTTTCAAGATAATGACTTGTTGTTGTCATGTGAGAAACCTCTAAAGCTTGAAACAACTTGGTCTTGTACCATACATGCCTTGATTTCTTTCTTTTCCCTTGATAAAGTTTTGGTTTCTTTTCTTTTCCTCTTCATGACTTTGGTTTCCTTTGCTTTGGTTTGAATAAAGTTTGCTAAAAATGTAAAGTAGATCACAAAAGTTTTGTCAAAGAAAATTAATCACATGATTTCAAATAGCTCTAAGCTTACCCTTACCAACCTTAAAGTTGGTCGGCCATTCTAAGAGTTTTACTCTAGATTGAAGCCTATGAGCAATAAAATAAAGAATATGACTTAGTCCTTGTAGTTTTGTTTAGACAAAGTGTTGAACTTTGAGTCCATTTCCTTAAGCTTGATGATGAAGTTCAAACCTTAAGACTTCTTTTGAAGTCTAGGTGCTAAGAACTCTAAAGCTTGCCTTATGATACATAATGGGTTGAGGTTTATGTCCCTCTAAAGTCTTGTAAGAGCTCTAGTTAAGATAAAAATAAGTTGCATTCATGTTTAAATTTATGTCTTGCATTTCATGTTTATTTTGATGCCATCACTAATTTCACAAGAGTAAATGAATGAACTTGCATTACCATATTTAAATTCCCAAGCTTGCATTTCATGTTTATATTTCAAGTCACCACTTAATCCTTAAAGATAATAATGAAGTTGCATCTCATATTTATTTTATGCTCTCACTTTACTTTCTAATGAAGAGTAAAATAAAGTGCATAGCATGTTTAAGATTATGTTATCACCTAAATATTCTAGAGCTCAAAGGCTTGCCCTAAGTATCCTAAAAAGGGAACTCTAGTAAAAAAGAAATGGATGAGTTTTAGTATGATTCAATAATGGTTTGATTTTGTAAAATGCATGTATGATTTCAGGAAAATGTTGGAAAATGTTTTATGAGGTCTCAAGGTGTTTAAATAGTTTGGAATGTGTCAAAAATCATGTTTTCTCAAATTAAGGTTCTAGTAATCGATTACCATCCATGTAATCGATTACCAGAAGGTTTTTCGAAGGACTTTTGGTTCTGGTAATTTACCAGAGGCAATGTAATCGATTACCATGGTTGTTCTTCATGCCCAGAACCTCTCTTGAAACCCTGTAATCGATTACCTATATTGTAATAGATTACCCTGTGTTCATTTCGAAACAACTTAACCCTAAGTAATCGATTACCATCCTATGTAATCGATTACCAGTTGTTTGAACCCAAAATGAATTGAGCTCCTGGTAATCGATTACTAGGAACATGTAATCGATTACCAGAACACCTTTTGTTCTTGAAACTATCCCAAGAGAAAACTAGCAACTTATATGAATATCAACTCAAGAGATTATGTGATTTTATGGGCTCATGATTTCGATTCTATGTTTGGATACTATATAATGCTATTCTAAGGTGTTCAATGTGTAAAATTATGTTTGAGTGAAGCAAGGAATCGATTTAGAAAAGTTAGAAAAGAATAAGAACTTGAAAGGTGTAACACCCTAATAATTAACCCAATACACCTAGGCGTCTGATTAATTACTAGACTTTACTCTTTGCTTCAGTTCCTTAATCATGCTTTGAAAATACTTAGTGAAATTACGAGCCATTTTTTTTAAACATAATTGAAAACGTGAGCCGCGCTTAACGTGAAAGATTTAGCAAAATTTAAAAGACACATAGGAATTTACAAACATCACATCATAATATATTGGCTCCATCATAAGCATCCATAATTACATATCATATAGATATTTTGCCTACCAACGAATAAGACTAAGTGTAGGCAATCTAATAAAACATAAATAATATATGGATGGAAGGACATCCATTAATGGCACCTAGTAATAACACTCCAGGGATAGGGATAGATATTTGAAATATACGAGTGAAACTCAGGATTCAAGTTCAACTACCCGGACAGCCTCAATGTGATTCACGAACGCTTCCTTCTATTTCTGAAGACGAGATGGAAAGAAAAATAGAGGGAGTGAGAAACTTATAAAAAGAATCTCAGTAGGGTACTCACCTCATGATGCATTGTGTCATCATCATCGTCCCCAGGAACCTCGGGTTATTATGAAATAGTGAGCATGCTAAGATTGATTTATTAAGTTCGAAAATATACTTTACCGAGGTTCGTCGGTTTTAATCATGCGTCTTATAATGCATCATAAACTTAGCATGTCATGTTTATAATGAACTTTTCCTTTCATATATAATAACATAGTTATGCATAAAATCACATCATATTCCTCATCATCATTTCATAATACTATGCATAGCAGAATATCATATTTCTCATCATCATCTCATAAATACTATGCATAGCAGAACATCATATTCACATAATGCATTTACTTAGTTTCTTAGGTGACTTAAAGTTACTTTCATCATCATTTTCCTGGGCCACCCTATACTCCACCCTTTTGGGAGTAATCTAGGTTATGAGCTCATACCTTGCTAGTCGTCACCAGCACATACTTATCCCTTTTGATAAGTAAAATTTCGTCTCTACCCTTTTGAGAGAACGGACTAGGGGCAAGAATCACCTTTTCACCGCCTATAGTTTGACGGGTCCAAAGGATCATTTTCTCATATATTTTGAGTCACCTTTAAGTCTTTGCATGTTATATCATAATACAATTCTTCATTCATAATCATCATAACATTTTCTCATTTATAGTCTTATGCCGAAATAATATATACCAACTGTAATCATGCATCTGGAGATTCCAGGAAAGAGAGGTGGGTCACAATGGACACGCTTAAATACCAAATCTTTCCTTAGCCAGAATCTTTCCAAATTGCACTCTTAGTAATACACTTTCTTAAACACAGAATATGTCTTTATTTCATGCATAAGTTTTCATTGTTTGCAACAGCAACTATAACATACAAACCAGGGAATCAATCAATGACACCAAATTCTTAATAAGCATCAAATCACATTTTAAGTACACATAAATTACTAGCTTCCCATAAAATTCTTACAAAGTTTTAAAACTCTTTTAGAACTAATTCCTTTTGTTAAACTTGAAAGAAGTCATAGGACTTTAGGCCTAAATTAACCATGGGACCGATTTATAACTTGAAAGAATGTTCATAATTAAATCTTTCACTTAAGATAAAAGGAGCAAGTCTTGAGCTTTAGAGATTTAGGTGACATCTTTGAATTATTACCATGCTATGCAACCTTATTTTAATCTTATCTTTATAAGGTGATAGCTTGGAATTATAAACATGATATGCAATTCCATTTCTTTATCTTTAAGATTTAAGGTGATAACTTGAAAATTAAACATGATGCAAGAACTTGTAATATAAACATGATGCAAGAAACTGAAGCGGCGTAACGCACAGGTAGAGGAGAAGAGAATCTTAAGCAAGAAGCGGTAGTCCGCGCAGGACCGGTGAGGGGATGAGAATTACATTTTTTTTTAAGCTCCAATTCTCAAGACTTCTTAAAGAATAAATTCTTTAACTCCAATTATCTCATTTCTTCGCTTATGATTCATAAGCAAGTCTTTGAGCTCTAGGATTTTTAGGTGATGACATAAAATAAACATGCCATGCATTGACTCTTTTAGCCATTATAAAATAAAGTGAGAGCATAAAATAAACATGAGATGCAACTTCTTTATTATCTTTAGAGATTAAGTGACAACTTGAAATTTAAACATGAAATGCAAGCTTGAAATTTAAACATGAGATATGCAAGTTCATTTATTTATTCTTGAGAATTTAGTTATGACATAAAATAAATATGGTGCAAGGCATAAACTTAAACATGGATGCAAGTTCACTTGATCTCTTTACTAGAGCTCCTTCAAGACTTTAAGAGAATTATATTTTCAACCCAATATATGTATCTTAGCAAGACAAAGTAAAAATACATATTTCATATTCAAACCTCAAGATAAAAACATTATTCTTTAAAGTTTTGCATTAAATGGAATGTTCAAGCTTTAGAGGCCTAACTTGTGATGGATTTACAACCCATATTCAAGGTCCTCATCATCAAGCCATCATTTCATTCCTTCCTAGGCCATTTGGCCGAAACCATGAAAGGAAAATAAGGAAAGAAAACTGAAATTTTAGAAGCTTTGGAAACTAGTGAAACCTTCAAGTTTTAGAGATCTAACTTGTGAAAGCTTTGCAACCAACACTCAAGAATCTCATCATCAAACCATGGTCTCATCATAAGCTAGGCCATATGGCCAAAATACTTTAAAAAGAAAGGAAGAAGAAACTGAAAATGAAAACTTAAAAGAAAGCTCATGAAAACATCATTTTTGAGCTAGAAACAAACTTGTCTTAGCATAAAATGAACTTAGAAACACCTCCCTACCTAATTTGATTTGAAAGAAAGGAAGAGAACTTGGTTTCCTTGAGTGAAATGAAGCAAAATATCCTTGAAAAGCTGAAGGGAGAATTCAACCAAGAAAGAAAGAAAGAAAGCTTTTGGTGCTCCTAAGACTAGAATTTGTGTAAGTTATGAACTAAGCATCTAAACTATCTTCAAGCATGCCTATTTATAGAGATTTTGCAGCTCATAAATGGACAAAGGAAGGAAAGAAATCTGACCAAAAATTAGAGAAAAAAAATAAGGAAGAAAAATCATTTTGTTTGGTGGCTTAAAACATGGAATCATGTTTCCATGTTTTCATGATTCTTTGTTTTCATTCTTTGGATTTTTGTGTAATAATTTTCTGACTTATTACTCAATAATTTCGTGCATTACAGCCTTGTGGAAGAGGATTTTGTGTGTTCCATGTATTTTTTAGGTGTAGGCAAGGTATTCATGCAATTTAGAGAATTTACGGTTAAGGGTTTAAGTGAATTACTAAGCAATTTGGGTGTTTTAAGCAATTTTAGGTTCTAATCAATCTAAATAAATAATTTTGACTCTAGATTAGTAATTAGAATTTAATAAGCTTTAATTTGAGCCTAATATTGCTTAGGTTTCGTTAGACGAATCAAAAATCTCAAAATTTGTAAAACTACACAAAGGGGCAAAACGGTCATTTTACTTAAAAATTGCCCGAGACCACCGAGCTTAACCAATGGTTAATCATGGCTTAAAAACACCTTTTAACACATTTTAGTGAGGTTCGGCTAAGTCGGCACGCAATAAAGTTAAAACGGGTAAGGGCGTTTTGGTCATTTCGCGTCGAAGCTCAAAATTAGGATTCTTCTCCTCTATTAACACACATAACACAAACAATCCCTTATTAACATCAAAACATCCCCTTGAGGATGGGTGGGGCCCACGATCCTCATTTAGTAAAATAACCTCAGGGGCATTTTGGTCATTTTACACGTCCAGAAAATTGGGGTTTGCAATACTTGCACGAATTGCTCCTAACTTCTCTTCTAACGTTATATTCCTTTATTAAGGATTGTTTGGTCTCAAATTTTATATAATATTTACCTACGGTAATTCGGTAATTCCTAATGATAGTAAAAATTCCAGTAAAAATTGGGGCGTTACATTACTCCCCTCCTTAAAAAGAATTTCGCCCTCGAAATTCGTTACCTAGATAACTCTCGGATCCTGTGCTTGCATGTCTATTCCAGCTCCATGTAACTTCTTCGGTTTCATCTTGTCCCCATGCTACTTTGACTAGGGTACAACCTTGTTCCTTAACTGCTTAACTCCTCGGTCAACGATTCTCGTGGGTGGTAAGTTAAACGTTAGGTCATCTCTTAATTGTACATGTTCTGGCTCTAGTACATGACTTGGGTCAGAATGATATTTCCTAACTGGGAGACATGGAAAACATCATGAAGGTTGGACAGACTGGGGGTAGGGCTATACGGTAGGCTACATATCCTATTTTGCTAAGGATTTCAAACGGACCAAGAAATCTGGGCTCAATTTCTTTACTTTATTGCTCGGCCTATGCCTGGTGGGGGTGATTCTTAGGAACACATGGTCCCTTTCTTGAAAATCTAGCGGTTTTCGCCGCTTGTCCGCATAGTTTTCTGTCGACTTTGAGCAATAAGAATTTTATCCCTAATTTTCTTAATTTGTTCCGTTGTTTCCCTCACAATATTAAGTTCAGAGTAGACTTTGCTCTTCGGGCTCATACCAACATAAAGGTGATTGACACTTCCGTCCATAGAGGGCCTCGTATGGTGCCATACCGATACTTGCATGATAACTGTTGTTATATGCAAACTCAATAATCAGGTACTTATCCCAACTCTCTCTTTGATCTAAAACACATGCCCTCAACATGTCTTCCAAAGTTTGGATAGTTCTTTCAGATTGACCGTCCGTTTGGGGTGATAAGCCGTTAGACACAGCTTTGAACCAAATGCCTTCTGAAAAGCTCCCCAAAATCGTGACGTGAATCGTGGATCCGATCAGAGATTATCGTCGACGTCTCATGTAATCTTACTATCTCCTGAATATATAGTGCTAACCTATCCAAGGAATAAGTCACCTTAATAGGTAAAAAGTGGGCTGATTTAGTCAACCGATCCACTATTACCCAAATGGCGTCATGATTCGCTTGGGTCCTCGTAGTCCAGTTACAAAATCCATGGAGATACTATCCCACTTCCACTCGGGGATTGATAGGGGTTGCAACATTTCAGAGGGTCTTTGGTGCTCAATCTTCACCTTTTGACATACCAAGCATTTATTCACCCATGTGCACACATCCTTTTCAATCCAGGCCACAGAACATCTTCCTCAAATCTTGATACATCTTGGTGGCACCGGGATGAAGGGTAAAATGACTCTTATGGGCTTCCTCCAAAATATCCTTCGGAGGTCACCACTAGCAGGTACACATATACGACCTTCAAACCTCCATAAACTATCATTCCCTTGGGTAAAACCTTTCAACTTATCAACTCTTCCTCCTCTAAGGTCTCTTGAAATTCTGTATCTTTCCTTTGGGCTTGAGCAATTCTTTCCTTGAATTCACTCGTCACACTAAGGTGACAAGCTCTTATGCCCTTAGTGGTCAAGGTCATTCCTAGGTTGAGGTCTCTAAATTGCTCAATTAACTCAATCTCTTTCACCATCAAACGGGACACTTGTAAGGATTTCCTACTTAGGGCATCAGCTACAACATTAGCTTTACCTGGATGATAGTTTAACCCGAAATCATAATCTTTTAAAAACTCCATCCACCTTCTTTGCCTCATGTTTAGCTCTTTTTGATCAAAGAGATATTTCAAACTCTTGTGATCAGAAAACACCTCAAACCTCACTCCGTATAAATGGTGTCTCCAAATCTTTAGAGCAAACACGACAGCGGCTAACTCAAGGTCATGGGTGGGGTAATTTGCCTCATGTGGCTTGAGTTGCCTCGATGCATAGGCCACCACTTGCCTATCCTTGCATCAGTACACAACCCAAACCCTTCCTCGAAGCATCACAGTACACTTCGAAAGGCACATTGGGGTCGGGTGACACTAAAACGGGGTTGAGGTTAGCTTGTGTTTCAGCTCTTGAAAGCTCTTTTCACACTCGGGTCCATGAAAAAGAGGTGTTTTTCCTAGTTAGCTTAGTC
This sequence comes from Dalbergia oliveri, assembly GCA_030441495.1. NCBI lineage: Eukaryota > Viridiplantae > Streptophyta > Magnoliopsida > Fabales > Fabaceae > Dalbergia > Dalbergia oliveri. The sequence goes on from JAMLFY010000003.1 coordinate 21,211,660, forward strand.
AAAGGAAGGGAAATCTGGGAAAATCCCTTGATAAACCGACGGTAATAACCAGCTAAACCTAAGAAGCTCCTTACTTCATTACCGTGGTTGGTCTTTCCAGTTTAACCGTTTCCACCTTACTAGGATCTACAGCAATTCCTTTCTTAGATACTACATGCCCTAAAAATTTCACCTCATCCAACCAGAATTCACACTTAGAAAGCTTGGCATATAGTTTCTTTTCCTTAGGATTTCCAGTACTATAGTTAGGTGGCGTTCATGCTCCTCGTGGGTCTTAGAGTAAATGAGAATGTCATCTATAAAGACAACCACAAACTGATCTAAATAGGTCTAAAGATCCTATTCATGTAATCCATAAAAATTGCCGGAGCATTGGTTAATCCAAAGGACATTACTCCAAACTCAAAATGGCCGTATCGGTGCGAAAGGCCGTTTTTGGTATATCTTCATCTCTCACCCTAATCTGGTGGTAACCTGACCTCAAATCAATCTTAGAAAACACTGTTGCGCCTTTAAGCTGGTCCATCAAGTCATCTATCCTAGGCAAAGGGTATTTGTTCTTCACTGTCACTTTATTCAATTGCCTATAGTCAACACACATCCTCATACTCCCATCCTTTTTCTTCACAAACAACACAGGGGCTCCCCAAGGTGACGCACTAGGCCTAACAAACTTTTCTCCAATAAATCTTCCAATTGAGCTTTTAACTCGGTTAACTCTAATGGGGACATCCTGTATGGGGCTATGGATATGGGACCTGCACCGGAAGCAATTCTATGGAAAACTCTATCTCTCTCTTGGGAGGAAACTCTGTATCTCATCTGGAAATACTTCGGGATAATTCCTTACTATTGGTATCTCATCGATACTTTGCTCAAAGTCTACATCACTAGCGGCTAGGAAAATATAACCTTTATTCTCACCCTTACCACAGTCTATTTCCATAGCGTTATGTAAAGACTTATGGGTTTCTTAGGTTCAATGGGAAGGAAGAAAAGTAATGGTTTTCTCATAGGTTAACAGTACACGGTTGGCTTCAAGCCAATCCATGCCAAGAATCACATCTAAACCTTGCATGGGTAAGCAAATGAGATCTAAAACAAATGATCTATTCTCAATAACAAAATGGCAATCTAAACAACATTTACAAGTCCTAACGGGTTTTTAAGGGTAGAAACAATAAGGTCAAAAGGAAGTTCAGTCATATGTAAGTTAAGGCTTTTAACACATGAGTGGGAGATAAAAGAATGGGAAGCGCAGAATCATATAGTACAATTAAGTTTTTACCATGCATGTTACACTTACCTTCCACGAGATTCGTGACTTTGTCGTTTCCTCAGCATTAACGGTAAAAACCCTTCCTTGATATTGCGGCTTGGGATTGGGGGTTGGCGGGTTCCTCTCCATGCATTCTTAGAGTAGTGGCCCGGTTTTCACACGATAGCATACATTTGTTCGGCTCGACATGGCATGCTCCCATGATTCTTGCCGCACTTGGGACATTCCATGGATGGTGGGGGTCGTGGAGGTGCTCCTGGACCCCTTTGTGGTGCTTTCCCTTGTTGTTGTTATTGTTGTTGTTGTGATTGTTGTTGGGGGTTGTTGTAGGTTTGTTATAGCGGTTGTTGTTGTTGTTCGGCCTTCCTTGTTGAAAGTTCCTTTGTGGACCTTGGGGTCTCGATTGAGGTGGGAATGGAGGTCGATTTTGCCTCTTGAACTGTTGACCTTGAGGTGTCAGCTTTTTGATGATATTCTCAGACTTTGAAGTACCCAGCTTCTCTACCTTCTTCAATGATGCGGCATTTGTTGACTAAGGTAGAGAAATCCCTAATTTCCAAGTGCGCAACTCCACATTAAGTTCTCCTTTAACCCTGACTCGTATTTAATGCATTTCCAATACTCATCAGGGTTACCTTGGTACATCCTTGAGAACTTAATGAGTTCCTCAAATCTGGCAGTATCCTGACCACATTCATATTCCCCTGGACAAGTTGCATGAATTCAATGTCCTTAGCATTTCTAACCGACTCGGAAAGTACTTCTCGTAAAAATGGACCTTGAATAATTCCCAATCAATGTCCACTTCGGTTGCCTCCAGGAGTCTTCGAACACCATCCACCAAAGGGCATCACCCTCAAGCATGTGGGTGGCAAAAGTGACCTTCTACTCCTTGAACATGGAACTAGCAAAGACCTTCTCAATATTCCGAATCCATTCATCTGCTACATTAGGATTAGGGTCCCCTTGAAAACGGTGGATTCGCCTTACGAAATTCCAGAAACGAGCATGTTCGGGAATTTCATGTCCTTGATTTATATTAGCTTGACTTCTGATCCATCCGTTCCATCATCATTCTCATGGTCCTTGCTACGTCGCGAAGTGCTTCAGCGGTCTCATTATCTTGGTTATATGCCGCGCTCCTAGTCTGTTGTCGTCGTGCCATTGGTCCCTATACACACAAAACGGCAACACTGAGGTGATCAAGCCCAATATTCCATGCAAAGTGAGCAAGTTACCATGGCACTTTCAACATACAGTAGTCATGTATTTCTAATCCTCAAGCTCATCCTAATGATAAACATCTACACATGACATTACTAACGTATTATGCTTTAGAAGCATAGTCAGTCCAATCCTTAGGCTAGTAAACCAAACTCTCTGATACCAAAATGTAACACCCTAATAATTAACCCAATACACCTAGGTATGATTAATTACTAGACTTTACTCTTTGCTTCAGTTCCTTAATCATGCTTTGAAAATACTTAGTGAAATTACGAGCCATTTTTTTTTAAACATAATTGAAAACGTGAGCCGCGCTAACGTGAAAAATTTAGCAAAATTTAAAAGACACATAGGAATTTACAAACATCACATCATAATATATTGGCTCCATCATACAGCATCCATAATTACATATCATATAGATATTTTGCCTACCAACAAAATAAGACTAAGTGTAGGCAATCTAATAAAACATAAATAATATATGGATGGAAGGACATCCATTAATGGCACCTAGTAATAACACTCCAGGGATAGGGATAGATATCTGAAATATACGAGTGAAACTAAGGATTCAAGTTCAGCTGTGAAGCCTCAATGTGATTCACGAACGCTTCCTTCTTTCTGAAGACGAGATGGAAAGAAAAATAGAGGGAGTGAGAAACTTATAAAAGAATCTCAGTAGGGTACTCACCTCATGATGCATTGTGTCATCATCATCGTCCCCAGGAACCTCGGGTTATTATGAAATAGTGAGCATGCTAAGATTGATTTATTAAGTTCGAAAATATACTTTACCGAGGTTCGTCGGTTTAATCATGCGTCTTATAATGCATCATAAACTTAGCATGTCATGTTTATAATGAACTTTTCCTTTCATATATAATAACATAGTTATGCATAAAATCACATCATATTCCTCATCATCATTTCATAATACTATGCATAGCAGAATATCATATTTCTCATCATCATCTCATAAATACTATGCATAGCAGAACATCATATTCACATAATGCATTTACTTAGTTTCTTAGGTGACTTAAAGTTACTTTCATCATCATTTTCCTGGGCCACCCTATACTCCACCCTTTTGGGAGTAATCTAGGTTATGAGCTCATACCTTGCTAGTCGTCACCAGCACATACTTATCCCTTTTGATAAGTAAAAATTTCGTCTCTACCCTTTTGAGAAGAGACTGGGGCAAGAATCACCTTTTCACCGCCTATAGTTTGACGGGTCCAAAGGATCATTTTCTCATATATTTTGAGTCACCTTTAAGTCTTTGCATGTTATATCATAATACAATTCTTCATTCATAATCATCATAACATTTTCTCATTTATAGTCTTATGCCGAAATAATATATACCAACTTTAATCATGCATCTAGGAGATTCCAGGAAGAGAGGTGGGTCACAATGGACACGCTTAAATACCAAATCTTTCCTTAGCCAGAATCTTTCCAAATTGCACTCTTAAGTAATACACTTTCTTCCAGGAAAGAATATGTCTTTATTTCATGCATAAGTTTTCATTGTTTGCAACAGCAACTATAACATACAAACCAGGGAATCAATCAATGACACCAAATTCTTAATAAGCATCAAATCACATTTTAAGTACACATAAATTACTAGCTTCCCATAAAATTCTTACAAAGTTTTAAAACTCTTTTAGAACTAATTCCTTTTGTTAAACTTGAAAGAAGTCATAGGACTTTAGGCCTAAATTAACCATGGGACCGATTTATAACTTGAAAGAATGTTCATAATTAAATCTTTCACTTAAGATAAAAGGAGCAAGTCTTGAGCTTTAGAGATTTAGGTGACATCTTTGAATTATTACCATGCTATGCAACCTTATTTTAATCTTATCTTTATAAGGTGATAGCTTGGAATTATAAACATGATATGCAATTCCATTTCTTTATCTTTAAGATTTAAGGTGATAACTTGAAAATTAAACATGATGCAAGAACTTGTAATATAAACATGATGCAAGAAGCTGAAGGCGGTAATAGGACCAGGAGAGGGAGAAGAATCTTAAGCAAGAAACGGTAGTCCGCATAGGACCGGTGAGGGGATGAGAATTACATTTTTTTTAAGCTCCAATTCTCAAGACTTCTTAAAGAATAAATTCTTTAACTCCAATTATCTCATTTCTTCGCTTATGATTCATAAGCAAGTCTTTGAGCTCTAGGATTTTTAGGTGATGACATAAAATAAACATGCCATGCATTGACTCTTTTAGCCATTATAAAATAAAGTGAGAGCATAAAATAAACATGAGATGCAACTTCTTTATTATCTTTAGAGATTAAGTGACAACTTGAAATTTAAACATGAAATGCAAGCTTGAAATTTAAACATGAGATATGCAAGTTCATTTATTTATTCTTGAGAATTTAGTTATGACATAAAATAAATATGGCTGTGCAAGGCATAAACTTAAACATGGATGCAAGTTCACTTGATCTCTTTACTAGAGCTCCTTCAAGACTTTAAGAGAATTATATTTTCAACCCAATATATGTATCTTAGCAAGACAAAGTAAAAATACATATTTCATATTCAAACCTCAAGATAAAAACATTATTCTTTAAAGTTTTGCATTAAATGGAATGTTCAAGCTTTAGAGGCCTAACTTGTGATGGATTTACAACCCATATTCAAGGTCCTCATCATCAAGCCATCATTTCATTCCTTCCTAGGCCATTTGGCCGAAACCATGAAAGGAAAATAAGGAAAGAAAAACTGAAATTTTAGAAGCTTTGGAAACTAGTGAAACCTTCAAGTTTTAGAGATCTAACTTGTGAAAGCTTTGCAACCAACACTCAAGAATCTCATCATCAAACCATGGTCTCATCATAAGCTAGGCCATATGGCCAAAATACTTTAAAAAGAAAGGAAGAAGAAACTGAAAATGAAAACTTAAAAGAAAGCTCATGAAAACATCATTTTTGAGCTAAAGAACTTGTCTTAGCATAAAATGAACTTAGAAACACCTCCCTACCTAATTTGATTTGAAAGAAAGGAAGAGAACTTGGTTTCCTTGAGTGAAATGAAGCAAAATATCCTTGAAAAGCTGAAGGGAGAATTCAACCAAGAGAAAGAAAGAAAGAAAGCTTTTGGTGCTCCTAAGACTAGAATTTGTGTAAGTTATGAACTAAGCATCTAAACTATCTTCAAGCATGCCTATTTATAGAGATTTTGCAGCTCATAAATGGACAAAGGAAGGAAAGAAATCTGACCAAAAATTAGAGAAAAAAAATAAGGAAGAAAAATCATTTTGTTTGGTGGCTTAAAACATGGAATCATGTTTCCATGTTTTCATGATTCTTTGTTTTCATTCTTTGGATTTTTGTGTAATAATTTTCTGACTTATTACTCAATAATTTCGTGCATTACAGCCTTGTGGAAGAGGATTTTGTGTGTTCCATGTATTTTTTAGGTGTAGGCAAGGTATTCATGCAATTTAGAGAATTTACGGTTAAGGGTTTAAGTGAATTACTAAGCAATTTGGGTGTTTTAAGCAATTTTAGGTTCTAATCAATCTAAATAAATAATTTTGACTCTAGATTAGTAATTAGAATTTAATAAGCTTTAATTTGAGCCTAATATTGCTTAGGTTTCGTTAGACGAATCAAAAATCTCAAAATTTGTAAAACTACAAAGACAGGGGCAAAACGGTCATTTTACTTAAAAATTGCCCGAGACCACCCGAGCTTAACCAATGGTTAATCATGGCTTAAAAACACCTTTTAACACATTTTAGTGAGGTTCGGGCTAAGTCGGCACGCAAAAAGTTAAAACGCGTAAGGGCGTTTTGGTCATTTCGCGTCGAAGCTCAAAATTAGGATTCTTCTCCTCTATTAACACACATAACACAAACAATCCCTTATTAACATCAAAACATCCCCTTGAGGATGGGTGGGGCCCACGATCCTCATTTTCTGAGTAAAATAACCTCAGGGGCATTTTGGTCATTTTACACGTACAGAAATTGGGGTTTGCAATACTTGCACGAATTGCTCCTAACTTCTCTTCTAACGTTATATTCCTTTATTAAGGATTGTTTGGTCTCAAATTTTATATAATATTTACCTACGTAATTCGGTAATTCCTAATGATAGTAAAAATTAAGTAAAAATTGGGCGTTACAAAAGGGATTAGAGATGAGAACTCTAGAACACCTTAATGCATAGAAATGCAAATCTATTCTAGCATGATTGATTCAAGGATAAATGATTCATAATTAGTAAGACATATATAAATCTCATAAATGATTAGGTGTTGATTTCAAAGCTTAAGGTGATGATAAGAACTTAAAAATAGAAATTCTAGCACTCTTAGACATAGCAAAACATAAACCTGTCAGGTATAGTTAAATTGAGGAAAAATGGTTTATAACTTAGAGAACATGTCTAGGAATCCCTCATGATTGGTTCAGGAATTGATTATGGAGCCTTAGGTGAAGACGATCTAAAAAGGGCCACAAATGGAGATTTAAGCCAGTAAGCATATGAATTTTTGACCTTTTATGTGAAATCCTGTTTAGTGAGTTCAAATCTTAGAGAAAATTTTAAGTGTTAACCTCTTGAGGGTAATAAAGATGCAAATGCAAGTTTAAGGCCCGATGAGGGTCAAGGCATAAGATATATGAGATGAGAGTAGAGAGAGAGCATACCTATGATGATGAACCTGAGTATATTATGATGATATGATTATGTTAGTTCCTTGAGCATGAAACTTTATGTGTATGATTGATATGGTGATATGATGAAATGTTGTATTTAAGATGCATGAGGTTTCGAAATATGAATGAAATTGAGGAAATATGCTCATGAGAACTAGAAAGTTTTGATTTGAGAAAGTTCCATGAAAATGATGCATATGACTGAGAATTATGTGGCATGACTCAAATTTGAGGAAATTTGAAGAGTAGCCTTATGCCTGCGAATTTCGGTCAAATTTGAGGGACATAAGAAAGTTTTTGAGAAAATGACATTTAACGATGATATGTCGAGACGTACTTCTCCTTAAGAAAAGGTAAAAACCGTGACGCATAGGCATTAGCCAAAGCAGACAAAGTTTTCTTAACCAGTCGATAAATTTTGAAGAAGGAAAAAAATGTTTAAGGTGACACACCGAGACGTACTTCTCCTCTTCCTGGGGAGGTAAAACGTGAGGGCATAGACATTAGCCTGTCAAACAAAGTCGCTGGCTTAACAAGTCGATGCGTTTCGAAGAAGGAAAAAGTCCCATGATGGGTGATCCTTAGGCCCCCTACCCGTACTCTTAGGAGTCGGATTATGATGAATATGATTATGTTTATGATTCGCATATCAAGAGGATAAGTAAGAACTAGTGACGACTAGTTAAGGTATGAGCTCATAGCCTAGTTTAAGGGGTGCGGTTACTATTATGATTAGTGTCACAAGTATGAGAAAAGGAAAGATGTTCAAGAGAAAAGTTACATGCCACTTAAAAGTTGTTTGATTATTGTTTGGGTTTGCCTAAAACCCATCATTCATGAACTATTATGCGCATACATGCATTAAGAATCATTATAAAAGACATGGACCTTGAATAAATATCTTTTGTGAAAACTTCATAATGACCCTATGCATGCTTAACCTTTTCATAATAAACCCAAGGTTCCTAGGGACGTAAACGATGACACTAGGATAGAAGATTTCCTACTGAGATTCTTTAGCAAGATTCTCACCCATCTCTAGTTCTTCCGTTACGTCTTCAGACATGATGGCGTCGTCGTAATTTTGTTGATCACCTATGGAAGGCCATTACGAATCTGTCATTAGTCCTACCACTTCGAGGGTCGTTGTGCTATACGCATTTTTGCATACATAGGTCGCCCATTTGTCTTTCCAGGTCTAGCTTCATTTCTCTGACCTCCCCTTTGGCGACGACATGATTTTCGAGAGGACACGACCTCGGAGACGAGTAGAACCAGTGCTGGACCATTGTCCTCAGCTGCGTGACGTCTGGAGTTCGTATCCTCATACGCCACTCCGGGAGGGATCTGGACTCATCCGCCTTCCGTCTTCGGAGGATTCCGCCCTTCGATGCCATTCTCGCGAGTGGTAGCGAGGACAGTCTCCCCAGAGGCCCGAGCGTGTACGTCAGCCGCGAGACGCCTCGCCAAGGTGGTCATGTCGCCCCGTCATTCACATGCCCACGTCCCTCTTCATGGGCACATCCGAGGACTTCCAGTTCATAGGCTACATATCTCCGTTCCGAGGATTTGCGTTGTTAGGATTTAGAGGAGGGTTGCTCCCATGGGGAGTATCTTAGGGTTGTTTCATGTATTTGTTATTATGTTTCTTATGTGTCTTATCCTCTGAGCTCTCCACTAGTATGGGTAAGACTTTATGTTTCCTTTACATTCAGTGATATTGTACTAAACTATGTTAACTAATGTGATGAGGAATGCTTTCATGATGGATGTATTCTTTAATGCTTATGTTCTGGATGTTTTATCTATTCTTTTGCTTCACGTTACATTTATGTTACACGCAAAGGCTCGCACTTTGTTTTATATGAATCATTTCAAAAAAAAATTTACCTGTATTTCCGCTAAGTATTTTGTAAATGAATTTAAAGAGAAGTAATAACTAATAATTAAACTTGATACGTCCTAGGCATATTGGGGTTAAATATTAGGGTGTTACATTTGGTATAAGAGTTTCAAACTCATCTAGCCTCGGATGGACTGACCATGTTTTGAAAGCATGTTACGGTCATATGCCATGAATAGTGCTTACTATTAGAGATAAGCTATGGGATAGGCATTCATGACCTTGTCTGCTTGCTGTGCCATGGACTAGCTCATTTAGCTTGGAATATTAGCGGATCACCTCATGTTTGTTGACTTGTGTGCTTAGGGACCAATGGCACCGGGCAAAGAGAGCGAACGCCGCGTGAACAAGGAGATGACCTCCCTCTGAGATGGCAGGGCGATGGAACGCATGTTCATCGCATGAATCAACCAAGGACACTGCTCAAGGTCCCGCCGCTGAAGCCGTGGAACAAGCCCTTTTTGGGGAGTTCCAAGGCTAATCCCCCAACCTTTCGTGGAGCTTTGAACCCTTGACAAAAGCGGGCGATGAAGAACATGGAAAAGTCTTACTCTGTTGTTGCCTTTCGGAAGAGAAAGTCAACTTTGCTGACATGATGGAAACCGACGTGGAATTTTGGTGGACCGGCACCCGAGGTTGCTAGAACTGGTGCATTCTCGATTAAAGCTGTTAAGACGTACTTCTATGAGAAGTATTTCCTGAGTCCATGAAGACGCTAAGGACATTGAGTTCATGCAGTTGGTCCAAGGTGGAATGTCTACGCCGTGACAAAGTTTGAAGAATTGATCAAGTTCTCACGGGTTTTCCAAGGGAACCCCATGAGGTATGGAAGTGTGTTAAGCAGGCCGGTTTGGGCCGAACTTAACTGGTTGCTGGCACACATGGAGATTGGGCTTCTGACCCTAGTCAACAAGTGCGATCATCGAAGAAGGGCACAAGAAGATGAGTGCGCAAGGGGTGGATCGTCCCAGTGGTTTGGGACCCAAGCCCCAAAGTTCAAGCCATCAACTAGACTCAACCGAGGAACCACTACCATCCCTACCAATCCAATCAGTTCAAGCAACAACATCATTAACAACAACAACAAAGAGGACCCAACAATCAACCTGGGCAAAATCAGGCCGCCGTTCAACCCCAACGGCCGAGGGAACAGCAACCATCAAGGAGGAGTGAGCGGTCCTTGATAACATCAACAATAATCACAAGGAGGCCTAATGGGAACAAGAACAAGGCACCCCAAGGAGCCCTGTTGCTGTCCCCGAACCCGCACAAGGGATGCCCGTTGTGGAAAGAATCATGGCAATCGTCCCCCTAGCCGGGCAAGGAGTATGCTTCAGTGTGGCAAACCCGGCCACTATGCGAAGGATTGAGAAGCAATAGAGGGTCGTCAATTCAGAATCCAACCGCAACACCAAGGCAGGCTTTACCCTCAAGGCGGAGGACGCGAACGGATTCAACGACCTTATCGAGGGTAAGTGCGAACTAAATGGTAGAACCTTAACGTGCTATATGACTCTTGTGCTACTCATTCTTTTATCTCACATGCTAGTGTCGAGTCTTTAAATTTGCAAGTTTTTAAGCTTCCTTTTAATCTCATTGTTTCTACTCCCACCAACCGTCCTGTACATACATGTAACTGTTGTTTAAATTGCCAACTACCTGTTGAAAATAGATCCTTTGTCATAGATTTGATTTGTTTACCTTTGAAAGACATAGGAATAATCCTTGGCATGGATTGGCTTCACACTAACCATGTGTTGTTAAACGTTATAAATCCTTATTTTTCATCATCCCCCTAGCAAGACTAGTCAAACCTTGAAACTTTATGTGAATGCTGGAGATGTCTTCTGGAGCGGGAGAAAACTAAGGGATATGTCCTTCTAGCCGCTAGCGAAGTAGACTTTGAGCAAAACATAGATGACATTCCTTGGTAGAGAGTACCCGAGGTATTTCTAGATGAGATATTAAGTTCCTTGAGAGAGAGTGGAGTTCTCCATCGAGTTGGTTTAGAATGGGACCTATCTCATAGCCCCGCATAGGATGTCACCCTTGGAGTTGAAGGAATTGAAAACCCAATTGGAAGAGCTGTTAGAGAAGAATTTTATTAGACCTAGTGCCTCACCGTGGGAGCCCGGTATTGTTTGTTAAGAAAAGGATGAGACCATGAGATTATGTATAGATTATAGGCAATTGAATCGTGTAACGGTTAAAATAAATACCCTTTGCCTAGGATTGATGATCTCATGGACCAGTAGGAGCGGTGGTATTCTGTAAGATTGATTTTGTAACATCCTAATAATTAACACAATACACCTAGGCTTGGATCTGATTAATTACTAGACTTTACTTTTTGCTTCCCTCTTTGATCTAAACTCTTAAAAATACTTTAATGAAAATATGGATAAATTTTTTTTTTAAACTTTGAAAATAAAACATGAGCCACGCATACAAAGTAAACCCATCGTCCTTCTTGCATGAAATAAAAATTAATCACCGTTTGCACAACAATAACATGAATAATCACATCATCACATATAATTATAACATAAGCAGTATTCGTTCCACATCAGATATCAAAATACACAACAAATAGATATTATGCCCACCAATAGAGTTGGGCTAGGTCTAGTTAATCGAACAATACATAAATAGTATATAGAGTTGGGCTAGGTCTAGAAGAACATCATATTTCTCATCATCATCTCATAAATTGCTATGCACAAGAACATCATACTATAATAGCTATGCACAAGACATGGTGCACATATTTCATTTCTTTAGTGTCCTAGGTGACTTAAATCTTATCATCATCATCATCATTATTTTCCTTGGGGCCACCCTATACTCCACCTTTTAGGAGTAATCTAGGTTATGAGCTCATACCTTACTAGTCGTTAGTAGCATATACTTATCCCTTTTGATAAGTTAAAATCACTCTACCCTTTTGAGAGAACGGGCTAGGGGGCAAGAATCACCTTTTCACCACCTATAGTTTGATGGGTCCAAAGGATCATTTTAGGATCACCTTTTCACCACCTATAGTCTGATAGGTCCAAAGGATCATTTCCTCATAAGTTTAAGTTACCATTAAGTCTTAGCATGTTATATCATAATCATCAAGATGCATGAACATTCTCATTGTTTGCAACAGCACAAAACATGCAAGCCATGAAATCATTCAATAATATCAAATTCTCAGGAGGCATTACATCATCATATAACTGACATTCAAAGCATCAAAAGATGTCATCTAAAATTCTCAGGAAGTTCCTCAAATAACTGAACTCTAAAATTGGGTAACCTTAATTATCAAACTAATTACTTATGCATCTAAGGGATTTATTACCATAAATTATAAGCCTTAAGAACATTATTAGACTATATGGGGTAGCATAGACAGTAAGTTGTTCTTAAGGTTTTAATGTGCTAGAAGTTACGTTTTTAACCTTTCGTTACGCTTTCCCTATGATGCTAAAATTAATTACTAAACCTATTATGAATCATTGTCCCTTATCTAAACATAATAAAATCTGGTTCTTAAGGCCACTAAAGGTTCTGACAGGAATGCATAAGTTTCATTCTATAGAGTCCTAGAAATCTTGCTTTTACGGTTTTCTAGGAAGCTAGTTTTATCTCATTCCTTTAGCAATAAACCATAATTATCACAACTTCAAACATGTTAAACCATCATCATACAGTAGTACTAAACTCAGATTAGTGGCCGAATCATGAACCTCATATAATTGCTTAAAGTCACATTTGAAGTACACATGTGATAATTGGTCTACCGTAAAATATTTGTAAAACCTCGAAACTCCTTTAGAAACTAATTCCTTTTGTTAAACTTGAAAGAAATCATAGGACTTTAGGCCTTCCTTAATCATGAGGTCATTTTATACATTGAAAGAATGTTCATGATTAAAATTTTCACTTAAAATAAAAGGAGCAAGTCTTGAGCTTAAGAGATTTATGTGATATCTTAGAATCATAAACATGCTATGTAACCTCATTTTAATGTTGTCATTATAAGGTGATAACTTGGAATTATAAACATGATATGCAAATATTTCTTTATCTTTAAGATTCAAGGTGATGACTTGAAAATTAAACATGATGCAAGAGATTGAAATATAAAAATGATGCAAGAAACTGAACGCGTAGTCCCACGGAACTAGTGGAGGGAGAAGAGAATCTTAAGAAACCGGAGGCGTAGTCCGCATTGGACCTGAAGGGAGAAGAGAATTCTTATTACATCTTATTAAGCTCCAAACTCAAGACTTTTTAAAGAATGAATTCTTTGACTCCCATAATCTTAAGGAAGCTTTAGAGTTTTTATTACCATGGTTCCAACTTTGCTTGTGATACTTGGGCAAGTCTTTGAACTCTAGGATCTTTAAGTGATGACATAAAATAAACATGTCATCCGTTGATTCTTTTAGCCATTATAAAATAAAGTGAGAGCATAAAATAAATATGAGATGCATCCTCTTTATTATCTTTGAAGATTAAGTGACAACTTGAAACATAAACATGAAATGCAAGCTTGGAAATTTAAACATGAATATGCAAGTTCATTTATTCATTCTTGAGAATTTAGTGATGACATAGAAAGTAAACATGGTTATGCAAGGCATAAACTTAAACATGGATGCAAGTTCATTTTATTTCTTTACTAGAGCTCCTCCAAGACTTTAGAGAAATATAAATTCAACCCAATATATCTTAGCAAGACAAAGTGAAAAATACATCTTTCAAGTTCTAAACTCAAGATCTTTATTTTTACATCATAAAAACATCATTCTTTAAAATTTTGCATCAAGTGGAATTTTCAAGCTTTAGAGGCCTAACTGTGATGGATTTACAACCAACTCAAGGTCCTCATCATCAAGCTATCATCGTATTCCCATATAGGCCTTATGGCAGAAATGTTCAAAGGAAAAGAAAGAAGAAAACCGAATGGAAAAGCTAGAGAAAGTCCATGAAATCATCATTTTGAACCAAGAACAACACTTAGCAAAGCATAGAAATAAGCTTAAAGACAACTCCCTACCTAATTTGTTTTGAAGAAAAGGAAGAGAACTTGGTTTCTTTGAGTGAAATGAAAGAAATCTTCTTGAAAACTTGAAGCAAGAATTTCGGCCAAGGGAGAGGAAGAAAGAAAGCTTTTTTTTTTTTAGCTTTGGAAAACTTGAAGTTGTGCAATTATGAGCAAGGTTCTAAGACTCCTTAAGCATGCCTATTTATAGAGGATTTGAAGCTCATAAATGGACAAATGGAGGAGGCATAGTTAGCTGATTTTAGGGAGGACAAAGGGAGGAAAATCATTTCCTTGTTCAAGGCATGTTTTATGGCATGTTTTAGGGTATTTTTGTTTTCTTCTTTGCACAAAAATTTGGATAATATTCTGATGCATTATGGCTCCATTATTTCGTCCATATGCAACCCATGGAAGAGTAATTTGTGTGTTCCATGTATTATTTAGGTGTAGGTAAGGTATCTTTGCAAATTAGAATTTGCAATTAAGGGCTTAAGTGAATTAGTAAGCAATTTGGGTGTTTTTAAGCAATTTTAGGTTCTAATCAATCTAAATAAATAATTTTGACTCTAGATTAATAATTAGAACTTAATAAACTTTAATTTGAGCCTAATATTGCTTAGGTTTCATTAGACGAATCGAAAATCTCAAAATTCGAAAACTCACAAAGAAGGGCAAAATGGTCATTTCGCTAAAAACTTCCCAGGCCACCCGAGCTTAACCAATGGACAATCATAACTTAAAAACATGTTTTAAAACATTTTAGTGAGGTTCGGCTTAAGTCGACGCAAATCGAAGTAAAAGCGCAAGGGCGTTTTGGTCATTTCGCGTCGAGCTCAAAATTAGGATTCTTCTCCTCTATTAACACATATAACACAAACAATCCCTTATTATCATCAAAACATCCCCTTGATGATGGGTAGGCCCACGATCCTCATTTTCTGAGTAAAATAATCTCAGGGGCATTTTGGTCATTTTACACGTCCAGAAATTCGGGTTTGCAACTCTCGCACAATTGCTCCTAACCTTTCTTCTAATGTTATATTCCTTTATTGAGGATTGTTCACTTCAAATTTTATGTAAGAATTACCTAGAGTAATTTGGTAATCTAAACGACAGTAAAAATTGGGTGTTACATTACTCCCCTCCTTAAAAAAATTTCGCCCTCGAAATTCATTACCCGAGTAAGGTCCTGTGCTTGCATGTCTGATTCTAGCTCCCATGTGAATTCTTCGGTTTCACCTCGTCCCCATGCTACTTTGACCATGGGTACAACCTTATTTCTTAATTGCTTAACTCCTCCCTCAACGATTCTCGTGGGTGGTAAGTTAAACGTTAGGTCATCTCTTAATTGCACATGTTCTGGCTCTAGTACATGACTTGGGTAGATTGATACTTTCTTACTGGGATACATGAAAAACATCATGAAGGTTGGACAGACTCGGGGTGGGTTATACGGTAAGCTGCAGACCCGACTTTGTTAAGGATTTCAACGGCCAAGAAATCTGGGGCTCAATTTCTTTACTTTCATTGCTTGGCCTATGCCCTGGTGGGGTGATTCTTAGGAACACATGGTCCCCTTCTTGAAAATCTAGGGTTTTCGCCACTTGTCCGCATAGTTTTTCTTCGACTTTAGCAGTAAGAATCTTATCCTAATCTTCTTGATTTGTTTGTTGTTTCCCTCACAATATCAGGTCCAAGTAAACTCTGCTCTTCGGGTTCATACCAACATAAGGGAGATTGACATTTTTGTCCATAGAAGGCCTCATACGGTGCCATCCGATACTTGCATGATAACTGTTGTTATATGCAAACTAATAATAAGGTACTTATCCCAACTTCCCCTTTGATCCAAAACACATGCCCTTAACATATCCTCCAAGGTTTGGATAGTTCTTTCAGATTGACCATCTGTTTGGGGGTGATAAGCCGGCTTAGACAAGCTTGAGCCAAATGCCTTCTGAAGGCTCCCCAAAATCGTGACGTAATCGAGATCCCATCCGAGATTACTGTCGATGTACTCGTGTAACCTTATCTATCCTAAATATACTGTGCTAACCTATCCAAGGAATAAGTCACCTTAATAGGTAAAAAGTGGGCTGACTTAGTCAACCGATCCACAATACCCATATGGCATCATGATTCTCTTGGGTCCTCGGAGTCTAGTTACAAAATCCATGGAGATACTATCCCACTTCCACTCGGGGATTGGTAGGGGTTGCAACATTCCAAGGGTCTTTGGTGCTCAATCTTCACCTTTTGATACACTAAGCACTTATTCACCCATGTGCACACATTCTTCTTCAATCCAAGCCACCAGAACATCTTCTTCAAATCTTGATACATCTTGGTGGCACCAGGATGGAGGGTGAAATGACTCTTATGGGCTTCCTCCAAAATGTTCGTAGGTCACCACTAGCAGGTACACATATACGACCTTCAAATCTCCACAAACTATCATTCCCTTGGGTAAAACCTTTCAACTTATCAGCTTCTACCTCTAAGGTTTCTTGAAATTTCGTATTCCCTTTAGGCTTGAGCAATTCTTTCCTTGAATTCACTCGTCACACTAAGATGGCAAGCTCTTATGCCCTTAGCGGTCAAGGTCATCCCTAGGTTTAGGTCCCTAAATTGCTCAATTAACTCAACTTCCTTCACCATCAAATGAGATACTTGTAAAGATTTCCTACTTAGGGCATCGACTACAACCTTAGCTTTACCTGGGTGATAGTTTAACCCAAAATCATAATCTTTTAAGAACTCCATCCACCTCCTTTGCCTCATGTTTAGCTCCTTCTGGTCAAAGAGATATTTCAAACTCTTGTGATCAGAGAACACCTCAAACTTAACTCCGTATAAATGGTGTCTCCAAATCTTTAGAGCAAACACGACGGCGGCTAACTCAAGGTCATGGGTAGGGTAATTTGCCTCATGCGGCTTGAGTTGTCTTGATGTATAGGCCACCACTTGCCTATCTTGCATCAATACACAACCTAAACCTTTTTGAAGCATCACAGTACACTTCGAAAGGCACATTAGGTCGGGTAACACTAAAACGGGGTTGAGGTTAGCTTATGTTTCAACTCTTGAAAGCTCTTTCACTCCTGGGTCCATGAAAAAAGGGTGTTTTTCCTAGTTAGCTTGGTTAAGGGTAGGGAAATCTGGGAAAATCCCTTGATAACCGACGGTAATAACCAGCTAAACCCAAAAGCTTCTTACTTCATTACCGTGGTTGGTCTTTCCCAATTCACAACCGCTTCTACCTTACTAGGATCTACAACTATCCTCTCTTAGATACTACATGCCCTAAAAATTTCACCTCATCCAACCAGAATTCACACTTAGAAAGCTTGGCATATAGTTTCTTTTCCTTCAAGATCTCTAGTACTATGGTTAGGTGGCGTTCATGCTCCTCGTGGGTCTTAGAGTAGATGAGAATATCATCTGTGAGACAACCAAAACTGATCTAAATAGGGTCTAAAGATCCTATTCATATAATCCATAAAAATTGTTGGAGCATTAGTTAATCCAAAGGACATTACCCAAACTAAAATGGTCGTATCGAGTGCGAAAGGCCGTTTTCGGTATATCTTCATCTCTCACCCTAATTGGTAACCTGACCTCAAATCAATCTTAGAAAACACTGTTGCACCTTCAAGCTGGTCCATCAAGTCATCTATCCTTGGCAAAGGGTATTTGTTCTTCATTGTCACTTTATTCAATTGCCTATAGTCAACACAGATCCTCATACTCTATCCTTTTTTTCACAAAAACAAGGGGCTTGAAGGTGATGCACTAGGCCTAACAAACTTTTTCTCCAATAAATCTTCCAATTGAGCTTTTAACTCGGTTAACTCTAATGGGGACATCCTGTATGGGGCTATAGATATGGGTCCTACACAGGAAGCAATTCTATGGAAAACTATCTCTCTCTTGGAGGGAAACTCTGTATTCATCTGGAAATACTTCGGATAATTCCTTACTATGAGTATGTCATCGATACTTTGCTCAAAGTCTACATCACTAGCGGCTAAGAAAATATAACCTTTACTCTTACCCTTACCATAGTCCATTTCCAGGCAGTTATGTCAGACTTATAGGTTTCTTAGGTTTAATGGGAATAGGAAGAAAGGTGATGGTTTTCTCATAGGTTTAATATATACGTTTAACCTTAAGCCAATCCATGCCAAGAATCACATCTAGACCTCGCATAGGTAAGCAAATAAGATCTAAAACAAAGTATCTATTCTCAATAACAAAATTGCAATCTAAACAACATTTACAAGTCCTAACGGGCTTTCCAGGAGGGTAGAAACAACAAGATCAAAAGGAAGCTCAGTCACATGCAAGTTAAGGCTTTTAACACATGAGTGGGAGATAAAAGAATGGGAAGCGCCAGAATCATACAGTACAATTAAGTCTTTACCATGCATGTTACACTAACCTTCCACGAGATTCCATGACTTCGTCGTTTCTCATTCATTAAAGTAAAGACCCTTCCTTGGTATTCGGCTTGGGATTGGGGGTTGGCGGGTTCTTCTCTGCATTCTCCGAGTAGTGGCCTGGCTTTCCACATTGGTAGCAAACATTTGTTCCAGCTCGACATGGCATGCTTCCATGATTCTTATTACTGGACATTCCGTGGATGGTGGGGGTCGTGGAGGTGCTACTTGGACCTTTTGTGGTGCTTTCTCCTTGTTGTTATTGTTGTTGTTGCGATTGTTGTTGGGGTTATTGTGGTTGTTATAGCGGTTGTTGTTGTTGTTCGGCCTTCCTTGTTGAAAGTTCCTTTGCAGCCTTGTGGTCTTGATTGCGGGGAATGGAGGTCGTTTCCTCTCAACTGCTGACCTTGAGGTGTTAGCTTCTTGGTGATATTATCAGACCTTGAGGTGTTAGCTTTCCTCCTTCTTCAATGATGCGACATTTGTTAACTAGGGTAGAAAATCCCTAATCTCCAAATGCGCAACTACCATATTAAGCTTTAACCCTTACTCGTATTTAATGCATTTCCAATACTCGTTAGGGTTACTTAATACATCCTTGAGAACTTAATAAGTTCTTCAAATCTGGCAGTGTCCGGGCCACATTCATATTTCCTTGGACAAGCTTCATGAACTCAATGTCCTTGGCATTTTTGACTACTTGGAAATACTTCTCATAAAAATGGACCTTAAATAGTTCCCAATCAATGTCCATGTCGCTTCCAGGAGCCTTCGGGCACCTGTCCACCAAAAGCCGGCATCACCTCGAGCATGTGGGTGGCGAAAGTAACCTTTTGCTCTTCTGAGCATGGAACAACCGCAAAGACCTTCTCATA
This sequence comes from Dalbergia oliveri, assembly GCA_030441495.1. Lineage (NCBI taxonomy): Eukaryota > Viridiplantae > Streptophyta > Magnoliopsida > Fabales > Fabaceae > Dalbergia > Dalbergia oliveri. The sequence continues at coordinate 21,231,118 of JAMLFY010000003.1, forward strand.
TCTCCGAATCCATTCATCTGCAACATTTGGATTGAGGGTCCCTTTAAACCTCGGGTTCGCCTTGCGAAACTCCCCAAAACGAGCATGTTCAGGGATCTCATGGCCTTGATTTGCATTAGCTTGGCGACCTGATCCATTCGCTCCATCACCATCCTCATTGTCCTCGCCACATCACGGAGTGCTTCGGCGGTCTCGTTGTTCTCATTATTCCACGCGCTCCTAGCTGTTGTCGACGTGCCATTGGTTCCTATACACACAAAACAACAACACTAGGTGATCAGGCTCATATTCCATGCAAAGTGAGCAAGTTACCATGGCACGTGCAACATACAGCGGTCATGCATCACTAATCCCAAGCTTATCCTACGATAAACATCTACACATGACATTTCTAACGTATTATGCTTTAGAAGCATAGCCGGTCCAATCCTAGGCTCCATGAAACCGAACCTTTGATACCAAAATGTAACACCCTAATAATTAACCCAATACACCTAGGCGTATCCGTTAATTACTAGACTTTACTTTTTGCTTCCGTTCTTTGATCTAAACTCTTAAAATACTTTAATGAAAATACGGATAAATTTTTTTTTTAAAACTTTGAAAATAAAACATGAGCCACGCATACTAAGTAAACCTTCGTCCTTCTTGCATGAAATAAAAATTAATCACCTGCACAACAATAACATGAATAATCACATCATCACATATAATTATAACATAAGCAGTATTCGTTCCATTAGAATATCAAAATACACAACAAATAGATATTATGCCCACCAATAGAGTTGGGCTAGGTCTAGTTAATCGAACAATACATAAATAGTATATGGATGGAAAAACATCCATCAATGACATCTACTAATAACACTCCAGAGGGAAATAGATATCTAAATATACGAGCGAAGTTAGAGGATCAAGTTTAGCTACCAGGTAAAAGCCTCAACGTGATTCACGAACACTTCCTTCTATTTCTGAAGACGAGATGGAAAGAAAAAAAATAGAGGGAGTGAGAAACTTATAAAAAGAATCTCGAGGGTACTCACCTCATGATGCATTGTGTCATCATCATCGTCCCAGGAACTTCGGGGTTGTTATAAAATAGTGAGCATGCTAAGATTCATTTATTAAGTTCGAAAAATACTTTACCGAGGTTCATTGATTTTAATCATGCATCTTATAATGCATTATAAACTTAGCATGTCATGTTTATAATGAACTTTTCCTTTCATCAACACATCATATTCCTCATCATCATATCATAATAACATGCATAGAAGAACATCATATTTCTCATCATCATCTCATAAAATGCTATGCAGAAGAACATCATACCATAATAGCTATGCACAAGACATGGTGCACATATTTCATTTCTTTAGTGTCCTAGGTGACTTAAAATCTTGTCATCATCATCATTATTTTCTTTGGGGCTATACTCCACCCTTTTGGGAGTAATCTAGGTTATGAGCTCATACCTTACTAGTCGTTACAAGCATATATTTATCCCTTTTGATAAGTTAAACCCGACTCTACCCTTTTGAGAGAACGGGCTAGGGGCAAGAATCACCTTTTCACCACCTATAGTTTGATGGGTCCAAAGGATCATTTCTCAGGATCACCTTTTCACCACCTATAGTCTGATGGGTCCAAAGGATCATTTCCTCATAAGTTTAAGTCACCATTAAGTCTTAGCATGTTATATCATAATCATCAAGATGCATGAACATTCTCATTGTTTGCAACAGCAACTATAACATGCAAGCCATGAAATCTGTAACACCTAATAATTAACGGAATACACCTAGGTTGTATCTGATTAATTACTAGACTTTACTCTTTGCTTCAGTTCTTTCATCATACTTTGAAAATACTTAGTGAAATTACAAGCCATTTTTTTTTTTTAAACATAATTGAAAACGTGAGCGCGCATAATGTAAACGATAAATCAGATAAAGCGGAAGCAGGCATAAAGAAACACATCTCATCACATAGGCTCCATCATATAACATCCATAATTACATAACACATAGATAGTTTGCCTACCAACAGAATAAGACTAGGTGTAGGCAATCTAATAAAACATAATATATGGATGGAAGAACATCCATTAATGGCACCTAATAATATTACTCCAAGGATAAGGATAGATATTCTGAAATATACGAGTGAACTAGAGGATCAAGTTCATCCCAATGAAAGCCTCAATGTGATTTACGAACGCTTCCTTCGTTTCTGAAGACGAGATGGAAAAGAAAAATAGAGGAGTGAGAACCTTATAAAAGAATCTCATTAGGGTACTCACCTCATGATGCATTGTGTCATCATCATTCCAGAACCTTGGTTATTATGAAATAGTGAGCATGCTAAGATTGATTTATTAAGTTCGAAAATATACTTTACTTTAATCATGCGTCTTATAATGCATCATAAACTTAGCATGTCATGTTTATAATGAACTTTTCCTTTCATATATAATAACATAGTTATGCATAAAATCACATCATATTCCTTATCATCATTTCATAATACTATGCATAGAAGAATGTAACGCCCAATTTTTATTGTAATTTTCACTGTCATTAGGAATTATCGAATCACCATAGGTAAATATTATATAAAATTTGAGACCAAACAATCCCTAATAAAGGAATATAACGTTAGAAGAGAAGTTAGGAGCAATTCGTGCAAGTATTGCAAACCCCAATTTTCTTGGACGTGTAAAATGACCAAAATGCCCTGAGGTTATTTTACTAGAAAATGAGGATCGTGGGCCCCACCCATCCTCAAGGGGATGTTTTGATGTTAATAAGGGATTGTTTGTGTTATGTGTGTTAATAGAGGAGAAGAATCCTAATTTTGAGCTTTTACGCGGAAATGACCGAAATGCCTTTGCCGTTTTAATTTTAATTTGCTGTCCGCTTAGCCCGAACCTCACTAAAATGTGTTAAAAGGTGTTTTTAATCCATGATTAACCATTGGTTAAGCTTGGGTGGTCTCGGACAATTTTTAAGTAAAATGACGTTTTGCCCCCTCTTTGTGCAAGTTTTACAAATTTTGAGATTTTTGATTTGTCAAATTAAACCTAAGCAATATTAGGCTCAAATTAAAGCTTATTAAATTCTAATTATTAATCTAGAGTCAAAATTATTTATTTAAATTGATTAGAACCTAAAATTGCTTTAAAACACTCAAATTGCTTACTAATTCACCTAAGCCCTTAAGGTAAATTCTCTAAATTGCATGAATACCTTACCTACACCTAAATAATGCATGGAACACACAAATTTCTCCTCCTTGGGCTGTAATGGACTGAAATTATTGATGCCATTATGCATCAGAATAATTGCCCAAAGATACACTAAAACAAAATGCCAAAAATTCCCTAAAACATGGCATAAAACATGCCTTAAACAAGGAATGATTTTCCTCCCTTTGTTCCCCATGAAAATCCATCAGCCTTCCTCCTTCATTTGTCCATTTATGAGCTTCAAAATCTCTATAAATAGGCATGCTTGAAGAGGTGTTAGAAGCCTTTGATCATAACTTACACAATTCTAGTTCTTAGAAGCACCAAAAGCTCTCATTTCCTCCTCCTCTTGGCTGAATTCTTTCTTCAAGTTTTCAAGAATATTTTCTTCATTTCACTCCAAGAAACCAAGTTCTCTTCCTTTCCTTCAAATCAGATTAGGTAGGGAGTTGTTTTAAGTTCATTTTATGCTATGACAAGTTATGTTTCTAGCTCAAAAATGATGATTTCATGGACTTTCTTCTAGCTCTCAATTTGATTTTTTGTTCTCCCTTTTCTTTTAAAAACATTTCAGCCTTATGGCCTAGATTATGATGAGACCATGGTTTGATGATGAGGTTCTTGAGTGTTGGTTGCAAAGCCATCACAAGTTAGACCTCTAAAACTTGAAGGTTTCACTAGTTTTTAAAGCTTTACAATTTCGCTTTTCTTTCTTATTTTTCTTTAATGATTTTGGCCAAATGGCCTAAGAAGGAATATGATGATAGCTTGATGATGAGGACCTTGAGTGTTGGTGGTAAATCCATCACAAGTTAGGCCTTTAAAGCTTGAAAATTCCACTTGATGCAAAACTTTAAAGAATGATGTTTTTATGATGTAAAAATAAAGATCTTGAGTTTAGAACTTGAAAGATGTATTTTTCACTTTATCTTGCTAAGATATATATATTGGTTGAATTTATATTTCTCTAAAGTCTTGGAAGAGCTCTAGTAAAGAAATAAAAGGAACTTGCATCCATGTCTAAGTTTATGCTTGCATAACCATGTTTATTTTAATGTCATCACTAAATTCCAAGAATAAATAATGAACTTGCATATCTCATGTTTAAATTTCCAAGCTTGCATTTCATGTTTATATTTCAAATTGTCACTTAATCTTCAAAGATAATAAAGAGGATGCATCTCATATTTATTTTATGCTCTCACTTTATTCTATAATGGCTAAAAGAATTAACATGACATGTTTATTTTTATGTCATCACCTAAAGATCCTAGAGCTCAAAGACTTGCCAAGTATCACAAGCAAAGAATAAGATTATTGGAGTTAAAGAATTGATTCTTTAAGAAGTCTTAGATTGGAGCTTAAAAGGATGTAATAATAATTCTCTTCTCCCTTGTCAGTGCGGATTACCGCGCTGATTTCTTAAGATTCTCTTCTTCTCCACTTGGCCCTGTTACTACCGCCTCCAGTTTCTTGCATCATGTTTATATTTCAACTCTTGCATCATGTTTAATTTCCAAGTTATCATCTTAAATCTTAAAGATAAAGAAATGGTTTTGCATATCATGTTTATAATTCCAAGTTATCACCTTATAATGACAAGATTAATGAGGTTGCATAGCATGTTTATGATTCTAAGATATCACATAAATCTCTTAAGATCAAGACTTGCTCCTTTTATCTTAAGTGAAAATTTTAATCATGAACATTCTTTCAATGTATAAAACGGCCTCATGATTGAGGAAGGCCTAAAGTTATGACTTCTTTCAATTTTAACAAAAAGAATTAGTTTTTAAAGGAGTTTCAAGGTTTTACAAATATTTAAAAACCGTATCACATGTGTACTTGAAATGTGACTTCTAGCAATTATATGAGGTTCATGATCGGCCACTAATCTAAGTTTAGACCGTATGATGATGGTTTAATATGTTTGAAGTTGTGATAATCATGGTTTATTGCTGAGAGAATGATTCATAATTGGTTTAGTAATTAATTTTAGCACCATAAGGAAAGCCGTAAGAAAGGGTTAAAAATGCAACTTCTAGGACACGTGAAGCTTAAATATAACTTGCCTATGTTGTCCCATATAGTTTAATAATATTCTTAAGGCTTATAATTAATGGTAATGATGATAATGAATCCTTTAGATGCATGATTAATTAGTTTGATAATTAGATTACCATTCTTAAAGTTTGGTTGTTTAACAGTTTTCGGAAGAATTTATGATGATGGTTCTTTAAGTTTGAAATGATAAGTCTATATAGTGATTTGATGCTTATTAAGTATTTGATATCATTGAATGACTTCATAGTTTGCATGATATAACTGTTTAAACAATGAGAATGTTTATGCATCTTGATAATTATGAATTCAGAGTTATATTATGATATAACATGCAAAGACTTAATGGTGACTTAAAATTATGAGGAAATGATCCTTTGGACCCATCAGACTATAGGTGGTGAAAAGGTGATCCTAAGAAAATGATCCTTTGGACCCATCAGACTATAGGTGGTGAAAGGTGATTCTTGCCCCTAGCCCATTCTCTCAAAAGGGTAGTTGGGACATTAACTTATCAAAGGGGATAAGTATATGTAGTGACGACTAGTAAGGTATGAGCTCATAACCTAGATTACTCCCAAAGGGTGGAGTATAGGGTGGCCCCAAGGAAAATAATGATGATGATGACAAGATTTTAAGCCACCTAGGACACTAAAGGAATGAAATATGTGCACTATGTCTTATGCATAGTATTTATGATATGATGATGAGAAATATGATATTCTTCTATGCATAGTATATATGATTTGATGATGAGAAATATGATGTTCTTTTATGCATAGTATTTATGATATGATGATGAAGAATACGATGTGTTGATAAAAGGAAAAGTTCATTATGAACATGACATGCTAAGTTTATGATGCATTATAAGACGCATGATTAAAACCGATGAACCTCGGTAAAGTATATCTTCGAACTTAATAAATCAATCTTAGCATACTCACTATTTCATAATAACCCGAGGTTCCTGGGGACGATGATGATGACACAATGCATCATGAGGTGAGTACCCTGAGATTCTTTTTATAAGTTTCTCACTCCCTCTATTTTTCTTTCCATCTCGTCTTTAGAAAGGAAGGAAGCGTTTGAATCACATTGAGGCTGCAGGTAGCTGAACTTGATCCTCTAGTTTCACTCATATATTTCATATTTATCCTATCCTGAGTGTTATAACTAGGTGCCATTAATGGATGTCCTTCCATCCATATATTATTTATGTTTTGTTAGATTGCCTACACTTAGTTTTATTCTTTGTAGGCAAAATATCTATATGATATGTAATTATGGATGTCTTATGATGGAGCCAATATATTATGATGTGATGTTTGTAAATTCCTATGTCTTTAAATTTTGCTAAATCATTCACTTAAGCGCGGCTCATGTTTTCAATTATGTTTAAAAAAAATGGCTCGTAATTTCACTAAGTATTTTCAAAGCATGATTAGGGAAGCAAAGAGTAAAGCCTAGTAATTAATCAGATTGCCAGGTGTATTGGGTTAATTATTAGGTGTTACACAGAACATCATATTTCTCATCATCATCTCATAAATACTATGCATAACATCATATTCACATAATGCATTTAGTTAGTTTCTTAGGTGACTTAAAGTTACTTTCATCATCATTTTCCTGGGCCACCTACTCACCCTTTTGGGAGTAATCTAGATTATGAGCTCATACCTTACTAGTCACTAGCATATACTTATCCCTTTGATAAGTAAATTCAACTCTACCCTTTTGAGAATCTAGGGGCAAGAATCACCTTTTCACCACCTATAGTCTCTGATGGGTTAAATGATCATTTTCTCAAGATCACCTTTTCACCACCTATAGTCTGATGGGTCCAAAGGATCATTTCCTCATAAGTTTAAGTCACCATTAAGTCTTAGCATGTTATATCATAATCATCAAGATGCATGAACATTCTCATTATTTGCAATAGCAACTATAACATGCAAGCCATGAAATCATTCAATAATATCAAATTCTCAATAGGCATTACATCATCATATAACTGACATTCCAAAGCATCAAAAGATGTTATCTAAAATTCTCAGGAAGCTCCTTAAATAACGAACTCTAAAATTGGGTAACCTTAATTATCAAACTAATTACTTATGCATCTAAGGGATTTATTACCATCAATTATAAGCCTTAAGAACATTATTAGACTATATGGGGTAGCATAGACGTAAGTTGTTCTTAAGGTTTTATGGTGTGTAGAAGTTACATTTTTAACCCTTCTCGTTACGACTTTCCCTATGATGCTAAAATTAATTACTAAACCAATTATGAATCATTGTCCCTTATCTAAACATAATAAAATCTGGTTCTTAAGGCCACTAAAGGTTCTGGACAGAATGCATAAATTTCATTCTCTAGAGTCCTATATCTTGCTTTTACGGTTTTCTAGGAAGCTAGTTTTATTTCTAACATGCATAGAATCATTCCTTTAGCAATAAACCATAATTATCACAACTTCAAACATATTAAACCATCATCATATAGTAGTACTAAACTCAGATTAGTGGCCGAATCATGAACCTCATATAATTACTTGAAGTCACATTTCAAGTACACATGTGATCCTGGTTTCCCGTAAAATATTTGTAAAACCTCAAAACTCCTTTAGAAACTAATTCTTTTTGTTAAAATTGAAAGAAGTCAAAGGACTTTAGGCCTTTCTCAATCATGAGGTTGTTTTATACATTGAAAGAATGTTCATGATTAAAATTCTCACTTAAGATAAAAGGACCAAGTCTTGAGCTTTTAAGATTTAGGTGATACTAGAATCATAAACATGCTATACAATCTCATTTTAATCTTATCTTTATAAGGTGATAACTTGGAATTGTAAACATGATGCAAGAAACTGAAGCGCGGTAGTTGCATTGGAACAGGAGAGGGAAAAGAAAATCTTAAGAAACCGGAGCGGCGGTAGTCCACTGGACCTGTGAAGAAAGAGAATTCTTATTACATCTTATTAAGCTCCAAACTCAAGACTTCTTAAAGAATGAATTCTTTGACTCCAATAATCTTAAGGAAATTGAAAGTGAGCTTTAGAGTTCTTATTACCATGGTTCCAACTTTGTTTGTGATACTTGGGCAGTCTTTGAGCTCTAGGATCTTTAAGTGATGACATAAAATAAACATGCCATGTATTGTTTCTTTTAGCCATTATAAAATAAAGTGAGAGCATAAAATAAATATGAGATGCATCCTCTTTATTATCTTTGAAGATTAAATGACAACTTGAAACATAAACATGAAATGCAAGCTTGGAAATTTAAACATGAGAATGCAAGTTCATTTATTCATTCTTGAGAATTTAGTGATGACATAGAAAGTAAACATGGTTATGCAAGGCATAAACTTAAACATGGATGCAAGTTCATTTATTTTTTTACTAGAGCTCCTCCAAAACTTTTAGGGACGTATAATATCAACCCAATATATATATCTTAGCAAGACAAAGCGAAAATACATCTTTTAAGTTCTAAACTCACGATCTTTATTTTTACATCATAAAAACATCATTCTTTAAAGTTTTGCATCAAGTGGAATTTTCAAGCTTTAGAGGCCTAACTGTGATGGATTTACAACCAACACTCAAGGTCCTCATCATCAAGCTATCATCATATCCCCATATAGGCCTTATGGCTGAAATGTTCAAAGGAAAAGAAAGAAGATAACCGAATGGAAAAGCTAGAGAAAGTCCATGAAATCATCATTTTGAACCAAGAACAACACTTAGCAAAGCATAGAAATAAGCTTACAGACAACTCCCTACCTAATTTGGTTTGAAGGAAAGGAAGAGAACTTGGTTTCTTTGAGTGAAATGAAACAAAATCTCCTTGAAAAGTTGAAGAAAGAATTTCGGCCAAGGGGAAGGAAGAAAGAAAGTTTGTGAGCTTTGGAAAAACTTGAAATTGTGCAATTATGAGCAAGGCTTCTAAGACTCTTAAGCATGCCTATTTATAGAGATTTTGGAGCTTATAAATGGACAAATGGAGGAGGCATGGGTGGCTGATTTTGAGGGGAACTGTGACCGATTTCTTTGATAGAGTACAAATGACCGAAATGCCCTAAGGTCATTTTTACCGAAATTGAGAACAGTTGCCCAGCAACCCTTTAATGGGTCAACTCGATGTTTAAAGGGGATTATGCTGTAAGGATGATATTTAGGAGAGTACCTCGTTTTCTAAACTTTTGACTCAAAATGACCAAAATACCCTCCTGTCTACACGGGTAAAAGGTGCCGTTTCAGAACTTCCAGGAAGTTTAGAATGATGTTTATGAGCAATGTTTGATGTTTAGTTGGCAGGAAGGTCGGGGCAGTTTAGCGCAAAATTACCATTTTGCCCCTAGAAAGTGTCCAGGAAGCCTAATGACAATTAAGCAAACCTAAGCAATATTAGGCTCTAATCGAAGATTAATTTATTTCGATAATTAATCTAGAGTCAAAATAATTTATTAAGGTTAATTAGAACCTAAGATTGCTTAGATAAACTCTAATTGCATTCTTTAAATTCAAGATTCCTAGTCATGGAATCTTGAATAGTGTTTTCTCTCCAATTCCTTAAATTAAGGAATTGAGCCATATCTCATTTGACCAAAAGAATTATTTTAAATTACTAATCTAATAAGGTTACCCTCCTAATCAAGTCTTAAACCACCTTAATTAACCATTTTCTCACCTAAACACTTGCTTACAAACTCCTAACCAAAACCTTAATCAAAGAAACACTTAAACACATCCTTAAACCATAATTACATGAACAAAAATCCCTTCCCCCTTGGCTGATGTGTTGGCCAAAAATCCCCCCTAAAAATGATGCCACATGTTGATTTTTGATGCACTCCAAGCCCATGCCTTAGGCCATGCTTTGCCCATACCTTCCATGCTTGCCATGCCTAAGCTATGCTTTTGTAAGAGATATTTTCCTCCTCCCTTGGCCTTGAAAACCATCAGCCATTCTCCCCAAATCAGCCAACATATCTCATTCTTCTATAAATACCAAGCCTTGATGAACCTTGTCACACTTTGGTTCACTTGGAGTTCACACTTCTTGCAAATCCTCTTATTTCCTCTCAAACTTCCTTTCAGCTGATTTCTCCCTTCAAGTTTCAAGAGGATTTTCCCTCTCCATTTATCAAAAACTCAAGCTTTCCTTCCTTCTTCAAGACTTTAAGGTAGGGGTTAAGTTTTGATGATTTTGTTTGTGTTCTTCAAGAAAGTTCTAGTTTTTCTTGGTTTCAAACTCTTTTCCCTTCTCTCTTCTTTTTCGGCCAAGAGGCCTTTTTATAAAAAGAATGTGAGCTTGATGATGAGGTTTCAAGATAATGACTTGTTGTTGTCATGTGAGAAACCTCTAAAGCTTGAAACAACTTGGTCTTGGACCATACATGCTTGGATTTCCTTTCTTTCTTGGCTTAAGTTTGATTTTTCCTCTTCCTCTTTCCCTTAAGGATTCAGTTTCTTCTTTGGATTTGAACAAAGTTTGTAAAATATGTCTAGTTGATCACAAAAGTTTTGTTAAGAAAGTTAATCTTATGATTTCAAAAAGCTCTAAGCTTACCCTTGCCAACCTTAAAGTTGGTCGGCCGTTCTAAGAGTTTTACTCTAGATTGAAGCCCATGAGCAATAAAATAAAGAATATGACTTAGTCCTTGTAGTTTTGTTTAGACAAAGTGATGAACTTTGGGTCAATTTCTTTAAGCTTGATGATGAGTTCAAACCTTAAGATTTCTTTTGAAGTCTAGGTGCTAAGAACTCTAAAGCTTGCCTTATGATACATAATGGGTTGAGGTTTATGTTCCTCTAAAAGTCTTGCAAGAGCTCTAGCTAAGATAAAAACAAGTTGCATTCATGTTTAAACAAGTTGCATTCAAGTAAATGTTGGAAAACTGTTTATTAGGTCTCAAGATGTTTAAATAGTTTGGAATGTGTCAAAAATCATGTTTTCTTAAATTTCGGAGGTTCTGGTAATCGATTACCATCTATGTAATCGATTAGAGGTTTTCCCAAAGGACTTTTGTTTTAAGATTATCCAGAGGCAGTGTAATGGATTACCACGGCTTCTTCATGCCCAGGACCTGTTTTGAAACCCTATTCGATTACCTTATAGTGTAATCGATTACCCTATGTTATTTATTTTTCTAAAGGATTTAACCCTAAGTAATCGATTACCATTGCATGTAATCGATTACTCTTGTTTTGAAACCCAATGAATTGAGCTCCTGGTAATCGATTACTGGAACATGTAATTGATTACCATAACATCTTTTGTTTCCTAAAATGTCCCAAGAGAAAACTAGTAACTTATATGCATTTCAACCCAAGAGATTATGTGATTTTATGGGTTCATGATTTCGGTTCTATTTGGCTACTGTATAAATGCCTTCTAAGGTGTTAAATGTGTAAAAAAAAAAATTATGTTGAGTGAAGCAAGGATCGACTTAGAAAAGTTAGAAAAGGATAAGCAACTTAAAACGGATTAGAGATGAGAATTCTAGAACACTTAATACAAGAAATGCAAATCTGTTCTAGCAAGATTAGCTCAAGAATAAATGATTCATAGTTAGTAAGACATATACAAGATTCCTTCATAAACAATTAGGTGTTGATTTCTAAGTTTAAGATGATGATAAGTGATCTAAAGTGGTTTATAAATTAGAGAACATGCACAGGAATCCCTCATAATTGGTCTAGGAATTAATTATGGAGCCTTAGGCGAAGATAGATCTTAAAAAGGGTCACGAATGGAGATTTTAGACCCGTAAGCACATGATATTTCTCCTTTTATGATGAGTGCTGATTGGAATTTTGGTAAGTTCAAATCTTAGAGAAAAGTTTAAGTGCCAACCCCTTGAGGGTAATAATGATGCAAATACAAGTTTAAAGCCCGTAAGGGTCAAAGCATAAGACATTATGAGATAGGTGGCGAAAGAGTATAATTATGATGATGAACCTCGTGCACACATATGATGATGTGACTATGTTAGTTCCTTGAGCATGAAACTTTATGTGCATAATTTGATTTGGTGATATGATGAAATGTTGTGTTTGAGATGCATAATGTTTCGAAAATATGAATGAAATTGAGAAATATGCTCATGTGAACTAGAAAGTTATTGATTTGAGAAAGTTCCATGAAAATGATGCATGTGACTGAGATGATGTGGCATGACTCAAATTTGAGAAAATTTGGAGTAGAGTTATGCCACCGAATTTCCATGAATTTAGGGACATAAGAAAGTTTTTGAAAAGATGATGTTTAAATGATATGCCGAGGTTATTCCTCCTTTAGGAGAAGGTAAAACCATGAGGGCATAGGCATTAGCCCAGAAGGACAAAGTCGCTGGTCTTAACCAAGTCGATGCGTTTCGAAGAAGGAAAAGTATATGATGTTTAAGTGACACACCGAGACGTACTTCTCTGCTCCGTGAGGAGAAGGTAAAACCATGAGGGCATAGACATTAGCCTGCCAAAGCGGACAAAGTCGTTGGTCTTAACCAAGTCGACGTTTCGAAAAAGGAAAAAGTCTCATGATGGGTGATCCTTAGGCCCCTACCCGTACTCTCTGGAGTCGGGATTATGATGATTATGATTATGTTTATGTTTCGCTTATCAAGAGGATAAGTAAGAACTAGTGACGACTAGTTAAGGTATGAGCTCATAGCCTAGTTTAAGGGTGCGGTTACTATTATGATTGGTGTCACAAGTATGAGAAAAGGAAAAATGTTCAAGAGAAAAGTTACATGCCACTTATATGTTGTTTGTTGTTTGTTTGATTTACCTAAAGTCCTGTCATGCATCCATGAAATATTATGTTGCATACATGCATTAAGAATCATTATAAAAGACATGGACCTTGGATAATAACCTTGCCTAAACCTCATAATGAACCTATGCATGCTCAACCTTTTCATAATAAACCCAAGGTTCCTGGAACGTAAACGATGACACTAGGATAGAAGATTTCCCTCCTGAGATTCTTTAGTAAGAATTCTCATCTCTCTCTTTCTTTCCGTTACGTCTTCAGACATCGATGGCGTCATTCGATTTTCATTGACCTGTCTACATGGGAGGTGCACTATGACCTCGAGCATCAGCCTACCACTTCAAGGGTCATTGCGAGGTGCGCGTTTTGCATACGTGGGACGCCTGTTGCCTTTCCACCTCCAGCTCTCGCTTCACTCCAACCTCCCCCTTTGGCGACGACATGATTTTTGAGAGGACGCGTCCCCATGACGAGAGAACTGCCATGCCGACCCTCGTCTCAGCGTGCATGATCATCCGAGTTCGTATCCCTCATACGCCGCCGGGAGAGACCTATCGAGGACTCACCGGCTGATCCTTATTCGGAGGATTTCGCCCCTTCGGTGCCATTGGCCGCCAGAGGGTAGCGAGAGACAGTCTCCCAGTCGAGGCCTGTGAGGCGTGTACGCAGCCGAGAGACGCCCTCACGAGGTGGTCACGTCGCTTCGCCAATCCACATGCCCACGTCTCCTCTTCGATGGGCCACATCCAAGGAGCTTCGGCAATTCATAGGCTACATATCTCCGTGGAACGATTGCGTCGTCCATAGGTGTTGGAGGAGAGTCTTAGCTTGGGAGTATCTTTTGGGGTTGTTGTATGTATTTGTTTTCGTGTTTCTTATTTTATGTCATTGTCCTGCAAGCTCTGCTCACTAGTATGGGTAAGACTTTATATTTCTATTATATTTCTCTTGTGATGTACTAAACTATGTTATCTAATGTGATGAGGAATGATGTTTATGATGAATGTGTTCTTTAATGCTTATGTTCTGCATGTTTTATTTATTCTTCCGCTTCACGTTGTATATGTTACACGCAAAGGCTCGCACTTTGTTTTATACAAATCATTTCAAAAAAAAAAAATTTACCTCTATTTTCCGCTAAGTATTTTGTAAATGAATTTAAAGAGAAGTAATAACTAATAATTAGTCTTGATACATCCTAGGCATATTGGGGTTAAATATTAGGGTGTTTAGGAATAAAGGGAGGAAATTCATATTTTGTTTAAGGCATGTTTTATGTAACATCCTAGTTTTCTTCAGATATTAATTGAGGAAAACTTAATAGGATTAGAATTCTGCAGGAAGAGTTGTGATGAGAATGACTCCATGAGGGAGTAAAAAAAAAATGTGAATAGTACTTGGCGGGCCAGACCTCTCGGAAACTGGATTAAGAAAGGTGCCCGAAGTTAAGAAAATATGAGAATAAGATGAGGAATGTATGGGAACGATAATTTTATACCTAGAATTAAATTTCGGGTAATATCGGTTATAAACGCGTTTACCCGTTCGGTAGGATTTCGGTGTGTGGTTTTTAACAGAAAGACATTTCCATCACTACAACTAAACAATATCCCCAAGTTAAGACAAGTGGAAGGCTAGGATTCAATCTTGGAATCCAAGATCAAATCCTAGCCATCCATCATAGCCTAGTCACCAAGTCATCATGATTTTTAACAAAAATCTTACCTTGCATTTATTATAAGCCTAATCACCAATCTTCCTCCCAAAGCCAAGCATCATTCTCGGCCATTCCAAGGAGAAATCAGAAGGTGAAGTGCCTCCATAGCCAAGAGCTCCATCTTGCTTTCATCTCACAAAAACCCTAGCTTAGAATCACCAAAACCCAAATCTTCCTTCACAAAAATTGATCTACACTTCCACCTCTACAATTATAACCGATTGAAATTTCAAGAACCCTATCCTTCTTGCACATCCATCAGTGATCAGAGGAGGGTTTGAGGTTGTGTGGGGAGTTTTGGTTGTGAAGAAATCACAACTTGAAACAAGCTAGAGATAGAGACTTGCTGCACCTTTAAGAGTAGGGTTTTCTGCTGCCTTTTTGTGGAATTTTTCAATTCTGTTTTGGCTTGCCCTAATTCCAAAAATTTTGATGATTCTGATGGTTAACATATTGATATTGATGTATGAATTTTTGTGTTGTGTTTGGATGGTTTTAAAATGAGTTTTCTCTCAAGTGAAATTGGAACTAGGTTGCTGGACTGAATTCTGTTCTGAAATCAGAATTTCTCACGAATTTTCTGGAAAATTTGTGGGTGGTTTCATGAGCCATGAAAATTATATGTTGTAGTTAAGCCCTTAAACTAAATATATGAATTTTCTTGGGGTTAATTTTAAGGTTTGATGCCTCAAAAAAATTAGGAACCGAATTGTAACTGCTGCTGTCTAAACTATTGAGACTGAAGTAACAAACTTGCCCGAATTTTTAATCATAGCAATTGATTGAGATATCTCCTGAAATTTTTACACAAGACTAATAACATGTTGAAATACCTCTGTGAATTTTCTTGTACCTTGATTCCATCGAATTCTAGGGTTAAATATTCTGAGAACACAAGTCTGGACTATGAATTTGTGACTTCTGACCACCAGACTTGCCTATTTTATGGAAGTGGCTATATAACTCTGATTGCCCTGAAATTTTTACAGGTTGTTTTAGACACATTGAAGTGTCATGTGAAATTTTCCTTAAGGGTGGAATGGTTGTTTGGTATGATAACAAATTGTTGTGCCTAGAACTTCAATTCTGCCAGGATAATGAAATGTGGAAATGGCTGAAATTTTATGATAGTATGTGCATATCTTCCTGTATGTTTGAGACATATGGGAAAACAGAAACAAGGCTTAGAAAGAATTGAGAGGGAAGGCAAAAAGAAGGACTTCCCTAGAAAATTGTGAGTCGATAGACGTGTCGGCTAGGCATAGACCTGAGTGATCCGGAAATGGAAAAAAAATGAAGTTCGTGATCTGAATAGGAATGAGCTCATGTCCTAGGTCTATGGTCCTCTGTGAAATTGTGAATTGTGAATGTATCTCTCTGAGAATAAGCCTTCCCTATGTTGAGAAAATTGAGAAGGACATGAGAAATGGAGTTTCTGATTATGCATATTATTACTCGATTGATTATTGTGATACTGTCCCATTCCCGCTACGGGTTTTCAAGATTTCTGTGCAAGTGTTTATATGAATACTGTATATGCATGAGTTGCTTATCCCTGTTGTATATTGTATATGGGAAACTACCCTACTGAGAATTTTATATTATTCTCACCCCTTAGTTGTATGTATTTTATTGTTCAATTTGACAGATGCCGTCCCTAGTGTTTTTCTGTGATTCGCCACAGTGGGTGTGGCAATATGATCCGGCATTGGACTGTATGTACGCCGTTGGTTATTCCAGTTTCCGGATCTATATGTTCTTTGATCGCTCCTTCAGTACCTCGTCTTCGCCCGACTTCGACCCCGCTTTTCCTTATGACGTGTGCCCCTTCACATGGCCCATCCTGGAGTGTTTGAGATCCCCTCGCTCCACCCGTGTATCAGCCCAGACGCACCCGTTTCGTCATCCTCCTCATCTGACTCAGATCCCTCTGAGGACCCCGGTGCCCCGGGAGAAGAGGTCATCGCTCGATGGCCAATGGCTTCCTGACGAGGAGTAGAGACCTCTAGAGACGGATGCATTGTACATAGACATAGGATAGTGTTAGGACCTTACCTACCTACAGACTGATGTACTTTTGGTTTTCTTTTGCTCTGTTGTATATGTACATATGCGGTTTTGTCATCAGGGTGTTTGAGTAGGTTAGGTACCAGGTAGGGGGATTAGCCTCGTCTGCATCGAGTCCTGACTTTTCTGGGTCATTTTGTTAGTCTTGCCCTTATGATGTATATATATATAGTGACTTGACATTATACCCTTATATGTAAATCTCGTTATGATAGTATATGTATTGCGACATTTTGTGTCATTGAATTATTTCAACTAGTATAGATCCCAGCTTACCAGGAATACTCTACTAATTACTATATCCATACTCGAGTAAATGTGGTAATTTGGAGGGTGTTACATTTTATGCCATGTTTTAGGGAATTTTTTGTTTTTTTTCTTTACATGAAGCTTTGTGCCAAATTTGCCAAGTAATCTAATGCATGGAGGCCATATAATTTTGTGCATTACAGCCCAAGGAGGAGGAAATTTATGTGTTCCATGTATTATTTAGGTATAGGTAAGTATTCTTGCAAATTAGAGAATTTGCAATTAAGGGCTTAGGTGAATTAGTAAGCAATTTGGGTGTTTTTAAGCAATTTCATATACTAATCAATTTAAATAAATAATTTGGACTTAGATTAGTAATTAGAATTTAATAAGCTTTAATTTGAGCCTAATATTGCTTAGGTTTCATTAGACAAATCGAAAATCTCAAAAATTGCAAAACTTAAAGAGGGGCAAAATGGTCATTTCGCTCAAAACTGCCAGGCCACCGAGCTTAACCAATGGACAATCATAACTTAAAAACATGTTTTAAAACATTTTAGTGAGGTTCGGCTTAGTCCACGCAATTGGAGTTAAAACAGCGCAAGGGCATTTTGGTCATTTCACGCGTTGAGCTCAAAATTGAGATTCTTCTCCTTTATCAACACACATAACACAAACAATCCCCTATTATCCTCAGAACATCCCCTTGAGGACAGCCTGGGCCCACGATCTCATTTTCTAAGTAAAATAACCTTAGGGGCATTTTGGTCATTTTACGCGTAGAAATTCGGGCTTGTGACTCTTGCAGGAATCGCTCATAACCTCTTTTCTAATGTTATATTCCTCTATTGAGGATTGTTCGGTTTAAATTTATATAAGAATTACCTAGGGTAATTTGGTAATTTCTAAATGACAATAAAAGTTGGCGTTACAAAATTATTCAATAATATCAAATTCTCAGGAGGCATTACATCATCATATAAACTGACATTTCAAAGCATCAAAAGATGTCATCTAAAATTCTCACAGTCAAGTTTCCTTAAATAACCGAACTCTAAAATTGGGTAACCTTAATTATCAAACTAATTACTTATGCATCTAAGGGATTTATTACCATAAATTATAAGCCTTAAGAACATTATTAGACTATATGGGTAGCATAGACAGGAAGTTGTTCTTAAGGTTTTACGTGTGCTAGAAGTTACGTTTTTAACCCTTCTCGTTATCCCTTTCCCTATGATGCTAAAATTAATTACTAAACCTATTATGAATCATTGTCCCTTATCTAAACATAATAAAATCTGGTTCTTAAGGCCACTAAAGGTTCTGGACAGAATGCATAAGTTTCATTCTCTAGAGTCCTAGAAATCTTGCTTTTACGGTTTTCTAGGAAGCTAGTTTTATCTCATTCCTTTAGCAATAAACCATAATTGTCACAACTTCAAACATGTTAAACCATCATCATACAGTAGTACTAAACTCATATTAGTAGTTGAATCATGAACCTCATATAATTGCTTAAAGTCACATTTCAAGTACAATGTGATACTGGTCTACCGTAAAATATTTGTAAAATCTCGAAACTCCTTTAGAAACTAATTCCTTTTGTTAAACTTGAAAGAAATCATAGGACTTTAGGCCTTCCTTAATCATGGGGCCGTTTTATACATTGAAAGAATGTTCATGATTAAAATTTTCACTTAAGATAAAAGGAGCAAGTCTTGAGCTTAAGAGATTTATGTGATATCTTAGAATCATAAACATGCTATGTAACCTCATTTTAATCTTGTCATTATAAGGTGATAACTTGGAATTCTAAACATGATATGCAAATCCATTTCTTTATCTTTAAGATTCAAGGTGATAACTTGAAAATTAAACATGATGCAAGAGATTGAAATATAAACATGATGCAGAAGAACGGCGTAGTCCGCACGAACCAGTGGAGGAGAAGAGAATCTTAAGAAACCGCGGAGTCCGCACTGGACCGGTGAAGGGAAAAGAGAATTCTTATTATATCTTATTAAGCTCCAAACTCAAGACTTTTAAAGAATGAATTCTTTGACTCCCATAATCTTAAGGAAGCTTTAGACTTTTTATTACCATGGTTCCAACTTTGCTTGTGATACTTGGGCAAGTCTTTGAACTCTAGGATCTTTAAGTGATGACATAAAATAAACATGCCATGCGTTGATTCTTTTAGCCATTATAAAATAAAGTGAGAGCATAAAATAAATATGAGATGCATCCTCTTTATTATCTTTGAAGATTAAGTGACAACTTGAAACATAAACATGAAATGCAAGCTTGGAAATTTAAACATGAATATGCAAGTTCATTTATTCATTCTTGAGAATTTAGTGATGACATAGAAAGTAAACATGGTTATGCAAGGCATAAACTTAAACATGGATGCAAGTTCATTTTATTTCTTTACTAGAGCTCCTCCAAGATTTTAGAGAAATATAAATTCAACCCAATATATCTTAGCAAGACAAAGTGAAAAATAATCTTTCAAGTTCTAAACTCAAGATCTTTATTTTTACATCATAAAAACATCATTCTTTAAAGTTTTGCATCAAGTGTAATTTTCAAGCTTTAGAGGCCTAACTTGTGATGGATTTACAACCAACTCAAGGTCCTCATCATCAAGCTATCATCATATTCCCATATAGGCCTTATGGCCGAAATGTTCAAAGGAAAAGAAAGAAGAAAACCGAATGGAAAAGCTAGAGAAAGTCCATGAAATCATCATTTTGAACCAAGAACAACACTTAGCAAAGCATAGAAATAAGTTTAAAGACAACTCCCTACCTAATTTGTTTTGAAGGAAAGGAAGAGAACTTGGTTTCTTTGAGTGAAATGAAAGAAAATCTTCTTGAAAACTTGAAGCAAGAATTTCGGCCAAGGGGAGGAAGAAAGAAAGCTTTTTTTGCTTTGGAAAAACTTGAAGTTGTGCAATTATGAGCAAGGTTCTAAGACTCCTTAAGCATGCCTATTTATAGAGGATTTGAAGCTCATAAATGGACAAATGGAGGAGGCATAGTTGGCTGATTTTAGGGAGGACAAAGGGAGGAAAATCATTTCCTTGTTCAAGGCATGTTTTATGGCATGTTTTAGGGTATTTTTGTTTTCTTCTTTGCACAAAAATTTGGACAATATTTTGATGCATTATGGCTCCATTATTTCGTCCATTTGCAGCCCATGGAAGAGTAATTTGTGTGTTCCATGTATTATTTAGGTGTAGGTAAGGTATCTTTGCAAATTAGAGAATTTGCAATTAAGGGCTTAAGTGAATTAGTAAGCAATTTGGGTGTTTTTAAGCAATTTTAGGTTCTAATCAATTTAAATAAATAATTTTGACTCTAGATTAATAATTAGAATTTAATAAACTTTAATTTGAGCCTAATATTGCTTAGGTTTCATTAGACGAATCAAAAATCTCAAAATTCGCAAAACTTGCACAAGAGAGGGCAAAATGGTCATTTCGCTAAAACTTCCCAGGCCACCGAGCTTAACCAATGGACAATCATAACTTAAAAACATGTTTTAAAACATTTTAGTGAGGTTCGGGGTAGTCGGACGCAATCGGAGTTAAAACAGCCGCATGGGCGTTTTGGTCATTTCGCACGTTGAGCTCAAAATTAGGATTCTTCTCCTCTATTAACACACATAACACAAACAATCCCTTATTATCATCAAAACATCCCCTTGAGGATGGGTGGGGCTCACGATCATTTCTGAGTAAAATAACCTCAAGGGTATTTTGGTCATTTTACACGTCAGAAATTTGGGTTTGCAACTCTCGCACGAATTGCTCCTAACCTTTCTTCTAATGTTATATTCCTTTATTAAGGATTGTTCAGTCTCAAATTTTATGTAAGAATTACCTAGAGTAATTTGGTAATTTCTAAATGACAGTAAAAATTACAGGAAAATTGGGTGTTACAGATTTGAGGTCTGGATACCACCAAATTCGAGTAAGAGATGAGGATATACCTAAAACCGCTTTTAGGACACAGGACGACACTTTGAGTTCGCCGTGATGTCCTTTGGACTGACGAATGCACCCGTGTTCATGGACTATATGAATAGGATCTTTAGACCCTATTTAGACAAGTTCGTGGTTGTTTTCATAGATGATATACTCATCTATTCGAAGACTCACGAGGAGCATGAAAGACACCTAAAGTTGGTTTTAGAGGTGTTGAAAGAGAAGAAGTTGTATGCTAAGCTCTCTAAGTGTGAATTCTAGTTAGAGGAAGTGAAGTTTTGGGACATGTAGTATCAAAAGGAGGTATAGCGTTGACCCTAGAAGATAGAAGCCGTAATGAATTGGGATAGACTGACCACCGTATTGGAAATACAGAGCTTTTTGGGATTAGCAGGCTATTACTGGAGGTTTATCAAAGGATTCTCCCAGGATTGCCCTTCCCTAACCAAGCTAACTAGGAAGAACACCCGTTTTCATGGAATCCGATTGCGAAAGAGCTTCCAAGAGTTAAAGGAAAGGTTGACCTTTACCCAGTTTGGTTTTGCCCGACCCAATGTACCTTTTGAGGTATATTGTGATGTTTGGGAAAGGGTTTAAGCTGTGTGTTGATGCAAAATAGGCAAGCAGGAGCCTATACATCTAGACAACTCAAGCCACACGAGGTTAACTACCCTACCCATGACCTAGAGTTAGCCGCCATAGTGTTTGCCTTGAAGATTTGGAGGCATCACTTATATGGAGTAAGGTTTGAAGTTTTCTCCTCATAAGAGTCTTAAGCATGTCTTTGATCAAAAGGAGTTAAACATGAGGCAAAGAAGGTGGATGGAGTTTCTAAAGGACTATGATTTCGGCTTAAGTTACCACCCCGGCAAGGCCAATGTGGTTGCCGATGCCTTGAGTCAAAAATCATTACGCTTATCCCACATGATGGTCAAGGAAGTTGAGCTTATAGAGAAGTTTAGGGATATGAATTTGGGGATGTCATGTTAGAAAAGAGTGTGAGGATGTGTCATCTTACAGGAACAAGTGGGTTTAAACAAAGGGTGATGATGGCACAAGTAGAAAATAAGGAGTTTAGGGAGTCTCGAAGCGGTAAGGCTGGAAAGCTTAAAGGTTTTGAGCAAGGGACAGATAGTTTGTAGAGATTCGAAGGGTGGATTTGTGTACCGCAAGATGGTGACCTCGAGAAAGTATCTTGGAGGAGGCCCATAAAAGCCACTTCACCATCCATCCTAGTGCCACCAAGATGTATCAGGATTTAAAGAAAATGTTTTGGTAGCCCAGATTGAAAAAGGACATAGTAGCCTGGGTTAGTAAGTGCTTAATCTTCAAAAGTGAAGATTGAGCACCAAAAACCTTCAGGAATGTTGCAACCTTTGCCTATCCCCGAATGGAAATGGGATAGTATATCTATGGATTTTTTGACCAGTCTACCTCGAACCCAGCCCATGACGCTATTTGGGTAATAGTGGACAGGTTAACCAAGTTGGCCCATTCCCTACCCATCAAGATAACCTTTTCCCTAGATAAGTTGGCCTAGTTGTACATCCAGGAGATAGTGAGGTTACACGGAGTTCCATCGACGATAATCTCGGATCGAGATCCGCGATTTACGTCGCGTTTTGGGGAGCCTTTCAAAAGGCGTTTGATTCTAAGCTGTTAGACGGCTTACCACCCTCAAATAGATGGACAATCAAAGAATTATCCAAACCTTGGAAGATATGCTAAAGGCATGTGTTTTGGATAGAAAAGGGAGTTGGGATAAGTACCTCCACTTATCGAGTTCGCATATAACAGTTATCATGCGAGTATCGGTATGGCACGTACGAGGCCTTGTATGGAAGGAAGTGCCAGTCGCCTTTGTGTTGGCATGATCTCGGAGAACAAAGTGTTTTGGGACGGATGTAGTGAGGGAAACCAGAGCAATAAGAATGATCAAGGATAGAATCTTGCTCAAAGCCAACAAAAGAGCTACGCGAACAAGCGGCGAAAGCCGTTAGAGTTCCAAGAAGGTGAACATGTTTTCTTGAGGATTACCCCCACTACAGGAATAGGTAGAGCCATGAAAGTCAAGAAATTGAGTCCCGATTTCTGGACCTTTGAAATCCTTCAGAGAGTCAGAAGAGTTGCCTACATAATAGCCCTACCTCCAAATCTGTCAAATCTCCATGATGTCTTTCACGTTTCCCAGCTAGAAAGTATCAATCGACCCTAGCCATGTGTTAGAGCCAGAGCATGTCCAGTTAAGGGAGGACCTAACTTTCAATCTGCCACCAATGAGGATCATGGACCGTGGTGTCAAGCAGTTGAGGAACAAGTCCGTTCCTTTGGTGAAAGTCGCGTGGGACGAGACAAGACGGAGGAGTACACATGGGAGTTGGAATCGAGATGCGACGAAGTATCCCTAGCTTTTCTAAGGTAACAAATTTCGAGGACGAAATTCTTTTTAAGGAGGGGAGTAATGTACGCCCAATTCCGCTGTTATAGTACAAATGACCGAAATGCCCCAAGGTCATTTTTGCCGGAATTTGAGGACAGTTGCCCAACAAACCCTCGAATGGGTCAACTCGATGTTTAAAGGGGATTAAGCGTTATGAATGATATCTGAGGTGAAAATCTCATTCTCTAAACTTTCGGCTCAAAATGACCAAAATACCCCTCCTGTTCTACGGGTAAAAGGTGCCGTTTGAGCCCGAACTTTTCAGGAAGTTTAGAATGATGTTTTTGAGCAATGTTTGATGCTTAGTTGAGCAAAGGTCGGGCAGTTTAGCGCAAAATTACCATTTTGCCTAGAACAGTGTACATAAGCCTAATGACGCAATTAAGCAAACCTAAGCAATATTAGGCTCTAATCGAAGATTAATTTATTTTGATAATTAATCTAGAGTCAAAATAATTTATTAAAGTTAATTAGAACCTAAGATTGCTTAGATAAACTCTAATTGCATTTTTAATTCAAGATTCCTAGTCATGGAATCTTGAATATTGTTTCTCTTCCAATTCCTTAAATTAAGGAATTGTGCCATACCCCATTTGACTAAGAAAATGAATTTAAATTGTTAATCTAGTATGACCACTTGCTAATCAAGTCTTGACCTTCCTAATTACCCAATTACTTCACCTAAACACCTTCTTACAAACTCCTAATCAAAAACCTAATCAAAGACACACTTAAACATACCTTTAAACCACAATTAGATGAAACAATTTTCCTCCCCTTTGGGCTGATCATGCTGGCTGAAAATCCACCCCATTTTCCTCACATGTTGATTTATTTTACACACAAAAGAACCATGCTTTGCCCATACCTCTCACCATACCTTGCCCATGCTTTGCCCATACCCAACACCATGTCTTAACCAAGAGATATTTTCCCTTCTCTCCTCTCAAATGGCCGACCACTCCTCCTCCTCCCAAGCCATCCCCAAGCTTTCATTCTTCTATAAATAGATGAGTTTGAAAGGTCTTTGAATGTTTACACACCTTGCCAACTCAAAGCTTTCTTTCTTCAAGCCTTAAGAAACTTTTCCTCTTCTTCTTTTTCTCCCTTGGCTGAAGTGCTTCAAGGATTCAAGAGGATTTCTTTCTCTTTTCCTCTCAAGAAACAAATCTTTCCTTCCTCTCTTCAAGACTTCTCTAGGTAGGGGTGTTGTTTTAATGTTTTTGCTTGTGTTTTAAGAAAGTTCTAGTTTTTCTCTTGGTTTCAAACTCTTTTCCCCTTCCCTTTCTTTTTCGGCCAAGAGGCCCTTTCACAAAGAAAACATGAGCTTGATGATGAGGTTTCAAGATAATGACTTGTTGTTGTCATGTGAGAAACCTCTAAAGCTTGAAACAACTTGGTCTTGGACCATACATGCCTTGATTTCTTTCTTTCCCTTGATAAAGTTTGTGGTTTCTTTTCTTTTCCTCTTCATGACTTTGGTTTCCTTTGCTTTGGTTTGAACAAAGTTTGCTAAAAATGTAACGTAGATCACAAAAGTTTTGTCAAAGAAAATTAATCACATGATTTCAAAGAGCTCTAAGCTTACCCTTGCCAACCTTAAAGTTGGTCGGTCGTTCTAAGAATTTTACTCTAAATTGAAGCCTATGAGCAATAAAATAAAGAATATGACTTAGTCCTTGTAGTTTTGTTTAGACAAAGTGTTGAACTTTGAGTCCATTTCCTTAAGCTTGATGATGAAGTTCAAACCTTAAGACTTCTTTTGAAGTCTAGGTGCTAAAAACTCTAAAGCTTGCCTTATGATACATAATGGGTTGTGTAACACCCTAATAATTAACCCAATACACCTAGGCAGTATCTGATTAATTACTAGACTTTACTCTTTGCTTCAGTTCCTTAATCATGCTTTGAAAATACTTAGTGAAATTACGAGCCATTTTTTTAAACATAATTGAAAACGTGAGCCGCGCTTAACGTGAATGATTTAGCAAAATTTAAAAGACACATAGGAATTTACAAACATCACATCATAATATATTGGCTCCATCATACAGCATCCATAATTACATATCATATAGATATTTTGCCTACCAACAGAATAAAACTAAGTGTAGGCAATCTAACAAAACATAATAATATATGGATGGAAGGACATCCATTAATGGCACCTAGTAATAACACTCCAGGGATAGGGATAGATATCTGAAATATACGAGTGAAACTAGAGGATTAAGTTCAGCTACCTGACAGCCTCAATGTGATTCACGAACGCTTCCTTCTTTTCTGAAGACGAGATGGAAAGAAAAATAGAGGGAGTGAGAAACTTATAAAAAGAATCTCAGTAGGGTACTCACCTCATGATGCATTGTGTCATCATCATCGTCCCCAGGAACCTCGGGGTTATTATGAAATAGTGAGCATGCTAAGATTGATTTATTAAGTTCGAAAATATACTTACCGAGGTTCGTCGGTTTTAATCATGCGTCTTATAATGCATCATAAACTTAGCATGTCATGTTTATAATGAACTTTTCCTTTTATCAACACATCGTATTCTTCATCATCATATCATAAATACTATGCATAAAAGAACATCATATTTCTCATTATCAAATCATAAATACTATGCATAGAAGAACATCATATTTCTCATCATCATATCATAAATACTATACATAGAAGAACATCATATTTCCCATCATCATCTCATAAAATGCTATGCAGAAGAACATCATACCATAATAGCTATGCACAAGACATGGTGCACATATTTCATTCCTTTAGTGTCCTAGGTGACTTAAAATCTTGTCATCATCATCATTATTTTCCTTGGGGCCACCCTATACTCCACCCTTTTGGGAGTAATTTAGGTTATGATCTCATACCTTACTAGTCGTCACTAGCATATACTTATCTCTTTTGATAAGTTAAAATCCCAACTCTACCCTTTTGAGAGAATGGGCTAGGGGGCAAGAATCACCTTTTCACCATCTATAGCTGATGGGTCTAAAGGATCATTTTCAGGATCACCTTTTCACCACCTATAGTCTGATGGGTCCAAAGGATCATTTCCTCATAAGTTTAAGTCACCATTAAGTCTTAGCATGTTATATCATAATCATCAAGATGCATGAACATTCTCATAGTTTGCAATAGCAACTATAACATGCAAGCCATGAAATCATTCAATAGGCATTACATCATCATATAAATTGATTCCAAAGCATCAAAAGATGTCATCTAAAATTCTCAAGGAAGCTCCCTAAATAACCAAACTCTAAAATTGGGTAACCTTAATTATCAAACTAATTACTTATGCATCTAAGGGATTTATTACCATCAATTATAAGCCTTAAGAACATTATTAGACTATATGGGGTAGCATAGACAGTAAGTTGTTCTTAAGATTTTAGTGTGCTAGAAGTTACATTTTTAACCTTTTCTCGTAGGCTTTCCCTATGATGCTAAAATTAATTACTAAACCAATTATGAATCATTGTCCCTTATCTAAACATAATAATATCTGGTTTTTAAGGTCACTAAAGGCTCTGGACAGAATGCATAAATTTCATTCTTTAAAGTTCTAGAAATCTTGCTTTTACGATTTTTGGAAGCTAATTTTATCTCTAACATGCATAGAATCATTCCTTTAGCAATAAACCATAATTATCACAACTTCAAACATATTAAATCATCATCATTTATTGGTACTAATCTTATATCAGAAGTCGAATCATGAACCTCATATAATTGTATAAAATCACATTTTAAGTGAACATAAAATATTAGTTTCCGTAGAATCCTTGCAAAGCTTTAAAACTCTTTTAGAAACTAATTCTTTTTGAAAGAATCTTCATAATTAAAATTCTCACTTAAGATAAAAGGAGCAAGTCTTGAGCTTAAGAGATTTATGTGATATCTTATAAACATGCTATGCAACCTCATTTTAATCTTGTCATTATAAGGTGATAACTTGGAATTATAAACATGATATGCAAATCCATTTCTTTATCTTTAAGATTTAAGGTGATGACTTGAAAATTAAACATGATGCAAGAGCTTGAAATATAAACATGATGCAAGAAACTGGAGCGCGGTAGTCCGCATAGGACCAGTGGAGGGAGAGAGAATCTAAGAAGCGGAGCGCGGTAGTCGCACTGGACCGGTGAAGGGAGAAGAGAATTCTTATTACATCTTATTAAGCTCCAAACTCAAGACTTCTTAAAGAATGAATTCTTTAACTCCAATAATCTTAAGGAAATTCAAAGTGATACTACCATTTTCCAACTTTGCTTGTGATACTTGGGCAAGTCTTTGAGCTCTAGGATCTTTTAGTGATGACATAAAATAAACATGTCATGCGTTGATTCTTTTAGCCATTATAAAATAAAGTGAGAACATAAAATAAATATGAGATGCAACTTCTTTATTATCTTTAGAGATTAAGTGACAACATGAAAATAAACATGAAATGCAAACTTGGAAATTTAAACATGAGTATGCAAGTCCATTTATTCATTCTTGAAATTTTAGTGATGACATAGAAAGTAAACATGATTATGCAAGGCATAAACTTAAACATGGATGCAAGTTCATTTGATTTCTTTACTAGAGCTCCTTCAAGACTTTATAGAAATACAAATTCAATATATATATCTTAACAAGACAAAGTGAGAAATACATCTTTCAAATTCTAAACTCAAGATCATAAAATCATCATAAAAACATCATTCTTTAAAGTTTTGCATCAAGTGGAACTTTCAAGCTTTAGAGGCCTAACTTGTGATGGATTCACAACCCACCTTCAAGGTCCTCATCATCAAGCCATCATCTTAGTCCCACCTAGGCCATATGGCCAAATTGGTTAAAGAAAAAGGAAGAAGAAAACCAAATGGAAAAACTAGAGAAAATCCATGAAATCATCATTTTGAACCAAGAACAACACTTAGCAAAACATAGAAATAAACTTAAAAACAACTCCCTACCTAATCTGATTTGAAGGAAAGGAAGAGAACTTGGTTTCTTGGAGTGAAATGAAAGAAAATATTCTTGAAAACTTGAAGAAAGAATTCAGCCAAGAGGAGGAGGAAATGAGAGCTTTTGGTGCTTCTAAGAACTAGAATTGTGTAAGTTATGATCAAGGCTTCTAACACCTCTTCAAGCATGCCTATTTATAGAGATTTTGAAGCTCATAAATGGACAAATGAAGGAGGAAGGCTGATGGATTTTCATGGGGAACAAAGGGAGGAAAATCATTCCTTGTTTAAGGCATGTTTTATGCCATGTTTTAGGGAACTTTTGGCATTTTGTTTTAGTGTATCTTTGGGCAATTATTCTGATGCATAATGGCATCAATAATTTTGTCCATTATAGCCCAAGGAGGAGAAATTTGTGTGTTCCATGTATTATTTAGGTGTAGGTAAGGTATTCATGCAATTTAGAGAATTTACGGTTAAGGGATTAGGTGAATTAGTAAGCAATTTGAGTGTTTTAAAGCAATTTTAGGTTCTAATCAATTTAAATAAATAATTTTGACTCTAGATTAATAATTAGAATTTAATAAGCTTTAATTTGAGCCTAATATTGCTTAGGTTTCGTTAGACGAATCAAAAATCTCAAAATTTGTAAAACTGAACAAAGAGGGGCAAAACGGTCATTTTATTTAAAAATTGCCCGAGGCCACCGAGCTTAACCAATGGTTAATCATGGCTTAAAAACACCTTTTAAAACATTTTAGTGAGGTTCGGGCTAAGCGGCACGCAAATCGGAGTTAAAACGCAAGGGCGTTTTGGTCATTTCGCGCGTCGAGCTCAAAATTAGGATTCTTCTCCTCTATTAACACACATAACACAAACAATCCCTTATTAACATCAAAACATCCCCTTGAGGACGAGTGGGGCCCACGATCCTCATTTTCAGTAAAATAACCTCAGGGCATTTTGGTCATTTTACACGTACAGAAATTTAGGGTTTGCAATACTTGCACGAATTGCTCCTAACTTCTCTTCTAACGTTATATTCCTTTATTAAGGATTGTTTGGTCTCAAATTTTATATAATATTTACCTACGGTAATTCGGTAATTCCTAATGACAGTAAAAATTACAGTAAAAATTGGGCGTACAGGTTGAGGTTTATGTCCCTCTAAAGTCTTGTAAGAGCTCTAGTTAAGATAAAAATAAGTTGCATTCATGTTTAAATTTATGTCTTGCATTTCTTGTTTATTTTGATGCCATCACTAATTTCACAAGAGTAAATGAATGAACTTGCATTACCATATTTAAATTCCAAGCTTGCATTTCATGTTTATATTTCAAGTCACCATTTAATCCTTAAAGATAATAATGAAGTTGCATCTCATATTTATTTTATGCACTTTACTTTCTAATGAAGAGTAAAATAAAGTGCATAGCATGTTTAAGATTATGTTATCACCTAAATATTCTAGAGCTCAAAGGCTTGCCCTAAGTATCTTAAAAGGGAACTCTAGTAAAAAAGACATGGATGAGTTTTAGTATGATTCAATAATGGTTTGATTTTGTAAAATGCATGTATGATTTCAGGAAAATGTTGGAAACTGTTTTATGAGGTCTCAAGGTGTTTAAATAGTTTGGAATGTGTCAAAAATCATGTTTTCTCAAATTCAGAGGTTTTGGTAATCGATTACCAGCCATGTAATCAATTACCAGAAGGGTTTTTGAAAGACTTTTGGTTCTGGTCGATTACTAGAGGCAATGTAATCGATTACCATGACTTTCTTCATGCCCACCTGTTCTTAAAACCTGTAATCGATTACCTGATATTGTAATCGATTACCCTGTTCTTCATTTTTAGGAAAGACTTAACCCTAAGTAATCGATTACCATCCTATGTAATCAATTACCTTGTTTTGAACCCAGAATGAATTGAGCTCCTGGTAATCGATTACTAGGAACATGTAATCGATTACCAAAACACCTTTTTGTTCTTGAAACTGTCCAAGAGAAAATTAGCAACTTATATGTATATCAACTCAAGAGATTATGTGATTTTATGGGCTCATGATTTCGGTTCTATGTTTGGCTACTATATAATGCTGTTCTAAGGTGTTCAATGTGTAAAATTATGTTTGAGTGAAGCAAGGAATCGATTTAGAAAAGTTAGAAAAGAATAAGAACTTGAAAGGGATTAGAGATGAGAACTCTAGAACACCTTAATGCATAGAAATGCAAATCTGTTCTATCATGATTGATTCAAGGATAAATGATTCATAATTAGTAAGACATGTATAAATCTCTTCATAAATGATTAGGTGTTGAATTTCAAAGCTTAAGGTGATGATAAGAACTTAAAAATAGAAATTCTAGCACTCTTAGACATGGCAAAACATAATTCTATTTCAGCATAGTTAATTGAGGAAAAATGGTTTATAACTTAGAGAACATGCCTAGGAATTCCTCATAATTGGTTCAGGAATTGATTATGGAGCCTTAGGCGAAGACGAATCTTAAAAAGGGCACGAATGGAGATTAGACCAGTAAGCATATGATATTTTATGCCCTTTTATGTTAAGTGCTGTTTAGTGAGTTCAAATCTTAGAGGTTAAAGGCCCAAGGGTCAAGGCATAAGATACTATGAGATAGGTGGCGAGAGAGCATACCTATGATGATGAGCCTCGAGTATATTATGATGATGTGATTATGTTAGTTCCTTGAGCATGAAACTTTATGTGTATGATTGATATGGTGATATGATGAAATGTTGTATTTAAAATGCATGAGGTTTCAAAATATGAATGAAATTGAGGAAATATGCTCATGAGAACTAGAAAGTTATTGATTTGAGAAAGTTCCATGAAAATGATGCATGTGACTGAGATTATGTTGCATGACTCAAATTTAAGGAAATTCGGAGAGTAGCTGTTATGCCGCTGAATTTCCGTCAAATTTGAGGGACATAAGAAAGTTTTTGATAAAAATGACGTTTAACAATGATATGCCGAGACGTACTTCTCCTCGAATAGGAGTAAAGGCGTGAGGGTATAGGCATCAGCCTGCCAAAGCGGACAAAGTCGCTGGTCTTAACCAGTCGATGCGTTTTGAAGAAGGAAAAATCTATGATGTTTAAGGTGACACACCGAGACGTACTTCTCCTTCCCGTGAGAAGAAGGTAAACGTGAGGGCATAGACATTAGCCTGCCAAAGCGGACAAAGTTGCTGGTCTTAACCAGTCGATGCGTTTCGAAGAAGGAAAAAGTCCCATGATGGGTGATCCTTAGGCCCCTACCCGTCTCGAGAGTCGGGATTATGATGATTATGATGAATATGATTATGT
The DNA here is from genome assembly GCA_030441495.1 of Dalbergia oliveri. NCBI lineage: Eukaryota > Viridiplantae > Streptophyta > Magnoliopsida > Fabales > Fabaceae > Dalbergia > Dalbergia oliveri. The sequence continues at coordinate 21,262,995 of JAMLFY010000003.1, forward strand.
TTATGATTCGCTTATCAAGAGGATAAGTAAGAACTAGTGACAACTAGTTAAGGTATGAGCTCATAGCCTAGTTTAAGGGGTGCGGTTACTATTATGATTGGTGTCACAAGTAATAGAAAAGGAAAGATGTTCAAGAGAAAAGTTACATGCCACTTAAAAGTTGTTTGATTATTGTTTGGGTTTGCCTAAAGTCCTGCCATGCATTCATGAACTATTATGTTGCATACATGCATTAAGAATCATTATAGAAGACATGGACCTTGGATAAATATCTTTTGTGAAAACTTCATAATGAACTTATGCAAGCTTAACCTTTTCATAATAAACCCAAGGTTCCTGGGACGAACGATGACACTAGGATAGAGGATTTCCTCCTGAGATTCTTTAGCAAGATTCTCACCCTCTCTCCTTTTTCCATTACGTCTTTAGACATCGATGGCGTCGTTCATGATTTTTGTTGACACACCCGTATGGGAGGTGCACTACGATAGGATCATTAGTCCTACCACTTCGAGGGTCGTTGTGCTATATGCATTTTTGCATACATGGGACGCCCATTTATCTTTCAAGTCTCCAGCTTCATTCACCTCCGCCTTTGGCGACGACATGATTTCGAGAGGACACGACCTGGAGACGAGCAGAACGCCGTGCCCGACCATCGCCCTCACCTGCGTGACCATCCAGAGTTCGTATCCCTCATAGCCGAACGTATTTCAGGATTCTGCCCTTCGGTGCCAGGAGCCTGATAGGGGTAGCGAGGATCCAGTCTCCCAATCGAGGCCTGTGAGACGTGTACGTCAGCCCGAGACGCCCTCGCTGAGGTGGTCACATCACCTCGCCGATCGCATGCCCACGTCCCTCTTTGATGGGCCATACTGAGGAGCTTCGGTAGTTCGTAGGCTACATATCTCCGTCCGAGGATTTGCGTCGTTTGTAGGATTTAGAGGAGGGTTGCTCCCATGGGGATCTTTTGGGGTTGTTTCATGTATTTGTTATTATGTTTCTTATGTTATGTTATTGTCCTGCAAGCTCTCCCACTAGTATGGGTAAGACTTTATGTTTCCTTTACGTTCCAGTGATATTGCACTAAACTATGTTAACTAATGTGATGAGGAATGTTTTCATGATTGATGTATTCTTTAATGCTTATGTTCTGTATGTTTTATCTATTCTTCCGCTTCACGTTACATTTATGTTACACGCAAAGGCTCACACTTTGTTTTATATGAATCATTTCAAAAAAAAAATTTACCTGTATTTCTGCTAAGTATTTTGTAAATGAATTTAAAGAGAAGTAATAACTAATAATTAAACTTGATACGTCCTAGGCGTATTGGGGTTAAATATTAGGGTGTTACACATTACATCTCCCTACCTTAAGATATTTTATGCTTTGGCCCTCAGGCTTTAAACTCGTGTTCTAGTCATTCTAATACCCATTATAGTTCTTTATAACACCTAAGGGATCATTACTCACAATTCTCACTAGATTTATGTTCACTAATATATCCAAACAGCTTTGCATCACTTAGGCATAAAATTATCATACGCTTAAGGGTCCTAGAATCTCCATTTTTGACCCTTTCTAAGATCCGTCTTCGCCTAAGGCTCTACAATCAAGTCCTAAATGTATAAGGGATTCCTATACATATCTACTAATTACAAACCATATTCCTTAAGTTCAATTATGCTGGTTCAGAATTTACAATTCTTGAATTCTAAGTGTTCTAGAATTCTCATTTTAAGCCCTTTCTAGTTACTTGTTCTTTCCTAACTTCCCTAAATCATTTCTTGCATTACTCAAACATAATTTTACACATTTTAACACCATAAAATAGAATTCATACAGTGGCCAAGTTGCACAAGGCAGAAACTGAATTTACAATCATCATATAATCACATAATCTCATGATTTAAATGCATATAGGTTGCTAGTTTCTCTTGGAATCATTTTAGGGACTCAAAACTCTTTTAGAAATCCATGCGTCTCATTAAAATCATATAAAGGTGGGTAAGGTCAGTAGCTAAATCATTTGGCTCAAGGAATAGATTTAAAGCATAGAACTTTGTTCATAAAGTTCTTTAAATACACCTAAGCTTAGAAAAATTCCAAGACTTAGACTATGGGCACTTATGATTAGATGAACTCATCTCAAGTCCACCATCATCATCACAAGGCCGAAATGGCATTCTTGAAATGCCTTCATTTTCTAAAACTTTATGTAAGATACTTGGGCAAGTCTTTGAGCTCTAGGAGGTTTAAGTGATGGCATAAACTTAAACATGATATGTACTTATTTTATTCTTCATTTGAAAATAAAGTGAGAGCATAAAATAAATATGAGATGCAACCTCATTATTATCTTTAAAGATTAAGTGATGACTTGAAATATAAACATGAAATGCAAGCTTGGAATTTAAACATGATAATGCAAGTCCATTTAGTTATTCTTGAGAGCTTAGTGATAGCATCAAAATAAATGCTATGCAAGGCATAAACATAAACATAAACATGTGTGCAACTCACTTTATCTTCGCTAGAGTTCTTACAAGACTTTAGAGAAACATTATAACCTTAACCCAATATGTATCTTAACAACATAAAGTATGTAACATCCTCCCAAGTACAACCCATTCTTAAGCCATGTTATCATACTCGAGAGTTGTTACTTGTTAATTAGCGGACCTTTCTTAATTATCTATAGCAAGCTCGATTCACGTGCAAAATAACTAAGTGTAATTCTATTAAAACATATTACAAGTAAACACCTTATTCGTTGGATACACGCTAAAATACAAAAGGAAGCTCCGCTATGAGCTTTAGTATATGTTTGTCCTCAAATACATTTACATACATTTTCCATCCCACTAAGTACAATAGAATAACACAGTAACTACTATACTATTGTGGTCCCACATTCCTTTGCGTAGCAACATCATCGTCCTCTGGCTTAACCTGGAGGCGACCGGAAGCACAAACTATAGAGGTGAGAATTTTAAAATTCTCAGTAGGGAAACTCCCCAATCACAATCATAATGTCATCGTCATCGCCCAAGCCACTTTTTTATCAGAAAATTGTGATCATGCAATATATTCTAAAGGTTCATTTTAAAGTTCCAAAATCATCCTTTCGAAGTGGGTAGCTTTTAACAATCAATTCAGTACGTGTACATATATCTAGAAGCTCAAACACATAGTAAGTAAATCTACTTAAAGGATTTCATATGATATGGATGATGCATATGTCAAATACAGTAAAGTAATCTCAAAGTGACCTGGTTTCCATCATGGCCATAGAAAGCCAATTAGTGCATTTTTCTCTTTTTATTGACATAGGAAAGACTTAGTTTATACCCAACGGGTATTTTTAGTGGACAACTCCAGTAGATCCGTTTATACCCAACAGGTATTTATGGTGGATCACACCATACAAGGGTAATAAGCTTTGTAGGAAAGCTCATCCTATACGTGGTCATCGAACTTCATTTTTTACCATTTCAGAATACCACACAGATCTATTCCTAGCCGATACTACCGACTCAAAATAAATTTTGGGAAGTTACTACTTTCACCTTCCCCTCATTCAATCTAAGTCTTGTTTCTATTTTGTCCTTATGTCAGAATATGCACGATTGAAATTTATACATTCTCTTTTCTAGCTGCATGCACAAGCCATATATAGGCATTCATTTATAGTAAAATTCTCATTCTTTTCTCACACTTCAATCTTTAAAGTCTATGGCATACATTTATGTGTCACAAGTCACATGGCCAAACACTTAATATCAAATATTCATGTCACACTAGAACCCAAAGTGCCATTACTTCATCAATTCGAAGCATTATGGCATTTACAGCAAAATGGCAGAATTTACACCATTGTACCACAAATTAAGTTGCCCATCAAACAATCAATTTGAAAGCTCTAAAAATTACTCAAGACACTTTAATGTGTCCACAAGGTCCCATAAAAATTTCAACACAAACGGAGCTTTCTAACTCCTTCAATAAATTGTACAAAATCAGTGGTCAGGGACCACCAATTCACAGCTTAGACCAAAGTTCTCATAATTTTTAACCCTAACAAATGATTGAATCAATGCATAATAAAATTTACAGTTATACTTCAACATGTTATTAACTTCGTGTAAAATTTTAAAGGGCTAATTCAATCATTTGCTATGGTAATAAAATCAGGAAACTTTAGTGCTTTAGTTTCAACATTTCAAGTAGCATCAGTCTCATTTCGGTTTCTGATTTTTTTTGAGGTAGTAAACATTAAAATAAACACCCAAGAAAATTCATGTAGTTAGTTGAAGATGTTAACTCCAACATATAATTTTTGTAGCTCATGAAAATACCCACAAGTATACCAAAAAATTCGTACACAATTACTGCTTGTAGGACAACTAGGAATCCAGTAGCCTAGTCCCAATTTCCTTTGAGAAAAACCCTTTTCTAAGCCCATCCAAACACACCACCAAAATTCACACATCAGTATCAACATATTATCCAGCAATACAACCAGAAATTTTGGACCTAGGTCATGCCAAAATAGATCAGAAAAATTTGACAAGAAAAGGCAGCAAAAAAACCCTACTTGTAGTAACTTAGTGGATCCTTGGCTCCAAGATTATCCTAGCTTGATTCTTTTCACTCCAAAGCTCCCAAACCAACTTCAAACCCTCCTTAAATCAGTGATGGATGAGGTAAAAAGGATGAGGTTTTGAAATTCTAATCGGTTATACTTAAGAGATGGAAGTGTAGATCAACTTTAGTAAAGAAAGGTTTAGGTTTTGATGACTCTAAGCTAGTGTTTATGTGAATTAAAAGCAAGATGAAGCTCTTGGCTATGGAGGAAGAACCAGCTTGTAACGCCCAATTTTTACTGTCATTAGGAATTACCGAATTACCGTAAGTAAATATTATATAAAATTTGAGACCAAACAATCCTTAATAAAGGAATATAACATTAGAAGAGAAGTTAGGAGCAATTCGTGCAAGTATTGCAAACCCCAATTTTCTGTATGTGTAAAATGACCAAAATGCCCTTGAGGTTATTTTACTCAGAAAATGAGGATCGTGGGCCTACCCGTCCTCAAGGGGATGTTTTGATAATAATAAGGGATTGTTTGTGTTATGTTTTGCCCCTATTCTTTGTGCAAGTATTACAAATTTTGAGATTTTTTATTTTTCTAACGAAACCTAAGCAATATTAGGCTCAAATTAAAGCTTATTAAATTCTAATTATTAATCTAGAGTCAAAATTATTAATTTAAATTGACTAGAACCTAAAATTGCTTTAAAACACTCAAATTGCTTACTAATTCACCTAAGCCCTCACCGTAAATTCTCTAAATTGCATGAATACCTTGCCTACACCTAAATAATACATGGAACACACAAAACCCTCTTCCATGAGGCTGTAATGCATGAAATAATTCAGCCATAATCATTAGAATTATTGCAAGATAATGCACTAAAACAAAATGCCAAAAAAATTCCCTAAAACATGGCATAAAACATGCCTTAAACAAGAAATGATTTTCCTCCCTTTGTTCCCCATGAAAAATCCAAAAATTATGCCTCTTCCTCTTGTCATACATGAGCTTGAATTCTTCTATAAATATGCTTACTTGAGAAGCCTTGGAAGCCTTGCTCATAACTTACACAAATTCTAGTTTTAGGAGCACCAAAAGCTTTTTTTCTTCCTCCTCCTTGGCGAAATTTCTGCTCCCATTTCTCAAAGAGATTTTCTTTCATTTCACTCAAGGAAACCAAGTCCTATTCCTTTCCTTCAAATCAAATTAGGTAGGGAGTTGTTTTTAATTTTATTTCTATGCTTTGCTAAGTGTTGTTCTTGGTTCAAAATAATGATTTCATGGATTTTCTCTAGTTTTTCCATTTGGTTTTCTTCTTCCTTTTCTTTGAACAATTCGGCCATATGGCCTAGGTGGGACTAAGATGATGGCTTGATGATGAGGGCCTTGAGGGTGGGTTGTGAATCCATCACAAGTTAGGCCTCTAAAGCTTGAAAGTTCCACTTGATGCAAAACTTTAAAGAATAATATTTTTATGATGTTTTTATGATCTTGAGTTTAGAACTTGAAAGATGTATTTTTCACTTTGTCTTGCTAAGATATATATATTGGGTTGATATTATATGTTCCTAAAAGTCTTGGAGGAGCTCTAGTAAAGAATAAAATGAACTTGCATCCATGTTTAAGATTATGCCTTGCATAACCATGTTTGCTTTCTATGTCATCACTAAATTCTTAAGAATAAATAAATGAACTTGCATATTCATGTTTAAATTTCCAAGCTTGCATTTCATGTTTATGTTTCAAGTTGTCACTTAATCTTCAAAGATAATAAAGAGGATGCATCTTATATTTATTTTATGCTCTCACTTTATTTTATAATGGCTAAAAGAATCAATGCATGACATGTTTATTTTATGTCATCGCCTAAAGATCCTAGAGCTCAAAGACTTGCCCAAGTATCACAAGCAAAGTTGAAAAATGGTAGTATCCTAAGGATGCATATTTCCTTAAGATTATTGGAGTCAAAAAATTTATTCTTTAAGAAGTCTTGAGTTGGAGCTTAATAAGAATTCTCTTCTCCCTCTCCTTGGTCCAGTGCGGACTCCTGCCGTTAGGTTTCTTATTTTTCTTTTATTAAGATTCTCTTCTCCCTCTACTAGTCCAAGTGCGACTCCGCTTCAGTTTCTTGCATCATGTTTACAATTCTAAGTTATCACCTTATAAAGATAAGATTAAAATGAGGTTACATAGCATATTTATGATTCTAGTATCACCTAAATCTTTAAAAGCTCAAGACTTGCTCCTTTTATCTTAAGTGATAATTTTAATTATGAACATTCTTTCAATGTATAAATTGACCTCATGATTAAGGTAGGCCTAAAGTAATTTTTAAATAGCTACTGAGTTGGTTCTATAATTTCTTTCAAGATTAGCAAAAAAATTAGTTTCTAAAAGAGTTTTAAGGCTTAAAATGATATTACGGGAAACTAATATCTTGCATGTACTTAAAATAATATATTAAGCAATTATGTGAAGTTCATGATTCAGCCATGATCTGAGTTAGTATTACTATGATTTGATATGTTTGAAGTTGTGATAATTATGTTTGTTGATAAGGAATAATTCTATGCATGTTAGAAGTGAAATTAGCTACATAAAGCAACCTAAAGCTTTAAATATGATTTATGTAACACCCTAGTAATTAACCAAATACACCTAGGTTGTATTGGATTAATGACTAGACTTTACTCTTTGCTTTGGTTCTTTCATCATATTTTGAAAATACTTAGTGAAATTACGAGCCATTTTTTTTAACATAATTGAAATCGTGAGCGCGCATAACATAAACGATTAAGCGGTAGTAAAATAAGACATTTAAGAATCTAAATATATCATATTGGCTCCATCACATAACATCCATAATGCACATCACAACATATATACAATAACCTCACTCAAAAGGTGAGTTAAGTTCATACATCATATCTTACATATTCACACCATAGGAAACTATTTATAAGGAAATTCATGCCCCTAAACTAGATAACCTTAAAAGCTGAGGAAGGCTACTCTAAAACTAGGATGTATAACACTCTTAAGACTACTTAAAAACTCTCTAGGGCCACTATCTTGGAAACGGGGGAAGAAACCCGTCCACTGATGAGCTTCCTTGAAAGGGGGCACACGAGATGCACCAGGCTGGGGTCGCATGGACGATCTTCTTGCTAACCTCGGCTAAACAACTGTTTCCTCACTACCCTCTCTTACACGTGGGAGAGTAGGAGCAGAGCTCTCAGAATAAGCATGAGTAGAAGGGTCCTTTGAAGGATCAGTTTCAGAATATCTCGTCGTGGATTATACTCTGGAAAACCATGGACAGCAGATGAGGCGGGATAAGAACGTAACATTCTTTCATCAAGTGGACGTGCATGTTCGAAAACCATTTCATCGCCATAGGGAAAAGTAGGAGAAAAACAATAACTAGGGATAGAATGTGCAAATGGACGACCTACGTAAATAAAAACACGAACCGAGCACCTTCCTTCAAAGTGATACGAATGATGCACGGATCATAGTGGAATTCCCAAGTAGGGGTGTCAACGAACAGGACGAATGTCGCCATCTGAATCTGAAGACAATGACGGAAATAAAGGAAAGGGAGTGAGAATCTTACTAAAGAATTCTCAGTAGGGTATCTCCTTCTAGTGTCATCATCAAAGTCTCCAGGAATCTCGGGGTTATTATAAAATAGTGAACATACGAAGATTAAATTTTAAGTTCAGAAAATACTTTTACCGAGATTTAGCCAATTTTAATTATGCGTCTTATAATGCATCATAATCTTAACATGTCATATTTATAATGAACTTTTCTTTTATCATTACATCATATTCCTCATCATCATCATTAATATAACATGCATAGAAGAACATCATATTTCTCATCATCAACTCATGTATGTTATGCAGAAGAATATCATAATAGCTACACATGGACATGGTGCACATAATTTATTTCTTTAGTACCTTAGGTGACTTTAAAATCTTATCATCCTCATTATTTTCCTTGGGCCACCCTATACTCCACCCTTTTGGGAGTAATCTAGGTTATGAGCTCATACTTTACTAGTCGTCACTAGCATATACTTATCCTTTTTGATAAGTTAAAGTCCTAACTCTACCCTTTTGAGAGAACAGGTTAGGGGGCTAGAATCACCTTTCCACCACCTATAGTTTGATGGGTCCAAGGATCATTTTCTTATAAATTTTAAGTCACCAATAAGTCTTTGCATGTTACAACTCGCAATTCATAATAATTCTAACATTTTCTTATTTACAGTCTTATTCTGAAATAATATATATCAACTATAATCATGCATCTCGGAGATTCCAGGAAAGAGAGGTGGGTCACAATGGACACGCTTAAATACCAAATCTTTCCTTAGCCAGAATCTTTCCAAATTGCACTCTTTAGGTAATACACTTTCTTCCAGGTAACAAAATATGTCCTTATTTCATGCATAAGTTTTCATTGTTTGCAACAGCAACTATAACATACAAACCAGGGAATCAATCAATGACACCAAATTCTTGATAAGCATCAAATCACATTTTAAGTACACATAAAATTACTAGCTTCCCATAAAATTCTTACAAAGTTTTAAAACTCTTTTAGAACTAATTCTTTTTGTTAAACTTGAAAGAAGTCATAGGACTTTAGGCCTAACTTAACCATGGGACCGATTTATAACTTGAAAGAATGTTCATAATTAAATCTTTCACTTAAGATAAAAGGAGCAAGTCTTGAGCTTTAGAGATTTAGGTGACATCTTAGAATTATTACCATGCTATGCAACCTTATTTTAATCTTATCTTTATAAGGTGATAGCTTGGAATTATAAACATGATATGCAATTCCATTTCTTTATCTTTAAGATTTAAGGTGATGACTTGAAAATTAAACATGATGCAAGAACTTGTAATATAAACATGATGCAAGAAGCTGGAACGCGTAATCCGACAGGGGGAGAGGGAGAAGAGAATCTTAAGCAACGGAGCGGCGGTAGTCCGCATAGGACCGGTGAGGGAGAAGAGAATTACATTTTTTTAAGCTCCAATTCTCAAGACTTCTTAAAGAATAAATTCTTTAACTCCAATTATCTCATTTCTTCGCTTATGATTCATAGGCAAGTCTTTGAGCTCTAGGATTTTTAGGTGATGACATAAAATAAACATGCCATGCATTGATTCTTTTAGCCATTATAAAATAAAGTGAGAGCATAAAATAAACATGAGATGCAACTTCTTTATTATCTTTAGAGATTAAGTGACAACTTGAAATTTAAACATGAAATGCAAGCTTGAAATTTAAACATGAGATATGCAAGTTCATTTATTTATTCTTGAGAATTTAGTTATGACATAAAATAAATATGGCTGTGCAAGGCATAAACTTAAACATGGATGCAAGTTCACTTGATCTCTTTACTAGAGCTCCTTCAAGACTTTAAGAGAATTATGATTTCAACCCAATATATGTATCTTAGCAAGACAAAGTAAAAAAAAAATACATATTTCATATTCAAACCTCAAGATAAAAACATTATTCTTTAAAGTTTTTCATTAAATGGAATGTTCAAGCTTTAGAGGCCTAACTTGTGATGGATTTACAACCCATATTCAAGGTCCTCATCATCAAGCCATCATTTCATTCCTTCCTAGGCCATTTGGCCAAAACCATGAAAGGAAAATAAGGAAAGAAAAACTGAAATTTTAGAAGCTTTGGAAACTAGTGAAACCTTCAAGTTTTAGAGATCTAACTTGTGAAAGCTTTGCAACCAACACTCAAGAATCTCATCATCAAACCATGGTCTCATCATAAGCTAGGCCATATGGCCGAAATACTTTAAAAAGAAAGGAAGAAGAAACTGAAAATGAAAACTTATAAGAAAGCTCATGAAAACATCATTTTTGAGCTAGAAACATAACTTGTCTTAGCATAAAATGAACTTAGAAACACCTCCCTACCTAATTTGATTTGAAAGAAAGGAAGAGAACTTGGTTTCCTTGAGTGAAATGAAGCAAAATATCCTTGAAAAGCTGAAGGGAGAATTCGACCAAGAGAAAGAAAGAAAGAAAGCTTTTGGTGCTCCTAAGACTAGAATTTGTGTAAGTTATGAACTAAGCATCTAAACTATCTTCAAGCATGCCTATTTATAGAGATTTTGCAGCTCATAAATGGACAAAGGAAGGAAGGAAATCTGACCAAAAATTAGAGGAAAAAAATAAGGAAGAAAAATCATTTTTTTTGGTGGCTTAAAACATGGAATCATGTTTCCATGTTTTCATGATTCTTTGTTTTCATTCTTTGGATTTTTGTGTAATAATTTTCTGACTTATTACTCAATAATTTTGTCCATTACAGCCTTGTGGAAGAGGATTTTGTGTGTTCCATGTATTATTTAGGTGTAGGCAAGGTATTCATGTAATTTAGAGAATTTACGGTTAAGGGCTTAAGTGAATTACTAAGCAATTTGGGTGTTTTAAGCAATTTTAGGTTCTAATCAATCTAAATAAATAATTTTGACTCTAGATTAGTAATTAGAATTTAATAAGCTTTAATTTGAGCCTAATATTGTTTAGGTTTCGTTAGACAAATCGAAAATCTCAAAATTTGCAAAACTGCACAACGGGGCAAAAACGGTAATTTAACCCAAAATCAGGGACCATCGGACTTAACCAAGGGTCATTCATAACTTAAAAACACCTTTTAAAATATTTTAGTGAGGTTCGGGCTAAGTCGGCACGCAATCGGAGTTAAAACGCCGCGGGGCGTTTTGGTCATTTCACGCGTCAGAACTCAAAATTGAGATTCTTCTCTCTATTAACACACATAACACAAACAATCCTTTATTATCCTCAAAACATCCCCTTGAGGACGGGTGGGGCCCACGATCCTTATTTTCTGAGTAAAATAACCTCAGGGGCATTTTGGTCATTTTACACATACAGAAAATCGGGGTTTGCAATGCTTGTACGAATTGCTCCTAACTTCTCTTCTAACGTTATATTCCTTTATTGAGGATTGTTTGGTCTCAAATTTTATATAATATTTACCTACGGTAATTCGGTAATTTCTAATGACAGTAAAGATTCCAGTAAAAATTGGGCGTTACAATTTCCTGCCTATGCTGCCTCATATAGTCTAATAATGTTCTTAAGGCTTATAATTGATGGTAATAAATCCCTTAGATGCATAATTAATTAGTTCAATAATTGAGGTTGTCTGATTTAGAGTTTCAGTTGTTTAAGACGGCTTTCGATAAGGATTTATGATGATGCCTCTTTGATGTTTTAAATGATAAGTCTATGTAGTGATTTGATGCTTATTAAGTATTTGACGTCATTGAATGATTCCTAGGCTTGCATGTTACAGTTGTTGTTGCAAACAATGAGAATGCTTATACATGAAATAATGAAATATTCTTTGTTACATAAAAATTTACCCTTGTTGCTGGAAGAAAGTATATTCCTAAAAGTGTAATTTGGAAAGGTTCTGGCTAGGAAAGACTTGGTATTTAAGCGTGTCCATTTGTGCCCACCTCTCTTTCCTGGGAATCTCTATGCATGATTACAATTGGTATATATATTATTCCAGAATAAGACTATAAATGAGAAAATGTTATAAATGATTATAAATTGAGAATTGTATTATGATATAACATGCAAAGACTTAAAGGTGACTCAAAATATATGAGGATATGACCCTTTGGACCCATCAGACTATAGGTGGTGAAAAGGTGATTCTTGCTCCCTAGTCCGTTCTCTCAAAAGGGTAGAGACGGAATTTTTACTTATCAAAAGGGATAAGTATGTGGTGACGACTAGCAAGGTATGAGCTCATAACCTAGATTACTCCTAAAAGGGTGGAGTATAGGGTGGCCCAGGAAAATGATGATGAAAGTAACTTTAAGTCACCTAAGAAACTAAGTAAATGCATTATGCGAATATGATGTTCTGCTATGCATAGTATTTATGAGATGATGATGAGAAATATGATGTTCTGTTATGCATAGTATTATAAAATGATGATAAGGAATATGATGTGATTTTATGCATAACTATGTTATTATATATGAAAGGAAAAGTTCATTATAAACATGACATGCTAAGTTTATGATGCATTATAAGACACATGATTAAAAGGACGAACCTCGGTAAAGTATATTTTCGAACTTAATAAATCAATCTTAGCATGTTCACTATTTCATAATAACCCAGAGGTTCCTGGGGACGATGATGATGACACAATGCATCATGAGGTGAGTACCCTCCTGAGATTCTTTATAAGTTTCTCACTCCCTCTATTTTTTCTTTCCATCTCGTCTTCAGAAACAAAAGGAAGCGTTCGTGAATCACATTGAGGCTTTCACGGGTAGCTGAACTTGATCCTCTAATTTCACTCGTATATTTCAAATATCTATCCTTATCCTTGGAGTGTTATTACTAGGTGCCATTAATGGATGTCCTTCCATCCATATATTATTTGTTTTGTTAGATTGCTTACACCTAGTCTTATTCTATTGGTAGGCAAACTATCTATGTGTTATGTAATTATGGATGTTATATGATGGAGCCAATATGATGTGTTTTTCATGCTATATCTACGTTATTCGCTTTATTTCGATTATTGTTCACGTTATGTGCGGCTCATGTTTTCAATTATGTTTTAAAAAAAAAATGGCTCGTAATTTCACTAAGTATTTTCAAAGTATGATGAAAGAACTGAAGCAAAGAGTAAAGTCTAGTAATTAATCAAGAGACAACCTAGGTGTATTCGGTTAATTATTAGGTGTTACACAGTTGTTCTCTCCTTGCAAAGGCCGAATTTGATGTGTCTCCTTGGAGAAGAAATGTGACTAGGCTTGCTTTAATAAATGAAATGGAGATATTTAACAAAGTGATCATTATTTAGGTGACAAGGCAATAATGGATGGCTAAGATTTAATCTTGGCCTTCCACATACTCTAAAGAGGTGGATATTATCCATTGGTTATGATGGAAACATCTTCGTGTTAGAAACCTTACACCGAAATCTCAACAGGGTAAACACGTACCGATTAACCGATATTGCCCGAAAATTAATTTTAAGTATAAAATTATCATTCCCACCTATTTCTAACCTTATTCCCATGTTTTCCTAATTTAAGACACCTGGCAAATCTAAGGTTTCATTGTCAGGCGAGCCTATGGGGCCCGCAATGTTATTATTCATCGAACAGAAATTTTTTTTTGACAGGTCCGTTGGGCCGCCCTCATAATTGCTAAACTATTATATTTTTGAAATTACGATTAATAAAGCTCAAATTAATTTTTAATTAAATTTTAGGATGTTACATTAGAGTTCTTAGCACCAAGTCTTTAAAGAAGCCTTTGGTTTTGAACTTCATCATCAAGCTCAAAAAAATGGACTAAAACAAAAATATCAACACTTTAACAAAACAAACATAAATAGAACTACTCATATTCTTTATTTTATTGCTCATGGGCTTTAATCTAGAGTACAACTCTTAAAACGGCCGACCAACTTTAAGGTTGGCAAGGGTAAGCTTAGAGCTTTTAAAAACATAAGATTAATTTTCTTAACAAAAATTTTGTGATTTACTTAACATTTTTAACAAACTTTGTTCAAACTAAGGAAGAAGAAACCGAAATCTTTAAAGGAAAAAGGAAGAGAAAATCGAAACTTTGGCAAGGAAAAGAAAAGGGAAAGGAAACTATGTATGGTCAAAGACCAAGATTTCAAGCTTTAAAGGTTTCTCACATGACAACAACAAGCCATTATCTTGAAACCTCATCATCAAGCCAAAGTTTTTCTCATGAAAAGGCCTCATGGCCGAAAAGAAGAAGGAAGAGAAAAAGAGTTTTGAACTAAGAGAAAACTAGAACTTTCCTTGAAGAAAGCAAGTAAAAACTTTGAAACAAAACCCCTACCTAAGGAAGTCTTTGAAAAGGATGAAAGAAAGCTTGATCCTTGAAGGAATGAGAAGACAAAATCTTCTCTTGGAGGAGGAGAAGGATTCGGCCAAAGAGGAAGCTCAAGGAAGATGATTTTTCCTTGAGTGAGCAAGCTTGGAATAGAAAGGCTAAGTGTTTAAGGGGTGGTTTGAGGTGAGGGAGTAGTGGTTTAAGGTTTTTTATGGTGGTTTGTGGTGGTGGAAGGATTCTTTGAGGGAGGAAGAAGATGAGCAAGATGAAGAAAACTTTGAGAGAAAATGCAAAAAAGTGCAAGAAAACTAAACTTGGCAAATGATCTAAAGTGTAACCAAGTTCTTCCAAGCTTGGTATTTATAGAAATTTTGCAACATGGAGGCTGCCTTGGGAGGGAATGGCCAATGGCCAAAGGGGAGGAAAATATCTCTTTGCATGGGTATGGGCTTAGGCATGGCAAGCATGGTTGAAAGCATGGTCAAGGTATGGCCTTTGAGTGAGAATTAAAACTACATGTGACACTTCTTTAAGGGTATGTATTCGGACAAATTTGCAGCCCAAAGGGGAGGAGAAATTGTTCATGTAATTGTGATTTAGTGATGTGTTTAGGTGTTTTTTTTATTAAGGTTTTGGTTAGGAGTTTGTAAGAAAGTGTTTAGGTGAGGTAATGGCTAATTAAGGTTGTCAAGACTTGATTACGAGGGTAATCCTGCTAGATTAACAATTTAAAATCATTCATTTAGTCAAATGAGGTATGGGCACAATTCCTTAATTTAAGGAATTGAGAGAGAAAATACTATTCAAGATTCCATGACTAGGAATCTTGAATCAAAGAATGTAATTAGAGTTTAACTAAGCAATCTTAGGTCCTAATTAACCTTAATAAATTATTTTGACTCTAGATTAATTAGAAATAAATTAATCTTCGATTAGAGCTTAATATTGCTTAGGTTTGCTTAATTACGTCATTAGGCTCACTGTTACTTCTAGGGGCAAAATGGTAATTTTACACTAAAATTGCTCAGGACCTCCCAGGCTTGACTAAACATCAAATACCACTCCTAAACATCATTCCAAACTTTCTGAAAAGTTTCGGGCTCAAACGGCACCTTTATCGCGTAAAACGCCAAGGGTATTTTGGTCATTTTGAGCCAAAAGGTCAAAACGAGATTTTCACCTTGGATATCAAACATAGCAGATATAATCCCCTTCAAACATTGAGTTGACCCATTCGAGGATTGTCGGTAAACTGCCCTTGAATTTCGGGCAAAAATGACCTTAGGGGCATTTTGATCATTTGTACTCAACGGAAAATGGGCGTTATAATATTAGCCTTGTTTGAAGAAAACTATTAAGTAAATGCTTTGGGCAATTTGTCTAAGAAGATTTTGATTATATTGATTATATTGCATTTTGTTAATTTAGATAATTGATTTTGTTAGAGAACATCAAATTCGGTTGGAGCATTTCTTTGGAGCATATAATTCTTTTGCTAACATTAAGGTAAGTAATTGTTTCTTCTCTTTATTTAACTACATTTTTGTTAGGATAGAGACTTATGATTTCTAAGATAGAGTTGTAGGAAATTGGGATTGCATGACTGGGGGAAGGGCATAAAGGTCCTTCCAGACTTGTTTGCTTGTTTTGTGGAGATTGATTTTGTATGCGGAAATTGTAGGATATGCATGTTGTGATGTTATAAAGGGGCGTGGTCTAGAACGGTTTTAGGACCTTTAAATTTTGTTTGATTGTATTGTGAATTTTATTTGACTAGATTGATTATAGAAATTAATTTTTAGGCGATGTCTTAGTTTTAGGGAGGTTCTGTCGAATTTATTTTTAATTTAAAGAGTGGAATCTTAATTTAAGGGGTGTGCCAAAATTCAGGGTGGTTGTGGCTTGATTTTCGTCTAATAAATTAACCAATGAAAAATGTTTTGTGTACATATTTTTGAGTGAACACAACGTTGAAAACTTTTCATCTAAAAGCTTTGTTGGTTACAATCTTTTCTCAACATAAAGTAGTGTTGAATAACTTATTTTGTACCTAAAATAGTTTACGATTAGACTTCTTTAGGCAGACTTGAAAAAAAATTAAGATCTCTAAGCTCCATCAAATTAACTCAAACATGCAACCTATATTGTAACTGCACATTCTCCACCTAATTAATTTCCTGAAATTAGAGTTCCTTATGGATACTAAGACGAGTATATTTAGGTACGTGTTGAATTAATAAAGGTGAAAAGAAAATAATAGTAACATGGTGGGTAAAATAGACAATCCTCCTAGCAAAGGATGAATTTGGGCAAGATCGTTCTACCTTTTGTTAGTTGTTTTATGTTTGGTTGTTGGTGGAGGGAAGTGGTAGTGGCAAAAGACTACTCGCACGTGAGTACACTATGAAGCATTTTGAGAAGAAAAAAAACAAGCAAGTTCATCTTTGTTTCTCTAGAATAATGCCCAGCACCCTTATTCCCATTCACGTGTAGTTAAGCAACAATATATTGTGTTAAGGGGCACACACAGAGGCACAATGATCCTGGGTTTGTTTTCACATGAGTTATGTAGTTGTTGCTGGGTTTTGTTTTGTTTTGTTTTGGGTTGGATATATTTGTACGTGGTTCATTTCAAACATATATTCAAGTACATCCATTCTTAATTTGCCAAGGGTCCAAAGATTCATAATTGTCATCACTGTGGTTTCTTCAAGTGATTTGAATGATTTACTCAACATATTCTTTGCATTAATTAATTTGCAGAACTATAATTCATGTTTTGGTCAAAGATTTTTCCAAGAATTTAGCAACCCTTTTGCTGGTACGTTTTCACAAGAGTCCTCTTGGTAGAAAATGGACAAGTCATGAGGCAGTTTGAATTTTATTGAGATTATCTCATGGGCTTTATTATTATTATTATTCACTTTCATTAAATTTTCAAATAATTCCATCTTTTCTGATCAAAGAGAAGCCTCAAAGTGGTAGTTTGACAAGGAGTTGCTGTTGTGTATCAAATTTTGGCATAATCCTCTACTGTCCTCTCTTTATGTCCTAATTTTCTTAAATTTTTGTTTTGGTAGAGGTAGTTTTCTTAATTTCAAAATAGTAGATCGATTAATTTCAACAAAAATATATTACAATCTATTGAAAAGTTTAGGATAATTTTTTTATTTGTTATTCAATTAAATCATTTTATTTGGATGGACAGAGAGATAGTGCCAATTGCAGGAGATGTCAAAGAAGATTGAGGACAAGGAAAAGGCTATCAAGACGAAGATGAAGAAGGAGATGGTATCTTTGCGAAGATGAAGGCAGGCTCCTCCATATCGCCAGACACCAATGATGATGATAATGATGAAGGTGGTGGCGATGGCGGTGCTGATGATGATAATGTTGTTGACTTCTCTTGATTAGAGTTATTGTTTTTTCTTTCTTAGTTATATGTTGAATTTTCATATTTGTGTTTGTACACTTTTATCTATTTTACATTTCAAAGTAAAATTCGTTGTGTTTATTATTTATTAGGAATTTTTTATAATTTTTCATTATTAAATATATTTATATATTCATAATTAGCTTTAAATAAAAAATAAACTCTTAAATGATCAAGTAACACAGAAATTACAGAATATTTATTAAAAAAAGAATTAATTACCGATGAATTTTCGTCGATAAATTAAGGAAAAAAGTAAAAAAATTTAGGATTACCGATGGATTTTTCCGGTAAAATAAATAAATAAAAATTAAATTTTAAAAATATAAAATTATAGACTGAAAATCGGTAAAATTTTTTTACGAAATTCAATCATTACCGATGGATTTTCCGTCGGTAATAAAACAAAATCCGTCGGTAATGCCTGAATCTTACGAATTTGTCAAACTCATTCGACGAATTTGTGTAACAAAATCCGTCGGTAAATCCGTTGAAAATAGTTATTGACGGATTTTTTCGTCGGTAATGATTTAGGAACTACGTTATTACCAATTGACAAAATCGTCAAACATTTTTGGTAGTGGATCCAAAGAAAGGACCCTTTGTACTCCCGAATTAAAGGTTATGAAAGGTGATCCTATTGCCCCTATCCTGCTCCAAAGTCTGGTGTTAACTTATCATAGGATAAGATTATGCTAGTGATGACTAGTAAGGTATGAGCTCATAATCTAGAACTCTCAAAAAGCGAGAGAAATAGGGTGGCCCTATATGAGAAAAGAATTAATCTAAGTCACCTAAAAGATAAGTGGAAGAAAGTCATGCTATGATTGTTATGGTTCATGAACATCTCTTATGATTGGACTAGTATATTACATTTTCGCATTGCCAAGCATTTCATGATAAAGTATGATTGCATTCATAACATCCAAGATGCATACTAAAATCAAATGAGCCTCGGTAAGTGATGTTTTAGAACTTTAAAATCGAAACTTATGCATGTTCACCTTTCTATAAAGAAACCCGAGGTTCTTGAGGACGTAAACGATGACACAGGATAGGAGGTGTTTGCCTACTAAGATTCTTTATTAAGATTCTCACTTCCCCTACCTTTCTTTCTTTCGTTATGTCTTCATAGGGTGATGGTGACGTTCGTAGTCTTTATTGACACTCCAGTGTGGGAGGTGCACTACGACCCAGATAACCGCTCCTACCACTTCGAGGGTTGTTGTGCTATCCGTATTTTTGCATACATGGAACGGCCCTTTGCTTACCTGGTCTCCAGCTTCAGGTTCACCCCCATTTCCACCTATGGCGATGATCTGATCTTTGATCGCTCTCGACCAGCGACGAGCACACTCGACGTGCTCACCCTCAGCTTTGGTTCGCGACTATTCGAGTATGTTCCCTGTACGAGGCACTTTAAACTGACCTCTCTGAGGACTCCTCACACACATCTACTCGGAGGGTTTTGTACCCACGACACCCATGGACATTGGCAGAGGCAGCAAGGACACAGTGACCTAGCCCAGGCTAGCCGATGACCGAAGATGCGTCCGCGCCGCGGAGGCCATGTTCGTCCTTTATTCCGCCTGTACACGCCCGAGGAGCTTGCCTAGTTCATTGGGTATATACCCCTCGTCGGAGGATCAGATTCCACCAGTAGACCATGATGGAGGACTCTTAGGAGTGCTGAGTTGTCACGAATCCCCTTTTCTTGCTTTATCTTTTGATAGGGGTGACTTTTGGTTGAGCACTCGTAGGGTTAGGAAAGGGGAAAATGTAGCTGGCATTTGATGTTTTGTGATTCCACGTATTTCCTGCTTTCCTATTTTTTTCTTTCTGTTGTTTACTTATGTATTTGAAAGCTCAGCCCACTCTATGGGTGTGACTATTTATTTTATTTCTCATGTATCATGAACTATGTTATCTTGTGATATGTAATATAAGGTTGTTTCATGTTCATGAATGCTGTGTTGGAAATGTATATGTGCATGATTCATATACACCTCTGTTTGCTTTGATGGCACTTAACGTTCATTTACATTAGCATGCGCGGCTCACGTTTTGTTTTATGTTTCAAAAAAAAAATTTACCCATATTTTTCGCTAAGTATTTTGATAAAATTAATTTAAAGAATGAAATAAAAGAGTAATAACTAATAATTAATCTCAATACATCCTAGGCGTGTTAGGTTAAATATTAAGGTGTTACACCCATAACACTTAGAAATCATTTAAACTCATCATAAAAAAAAAAAAACCTTTTTTGGGCCATAGACCAAATTTTGTTACTCTTTGGGGGTCAAAGTGCAAAGTTGCTCATTTTTAACACTTTAACAAATGACGAGGCTTCTAAAACTTTTTCTAAACATCATAAATGGTATTTTGAATACATGGACACATTCAAAAATCATTACTCACTATAATTAAAACCATTTGATCGAAATTACATAATTGATGGTTTAAAACATACTTTCCGCATTTTGCAAAACGGTCCAAAATAACACTTGTGATTACTCTTTTATACATCTAAGATACTAAAATTGCATCTAAGATACTAAAAATAATTTTTACAAAAAATATTATTAATTATTATGTGTGTGAACACAAGTACCAAAAAAGTAATAAATAGTATCAGAAAATTAATTTTCTAAAGCTTCATAAAATTACAATTTTGATCCCTTCTAGTTACTAGTTCTTCCCAAAAATGCTAAAAACAATTTTTACAACAATTATTAGTAACTTTTACACATTTAAACATTACCAAACAGTAACCTTATAGGTTTAATTAAATCAAATCAGTAACCATAATTTTAACTTCTAAAAACTTGAGAAAATCATATTTTTAACCCTTTTGAATTTCTAATTCTTTAAAAAAAATTCCTAGTGCAACTCAAAGACAAGATTCAAGCTTCAAAATATAATAAAACCAACTTCCATCCCAAGATCCTCATAAGGCCGAAAATAATATATTTGAGATATGTCCATGATCAAAATTTCCATTTAAGATAAAAGAGGCAAGTCTTGAGCTTTAGAGATTTAGATAATAACTAGAATCATAAACATGTCATGCAATCTCATTCTTAATCTTTATCATTATAAGGTGATAACTTGGAATTATAAATATGATGTGCAAGACTTGAAATATAAATGTGAAAATGCAAGTTCATTTTTAAGCCTTCAAAGTTTAGGTGATAACTTAAAATATAAACATGATATGCAAGACTTGTAATTTAAACATGAAGATGCAAATCCATATTATTATCTTTAAAATTTAAGGTGATAACTTGAAATCTAAACATGATATGCAAGACTTGAAATTTAAACATGATATGTAAGTCCATATTATTATCTTAAAGAATTAAGGTGATAACTTGAAATCTAAATATGATATGCAAGACTTGGAATTTAAACATGATATGCAAAATCTTGAAACATAAACATGGATGCAAGTTCATTTTATATCTTGTTAAGCTCAAAACTTAAGACTTTTAGAGAACAAAACTCTTTAACCCCAAATAATCTTAACAAAAAGGAAGTGAGCTTTAGAGTTCTTTATAACCATGGTTTCAAAAACCTTATTTCTTGAACTCATCATCAAGCTCAAAAGGAAACAATCCAAAGAAAATCCACAATTTTTCCATTAATCTTTTAATAAAAAAAATCACATCTTGAGCTTTAGAGGTCAATTATATGATGGATCTACAACCACTATCATGATTCCTCATCATCAAGCCATGGTCATTAACAATCAAAATAACTGAAAAATATAAGAGAAGAATAAGAGAAAGAACATGAAATAAAAGCCCTATCAAGTTGTTTCTTGTTACAATAGCGAAAGCTTGATCTTTTATGAATTAAAGAGAAGAAAAAATCTTCTCTAGATGATGATGATCTCGGCCAAAAAGGAAGAAAAAGAAGGAAGGATTTTTCTTGTGATCTTGTGTCTTGGAATGGAAAGATTATGTGTTTAGGAGTTGATCTATGGTGGATATGTATTGGTTTGAGGTTGAGAGCTTGGATGGAGGTTGAGAATGGAGTCTCTTGGAAGTGATGGAGGAAGACGAAGAGAGCTTTGAGTTTAGAGAGAGAAGAGAGGATTTTTGGCCAATTTAATAAGCAAGACTTCAACAAAACACATATATATAGGAGTTTTTGGGGGTAAGGCAGCTCTTCATGGCTATATGGGGACTAATTTTTCAATTTTTGTGAGTGGTAGCACATGTATTTGATGTGTATTTAATTGGTAGTGGATTATAAATGATAATGTAGTGTAGGTGGTTAATAAAGAAGTATTTAAGATGGTCCAAGACATGATTAAAGAATGGCCTACACTTGTAGTGGAGTTTTTAATACTCAATTAATTTGAAATTAAAAAAAATCTAAAATATCTCCTAATTTTTAAGAAAAAGGAAGATAATGCACTAATTTATACTTAATATTATTTGTCTTATGAACCCTTTCAATTAAGAAAGGAAATTAAATTCCCTAAAATAATCTTAGACTTTAAAATTACCTCAAATAATTATTTTGACTCAAGGTTAATAAATAAAATAAATTTCTCTCTAATTAGAGTCTAATATTGCATATATTTACTTGATAAGCTCATTTAGCACTAACTTGGGGCAAAATGGTAATTTCACATAAAAACTCCCAGAACCACCTGAACATTTTCAGATATCATATATCCCTTATAATTAACATTTTCTAACTTTCGGGTGATGATCGGGTTCAGTTTTCGCTTAATCTAGCATTAAATTACCTCAGGGGTATTTGGTAATTTTGCACATGGAAAATCAGGGTTTGAGATTTTCACCTCTAACATCATTCATAACACAAATAATCCCCTTCAAACATAAAACTAACCCCTTGTGTGTAGCCTAGACCGCGTCCTTGATTTCAGTGCAAAAATGACCTCAAGGGCATTTTGATCATTTGTACATGGAAAAATCAAAAATTGCGATTTTTGCATAGATTGTTATTTAATCCTCTTATAATCTTATTTTAATGTCAAAATATCTTATTGACGATAGCCCGGACTATTTCAACCTCAAATCTCATGTAAAAATGACTTAGGAGTATTTTGGTAATTTTGCAGGAGGAAAAATTGGGGTGTTACACACGTGACACATGAGCATAAAATCACAAATCATTATTATGGCTTATCAGTTAATATTTTCACACTAAAAATTTCATAATTTTTCTAAGTCTAAATTGCAAAAATCCAACAGCATAACAGTTATGAATGGAATTTCCCTAAATTTTCTTCTCATCAAATAACATATTAATCATGCATCTCAATTATTCTTACATTATCACAACATGCTATAATTATCATCTCATTAGTCACATAAGCATGCATCTCATATTTGCATATATCCATATTGAAAATGTAAACATGTTTCTACCCAATTGCTGAAAATCAAGGGACTTGGCTTTGCACATGCTATGCTCAATAGGGTATGTACAATATTCATCAATTCATGATTTAGGATTCAAGCATGCATAGTCATAAATTTATATTTTCACATAATCAACTCAAGTCATTCAATTACCAATTAATTCACACATGCATAATCCATATAGTGTGCCAATCATAATAATGTCATTATGCTACTAAAACTTATAACATAGCCCAAATAGGGCAAAAGTTGATATTTCCATAAGTATATGAGCCAAGGTGTAAATTTCTCTTTTTAACACTTTTCTTAAAACCAGTGATCCTCAAAATTATTTTACTCTTTTAAAAGACTCAATACCACTTTAATATCATTTTTAAACAACATTAAAACCATTTTTGGGCCCTTGGCTGAAATTACTAAACTTTTGGATTAAAGTGCAAAATTCTACTTTTTGATACGTGAGTTTCAACATTTTTAAAAACCATTTTTAACTTTATCAAAGACACTTTAGACACATGAACACATGCAAGAAATATAGACTCTAATTATACCCACCTGAATCAAAAATACATATTTGAGGTTCAAAGTGCAATTTTTCATATTTTGCAAAACTACAAAAACTTAATAGTTTTAAAAATCCTTTTAAACACCTATGATGCTAAAAATAATTTTTACAACAATTCCTAACAATACAAACACCCAAAACAGTGGCAAACAAAATTCTAAAAGTACAGTAGAAAAAATATAAAATATGATAATAGTTGAAAATTACATTTTTACCCCTTTCTAGTTACTAGTTTCTTTCAAAAAATTTCTAAGACACTTTAAACACAAGAAATTATTTTTATACTTAACTAAACCAACTTTGAACTCAAAAATAGGGGTTAGGCTGAAAACACATGCATATAGAATTATCATGTTCAAAAATTATATTTTTACCTCTTATTAGTTTCTAATACTTTTAAAAGTTTCCTTAAAACTTTTAAATACAAGATATAAAATTTAAATCAAATAAAACCAACCCCATCCTCTTAAACATGCATGGCCGAACCTATACCCAAGTATTTTAGAAAAACTCAAAATTTTATGTCTCATGCTTAAAATATTCAAAACAGTAGCTTAAAGTCACTAATACATTAAAACAACAAAACAACATTTTCCAAACCCATGAATCCATCAAAAATGCCACCACCATCATCATCTCTATTCTTTCAAAAACTCATTTTTCTTAACAAAAATGCAACCTTGAGGCCAAAATAAAAGAATAATTAAATAAACAACACTTTTATGCATAAAGACTTAAATTTTACCGAACAAAAATCAAAATAGACACTTAGAATCACAACCAAACTTCCAATAGACATTTTTGACCTATTAAATTTAATATTGAAGCATTAGAAACCAAGAACATCAAAAAGAGTCGAACTCATAAAAATACAAAATGCATAAACTTTAGCCCTCAAGAAGGCATGATCAAGCTTTAAATTCTCTCTTTTTGGTGATTCCAAGAACCTTGTTCACATGGACTCATCATCAAACTCATATATGTAACAAAAAGTAAATAAATGAAAAAAAGATGCATTTTTTCTCTCTTTCTTTTCTAAACAAAAGGATCAAGATTCAAGCTTTAGAGACCTCAAACATAGTGGTCTTACAACCATTATCAAAGAGCCATCACCATTAAGCCATGGCTATGATCCTCAACCAAAAACAAAAGAAAGAAAAGGAAATGTAAACAAACCATAACAAAAATCCCTACCAAGTGGTGGTTCTTCCTCAAAGGGGTGAAAAAGGCTTATGTTTGCAAAGAAAAGAGAAGAAAATCTTCTCTTGTGAAAATGTATGGCTTTGGCTAAGAGGGCATGGAGAGGAGGAGGAGTTATTGTAGTGGTTTAGTTGGTGGAGGGTGGAGGTTATGTGTTTGGGTGGTGGCCCATGGTGAGTGTTTAGTTGTTTAAAGCTTTGAGCCTTTGTTTTATGAACAAAAATGGTGTCTTTATGAGGAAGAAGAGAAGAGTTTAGAGTTGAGAGAAAGAAGAGAGAATTTTTGCATAAACTTGGTGATCAAGTTGTGTCAAAATGAAATAAAGATAATGACTTTGTGTGAGAGAGTATGGGTGTATGTATGCCTGTAAATCTCTTCCAAAAAAAGAAAGTGTGTATGTGTGTGTGTGGTGGGAGTAGCGGTTGTGGGGGTGGTTAGGTTGGATATTTTATGTGTTTTTGTGTGTAGGAATTAGAGTTGATGTGTAATTTTAAAGGATTAAAAGTAACTATAAAAGAAATGGAATAATTATGTGATACAAAAATAATTATGAAGGAAATTTAAATGACTTGTAAGAAATGAAAAATTATCATAATTTTATTAAATAATTCATTTTCCCTCAAAATACTATTTTATACGGCTTTTGAAAGTCAAATGTGACACATTTCCTAAACTTTAGGAAAAGCATTCTTACAAAAGCATACTTGTCTCGTTGCTTTTGATATTATATAATTATTTTGAATTTCAAAGAATAAATTTTTTCTAGAAACTTGGAATAAAATATCTCTCTTCATATATTAAAATATTAGTTTTGTTTTGATGAATTAAAACTAATTATAAAATAATTTAATTAATTTTGCAAGATAAAAATAATTATTAAGAAATTGCTAAATGAAATATTTTCCCTACATAATATAATATTATTAGTTTGAATTTCAAGAGGAAATACCTTCCCAACAAATTTGGAGGGCAAAAAGTCAAAAAGTTACTTGGTAAAATTTCACCCAAGGGCCAATATCTTATCCACTTGGTAAAATTTTGACTTGCGGTTTCTTGCACCACATAAAAGCTTTGAGAGCAAGTTTCTCTACTCCACCATACACTTGACAAGTGTATAGCAAGGAGAATAGCCACATCTCCCAACTTTATCAAGATCAAACCATAACCACACAAAAATTCTTTCTTAATTTTTAATTACAAAATTATTTTTTTTTTGTGAAAATATTTCATGCACCTTTATATTGACTTCAAAACTCATATTTCTCATTTTTTTCTCTCACTTTTGGCTAGCCTTCCCTTTTATAGCTTCTCCACAATTCTTCCTTGCAAAACCCAAAGAACTAGCCTATAAACTTCATTCCATATCACCAAATACCAAAACCCTTAATACAAAACCTAATCTACCTCTTGAAACCTTTATATCTAACTTAGAAAATTCTTATCCCACCTTACCATCAAAGAGGAGCCATTTCCTTACTTGTTAAAGGAAGGATTTGGCTAGTCTTGAATGGCCTTGGGTGGAAACATACTTGGAGAAATCATCACAAGTGGAAAAGCTTATTGGCTAAGTGTAGGGAGTTCTTGAAAACCTTTTCAATCTAGTTTTTTTCTGAAAATTTTCAAAGAATTAAGCTAGGATTTGGTTTTGTTATCATGGGTGAGGGTTTAAATATTGATAAACATGCATGATTTGGTCAGTATATGATGCTAGGAAGCTTCTTTGATCAACTTACATCTTAGTATGGTGTTTTGAAAACTCAAATTTTTTTACTGGAGGTAAGTTTGTATGATTTTTAAAGTAAACTTAGAGATATCTCTTTGAGCTGGATTTTTTTTAATATTGAAGCTAACATATGGAACTACCTTTGCGAATTTTTCTAGGATCATTGGTTGTAACACCATAATATTTAACCCCAATACGCCTAGGATGTATCAAGATTAATTATTAGTTATTACTTCTCTTTAAATTCATTTACAAAATACTTAGCGAAAAATCAGGTAAATTTTTTTTTTGAAATGATTCATATAAAACAAAGTGCGAGCCTTTGCGTGTAACATAAATGTAACGTGAAGTGGAAGAATAAATAAAACATACAGAACATAAGCATTAAAGAACACATCCATCATGAAAGCATTCCTCATCACATTAGATAACATAGTTTAGTACAATATCATTGGAACGTAAAGGAAACATAAAGTCTTACCCATACTAGTGGGAGAGCTTAGTACAATAACATAACATAAGAAACATAATAACAAATACATGGAAACCACCCCAAAAGATACTCCCAAGCTAAGACTCTCCTTCCCTCGAACTATGGATGACGCTCCTACTCATCTCTGGCAAATATCTAATGAACTGGGCAAGCTCCTCGGATGCGTGAAGGCGGAAGGACGGGCGAGCATGGCCACCACGGTGTGGGCGCATCTCTAGACGTCGTGCTAACCTCCGCTGCATCACCGTCTCCTCGCCACCCATCCCGATATCCATGGGTACAGCGGGGCGGAACCCTCCGAGAAGGATGAGAAGGAGGATCCTTGGATGGGTCGGTCTCCGAATGTCTCGAGCTAGGCACGTACTCGGATAACCTCGCACATTGAAGATGCCGAACGGGCGCGACGTTCTGCTCGTCACGGGGTCGCGTCCTCTCAAAAATCATGTCGTCGCCAAAGGGGAGGTCGGAGTGAATCTGAAGTTGGAGACTGGAAAGGCAAACGGGCGTCCCATGTATGCAAAAATGCGTATAGCACAACGACCCTCGAAGTGATAGGACTGATGACGGATCGTAGTGCAGCTCCACACGGGTGCGTCAACAAAAATCACGAACGACGCCATCGATGTCTGAAGACGTAACGGAAAGAAAAGAGAGAGGGG
Source organism: Dalbergia oliveri (assembly GCA_030441495.1). NCBI lineage: Eukaryota > Viridiplantae > Streptophyta > Magnoliopsida > Fabales > Fabaceae > Dalbergia > Dalbergia oliveri. Next base: position 21,291,000 of record JAMLFY010000003.1, read on the forward strand.
TGAGAATCTTGCTAAAGAATCTCAGGAGGGAAATCCTCTATCCTAGTGTCATCGTTTACGTCCCAGGAACCTTGGGTTTATTATGAAAAGGTTAAGCATGCATAGGTTCATTATGAAGTTTTCACAAAAGATATTTATCCAAGGTCCATGTCTTTTATAATGAGTCTTAATGCATGTATGCAACATAATAGTTCATGGATGCATGGCAGTACTTTAGGTAAACCAAACAAATGTCAAACAACATATAAGTGGCATGTAACTTTCTCTTGAACATCTTTCCTTTCTCATACTTGTGACACCAATCATAATAGTAACCGCACCCCTTAAACTAGGCTATGAGCTCATACCTTAACTAGTCGTCACTAGTTCTTACTTATCCTCTTGATAAGCGAATCATAAACATAATCATATTCATCATAATCATCATAATCCCGAATCCAGAGTACGAGTAGGGGCCTAAGGATCACCCATCATGGGACTTTTTCCTTCTTCAAAACGCATCAACTAGTTAGGACCAGCGACTTTGTCCGCTTTGGAGGCTAATGTCTATGCCCTCACGGTTTTACCTTCTCCTCAGAGCAGGAGAAGTATGTCTCGGTGTGTCACCTTAAACATCATATATTTTTCCTTCTTCGAAACGCATCGACCGGTTAAGACCAGCGACTTTGTCCTCTTTGGCAGGCTAATGCCTATGCCCTCACGGTTTTACCTTCTCCTAGGAGAAGTACGTCTTGCATGTCACCTTAAACATCATATTTCTCAAAAACTTTCTTATGTCTCTCAAATTTGACGGAAATTCGGCGGCATAACAGCTACTCTCGAATTTCCTCAAATTTGAGTCATGCCACATAATCTTAGTCACATGCATCATTTTCATGGAACTTTCTCAATTCAATAACTTTCTAGTTCACATGAGCATATTCCTCAATTTCATTCATATTTCGAAACCTTATGCATCTTAAATACAACACTTCATCATATCACCATATCAATCATACACATAAAGTTTCATGCTCAAGGAACTAACATAATCACATCATCATAATATGCTTGAGGTTCATCATCATAATATGCTCTCGGCCACCTATCTCATAGTATCTTATGCTTTTATGGGCCTTAAACTTGTATTTGCATCTTTATTACCCTCAAGAGGTTAACACTTAAACTTTTCTCTAAGATTTGAACTCACTAAAATTCCAAACAGCACTTCACATAAAAGGGCAGAAATTATCATATGCTTACGGGGCTCTAGAATCTTCATTCATGGCCCTTTTTAAGATTTGTCTTTGCCTAAGGCTCCATACAATTCTTGAACCAATTATGAGGGATTCCTAGGCATGTTCTCTAAGTTATAAACCATTTTTCCTCAATTTAACTATGCTGGAACAAAATTATGTTTTGCCATGTCTAAGAGTGCTAGAATTTCTATTTTAAGTTCTTATCATCACCTTAAGCTTAGAAATCAACACCTAATCATTTATGAAAAGATTTTATACATGTCTTACTAATTATGAACCATTTATCCTTGAATTAATCATGCTAGAACAGTTTGCATTTTTATGCATTAAGGTGTTCTAGAATTCTCATCTCTAATCCCTTTCAAGTTACTTATTCTTTTCTAACTTTTCTAAATCGATCCTTGCTTCACTCAAACATAATTTTACACATTTAACACCTTAGAACAGCATTTATACAGTAGCCAAACATAGAGGGAGAGCGAAATCATAAGCCCATAAAATCACATAATCTCTTGAGTTGAAATGCATATAAGTTGCTAGTTTTCTCTTGGACATTTTCAGGAACAAAAGGTGTTCTGGTAATCGATTACATGTTCCTAGTAATCGATTACCAGGAGCTCAATTCATTCTAGGTTCAAAACAAGGGTAATCGATTACATAGGATGGTAATCGATTACTTAGGGTTAAGTCTTTTTGAAAAATAAGACACAGGTAATCGATTACACTATCAGGTAATCGATTACAGGGTTTCAAGACAGTTTGGGCATGAAGAACAGCCGTGGTAATCGATTACATTGCCTCTGGTAATCGATTACCAGAACCAAAAGTCCTTCAAAAACCCTTCTGGTAATCGATTACATGGCTGGTAATCGATTACCAGAACTCCTGGAATTTGAGAAAACATGATTTTTGACACATTCCAAGCTATTTAACCACCTTGAGACCTCATAAAACAGTTTTTCAACATTTTCCTGAAATCATTCATGCATTTTACAAAATCAAACCATTATTGAATCATACTAAAACTCATCCATTTCTTTTTGACTGGAGTTCCCTTTTTAGGATACTTAGGGCAAGTCTTTGAGCTCTAGAATATTTAGGTGATAACATAATCTTAAACATGTATGCACTTTATTTTACTCTTCATTAGAAAGTAAAGTGAGAGCATAAAATAAATATGAGATGCAACTTCATTATTATCTTTAAGGATTAAGTGATGACTTGAAATATAAACATGAAATGCAAGCTTGGGAATTTAAATATGGTAATGCAAGTTCATTCATTTACTCTTGTGAAATTAGTGATGGCATCAAAATAAACATGAGATGCAAGACATAAATTTAAACATGAATGCAACTTGTTTTTATCTTAACTAGAGCTCTTACAAGACTTTTAGAGGAACATAAACCTCAACCCATTATGTATCATAAGGCAAGCTTTAGAGTTCTTAGCACCTAGACTTCAAAAAAGTCTTAAGGTTTGAACTTCATCATCAAGCTTAAGGAAATGGACTCAAAGTTCAACACTTTGTCTAAACAAAACTACAAGGACTAAGTCATATTCTTTATTTTATTGCTCATGGGCTTCAATCTAGAGCGAAAACTCTTAGAACGGACCAACTTTAAGGTTGGCAAGGGTAAGCTTAGAGCTCTTTGAAATCATGTGATTAATTTTCCTTAACAAAACTTTTGTGATCTACTTTACATTTTTAGCAAACTTTGTTCAAACCAAAGCAAAGGAAACCAAAATCATGAAGAGGAAAGAAAAGAAACCACAAACTTTATCAAAGGAAAAGAAAGAAATCAAGGCATGTATGGTCCAAGACCAAGTTGTTTCAAGCTTTAGAGGTTTCTCACATGACAACAACAAGTCATTATCTTGAAACCTCATCATCAAGCTCATGTTTTCTTTGTGAAAAGGCCTCTTGGCCGAAAAAGAAAGGGGAAGGGAAAAGAGTTTGAAACCAAGAGAAAACTAGAACTTTCTTAAAAACACAAGCAAAAACATTAAAACAACACCCCTACCTAGAGAAGTCTTGAAGAGAGGAAGGAAAACTTTGTTTCTTGAGAGGAAAAGAGAAAGAAATCCTTTTGAATCTTGAAGCACTTCGGCCAAGGAAGGAAAAAGAAGAAGAGGAAAAGTTTCTTAAGGCTTGAAGAAAGAAAGCTTTGAGTTGGCAAGGTGTGTAAACATTCAAAGAGCTTTCAAACTCATCTATTTATAGAAGAATGAAAGCTTGTGGATGGCTTGGGAGAAGGAGGAGTGGCCCCCCATTTGAGAGGAGAGAAGGGCAAATATCTCTTGGTCAAGGCATGGTGTTGGGTATGGGCAAAGCATGGGCAAGGTATGGTGGGAGGCATGGGCAAAGCATGGTTCTTTTGTGTGTAAAATAAATCAACATGTGAGGAAAATGGGCGAGGATTTTTGGCCAGCATGATCAGCCCAAGGGGAGGAAAATTGTTCATCTAATTGTGGTTTAAAGGTGTGTTTAGGTGTGTCTTTGATTAGGCTTTTGATTAGGAGTTTGTAAGAAGGTGTTTAGGTGAGGTAATTGGGTAATTAGGAAGATCAAGACTTGATTAGGAGGGTAATCTTACTAGATTAGTAATTTAAAATAATTCCTTTGGTCAAATGAGGTATGGCACAATTCCTTAATTTAAGGAATTAGAGAGAAAACACTATTCAAGATTCCATGACTAGGAATCTTGAATTAAAGAATGCAATTAGAGTTTATCTAAGCAATCTTAGGTTCTAATTAACCTTAATAAATCATTTTGACTCTAGATTAATTATCAAAATAAATTAATCTTCGATTAGAGCCTAATATTGCTTAGGTTTGCTTAATTGCGTCATTAGGCTCACTGGACACTGTTCTAGGGGCAAAATGGTAATTTTGTGCTAAAACTGCCCGGACCTTTCGGCCTGACTAAACATCAAACATTGCTCAAAAACATCATTCTAAACTTCCTGGAAAAGTTTCGAGCTCAAACGGCACCTTTTACCCGTGTAGAACATAGGGGTATTTTGGTCATTTTGAGCCGAAAGTTTAGAACGAGATTTTCACCTCGGATATCATTCATAACATAATCCCCTTTAAACATCGAGTTGACCCATTCAAGGGTTGGCAACTGCCCTTTAATTTGGTAAAAATGAACCAGGGGCATTTTGGTCATTTGTACTCTAACGGAGAAATCGGGGCGTTACATTACTCCCCTCCTTAAAAGAATTTCATCCTCGAAATTCGTTACCTTAGAAAAGCTCAAGATACTTCGTCCGCATCTCGATTCCAACTACCATGTGTACTCCTCCGTCTTGCTCGTCCCACGCAACTTTCACCAAAGGAACGGACTTATTCCTCAACTGCTGACACCACGGTCCATGATCCTCGTTGGTGGCAGAATGAAAGTTAGGTCCTCCCTTAATTGTACATGCTCTGGCTCTAACACATGGCTAGGGTCGGATTGATATTTCTAGCTGGAGACGTGAAAGACGTCATGAAGATTTGACAGATTTGGAGGTAGGGCTATTTTGTAGGCACTTCCCGACTCTGAAGGATTTCAAAGGTCCAGAAATCGGAACTCAATTTCTTGACTTTTATGGCTCTACCTATTCCTGGAGGGGTAATCCTCAAGAAAACATGCTCACCTTCTTGGAACTCTAACGCTTTCGCCGCTTGTCCGCATAGCTCTTTTGTCGGCTTTGAGCAGTCAAAATTCTATCCTTGATCATTCTTATTTGCTCCGTGGTTTCCCTCACTACATCTAGTCTCAAAACTCTTTGTTCTCCGAGATCATGCCAACACAAAGGCGACTGGCACTTCCTTCCATACAAGGCCTCGTACGGTGCCATACCGATCTCGCATGATAACTGTTGTTATATGCGAACTCGATAAAGGTACTTATCCCAACTCCCTTTCTATCCAAAACACATGCCCTTAGCATATCCTCCAATGTTTGGATAGTTCTTTCTGATTGTCCATCTGTTTGAGGGTGGAAAGCCGTGCTTAAGAAGATTATCGTCAATGGAACTCCGTGTAACCTCACTATCTCTTGGATGTACAACTGGGCCAACTTATCTAGGGAAAAGGTTAACTTGATGGGTAGGAAATAGGTCGACTTGGTCAACTGTCCACTATTACCCAAATAGCGTCATGGCGGCTGGGTTCGAGGTAGGCTGGTCACAAAATCCATAGATATACTATCCCACTTCCATTCGAGGATAGGCAAATGTTGCAACATTCCTGAAGGTTTTTGGTGCTCAATCTTCACTTTTGACAGACTAAGCACTTACTAACCCAGGCTACTACATCCTTTTTCAATCCGGGCCACCAAAACATTTTCTTTAAATCCTGATACATCTTGGTGGCACCAGGATGGATGGTGAAGTGGCTTTTATGGGCCTCCTCCAAGATACTCTCTGAGGTCACCATCTTGCGGTACACAAATCCGCCCTTCGAACCTCCACAAACCATCTGTCCTTTGCTCAAAACCCTTAAGCTTTCCAGCCTTTACCGCTTCGAGTCTCCCTAAACTCCTCATTTTCTACTTGTGCCATCATCACCCTTTGTTTAAACCCACTTGTTACCGTAAGATGGCACATCTTCACACTCTTTTCTCATTGACATCCCCAAATTCATGTCCCTAAACTTCTCTATCAGCTCAACTTCCTTGACCATCATGTGGGATAAGCGTAATGAGTTTCGACTCAAGGCATCGGCGACCACATTGGCCTTGCCTGGGTGGTAACTTAAGCCGAAATCATAGTCCTTTAGAAACTCCATCCACCTTCTTTGCCTCATGTTTAGCTCCTTTTGATCAAAGAGATGCTTAAGACTCTTATGATCGGAGAAAACTTCAAACCTTACTCCATATAAGTGATGCCTCCAAATCTTCAAGCCAAACACTATGGCGGCTAACTCTAGGTCATGGGTAGGGTAGTTAACCTCGTGAGGCTTGAGTTGTCTAGACGCATAGGCTACCACTTGCCTATTTTGCATCAACACACAGCCTAAACCCTTTCCCGAAGCATCACAATATACCTCAAAAGGTTCATTGGGGTCGGGAAAAACCAAAACTGGGGTCGAGGTCAACCTTTCCTTTAACTCTTGGAAGCTCTTTTCGCAATCAAGATTCCATGAAAACGGGTGTTCTTCCTAGTTAGCTTGGTTAAGGGAAGGGCAATCTGGAAAATCCTTTGATAAACCTATGGTAATAGCCTGCTAATCCCAAAAGCTCCGTATTTCCAAAATGGTGGTCGTCTATCCCAATTCATTACGGCTTTTATCTTACTAGGGTCAATAGTTATACCTCCTTTTGATACTACATGTCCCAAAAACTTTACTTCCTCTAACCAGAATTCACACTTAGAGAGCTTAGCATACAACTTCTTCTCCTTCAACACCTCTAAAACCATCCTTAGGTGACGTTCATGCTCCTCGTGAGTCTTCGAATAGATGAGTATATCATCTATGAAAACAACCACGAACTTGTCTAAATAGGGTCTAAAGATCCTATTCATATAGTCCATGAACACGGCGGGTGCATTTGTCAGTCCAAAGGACATCACGCGAACTCAAAGTGTCTTACCGTGTCCTAAAAGCGGTTTTAGGTATATCCTCATCTCTTACTTGAATTTGGTGGTATCCGACCTCAAATCAATCTTAGAGAATACCACCGCTCCTTTCAACTGGTCCATGAGATCATCAATCCTAGGCAAAGGGTATTTATTTTCACCGTTACATGATTCAATTGCCTATAATCTATACATAATCTCATGCTCCCATCCTTTTCTTAACAAACAAAACCGGGCTCCCCAGTGAGGCACTAGGTCTAATAAAATTCTTCTCTAACAACTCCTCCAACTGGGTTTTCAATTCCTTCAACTCCAAGGGTGACATCCTATACGGGGCTATCGAGATAGGTCCTATTCCGAACTAACCGATGGAGAACTCCACCTTCTCTCGGGAGGAACTCAGTTATCTCATCGGAAATACCTCGGGTACTCTTTTACCACAAGAATGTCGTCTATGTTCTGCTCAAAGTCTATTTTGCTAGCGGCTAGAAGGACATATCCTTTAGTTTTCTCCCACTACAGAAGACATCTACGGCATTCACATAAATTTTCAAGGTTTGACTAGTCTTGCTAGGGGGATGACGAAAAATAATAGATTTTGTATAACGTCTAACAACAAATGGTTAGCGTGAAGCCAATCCATGCCAAGGATTATTCCTATGTCTTTCAAAGGTAAACAAATCAAATCTATGACAAAGGATCTATTTTCAACAGGAGATGGCAATTTAAACAACAGTTACATGTATGTACAGGACGGTTGGTGGGAGTAGAAACAATGAGATCAAAAGGAAGCTTAGAAACTTGCAAATTTAGAGACTCGACACTAGCATGTGAGATAAAAGAATGAGTAGCACCAGAGTCATATAGCACGTTAAGGTTTTACCATTTAGTTTGCACTTACCTTCGATGAGGTCGTTGGATCCGTTCGCGTCCTCCGCATTGAGGGTAAAGACCCGTCCTTGGTGTTGCTGTCAGGATTCTGACTTGATGACCCTTCATTGCTTCTACAATCCTCGCATAGTGGCCGAGCTTGCCACACTTGAAGCATACTCCTTGCCCGGCTAGGCAGGGACGATTGCCATGATTCTTTCCACAACGGGGCACTCCATGGCTTGTGCGGGTCGGGAGCAGAGGGGCTCCTTGGGGTGCCTTGTTCTTGTTCCCATTGGGCCCTCCTTGTTGATTATTGTTGTTGTTGTTGCGAGGACCACTCACTCCTCCTTGATGGTTGCGGTTCCCTTGGCCGTTGGGGTTGAAAGGCGGCCTCGGGTGTTGCCGGGCGGTTGGTTGTTGGTCCTCTTTGTTGTTGTTGTTGGTACTTGAACTGATTGGATTGGTAGGGATGGTAGTGGTTCCTCGTTGAGTCTGATTTGACGGCTTGAACTTCGAGGCTTGGGGTCCCAAACCACGGGACGATCCACCCTTGCAGCACTCATCTTCTTGTGCCCTTCTTCATGATCCGGCACTTGTTGACTAGGGTCGGGAAGTCCCTAATCTCCATGTGTGCCATAGCAAAGTTAAGTTCGGCCCTCAAACGGCCTCAAACTTAACACACTTCCATACCTCATCGGGGTTCCCTTGGAAAACCCGTGAGAACTTGATCAACTCTTCAAACTTTCCGTGTCCTGGGCAACAGACATTCCACCTTGGACCAACTGCATGAACTCAATGTCCTTGCCATTCTTCATGGACTCGGGAAATACTTCTCATAGAAGTACGTCTTAACGCTCCCAATTAGCTGCCCGTAGCTTCTAGCGCCTTGGGTGCCGGTCCACCAAAACTCAACGTCGCTTCCATCATGTAGGTGGCAAAGGTGACTTTCTTCCTCAACAGGCAACAACGGAGTAGATCTTTTCCATGTTCTTGATCCACTCATCTGCTTTGTCAGGTTCAAAGCTCCATGAAAGGTTGGGGGATTAGCCTTGCGAACTCCCAAAACGGGCTTGTTCCACGGCTTCAGCAGAGGGACCTTGAGCAGCGTCCCTTGGTTGATTCATGCGATCGAACATGCGTTCCATCGCCCTAGCCATCTCACGTAGCAGCTAGTCTCATTTCCTTGTTCAGGCGGCATTTGCGTTCCTATTCTGTCCGGGGTGCCATTGGTCCCTAAGCACACAAGTCAACAAACACCGAGGTGATCAGGCTCAATATTCCAATGCTAAGTGAGCTAGTTACCATGGCACAGACAAGCAGACAAGGTCATGGATGCCTATCCTATAGCTTATCTCTAATAGCTAAGCACTATACATGACATACTACCGTAACATGCTTTTAAAGTATGGTCCAATCCTCAGGCTCCATGAGAATCAAACCTCTGATACCAAAATGTAACACCCTAATATTTAACCCCAATACGCCTAGGATGTATCAAGATTAATTATTAGTTATTACTTCTCTTTAAATTCATTTACAAAATACTTAGCGAAAAATAGGTAAAATTTTTTTTTGAAATGATTCATATAAAACAAAGTGCGAGCCTTTACATGTAACATAAATGTAACGTGAAGCGGAAGAATAATAAAACATACAGAACATAAGCATTAAAGAACACATCCATCATGAAAACATTCCTCATCACATTAGATAAAATAGTTTAGTACAATATCACTGGAATATAAAAGAAACATAAAGTCTTACCCATACTAGTGGGTAGAGCTTGCAGTACAATAGCATAACATAAGAAACATAATAACAAATACATGGAAACCACCCCAAAAGATACTCCCAAGCTAAGACTCTCCCTCCCTCGAACTATGGATGAGGCTACTCATCCCTCGTGGCACATATCCAATGAACTGGGCAAGCTCCTGGATGCGTGAAGGTGGAAGGATGGGCGAGCATGGCCACGGTGGGCGCATCTGACGTCGTGCTAACCTCCGGTGCGTCCGTCTCCTCGCTACCCATCCGATATCCATGGGTACAGGAGGGGCGGAACCCTCCGAGAAAGGATGAGAAGGAGGATCCTCTGATGGTCGATCTCCGAATGTCTCGGGTGAGGCACATACTCGGGTAACCTCGCACCACTGAAGATGCCGAATGGGCGTGACGTTCTGCTTGTCACGGGGTCGCGTCCTCTCAAAAATCATGTCGTCGCCAAAGGGGGAGGTCGAAGTGAATCTGAAGTTGGAGACTGGAAAGGCAACGGGCGTCCCATGTATGCAAAAATGCGTATAGCACAACGACCCTCGAAGTGGTAGGCTGATGATCCGTCGTAGTGCAGCTCCCATGGGTGCGTCAACAAAAATCGAACGACGCCATCGATGTCTGAAGACGTAACGGAAAGAAAGAGAGAGGGGTGAGAATCTTGCTAAAGAATCTTAGTAGGGAAATCCTCTATCCTAGTGTCATCGTTTACGTCCCTAGGAACCTTGGGTTTATTATGAAAAGGTTAAGCATGCATAGGTTCATTATGAAGTTTTCACAAAAGATATTTATCCAAGGTCCATGTCTTTTATAATGAGTCTTAGTGCATGTATGCAGCATAATAGTTCATGAATGCATGGCAGTACTTTAGGTAAACCAAACAAATGTCAAACAACATATAAGTGGCATGTAACTTTCTCTTGAACATCTTTCCTTTCTCATACTTGTGACACCAATCATAATAGTAACCGCACCCTTAAACTAGGCTATGAGCTCATACCTTAACTAGTCGTCACTAGTTCTTACTTATCCTCTTGATAAGCGAATCATAAACATAATCATATTCATCATAATCATCATAATCCCGACTCCCAGAGTACGGGTAGGGGCCTAAGGATCACCCATCATGGGACTTTTTCCTTCTTCAAAATGCATCAATAGGTTAAGACAGCGACTTTGTCCGCTTTGGAGGCTAATGTCTATGCCCTCACGGTTTTACCTTCTCCTCAGAAGGAGAAACGTCTCAGTGTGTCACCTTAAACATCATATATTTTTCCTTCTTCGAAACGCAGACTGGTTAAGTCCAGTGACTTTGTCCGCTTTGGCAAGCTAATGCCTATGCCCTCACGGTTTTACCTTCTCCTCAGAAGCGGAGAAGTACGTCTGACATGTCACCTTAAACATCATATTTCTCAAAAACTTTCTTATGTCTCTCAAATTTGACGAAAATTCGCGCATAAGCACCTCTCCAAATTTCCTCAAATTTGAGTCATGCCATATAATCTTAGTCACATGCATCATTTTCATGGAACTTTCTCAATTCAATAACTTTCTAGTTCACATGAGCATATTCCTCAATTTCATTCATATTTCGAAACCTTATGCATCTTAAATACAACACTTCATCATATCACCATATCAATCATACACATAAAGTTTCATGCTCAAGGAACTAACATAATCACATCATCATAATATGCTCGAGGTTCATCATCATAAATATCTCTCGGCCACCTATCTCATAGTATCTTATGCTTTTACCCTTATGGGCCTTAAACTTGTATTTGCATCTTTATTACCCTCAAGAGGTTAACACTTAAACTTTTCTCTAAGATTTGAACTCACTAAAATTCCAACAGTACTTCACATAAAAGGGCAAAAATTATCATATGCTTACGGGCTCTAGAATCTCCATTCGTGGCCCTTTTTGTCTTCGCCTAAGGCTCCATAATCAATTCCTGAACCAATCATGAGGGATTCCTATGCATGTTCTCTAAGTTATAAACCATTTTTCCTCAATTTAACTATGCTGGAACAAAATTATGTTTTGCCATGTCTAAGAGTGCTAGAATTTCTATTTTTAAGTTCTTATCATCACCTTAAGCTTAGAAATCAACACCTAATCATTTATGAAGAGATTTTTTACACGTCTTACTGATTATGAACCATTTATCCTTGAATTAATCATGCTAGAACAGGTTTGCATTTTTATGCATTAAGGTGTTCTAGGATTCTCTTCTCTAATCCCTTTCAAGTTACTTATTCTTTTTTAACTTTTCTAAATCGATCCTTGCTTCACTCAAACATAATTTTACACATTTAACACCTTAGAACATCATTTATATAGTGGCCAAACATAGAGGGCAGAACGAAATCATAAGCCCATAAAATCACATAATCTCTTGAGTTGAAATGCATATAAGTTGCTAGTTTTCTCTTGGGACATTTTCAGGAACAAAAGGTGTTCTGGTAATCGATTATATGTTCCTAGTAATCGATTACCAGGAGCTCAATTCATTCTAGGTTCAAAACAACGGGTAATTGATTACATAGGATGGTAATCGATTACTTAGGGTTAAGTATTTCAGGAAAAATTAAGAACAGGTAATCGATTACACTATCAGGTAATCGATTCCAGGTTTCAAGAACAAGTTTTGGGCATGAAGAACGCCGTGGTAATCGATTACATTGCCTCTGGTAATCGATTACCAAACCAAAAGTCCTTCAACAACCCTTCTGGTAATCGATTACATGGCTGGTAATCGATTACCAGAACCTCCGAATTTGAGAAACAAGATTTTTGACACATTCCAAGCAATTTAACCACCTTGAGGCTTCATAAAACAGTTTTTCAACATTTTCCTGAAATCATCCATGCATTTTACAAAATCAAACCATTATTGAATCATACTAAAACTCATCCATTTCTTTTTGACTAGAGTTCCCTTTTTAGGATACTTAGGGCAAGTCTTTGAGCTCTAGAATATTTAGGTGATAACATAATCTTAAACATGCTATGCACTTTATTTTACTCTTCATTAGAAAGTAAAGTGAGAGCATAAAATAAATATGAGATGTAACTTCATTATTATCTTTAAGGATTAAGTGATGACTTGAAATATAAACATGAAATGCAAGCTTGGGAATTTAAATATGGTAATGCAAGTTCATTCATTTACTCTTGTGAAATTAGTGATGGCATCAAAATAAACATGAGATGCAAGACATAAATTTAAACATGAATGCAACTTGTTTTTTCTTAACTAGAGCTCTTACAAGACTTTTAGAGGAACATAAACCTCAACCCATTATGTATCATAAGGCAAGCTTTAGAGTTCTTAGCACCTAGACTTCAAAACAAGTCTTAAGGTTTGAACTTCATCATCAAGCTTAAGGAAATGGACTCAAAGTTCAACACTTTGTCTAAATAAAACTACAAGGACTAAGTCATATTCTTTATTTTATTGCTCATGGGCTTCAATCTAGCGAAAACTCTTAGAACGGCCGACCAACTTTAAGGTTGGCAAGGGTAAGCTTAGAGCTCTTTGAAATCATGTGATTAATTTTCTTAACAAAACTTTTGTGATCTACCTTTACATTTTTAGCAAACTTTGCTCAAACCAAAGCAAAGGAAACCAAAATCATGAAGAGGAAAGAAAAGAAACCACAAACTTTATCAAAGGAAAAGAAAGAAATCAAGGCATGTATGGTCCAAGACCAAGTTGTTTCAAGCTTTAGAGTTTCTCACATGACAACAACAAGTCATTATCTTGAAACCTCATCATCAAGCTCATGTTTTCTTTGTGAAAGGGCCTCTTGGGAAAAAGAAAGGGGAAGGGGAAAAGAGTTTGAAACCAAGAGAAAACTAGAACTTTCTTAAAAACACAAGCAAAAACATTAGAACAACACCCCTACCTAAAGAAGTCTTGAAGAGAGGAAGGAAAGCTTTGTTTCTTGAAAGGAAAGAGAAAAAAATCCTCTTGAATCCTTGCTGAAGCACTTTGGCCAAGGGAGGAAAAGAAGAAGAGGAAAAGTTTCTTAAGGCTTGAAGAAAGAAAGCTTTGAGTTGGCAAGGTGTGTAAACATTCAAAGAGCTTTCAAACTCATATTTATAGAAGAATGAAATCTTGTGGATGGCTTGGGAGGAGGAGGAAGGGCCGGCCATTTGAGAAGAGAAAGGGAAAATATCTCTTGGTCAAGGCATGGTGTTGGGTATGGGCAAAGCATGAGCAAGGTATGGTGGGAGGCATAGGCAAAGCATGGTTCTTTGTGTGTAAAATAAATCAACATGTGAGGAAAATGGGGAGGATTTCGGCAGCATGATCAGCCAAAGGGGAGGAAAATTGTTTCATCTAATTGTGGTTTAAAGGTGTGTTTAGGTGTGTCTTTGATTAGACTTTTGATTAGGAGTTTGTAAGAAGGTGTTTAGGTGAGGTAATTGGGTAATTAGGAAGATCAAGACTTGATTAGGAGGGTAATCTTACTAGATTAGTAATTTAAAATAATTCCTTTAGTCAAATGAGGTATGGCATGCCCTTTTCCTGTCATTTAGAAATTCCG